>CM067371.1:10842715-11542715 GCA_034401795.1 Chaetoderma sp. LZ-2023a
CCAATCAATTTCCCTTGAACAAACTCAGTTCAGCTCTTGTCCTAGATGCTATTTCATGAGTTTTAAATCACCCCCACCCCCACAAGTGGTTTCGGAGAAGATTTCTAAAGGTTTCCAAAAATCGGGCGAAATCCAAGATGGCCGCTGGTCAAATTCACCGACGGGCTGCGCTTGAACAAACTTAATGTCCATGTCCTATGGATGGTTCCTGCCAAATATAATTGCCATGTTCTTGAGAAGAAGTCATTTAAAGAAAAAGTCGCTGGACAGACAGGGGGACGGATGGACGGATGACAGACGAATGACGGACAGACGATGGATGGTCACCATGGCGTAAGCTAATGACACTGAAGAACAGTTGCTTAACTTCTTGTATGTTAGGCTATATCCGTCTGGCGTTGCTTGAATCTCACTTGATACTCTTTTGGTGCTTCGAATTTCGAAATAGTTGTAGCTACATTGATAGAATATATGTACAGATACAAACATTATTGTGTCCATGTGCCCTTACTACTCACTGAAAGCTCCCTGGATAGAATTTGGGTCAATGGAACCGGCATCAAGCAGAGCAACGCTCAGATATGGCTGACTGCGTGAGCGACGTGACCACAGACCAACACGTGACACAATCAGATGGAAACCATCATTTACCAGCACAATCAGCTGCTTTGAAGATGTGATATTTACCTGGAATTTGGAGCACAATACAATCCTAAACACCACGTATAAACACACAGACATAACGATGTGAATAATACGAAGTGTGATTAAGACTGTCCAAATCGATAATTGCCAATGACATTTACTGTCTAGGGAATGTCTGTTGATCATTTGAACAACAAAGAATACAAAGAATACAAACAGTAAAGTCATTTAACTTTTGTTAATTATTATGTAGACGACTGTTAATCTGTAGAATATATTGAAAATAACACGGCTTCCAGTGCAATGACCGATACGTGATCACTTAGAAATTCTTTCAACATGTCCATCGTAATGTATTTTACGACACTTTTTTTAAACTGAGATATTTTGACTTCAGTGGTTGAACACAATTATTGAGACACGTGATTTAGTTCGATTAGGCGAATTGTTAAATTCTTGAACGGCAAAGGTTATTTCTTTGCGAAACATATCATAATCTGTTGAATATTTTGAAATTAATATGACTGGCTTCCAAAAACTTTCCTATTTCTATGCCCTGAGATTGAGATACAGAAAATGTATCGCTGAGATTGTTAATGCATACACAACTATTAGTGGTATTCGAAGTACGACGCAGACACATTTCACTCCCACTGCACGTATTTTACCTGGAAGTTCGACTCATTGACGAATGCAGGTCGCCACCAAGGGAAGGTAGCATTGCCAATTTTCGTCCGTGATGTTGTTATCTGTATTGTTGATCCGGAGAGGTTCAGGATAAGCTTAATGAAAGCCGGGTGATTGTATCTTTTACCTCGTTTCATCTCCTTTATAACGGGAGCCAGTGTGCCAATAATAGAGACATCTGGAAATAGATGCAAAAGAATGAGTGAGGAGCGTAGGCAATGGACATTTCCAGAGTAATGACGTCATATGACAATAATCACCTAGGCAGCGTGTAGGATGACGTCATAATCATTACGTCATATATGATCCTATTAGGCCCGTCGTTAACTCTTAATAGTCCGACACGTTGTAAGAAGTGTATGTCCCTACGAGGTAATACACATGTTGTTGAATATTTTGAAACTAATTTGACTGGGCGCTGTTGCTGTCATAGGCAGCAACAGCACCCAGTCAGATTTGTTTCAAAATATTCAACAGCTTAACTCTATAGTTTTGTGGTCAGGGAGTTCAGAGATCGATCGATCCCAACATGAGTAAGGTGTGGATGGAGTTTAGTTAGAGATGGGCGGGGCCTTGCTAAAAATGGAAAGGCCCATTATGGTGGACGACATAAATCTGAGACACAAATTTTGATGCCCCACCTCAAACCCCCCCCCCCAACCCCACCACACTCACAACTAGTACATTGAACCTGGAAGATTGAATTAAAAAACTGTTTTACACTTGAATAAATATTGTCTTGAGTATGTTGAACATAATTTGCCATCAGCAAAAAATTCAGGTCAAATTATTCTCAGATTATTCAAGACGCTACCGTATAGTTACTTTATCGTTGAGATTTTGAGATAATTTACTAATTATGAATCGGTCTTTATTTCTGCTATACGCCTTAGATTTCTGTGGGTTTGTTTCCCACGTTTGATTGTTATGGGATGTTGTTTTTGATTGCGTGAAATTCTCGTTAAGGAGCGTCCATAGCGCCGTAAACACAAAATGCGTCGCGTTCACGTTAAAAATTCACTTCGGAGCAACTACTTCAAATCAATTTATCCACCGATTGTCCCCGAATTAACTAATCCTATTAACGTCCTCAGGATTAGTCCGTGTTCTCACTAGAGACTTAACCGGCGTACCGGAATACTGCGGTATATCGTTATTCCAGATTAACTCTCCAATAAGAACGCGGCTTTAGGAAAGTTATCGACACCTCGTCAACGAATAGAGTGGTCAATTTCTAGCTTTACTCCTCCACCCACCCACTCACCCCCACCTTTCTAGTTAAGCTCCGCCCACTGAGGCACGTGTATTGGAATCGAGTTATATATTTTAACCGATCGTGCGTCAACTTGTGGTTTAAAACCGACCAATACTTCCTCTGCAGCTGTCTTGAGGACTGCCTATTTTCTGGCTAAGATAAGGCTGTTTTGAAAATTTACCACTGGAATGACTGGCTCGGTTACCGAGGCAGTCATTTCCGTGATAAATTTTCAAAAATAGTCTTGACGCTGACTAAACAAAAATGTGTATTTTCCTTACCATTAACCCTTTAATCGTCAAAACTCAAAAACATTCCTTTAAAAAAGATTTTCCTAAATTCCAGGAATAAACTTACAAAAAACAAGTCTTATTTGTCGCATCAAATGCTCGTTCACTGAGCAAAAATTTCAATTGCTTGAAGACTCTTGACAAATTAAAGGCTTAATTGATCAAAGTCTCCTTTTGAGCGGTTTGAAGCGCGCTTGACACACGACTTGTTAAACTATAGATGAAAGTTGTTGAATATGTTGAAACTGATTCCAGTCAAATTTGTTTTAAAATATTCAAACGAATTTTTAATAAATTATAAACGTTATACACTTGAGTGGCAGATTGAATCCCTCCATTGCGGCATGGGACCGCACAGCGCTATAAGTTACCTTTTGTAGATAGAAGCGTCACCTGACCGGGGCGGCTCTTTAGTCTGAAGATGCACATGTTCTCCCAGCCTGACTGACCAGGAACTGGAACAACGGCTACAGGTGGAAATCTGGCGGCCATAACTTCAGGAGCACGAGTTGTTGTAATTGTGGTTGTTCTAATGGTAGGTCGTCGTGTCGTTGTCGTGTGGACAATCCTGAGAGGGAAAGAAAAATACTAACAATTAGAAAATGGTACCGATGTATTTAACCTCTCTTGTGGCAACAGCGCCTCAAAGCGCTCAAAATACTACTTGATATATCAATTAAACATTTTGATGGACAATATTTTTCAAGATATTTTAATTTTAGACTATTTTTGTAAATTTACCACAGGATTTCTTTTCGCCGACTTAACGATTAAAGGGCTAACGTTTTACAAAAATAAGTCTTTACTGAGCTAGTGTCAATCTACAGGCCGAGAGAAGAGTATTTTTTAATAGTAACCACTAGAATGACTGGCTCGGTCACCGAGCCAGCCATTCTAGTGGTTACTATTAAAAAATACTCTTGTCTATGCCTTTCAAATAGGCGTGTCTGAAGACCACTGCAGAATTGTTTTTTGGTCAGTTTGACCATTAAATGGTAAGTTGACACAAGAGGTGTTAAGAGTGTATTACTGTAGCGTGTAGCCGAAACATACATTACTCATTTTCGTTACTTACATTGCCCTCATTGGTAAGTTGCCAGCGACCGCGTCGAATGAGAGAAATTGAATATCAGGTGGTGGCTGCGGAACCATAATAACTGTTGTCGCTCCCTTCATCCCTATGGAGCCCCGATTTCCCGGCTTCCCTCGCATTCCCATGTTGTGCGTCCTCACCGGTTCTGAAATTGTCACACCCGCATATAACTGTTAGCCCGTCTTCAACTTAGACCTATTATAATAGGCTCCGGGTAGACTCGGCTTCTGATTGGCTGCGACCAGCCAAGTGACCATTCAAAATATGAAATTGTGCTTTCTGATTGGTAGAGAGCTATATGACATCATCTCATTTAGATATTAGGCCACTTGTGACGTCATTTAATTTGCTTTTTAGGCCACGACCCCTCCATTTTCCCGCCAAAAACTAGAAATTCAAAATTTGAACAGGAACGGTCTGATTAGTCGAGAGCTTTGTGACGCTATTCCATTTTTATATTAGGCTCCATATTCCCGTCAAAACGTGGTGGTGTTGGTTTAATATGCAAATGAGATGACGCTACATAGCTCTCAACCAATCAGAACGCTCCATTTCAAATTGTGTATGGTCACATAACAACTCTCAGCCAATCAGAAGCCGTGCCTACCCTGAACCAGATCAGGTGATGTATAAAGGAGTGTAGCATTGTCATGATTGACAGCCTATTAACGCCACCCTTCCCCTCCCCACCTTAAGTTTAAAAATTTTGAAACAGCTTGTTCCGACAGGTTGTTCGCTCAACTAATTAGAACAAAATATTTCAAATTTCAATATGTATATCAATCTAAAAATAGAGGCGTGGCTTCTTCGAGAAAACACCTTTCTCGATCTCGTATCGAAGGCTACCTCGCGACATACGAATGTATGTATGTGTGTGAGTGAGAGAGAGATGAAAGCATGCTCAGACATGTTCAAGCTTAAAGAGGGAGCGGGGGGGGGGGGGGGGTGGGGCGTGTGGAAGATCACTATTAGCATAACAGCATTATGGCACACAACACTGTTATAGCAGCACAAATTATTACATTTTATAGCATTCAAACAGCTCCCTGTGGCGAGTCCTCAATTTTGATTTGTCAAGTGCTCTACATGGAATGTCTGGTAAAACGGCGACATCATAGAAAGAGTACAGCTAAAGAGGCCACAAATTGTTGATAATCCAGGATTTATTGCGCTCTCTCTCTCTCTCTCTCTCTCTCTCTCTCTCTCTCTCTCTCTCTCTCTCTCTCTCTCTCTCTCTCTTTTCTACTCAGCCAATGCATAGCTTACACTTAGCAAGAATCATAGCATAGATAATCAATATTTCAGGATTTACTAATCAAGCACACCAAGCGAAGACTAAATTAATTTTCACAATTTTCCATAAATTTGACATTTTTCATGAAGATGAATTATCTGACAATGCTATGCGTTACAAATTGAATCTTCCTATGCCCTGGGACGATGTTTTAACGATATTACTGCATCTGACGGCTGGCCAAGCTGCGAATTTTCTTAATATAAGTTCAACACAGATACTAGTACCGTATTTCACCTCGCAAATGCGCCTGTATAACGCAAATGGCTGGCGGCTAAAGGGAGAGCACTCTTCCAGAAAAGATTTTACAATCATTGTCATTGTATAAGTATGGAGGGACCTGGGCTGTTACATTGTAATGGAAGTTATGGCTTGGCGGTTGTGGCCATACGGCCATATATGTAACCGCAGTGTGCACGTGAGGCCACATCGTTGATTATCTACACATTGTAGCCACTTTAGCGTTCCCATAGGTGATTCATTGTATGGTGTTGCCATGGTACCAAACATGCCATTCAGAGCTCTTGACAAATAAGAATTGAGGAAGAGTGATAACAACGTACTGGGTCTGTTTGATTATGGTGTGTATGCCGGCCCAGGGAAGGCGGTGACCCCTACCCTGCTTGGTTGATGCATGTCGGCTCCATTGTGTGGAGCTGGTGGATCCAGTGGCATTCTTTCTGTCTTCTCCATTTGGTGGATACTTCATCCTCGGGGTCCGAAGAGAGGACCTGGATTATTCTGAATTGCATGTTCATTCTAGAATGCCTGGGTCTGTTGAAATGCCGTGAAACTGGAGTGCCATACCTTTCGTGTTTGTAGAGGTTGGTGACAGAGCGTAGGTGCTCTTGAATGCGGATTTTAAAGGTGCGCAGCGTCTCTCCTACGTACTGTTTTTTGCAGACCGAGCATGTCAGTAAGTAGACTATATTCCTTGTCTGACAGTTGCCGATGATTTTGGACCTGTAGGAGAGCCCTGTGTGGGAGCTGGAGAAGAATCTGTTCTTCTGCATTGTGTTGCAGATGTTGCAATTTTTGTGGTGCAATTGGTGAGTGGGTTTCTATGAGGTAGTGTTCTGCCTACCATCGGTAGCTTAGCTCTGACTAGTGTGTCCTTTATGGTTTTATTTCTTCTAAAGCCGAATAGTGGCGGTTCTGGGAAGGCAAGCCTGCATCTGTGGCTTGCTTCCAGAATGGGCCAGTATTTCTTGATATCATTTTTGAGGAAAATGCCTGTGCGGTTGAAGTCGCAAACGAAGACTGGTTTGGATGGGAATGTGTTATTTGATGTATGGGTTTTGGCGGGTGGGTGTAGGAAGTCGTTTCTGTTCTGTGCACGGGCTCTGTGCCTGGCTTTGTCGAGAATTGTGTGCGGGTATCCTCTGTTTTCGAAGTGGCCTAGTAGGGCTAGGCTGTTTCTGTCGAAGTCTTCCAGTTGAGTACAGATCCGTCTGAGTCTCAGAAACTGTCCATATGGGTACGAGTCCTTACAGACGGATGGGTGATCTGACTCGTAGTGGAGGTATCCGTGTGTGTCTGTTGGTTTAGTATAGAGGTCAAAGGTTATCGGTTGGCCATCAATGTTTATAGCCATGGTGTCCAGGAAGGAGACCCGTTCTCGTGACGACTCCATAGTAAATTTGATACTATGGTAGGATGAATTCATATATGTGACAAAGGAATCCAAAGCCTTTTCGCCATGCTCCCAAACCATGAATATATCATCTATGTATCTGATGTAGAGCGATGGTTTAAATGGGGCTCCAGCTAAGAGTTTCGTTTCCAGATCAGCCATGAAAATGCAGGCAAAGGTGCATGCTGCTTTGCTGCCCATGGCGGTCCCTCCTACTTGGAGGTAGTGTTCGCCGTCGAACTCGAAGTTATTGCATTCTAAAACTAGTTTTAGGTGGTTTAGGAGGCCTCTGATGGTGAGGTTTCCGGGGAGCCCATGTCTCCAGCAGAACTTTGCTACTGCTCTGAGTCCCTCATTGTTTGGGATATTAGTATACAGAGATGTGACATCGATGGTGATCAGTAGGGTATCTGGTGATGTCTTTCCGAAACTTTCGACTTGTTTGATAAAGTCGGTGGTGTCTCTAGCATTAGATGCAATCATTGTGATGTGCACTTTGATATGTTCGTCCACAAAGCTGCTAATCAGCTCGGTGAGACAGCCTATTCCACTGATGATTGGTCTGCCTGGAATAAGGCCCTCCTTGTTCTCCTCCTTGTGGACTTTTGGTAGGAGGTAAAACCTGGCGGTTTTTGGCGGTTTCGGAATGAGATTGTTGGCGGTTGTGTGGTCTATTTCTCCGTCTCTAGCTAACTGGTCCAGGAGTTTTTCCACTAGGTTAGTGTGTCTGTATGTTAGGTCTGTGTCGACCTTTCTATAGAACCTGGTGTCAGCTAGCTGGCGGTGTGCCTCAGTTATATAGTCAGATTTGTTCTGTACTACGGTTGCTTGTCCTTTGTCAGCTTTTTTTTATCACGATTGTATGATTTTGTATTAATTTGTTTACGGCAGTTTGTTCGGCATCGGTTAGGTTGCTCTTATGGGAGCGTTGGTGGATGTGCTTACTGAAGTCATACCTGATCGCTTTAAAGAAAGCCTCGAATGGCGCATCCATGGTGGGTGGCGGCATTGTGCTTTTTTTGGCGGCAAACTTTTTGATTATGACATCCTGGAACGTTAGCATTGTTGGTGCCGGTGCTATGGCCGGTGTGCCAATGTGGTTTTGTAAGAGAGTGTGAGGTGGGTGTGGGCTTGGTGTAAAGAAGTGTCTGAGGCGCATACGTCTGAAAAAAGCCTGTAGGTCGGTGTACAGGTTACCTAATTGTGGTTCTGAAACCGTTGGGCTGAAGCCCAAACCCTTATCCAGAAGACTGACGGTTCCCTGGTTGAAGGGGTTTATTGAGTGATTGAATACAAACGAGGAGATATAAATTCCATCGTTTTTGTTCAGAGAGTTATTGGTACAGTTTAAATTTGAAATGTACAAATTGACAGATATTGAATGGGTAGATTAGTGTTGAATGGTACAAATTAACAGGATGAATATCATTACTATTGTTCAGAAAGTAATTGGTACAGTTTAAATTTGAAATGTACAAATTGACAGATATTGAATGGGTAGATGGTGACTGTTGAACACAGGCGGCGTTTCGGTTGTCCAACAGTCATCTCCTTGATGCCGCCAGATTCTGGACTGCTAGTAGGAGTTGTTCGATAGCCTGTGTGCTGTTGGTGCCCATTAGTGGAGCCGGTTTGTTCTGTGCCTGTCTACTGGCGTTCCTTCTACGGTCTGTCCAGTCTGGTCTGGTGTTCTGCCTCCTGGATGTTTGAGACGGACGTCTATCTGACTGGCGGTAGGGCCTCTCACTTTGCCTCTGCTGTTGGTGGTGGGCTGCGGTTGGGCGAGGTCGTCTTGTCGGGCTTTGCGATCTGTGTAGCCGGCTGTGCCTCACAGTGGTGGTGGCAATGGATAATTCTGCTTCCCTGGTGGCGGTGTTGTTGTTGCACCTTTCGAAGGCTGTTTTGAGGCCTTTAACCACTTCATACTGGAGAGATAGTTTTTTCTTAGTGTGCTCCAGTACTGATTGTGTGAGTGAAACTTCGAACACTTTGATGCGGTCTGTCCACTCTTTTCTGTACTCGGTGTCCTCTGCTTCTGGGTTCCAGATGACCCTCGTGCGGAGCATGCCTGGCGTAGTGCTATCGGACAGAGACTGATCCAGTTTCTCTGTCTGGAACTCCAGTTTGGTTAATTTACAGGCTGCATTTCTCCACAGCCTGTAGGCTCCCTGATGTTGTTCAGGGATTGCCGGTTTTTTATATTTAGCATTGCTTCCTGGGCCGGTCTCTCTAGCTGCCGGTGTGGGGAGCGGAGTCTGCCTCCACCCTTCTTCTCTTTAGCGCCCTCTCTGTTTCCTTTCTTGGAGGATCGACGGTTGAGGAACTGGCTTCCCCTGTGGGGACTATTGCCGCCGGTTTCGACAGGGTTTGGTGCGTGGTCACGTCGGTGGTTGTCTGTAATAAGAATTGAGGACTCCCCATAGGGAGCTGCCTGAATGCTATAAAAGGGGGCAATTTATGGCGTAACAGTATGTAAGGGGAGACGATTCGCCGTGCTGCTAGCGTGGTCGTTTTGGAAATCAGCTGGGCAGTGTTCAAATCCTGCTAGACTGCTAGGCGATCAGGTGCCAGACGATCAATCGGTGGAAACATCGGCAATCTCCTTTAATCCTCCTCGCCTCTCTACACCCAGGAGTATAAATGGTGCAAGTGTAAAAACTATGTGTGTGTGTGTGGGGGGGGGGGGGGTGTTACCAATAATAGACTGAAATTTAAAAAAACAGCCTAGATATGGCGTGAATGGGACCTGGAATCAGGCACTCGATAGATGCCAATCAAACCAATAACTTCTTCTATAACAGTATCTAGAGGAGGTGGTAGCTCAGGCGGTAACGAGCTGAGCTGCTAATCCGGCGACTCCGGGATCGCATCTCTGCTCGGCTGACTACGATGAGTGGAAACATAGGCAATCTCCTTCCCTCCTCATCCCCTCTCTCCACCCAGGAGTATAAATGGGTACAGTTACCAATAAAAGACTGACACATAAACCAACCATATGGCGTCAATAGGACCTGGAATTAACCACACGATAGATGCCACTCAAACCAGTAAGTTCTTCTATGACGGTATCAAGGGGACGATTGACTGTGGTGTTAGCATCGTCGACTAGTAATTAGCTTGGCGGGGTTTCAAATTCCGCTCGATTGTCCGGCGATTGGGTGGCAAAGGAGGAATCGGTGGAAACATAGGCAATCTCCTTAACTCGTCGTCGCCTCTCTCCACCTATGAGAGTATAAATGTGTAAAACTGGGGAACTTACCAATAATACACTAAAATATAAACCACCCTAGATATGGCATGAATGGGACCTGGAATCAGGGACTCGGTATACGCCAATCAAACCAATAACTGTATATAGCAGTGCTGTGTTCCATAATGTTGTGTCTGGTAATCATGATCTCCCCATCCCCTCTTTAAGCCTGAACATGTCTGAGTGTGCTTTTATCTCTCACGCACACATTTACATATTACAGTTTGAAATGCAAAGTTCTAATTGGTTGAGTGAATAACCAGCCAGAACAAGCTATTTCAAAATTATAAAATTAATAATCTAAGAAATAAGGTAAGAAATAATATGTTGAATAATTAGAAGCACGTTTTACATATCGCTGCAACCTGTTCTGTGAAATGAGCTTCAACATGATTTCAGTAGATTACATGAATTCCTGTCCTGTCATTTAGTTTGAGGCTTAAATTGTTAATTCACCTTTCCAGAGTACCCATCCGTCATATGACGTCATAATGAACTGTGTGATGTGTACAATGACATCATAATGAATGACGTCATTTAGTTTATATGCCATGGGGTTTTAAATTGTTAATTCTTTTGAGAGTACCCCCCCCCACATCATATGACGTCATAATGAACTGGGTGATGCGTACAATGACATCATAATGAATGACGTCATTTAGTTTGTATGGCATGGAGTTTTAAATTGTTAATTCTTTTGAGAGTACCCCCTCCCCCACATCATATGACGTCATAATGAACTGGGTGATGCGTACAATGACATCATAATGAATGACGTCATTTAGTTTGTATGGCATGGAGTTTTAAATTGTTAATTCTTTTGAGAGTACCCCCTCCCCCACACCATATGACGTCATAATGAACTGGGTGATGCGTATAATGACATCATAATGAATGACGTCATTTAGTTTGTATGACATGGGGGTTTAAATTGTTAATTCTTTCGAGAGTACCCACCCATCATATGACGTCATAATGAACTGTGTGGTGTGTACAATGACAGCAAAATGAATGACGTCATTTAGTTTATATGACATGAGGGTTTAAATTGTTAATTCTTTTGAGAGTACCCACTATTTAATAAATATTCTGTTGAATATTTTGAAACTAATTTGTCCGGGCGCTGTTGCTGCCATAGGCAGCAACAGCACCCAGTCGATCAAATTAGTTACAAAATATTCAACAGCTCCCCTGTATCGTTTTCAGGAAATTGATAGCTATGGCATTTGGGGATCGATCAATCCCAACACGGCGAGGTGTGGGTGGAGCTTAGCTAGTTATGGGCGGGGCATAGCTAAAAATCGAAAGGTCCATTGTCTTGAGAATACCACAGTCCTTAGCAGAAATGAACCAGCCGGCATGCTGTTGTTAGACATCAACTATAAGAGCACTCTATTTCATGATTTACTAATTACGCAACGATCCTATTATTCTGTCACTCAAGTCATTGGTGTCATAATCAAATTACATGAATTGATATTTGACGTCACGTGACAGTCGATGCGTGTTCGCCACGATGACAAAATTCACGAAAGTGTATACGTTGTATGTCTTTGATGAATTTGCCATTTAATAAGCATTCTTTTAAAAATCTTGAAACCAATTTAGCTGTGAATTGTTGCTGACAAATGCAGTAACAACTCTCAGTCATATTAATTTCAAAATATTCTACAACCTATATGTAAGTTTACCTTGAAATTGGGATTCTGCCAATTCAGTGGTTAAAGTGTATAAATCGAATTAAATACTCATACAAGGTAGGCGGAGCTTAGTTAGAATTAGGCGGGGCATAGCGAGATATGGATCGCTCTTTTATTCGCGAATTTTCAAACCTAATCCTTGGAATAAACAATAGACATGTAGCACTATATCTTCAAATCTAGACAGTATATTGATTATATCTAGGCATTATTTTTAACATACTTCGAGGTCTCATGTACGTTGGTTTTACTGTTGCCATTGCCAATAGCGGAGGCTGTGCTGGGGTCGTGAATGTACGACCTGGATACGGCATCGGTTTAGGATGTAATGAATCAAATTGAGGAGCTGGGTAATAATAATAAAAATAATAATAATAATAATAATAATAATAATAATAATAATAATAATAATAATAACGACGACGATGAGGACAACGACGACGACGAGGACGACGATAGAGACAGCAGCAGCGATGACGATAATGTTGTAACAGTGCAACTCATAAATAAGCTAACATGTTTCCAATAAACAAAGACAGTTAATTGGTACAATTTTGATCTGGATATAAGACACGTTCTGGTTAATATTTTGGAGTTAATTCGAGTGGAATCCATTGCTGCCTTACGCTGTACTTTTCTTAGAAAGATTTTAATTTATTTCTTACATGTACTGTATATAATTATAGCAATATATAATGCAGGAAATGGCTTCTCTGAAGCAACTAAAGCAAATAATTTTACATTTTCCTTGGGGATGACCCGCCAGATCCATTGCTTATACAACCATATGGTATGCGAGATCCTCACACACCGTCTGCAGCATGTGCCAACTCAAAAATGTAAAAGTCCCTGAATAAGGGAGATGATTCAATTTTACAATGAAAATGTACGATTATTTGACAATGAGATATACATGCTTACTGCTCTTACCGACTTCATTTCTTGTCTTATTCTTCTTATTGTCAGCTGAAGGTTTAACCACTACCATTGAAGTCAGCTCTGTTACAAAGTTATACTGCAAAGAAATAAGGCAAATATATAAATCTATTATTAGTTATACAAGTATTTTGCGGATGTACAGGATTGTGTCACGTACGCAAAAGTAGTATTTCCCTGAGCGAAGTGATGGAAGTTCATTGACACCTGACTAGCCTGTACACCCCCACCCCCACCCCACCCACCCCCACCCCCACCCCGAAAACGCACGTACAACACATTTATTATCCATCGGAGCGACGAATTAGCAATCAAAATTATGTCAATTTCAATAGGCCACGCCAATGCTAATCTGCAAACAATATGGCATTGCCTCTTTCAATATGTAGTCAGGGAGCTAAACTCTGTAGAGTCCAAAAATAGGATTTAATCTTACAGCCTCTTTTTGACAAAATGCCACGATAGAGGCCATAGCCAAGTATAAGAAAACCAATGTCGGATGCCATAGTACACTTGCACTAGTAAATCATTGGGATTGTAGCAACATGATATATAAGCAAATTTCAGTAAAACGTACCAATAAGTCGTCAGAGGTCGTTGTAAGCGAATATTTGTGTTGCAAGTACGAATTTGTTTATAAGTAAGCTATTTTCAGTAGTGGCAACTGTAATTGTGATTAGGTACATATAAAAGCAATGTGGGTGTTTAATTAGAATGTCAGAATCACTTGTCAATCATGCCACCTCCTCAAACAGAAACTAAAACATAAATATGTGTAGATGATATAACTTATATAATCAGCATCGCCAATAAACAATAATGTCACAATAATCAGTAGCATGTATGTGAGAATGACCAAACAACAGCTGTAGGATTTCCGTCTATCGTAAAATGTGCAGTAGACAGACAAATTTTCAAAGACTCATGTCACAACCTTGTTGTCAAGACCGTCACAACTCACGAACATAGCGTTTCATTAATATGTGTGACAATCAATCCAACGGGGTTACAGCCTCAAGCAAAGCGCTGGCGGACGTAGCACAACAGTGTACCTATATAACGAAATTATCATCTGAAGCATGTTACATTGATGAGTATACTAACAGAGCTTTCCACTCTATCCATCCATCATATGACGTCATAATCAACTACGTGATGTGTAGCATGACATCATAATCAATGACGTCATTATGACGTGATGAATGGCATAGATAAATACGCCACGACCGCATAATCGAAGACGGACTATGCGTTATTATACGAATTGTATGTCTTTACTATTTAATAAAGATTCTGTTGACTATTTTGAAATTAATTTAACTGGGCGCTGTTGCTGCCATAGGCAGCAACAACACCCAGTCAAATTAGTTTCAAAACATTTAACAGCTTATTTGTATAGTTTTCTGGCAAATGATAGGCAGGGGCCTTCAGAGATCGATCAATCCCAAAACTAGCGAGGTGGGTGGAGCTTAGCTAGAAATGGGAGGGGCTTAGCAAAAACTGGAAAGGTCCACAGTTACGTATGATCTAATACTGACAATGTCTTATTGAGTAATTTATAGGCGCTTGAAACTTCGATGACGCGTTGCTTAGGTGCCATGAGTTATAACAGGGCTGTGCAAGGTGTAAGGCTTGTATGGCCACTGTCCAGCTCAAAAGTAGTATTTCCCCGAGCGCATTTGTATATTTATTATTATTATAATTATTATTATTATTATTATTATTATTATTATTATTATTACCTTGAGAGCCAGTTTGAGTGCTTCAGATGTGAGGTTTGCCTTAAGTTCCTGCATATCTAAGTATTTTGTATCCTCCAACAGTTGCTTGATGGTGATGTACGCCCACATCCGTTCAGTGATTGACAGTAATCGCTCAGCTGTAGCCGGATTAAAATCAATCACTTCCGGTATGACTGACTCATCTATCACGAAGCTTCCGTCAACATCGTTACCAGTAATGAGCAAGTGTATTGTCGCCGTGTCATTGTCGGTGGCGTCGTCAGCCACTCTGTAAAGCAATTTGAAATTACATCCAGGATAATAAAACTGTAACCTTCTCCTTCGCACTTACTCTCCCACCCCCACCCACCACCCCCTCCCGCCCCCTCCACCCACACGGCCCTCTGACAGTCATCTGCCATTGGCAAAGCAGTTGTACTTAGATATGGACACATGGACAAACAGACAATGCCAATTGTAATTTTGCCTCAAAACATCTCCCACACATTTTGCTTGCTTCTGTTGCTGCTGCTGCTGCTGCTACTACTACTACTACTACTACTACTACTACTACTACTACTACTACTACTACTACTACTACTACTACTACTACTACTACTACTACTACTACCACTACTACTACCACTACTACTGCTCCGATTTTGAGTTTCAGACGTGAGACGTTGGCCATTTTCGACATAAAAATTCTGAATCAATGCTATCTCGGCAATTAACGATCAGATTTGGCTCAAAATTAATCACATGAAATCTTGTATCTGTACACTAGGATTGATTGATTGGTTCTGAACCTACAATATCCGAAGAAATTATAACATAGGCATAAAACATGGAGCGCGTCGTCGTCGCCGTCGTTGTCGTCGTCGCCGTTGTTGTTGCCTAGACCGATTACCTGCCGGACATGACTAGCTCACCGCCAAAGAAGTAGGTCTGTGAGCGCGCTTTTGTAATGCTTTCCTTTTCTAGAGCAGGATCCAAGTATTTAATGTGGACGTCAGATAAGAGTGGAGATGAAATCTCGTCATAGAACCCAGCCAGCTGTGAGAAAGTGAAAGTACAGACACATTGAAGATTTCAGAGTCCAATTTTATATGCTTAGGTGGATATTTGTACGAGTATTTCTGGTTGTATGTCCGTCCATAAGTACAGTTCTGCTCAGAAATAACTTAAAATAAAAACAAAAACAAAATAAAACGTACTGTTGAATATTTTGGACATAATTTGATTGGAAGACATCGCTGCCTAAAGGCCAATTTACATTACACGAATTTGTAGCCGATTAATCGTGCACAATCAAATCGCTCACAACAACTGACTAGATCATCGTTCCTCATATACCCTTCAGGTGCCTGAGGGTAATGAAGTGAACTTGACCCTGTAGAAGTATGAGGCAGTTTCTCGTTCACATATTTCTGTGCAATGCCTGTTATAAATACGTAATGTTCTTTAACTGGTAAGAACGCGTTGAATGATTGTACAAGAGATCGCGATGTCCGATTTCCTATTTACATTGCGCGAAATGGCATGAAATCGCAAACAATAAATCGAGTAGTAGGGTCGGAGTCAAAATGATACCACCTCACTCAACTGGCAGCCGTTCGGCGATCCGTGGCCCCCACCGCCCTCTCAATCCCTGGGGCATAGGGTTGTTGAGACATGTGGTTGGTGTATGCCTCTAGATGGAGATGGGAGCTACGCCCCCAGGGATTGAGAGGGCGGTGGGGGCCACCACGGATCGCCGAACGGCTGCCAGTTGAGGGAGGTAGTATCATTTTGACTCCGACCCTACTACTAGTCAAAATAATACCACCGCCCTCAATTGGCAGCCGTTCGGCGATCTGTGGCCTCCATCGCCCTCTCAATCTTTGGGGCATAGGAATTTGAGACAGGCGATCACGTGCAGACCTCACATGTCCGGGAGAACCTCCTCAGGATACCGGCCAGTGGCCGGCCTCTCCATATTCTGATCTGTATCCTGAGGAGGTTTTTCAATTTGTGGGGTTTTTTTTTGTAACCTATCCTACCTATCTCTTTTGTACCTATCCTACCTATCCTACCTATCTTACCCTATTGCTATTCCAGCCAGCTGGTGGTGCTTTGACCAAGCACCGGGGGTGTCGCAGTGGGACTAACCCGGCCCTAGTCTTACCTAGTCTTTTGGGCGGATTTGAACCCCAGTCTGCAGCCTGTGACCACTATGCAATTCGACGACTCTGCGGCTCTATTGATAAACCTACCGCAACAAAGTTAAGATCTCGACTTTTAGTAACTTTATCTCTGAGCGTGAGTTGTGAAATCGCTGTTATGCATTATCTCAAAGTGACGTCAAGATCTAGAGTGAGTCGAGCCTGATAGCGAAGCAACACACATAACTTATCAGCTATATTTATTAACGCCTACATGGCCGAGATAGGACTCGCACAGTCATTGACTGACCACATAAAACCGATGATTGCAGACCACAGACCCTCGACTGGGCCAAAGTCAAGAATAGTAGCTGCTATGCGTTAACACCTAATTAGACACAGCATCCATAATGGTATACCGGCGATCATAAGTTATGTGTGAACGCACAGCCATACATTACATGCACTCAACTACGTGTAAACGCTCATCTACAAAGAATATTACACACACTGGGCTGGCCTGAAGAGCTATGGTCATGCATGCATGATGTAGGCTGTGCGGCATGATGAGAAAAAGTACCCGGGCCATTGCATGATATGGGCAACTATGCAGATCGAAATCTTGAGAAATGAAGAAGCTCAGGGATCCCAACATAATGCTCATCATTTCTACTAACATGCCTTACATGTCGCGGACGTTATCTGATGACTGTGAGAGCGATGGACAAACTCTTCAAGTACATGAATTATTTAGAAACGTGATGTGGATGCTGCTATCGAGTTGGAACAAGACTGGGAACAAGAAATGCAGTGATCCCTCGCCCACCAACCTCTCAATGCGTACACTATGCCCACGTATCACATCAGCTCGACCACATCTCACACAAACACATAGTCTCCGTCGGTATCACATCGACACGACGGACCACTCAAAGGTTTTTCCAGGTACTGATCGCCTTGTGATCACCACACATAATAAGCATTATGATCATGTCGATAGTTACTTACAGGACTGGTGGTATGATCAGCGAACGAAAAGAAAAGAAGAAGAAGACCACACACAATAGGGTCAACGCCCATTTAGAGACAGGCATCCACAGTGATATACACCATGATTACTGTTGCACAGCTTCACGCTATTGCAAAGCAATTTGGCCTTAGAGTAGCCTCCAAGGCCAAGAAAGCTGACCTTCTCCAGATGATTGGACAGGCCTGTGCCGAGGAGTGGCAGAAGCGACTCTCCCGAGCAATGAAGACGGGAAGGTTTCCCGCACTTACCAAAGATGATCCTTGGAATCACCACAAGAAAGGGCAGCGGATCCGTGAGCTTCGTCAGTTGGACAAGGAGGTGACTGCTAGCTTGCAAGGCAAGACTGTAGGGAGGCAGATGGCGGACCATCCACTGGAGCGCTTACCTCCCCTACGCAGGATCACTAAGTGAGTGAAGAAGGGACCGATGTCGGAACCCTTAGCCCAGAGCATGAAGCGAGAAGGCAAACACATTCTCGACCAGCGTCTCTGTGAAATGGAGACAGAGGATAGAGGACGCCGGTCAGTATGCTGGACATTCTTCAGAGGTCTAGAAGGAGACCTCACAGGCCAGATCACGCAAAAGATCCAGCAGACTGTCCAGAATGCCTTCTACCTTCGCTACACCCATACCTATCGCCTCCGTCACGTCGAAGACGGTAGGGTGATGCTCTTCCACAAGAATGCTTCAGGGAGCCCGTGGCTGAACATGATAAAAGCAGCTCAGGACTGGGTGGCAGCAAGAGAGCAAGCCCGCTTCGGCACAAACAATATCGATCAACCCAACACCATGTGGGCTTTCGTTCGATCAAACAACAATGAGGTCAGGACTGTCATCGACTACCAACCTCTTCTTGGGACAGGCCCCCTCCCAGACTGGCTATGACAGAAGAAGAGTATGACTGCCCTCGACACCTACAGGGACAACATGTGTCTCTGGAGATGTCTAGCAGTCCACCAAGGAGCGAGGGCTGATAGAGGTACAGCTCCTGCACGAGAGCTTGCCACACAGTTCTACAGCAAGACAGTAACAGTACCTGTAGTAGAGTTCTTCGCCAAGATTGGGATTCACGTGTATGAACCAACTGAAGAGGGCACCTGCCACTTGATCAGGCAAGCGGCTCACTACCGTGACACCATGACCATCGGACCACCACGCCTTCTACATCAAGAACATCTCCAAGCTGGCACATACACTAGTCTGCAGTCACTGTCAGCAGAGGTTTACAAAGGCATGCAAGCTTCAACGCCATGCTGAGCACTGTACAGGCGGGAAAACAACAATCGTGTGTCCTGGCGAGAAGGTTGAGGCGCCACAGTCTGCGTATGAGAAAGCCTTCTATCTGGCCAACCATCCAGTTCAAGGGAGTCGAGAAACAGAGGTGTACACATACACCATGTAGAGTGTTGGCACGGTGGTGAGCGTTGGATCGAGGGTGCTCCCGTAGATGGTTATGATTCGACCACCAACACTGTTTAGCAGTTCCATGGCTGTTACTGGCATGGGTATCCACAACACCAGCGAGGTGATGATGCCGAACAAAGATACCGCAAGACAGTCCTGAGAGAGGAGACGCTGAGAGCATCTGGATGCACGCTTGTGGTACAGTGGTACAGAGTGCTGTATAAAACGCTGTCCAAGCATCCCTAAACGACATCGGACTGTCCCATACCCACACTTCATAGTTTATGACTTCGAAGCACTCCTAGATGGTATCAAGACTCATTCTACGGAGACTCTCACGATCGAGAGTACTCACATACCTATCTCTGTGTCAGTTGGCTGCTCCTTAGATGGCGCCACGAGTGAGCCCACTCACCTCTGCAATCCTGACCCCAAAGAACTGATCAGAGAGTTCATGCTGATGATCCAACGGCGAGCATATCTAATCCGGACAAGGGTTAGGGCACAGGACATACCAACAGACGTGGACAAGCTCCCACAGCGACAGCCGCGACTGATCAATGAGTGGTGTGACCAAGTGCCTGTACTGGGGTTCAACTCTGGGCAGTATGACCTGAACCTCATCAAGTAGTACTTTGTCGATGAGCTGACTGACAGTATAGGTACAGTGAAAGTCACCAAGAAGGCTAGTCAGACCATGTTCCTCATAACACCTGAGCTACGGTTTCTCGATGTGCTGAACTACCTCAGCCCAGGAGTCTCATACAAGGTATGGGTCAAAGCTTACGAGTGTACACAGCAGAAGAGCTGCTTCCCATATGAATGGTTTGACACATATGAGAAGCTCAACTATCCAGGGCTTCCTGACTACTCAGCATGGACATCTAAGCTCAAGGGTGGCTACCTCTTGATGCGATCAGAATGGGAACAGTGTAACCAGACATTCAGCGAGCATGGAATACAGACATTCGCCAACTGGCTTTGATACTACAACAACCTGGATGTCCATTCATCGAAGCCCTAGAGTTCTACACAGAACGAGAAATAGACATCCTCAAAGACGAGGTGTCTTTCCCAGGTGTGTCACTGCAGTACCTCCTACGTGGAACCGCTCAGCACATGCCAGATGTTAGCCTCTATTCACCAGGCAAGGAAGCCTATAAGATGCTAAAGGGTGCTGTTGTTGCCATTGTTGGAGGTCCCAGCATCGTGTTCACCAGATACCACGAGGCCAGTGTGACTTGAATCCGCCAGAGTGAGCGTGTCTGCCAACATCTACTCGGCTACCACGCAAATACTCTGTACATGTCAATGGTGGCCGAAGAGATGCCATGTGGTAAGGAGACAGTGCGCCATTAGTCCGATGCTAGTGGTATAGCTAGCTTTAAGGAGGCTCTCCTAGCAGACAGCTGGTTTGGGTTTGCTGAGGTGGATATAGAGGTCCCCAAGGCTCTGTGGGCAAAGTTCGAGGAATTGCCTCCTCCCTTCTATAACCGCGAGATCCCGGTAGACGCAATCTCTTCTCAGATGCTGGCATATCTAGGGTGAACAGGGAGGAAGCATCCCACCACCCAGAAGCTGGTCGGTGCCCTCTCTGGCAAGAAGCGGCTGCTGTACGCACCGACACTCAAGTGGTATATAACCCATGGCCTGGAGATCACTGCTGTATACCACACCATAGACTATGAGGCCAAGCTCCCAGTCGAGTGGTTCATGGAGAATGTTGCGGAGGCCCGCCGCTCGGAAGATGTAGATAAGAGCAAAGCGCTCTTGGAAGATCTCTTCAAACTCCTCGGCAACAGTGCCTACGGGAAGCTCATTGAGGCTCCAGAACATCATAGCAACACCAGCTTCATGAAGGATGAACACGTTGTAGACAAGGCCCTGCATAGTGCATGGTTCGAAGATCTCGAGGAGATCGGTGAGATATATGAGCTCCAGAGTCCCAAGCTGAGAATCACTATTTGAAGGCCCTTCCAGGTGGGGATAGCCGTTTATGAGCTCGCGAAGCTGCCTCGAAGACTTCCTCGATCGCTACCTAGCTCATGACAGCTTTGAGTACCTGCAGATGGATACTGACTCTGTGTATATCACTATAGCATGCTCCAACCTCGACGACGTCATTCGTCAGATGCGAGCAGAGTACTAGGCTCATAAGTGGGACTGGATAGCTTGGGACAAATGGTCTAGACGGACTCTGGGACTGTTCAAGCTCGAGTTCGAAGGCTCTCGTGGCATCGCTCTCTGCTCCAAATGCTACTACATGGAGAACACAGCTGCATGTAAGTGCTCGGCTCAGGGAATGTCAAAGCGGCAGAATGAGGTCTCTTGGCAGAGGTTCTACAGCGCGGTAGACAGAGCTAAAAACCGAGGCTTACGCGTGTGCAACCAGGGTATGGTGACGTATGAGCAGGAAAAACTCGGACTCCCCCACTTACTATGATAAGTGCAATGTGCTGCCAGATGGTGTCCATACTGAGCCCTTCGAGTATCATGTTAGCAACCTAGGTGGTGGTAGCTGTGTGTCTGTAGGGACTAGCTGAAGCTCTTCTACGACAAATGGTCGCCTAGGCATTCCGTCCTGGCATGCCAGGTAGTACAGTGTAGGTCGCCGCTCTGCCTCCACATACCTGTCAAGCCTGTGAACATCTATCGACCAGTTAGGATCTGTTGCACGCAGTCAACCACCTCCTCTCCCCTGTTCCCTCCTCTAGAGCTGTGACTGGCAACAGCAGAGTGTCTGATAACCTCTACCGGATTCTTCCCGATTAGCCTAGTAACCTCGGCATTGGAACTCTCCACCACAGCAGGCAGCCCTATCACCCATACTCTAGAACGTTCACTCGGCACAGCAATTTCCTGGTGTGGGAACAGTCTCTCTGCCAGTGTGATTCCACCGCTCAATGATAGCCTGGGTACGGTGATGCCCTACCTCGCCTCGCCTAACTGCCACACCGTGTTTCCACATGAGGCCTGCAGTCTCACTTCTGAACTCGTTGCCCTCATCCACCTGCAGCAATTCCGGCCACTGGAGGGGATTTTCCGAAGCCTCGTAGACACCCTGGAATACCTGCGCCACCTGGCCAGCTGACTTGTCTGTGAGCGGTACTGCAGCCGTGTACCTGCTGGCGACATCGACGATTGTGAGGGCATACTTGTAGGTCTTATGAGAAACCGAGTCATGTGGAAGGAATAGAACATCTGCCGGGTGAAATCTGTTCAGGACAGTTTCATCGAAATGGGCATGCCTGATGTGCTGTGGACGAGGTCTGTATATCTGCCACATCGCTTGGCGGCTGAGCCACTTGATAACTGTCTCCAATGAGAAGTTGTGGCCCTTGCGACGTGCAGCCTCGAGTAGTTGAGGGGGCCCACGGTAATATCCACCAGGCTGATAGTAGAGTTCCTCAAGAAAGATGGTTATTAAGCTCCCGGATTTCATCACTGACGTCCACTTCCATCCGGTCATGCACGGCCTGGGTGATTTCATCACTGACGTCCACTCCCATCCTGTCATACACGGCCTGGGTGAACTCTAAACAGATGAACAGATGGCCGTCATTCATTCGACCATCACTGAAGACCTCCTCAAACACCTCCATACACTGGCGTCTATTCTCTGCTGGATCCTCACAGAACGGTAGTTTATCGCCCAACCCTCGGAGGTTAAGTGTCTTCACCAGGTCGTACAGAGACGCCATCCTTATATAGTATGGCTTAAATGTTAGGTGGCCCAGATGGCCTACTCCTGAGGCGATGGCTGGTATGGCTTCAGAATTTTCTCCACACCATGGAGAGCATTGTTGGCGATCTTGCGGACTGTCTCGCCAGCCTTCGTTGTGAACAGAGTGATCAGAGCCCCAACTGCTGCCAGCGGACCAATAGAACCTTTTACGTAAGGGCAATAGATTCCTTTCGCTCTGTGTACTAGCTTGCGGGATTCAGGCTCTACATCATCATACTCACCACCGACATCGTAGTCTGCATCATAATCCTTCATAAGACTCTGGTTCATACATCGCTCTGGGGATCCGTCGCTGGGGGACAGCTATATAGTAGCTTTAAACTGTAGTCTATAGCATGGCATCCACAATCTTGAATGCGGGCATATTTGCCTTAGTGAACTGGGGACTCAGCTTCGCCGACAAGAAGGTGGCAGAGGTCGAGCGTGAGCGTCATAACCAGGTGATGGAGAAGCTGTCTAAGGAGATGTTTGAGTACAGCAAAGCACTCGAGCATATGCACCAGAGGGAGGCACGTCGACGACAACTCCGAGCTCAGGCCAACCAGAGCATCAAAGAGGCAGATGAGAGTCTCGATGAGTACTACGAGGCTGTAAAAATATCTGAGCCAACTCTCGACTATGAAGCATCAACAGGTCATAAGACAGCAGAGCTAATAGTAGTGGTGGCAGCTGCAGCTGTGACGACAGGAGTCGTGCTCTATGCACGCTCAAGCTGAATACCTGATGTGTTCGACACTCATACCTTAGCATAGCCAAAGTAAAGTACTATCACACCTAATGAGCGAGTCCCAGCTATGAGGTTTCCGATGTTGAAGCTGAGCCGGTTGCCATGATTAGGTGGGATGTCCCTGCCCCCGAGGTGGTGACGGCCCTCGAGTGCTGACTCGGTTCCACTGGTTAGTCGCAGAAGCGCATATGACTTAGTTCTCTGTCTGTAGAGTTGACAATCAGCCAGCTCGGGTACCCCACCAAGAACATTGGTCCCAACAACCACAAGCTTGACGTCGTCTAGCATATCCACCTCCTGGATGACTCCTCCCTTCTGAACCAGGACCGCAACAGCGACACAGCCAGAGACAACACGATGCAATATCAGCTCTACCCATTGGTTAGCTGTGGCTTGGACCTGCTGGTGTTCTAGCTCCACATGCACGATCCACTGTTTGGAAACCGTTTGCTTCAGCTCCTGATCAGTCTCGTCATGCCAGACATGACGTCTTGGCACATTCATCATCACATCAACGAGCCGCTCAGTGTATGCCCGGGGGAACAGCCTATCCTGCATGGCAGCCGGATTCACATGCGTGTTCTCGAGCAGGGTTAAGAGTGGAACTGGCACGGGCATCTCGACACCTACCTGTAGTGCGAATTCCGTGAACCCATCATTGCACCCCACATCATAGTACCCCTTTCCCTTCGCATAGAAGGTTGGTCCATGAGCCAGAGGACCTAGGACTCAGTACTCATCGTTCGCATAGGTGGTGTCCACGGTGCTGTTGCTCTGCACGATCTCCCACCTGTTCAGAACCTGCGGGAGCTCTACCGTCCATTATGTTGTGCTCTGAAGCTTGAACTCGAGTGTCATGCTCTTGATCTCGTGGATCTGTGCCGAGATTGCAAAATCGATGTACTTCCCAGCAACGGACAACGGGTTCTCATCATGTATACTGGGTCGAATGACCATCAGGCAGTCCTTCCGAGGATCAGTGTGGTGCGATGTCGCAGGTTCAATCGCCCCATCTGGATGTTGCACATACTGCAGCAAGTTTAAGGTCTGGGTATGTAGAGGTTTTAAACAGCTGCCATGTTCGGCACAGTTCTCCAGCAAATTGTCTATAGGAAGCAGGACAAGTCGGCACGACAGTCAGCATGCCAGCCACGGCGTGCACTGTCCCACTGTGACAGGGTCCGAGGACTGCTTCGTGACATCAACATTATCCACGAGCGAGCCAAGGCCACACCCCCATCTGATGCGGAGATACTGGCCGCCACAGAGGAAGGAGGGCCAGCTCATATTACAAAAGAGCTCCTGACTCGGATACTCTACCGGAAGTTTGACAGCACCCAGGGAAGGGCACGCATCCTACCTGTGGCCCAAACCAACAGTACTGTTATTCTAGCTCTTCAAAGGGCGAGGGTCAAACCCAAAGATCTACTAATGGTCGGGAAGTGGGCTGCCGTATTTAGCCTCCATAGCCAGGAAGAGCGAGATATGCTGGATAATCTCCAGTCTGGAGAAAATAACTACCTCAGGGAGGACGCCAGTGCCGCTGTAGTGGAGAGCCACGACACCGGTCATGCAGAAGGTACTCAGGAGGGGCTCACTGTTGGCCGCAAGGAGGGGCTCACTGTTGCCCATAAGGAGGCTGTTGAGCACACCTTCAACGAAAGAGGGCGCAGGAGATTGGCCAGTAATCTGCCAGCATTTCTGAAATTCCCAGATAACTACCAGAACTACCTCATCAAATCTGCTCGCAAGCACGATGCTAATCATGCATGGATAAAGTGGATCTTCCATGAGAAGTTCCAGAAGAAGAGAGCCCTAGAATCTGACCCTCAGTGGAAAGAGTTTCATCAACAGTTTAAGCGACAGTTCAAGCAACATGCTTCTGACGAAACTGACGAAGTTCCTCAAGCTTCTGACGAAGTACCTCAAGCTTCTGACGAAGGTCCTCAAGCATCTGACGAAGTAGCAGAGACCACGGACGAAGTTCCTAAGCCTTCTGATGAATGGAAAAAAGTTGCGGCAGCTGTGACAGTCTGTCAGCGATGACACGTAGAGCAGGCTAGTTTCCTGGCTGGATTCAGCGTGTAGGTGAAGGTCTGCGTCTTTTCCAGAGATTGCTTGAAGTGTGACAGCTTACCTGTCTCCTTGTTGCTGAAGATGACGCGGTACAGATCAGCTACCCTCTGTACACCTGCGATAAAGTCCCCTTGGGTCCCCTTGAGGGTTAGGCTGCATATATGGTCTCGAGCAGGGCACGTACACACTTTGAGCTGAAGTATAGCAACTGGGCATTGTGGCGGATGTCCGGTGAGATCTCGTGGGTGTACTTCTGAAAGAGGATGAAGACAGTTATCTTTGTGTGCTGAATGCGCCTGGTGATGTTGCTGAGGTCGGTGACTGTCTTCTGGTCCATTGCAGGGTCATCAATACCTAGAACAAGTGGTTTTGTCAGTCGGGCTGCCAGCAGCTTCTCCATCAGTGCTTGCAGGTTTTGTCTCTTGATAATTGGGCCATTGTACCATTGATTATTACTCTCAACCACCTCAGCAGCAGAGTCAGACACCAGAAGGATGTATTGAGAGTGTAGATGTTCGGCCAGGAGAGCCCACATCAAGATGTTTTTCCCATGTCATGAAGGGGCAATGATCAGCACCACCTGGCAAGCATCGGCCAGCCTACTGTCGAATGGTACAGACATGCGTGCGGAGGATGGTTAGCACTTGGTCGGCAATAGCCCCATCTATATCTGGGAGACTAAATGGCAGTACTTCCTACACCAGCTCTTTCGCCTGCAGAGTGGGGAATCCTGCACCTCCGGTGGATACGAAGGATGCGATGGAGGCGTCAAGTATGAAATCCCAGCAGCAGCTGAGAAGATAGCGTAGAGGGCCTGTATCAGCACCCACAGTGTCTAGTACATCCAGTATCTGTATGTTACATGCACGGGAAGACTTGACTATCATGTGGTCTTAAACAGCAAACCAAAGAACCCTAACTTCTTCGCCCCTGGTAGCTGGAGGCTGGCGGCAGCACCTTTTTGCCATCGACAGTGATATTGCTCAGGCCGATGGTGCCTATCTTCTCTCCATCCTGTTGGAATGAGCTCCACGATTTCAGGAGATCCTTAACCAGGTCCTTTGCAAAGGACTCAGCCATAACCTTAATGTCACCAGCGTCATCGACTCTGAGCATACCTCGCATCGTCGCCCTCTCCTTGATGCCCATCCCCTTGTATATAGTCTTGGCCTTGTTATTAGCTGATTGTCCTACCATATCAGTGTTCCTAATGAGATCTCGGGCTGGGATGGTACCTCGGATCTCCCGTGGGTCTCCCTTCTCATCGTAGTCTAGGAAGGAGATAGGGGCAACAGTGTCCTCTGAACCTAGGCGTACCTCGCCAAAGTGAGAAGGATCGCCTAGCTCTTTGCTTTCTAGGTTTGTGAGTGATAGAGTCATAGTGCTACATACAGATGGCATAAAGCTAGCCCTTGAACCGCGGCCTCCATTAGTGTAATAGGTTCACCCATGATCTTGGCGGCCATAATGTAGGAGGCACCACTGATGGATATCTTTGGGATGGGGTGAGTTATTCCGAGACAGTGCTCGACCGCGCCACTCACAGCTGTAGCGAGGACAGCCTCAGCAAAGGCCCCAGCAATGGTCTCATCAATAACCTTGATGACTCCAGCCTCATCGTCGAAGCCATCCTCATAGTCGAAGTCTAGGAAGGAGATAGGGGCAACAGTGTCCTCTGAACCGAGGCATTCCTCAACAAAGGCCTCAGCGAAGGCCTCAGCAATAACCTTGATGACTCCAGCCTCATCGTCGGAGCCATCCTCATCGTCGAAGCCATCCTCATCGTCGAAGTCTAGGAAGTAGATAGGGGCAACAGTGTCCTCTGAACCGGCGCGTTCCTCGCCCATGTGAGCAAGATCGCCTAGCTCTTGGCTTTCTAGGTCTGTGAGTGCCAGAGACATAGTGCTATATACAGACGGCTTAAATCTACTAGTCATACCCCCAGTGAAATAGTTGGGCATAGGAGGACCACGCAGTCGGCCAAGGGAATAAGTAGCAGTGCTCAGGGTACTGGCCCTCTCTGCAGGGGCATGCCTTGTGGGCGGTCCATTATTCCTGGGCATTGGCAAACCTCCGTCCACGTGCTCGACTATGGGCTACACACCGCCCTCTGGCACGCCATGCCTCATATGCTGCAGGGGTCTCGTGATCCATCTCTCACTATTCAGAGCTTTTAAACGTAGGCGACGATGATCTCAACCATTGGACTCGTTGCTAGCCCTAGAACCGCGGCCTCCATTGGTGTAACACGTTCACCCATGATCATGGCGGTGGCAGTGTAGGAGGTACCCCTGATGGTGATCTTTGGGATGGGGTGAATTATTCCGAGACAGTGCTCGGCCACCCCACTCACCACTGTAGCGAGGACAGCTGCAGTGGCGGCAGGAAGCACCTCATTTCCACCAGTCATCTTCACCACGGCCACATTCGCCGCCACGTTACTGGCGACATGGACTGCCAGAGGTTTTCCTTTGGTCAGTAACTTCTGTGTCTTGGTTCACAACAGGTTCTCCACCTTCTGAAGACTCTCCTGCCTCTCGGGCAGTTGCTTCACGATCTGTACCGTTGACGTCATTGTTTAAGCACTGCGTATACAATGCGGTTAAATGTATGCATCCCTGTCGAGAGAGCTAATATGATCTTCCCAGTCTGCATCTGCCAGGTGTCCAGGTTGGTACTCAGGAATATTCATCTCTCTATTGAGACATCTTAAACATGTCCGGGCTCATGCTTTGCGAGAAGTACTATGATGTCTTCCAGAGGGAGTTGAAGGACTACAAGAAGAAGACACCAGATGAGCTCGCTCAGCTCTCCAGTGCTGAGCTGACAGAGGAGCTGACAGCTGTGAAGTTCTATCTAGGATTTGGTAAGGGACAGATCTGCTTCCTCAAATACCTTATCATGGGCGGGAGTATCGTCGAGCGGGTCCTGCGAGCTAAAGGTTTCTACAAGGATTAGGAGTATCTGTCAGATGTGTTCCAGCAGTTGCAGACCGCCATGGCCTCACCTGACTAAGAGCTGAACAAGGCTCTGCAATACTACAAGCTGGAAAAAGGATGCGCTGCAGAACCATCCAGCCATTGGATGTGCATGTTGGCAGCGTGTATAAGGGGCTGTAGGGCATGCCAAGCTGGTTCAGTGTCTCACCGTGGTTCCCACTTCTACTGTAGAGAGTCAGAATAGTGTTATAGCTGATTTGCTAGCAGTGGAGTAGGCTGATCCTGAGCGGCATGATAGCTAGGCCTGACACCACACGTAGAGCTGCCACAGGAAGCGGTGTCGTGTCGACTGGTTGCAGTGTCAGGGTTGGAACGCGTTTATGTGGAGCTGCCATGGTAAGTGTCATGTCGACTGGCTGCAGTGTCAGGGTCGGAATGACTGTATGTGCTGCCATGCCCGTACTACTCGTAGGTGCGTTGATATCAGTGTTGAAGCCGAAGTGGACACCGGGGGAACTACCCTCAACTATCATGTTGTTATAGCCCCTGCCTTGGAGGTCCTCGATGTTCACGATCATGTTGCTTGGAATCAACCATAGGTGTGGTGAAATAGCAAAGCAAAGTTTGCGACGAGCCTTCTGCAACCCCTGCTGGAACTTAGCAATAAGACTACTGGGGTCTGCCACGATGATCATATCCTCAACGAGACTGATGAACAGGGCCTGGACCTCTGCTCCACTGACACCATCTATGGAATGCCACAGCTTGGTCTCTGCTGTAAGGAGGCAGTAACACAGTGGTTCCAGGGAGTGGTTGATCCGAACGATCCCTGATGGTGTGAGGCCTGAGGTGGTGTGTGGGACAAAGTACTTCCACACATCTGGATAGTCCTGCCGCAAGCCAGTGATGTGCATATTTTGCACCAGCACTCCAGGGTCGGAGTCTGGATCGAAAGAGAATGTCGCTGTCTTCCAATGGCCTACTTGTCAGGGGGGTTCGATAGGGGAATCTTGAGTAGTCACGTCTCGGGTCAACGTACATAACCCCTAGAACACTGTTGTCACCACCATGCCACCGATAGTCTGGGTGAGTGCTGAACTCTCTCTGTAGTCTGCTGGCCGCTGAGACGCTATGCCTGTTGAGCTGTGGGTTGAAGTCGTTTGTATCAGGGAGGCTTGCACCCAGCTCATGGAGCATTCGTCGCACCGTGAAGTACACGTGGAATCTGAGACAGCTGGTGATGAGCACAGCTTCAGGAGTACCAGAATAGGAGGGAAGCAGGGTGCAACACCACACGGCAAAGTTCAGCTGGTGATTCAAGTATGAGAGGCTTGGAGCAGCTACCCAAGTATGAGCTTGCTTTGCATCCTTGATGGTGATGGGGCAGTTGGTCAGCAGTCGTGGATTGACGGAGAAGCTGGTTCGGGACTGTCCATCCACTGTAATGGAGAACGGTGTTAGCTCTGGTATATCAGACAATAGACCTCTCAGGCCAGTCACGGGTGTACCCAGGAGGGACGGCTGGCTCTGGGTGACTGTCGTGAGGTTCAGTGGAAAGGCCATCTATACTGGTGTTCTTAAAGCTACCATACAGGCAGCACACTATTTGCAGTCGTCTCAACTCCAGAGACCAGCGAGGCGACCTCGCTGTAACATCTCGTTTTTAACTCCTCCATATCAACCCGCCTGCTGCAACAGTTGAGGTATTGCTCTCGCACTTTAGGTTTCTCCGTGTGGTACAGGGCTTGGACCTTCAATATATGGTGGTACTCTTCATCGGTGACATGTCCATCCTCGAGACCTTTGCTGACAGACTTGTCGATAGTCCGTAGCATACTCTGTGCCTGTGTCACGTACTTAGCATGCTTCTCCAGCCTCCTTGTGATCTGCCGCTACCCCTCCACCAAGCCAGTGACCAAGACAGTGGTAGCTAGTGTCACGCCACCCAGCGGGATGGCGACGATGGCACCCACCCCTGTAGCGTGAGTGGCCACAACTGCCACACCAGCACTGGCTCCAATCACACACGCAGCAGTGGTTGTATGCACGAGTACGTTGTAGGCTGTCTTATATCGCCTGTGCATGCTGCTGTACTTTTCTACCTCATGGACAAGATTCTGCCTGATGGCATCTATCTGCTGCTCTCGCCAGCCATGGATGGTACCGCCCTCGTCAGCAGTCAGGGAGGGGTATAGTTCTGGTTGCTTCCGCCACTCTGATTTTGCCATAGTATACCTAGAAATTAAACCTTCATCACCTGCATAATCTGCTCATGAGTCATAGAAGGGTTCATTTTGGAGAGCCTGGCGAACCGTGCTAGCTTTTTAGTGTCGAGACAGACGTCTCATAGAAAGTGGCCATCCAGCACTATGTCGGGTGCCAGTAGCTTTCTGAGATGTGACATCTGGAACTTCACCTTATCACCTAGATAATACGTCCGCCACTGGAAGGCTTTCTTGGTCTTACACTTCTGCCCCATCTCCTCTTTTCACGAATCTGGCTCATCACCTGCAGAATCTGCTCATGAGTCATAGAAGGGTTCATTTTGGAGAGCCTGGCGAACCGTTCCAGCTTTTTAGTGTCGAGACAGACGTCTCTTAGAACGTGGTCATCCCGCACTATGTCGGATGCCAGTAGCTTTCTGAGATGTGACATCTGGATCATCACCTTATCACCAAGATAGTAGGCCCGCTGCTGGAAGGCTTTCTTGGTCTTACACTTCTACTCCATGTCCTCTTTCCACTGTATGACATCTGGCTCATCCTCGTCTGTGAAGATATCTGGCTCATCGTCGTATGTGGTGCTTCCTGAGATACCATCATCCACATGATGTACACTATCTACAGGGCTTCCTGAGATACCTGGCTCATCGTTGTATGTGAAGACATCTGGCTTATCGTCGTCTGTCAAGACTCCTGCGTCCCGCTTACTCTCCTGCAGGAGGGCCTGCCAGTATCGGGAACCTTCACTGTTCCTTCGCCTCCTTGCTTTGCTGGCAGCCTGTTGATACCAGCCCTCCCTCTGTAGTCGCTCTCATCTCAGTCGCGAGCAGCTGTGTGTTTAAGGCCTTTGGGCAACCCTCTATCGGGTTCATCATCTTGGCAAAGGTCAGATATTCCTGGTGGGATATCATGTTCTCGTCAGGTCAAGTAGAAATAAGACTGTAAACTCTAAATGGGCGTCCGATATCCCATCCGTGCCGGCATATATGTAAATCTAGTGGCTGTCAAACAGGTGATTTACAGGTGTGAACAGACTAGGACTGATAGCTTTCCACAGGTTGCTGTTGGAACCTGTGAGATACTCTATCACGTCCCGGCCGACTTCTACCATTGAGCTGTTGTGTGGACTGCCCGGAGGCTGATGTAGCACATCGGCGTGTATGTATGTTGTGCCCCGCTGGGGAACCTCGAAGAGGACCCATTCTACACAGTACTGTACCACCCGTCTCCCCTTTAGGGAGGGTGAGATTACATTCTTACCACGGGAGAGCAGCAGGTGGACAATCAGCATGGTTATATCTCCCGTTTAAACGCCTTCTATAGCGTGCTATGGAACCCATATTTGCTCACTCGACTGGTCATGCTGACATGGCAGATGTGTACGCAGTTGATGCTGCCAAGGTAGAAGAGAACGATGGCAAGTCATTCGCCCTATAGTATGAAGCAAAATCAAAGGCATTCTCCCTCCACACCATTGGTGGTGATGGGATGGAGCTGCTCACAGACCTCAAGGATGTGTCGAAGGAGCGCCTTGGTCGCAACCTAGATGGCCACAAGATCGTGTTTCGGTACGATTTCCGGAAGAGGAAGTACATCCTCGAGCCATTGATTGTGGTCTCGGATAAAGAGGTGGCAGACATCAACACCCTAAATGGCGACCTCGCCTTTCATCTGGTCAAACCCTATTCGAGCAATGCCCCGCCAATGACACATGATGGTCTGCTATTGACCCTGGCAAAAAGCCTGCAGTTCATATTTGAGAAGAATGCAGTGTGGTACCGCGCTGGACCTAGTGGTGACTGGCAAACATGGTTGCCACTATATAGGCCTCCCGCAGTCATTTACATAGAGGTTACTCCCCTCTCCACTGTTGTGAAAAGGGACGGGACAGTTCGAAAGCTCTACAATCGGGGATCCTCCTTCCTCACTCACATAGGTGAAGGTGTCTCCCTAACAAGGGTGGGTCACCGGATCGGGGTTACAGGTGGAAAGCTCCTGCTGCGTCGTCCATTCCTAGGCATATGTCTTGGCATCCTACGGGTAAATGGTGTGTCACATATCTCCAAAGCCGAGGGTGCTGTTAAACTGCTTCAGCGAGTTGGCCTCACTAGCCCACAATTGACTCATATAGTCCTAGAGCTACGTTTCTTAGCCAGTGGCAGAGTGAAGCAGCTAGCCCCAGCCCCTGAGGGGATGATGATCACTATCGATCCGGCTGGAACAGGGCTCGATCTGGCACAGATATTTCTCGAGGGGTTCACTCTGTTCCGTTTAACTCTTCATATATAGCCACGATTCTCATCATACTGCTCGTGCTGGCGTATACAGCAGTGTCACAGGGCGCTGAGACTGCCATGATATTGGATGCCAAGTGGGCCCACTTCCGGGATGACCCCCAGTACAATCCGTGGGTCAACCCCTTGCGGAGAAACATTTACGACCGCTTTCACCCACGTGAACAGATCGAGTCTGTTTGCCACTTCTATGGTGTGGAGAGGGTAGGACGTGGTGGAGACACGTCCTTGAGACACCTGTTCAGCACCAGATTCTTTGCGTAACATGTGACCATGCCAGAGTCTGCCGTGGTGCAAATGCTAAGCACTTTAGCATCCTACCAGGTGAGCGTTCTCAAGGTAGACACTATGGGTGGTCCCATCATGCCGATGTGAGTCTGGCAGAGACTGCGTGTTTGTCTGAGCCTACACAGTCCCATCTCCATCTAGAGGCCTACACCAACCACGATCACATGTCTCAAATTCCTATGCCCCATGGCTTGAGAGGGCGGTGGGGGGGGGGGGCACGGATCGCTGAACGGCTGCCAACTGAGGGCGGTGGTATCATTTTGCCTAGTAGTAGGGTCGGAGTCAAAATGATACTACCTCCTTCAACTGGCAGCCGTTCGGCGATCCGTGGCCACCACCGCCCTCTCAATCCCTCTCAATCCCTGGCGGCATAGCTCCCATCTCCATCTAGAGGCATACACCAACCACATGTCTCAACAACCCTATGCCCAGGGATTGAGAGGGCGGTGGGGGCCACGGATCGGCGAACGGCTGCCAGTTGATGGAGGTGGTATCATTGTGACACCGACCCTACTACTTATCGTGAAAATCAAACATGTTTTGAATTTCACGATTTGTCGCAAGACGCCGAGTGTAAATCGACTATTAGAGCGATCCGTTCAATCAAAACTGGACAGCCATCAAGAATGTTTCAGAAATTGTTTCTGAAACATTCTTAGCATTATTCAGGAACCGGGTACATCAAAAACGTTCAGAAACATTGTTTAGGAAACCCTATTTCAGAATGTGTCTGAACGATTTCAGCATACACAAGGTAATATTTTTGGAAACGTTGTTGCCAAATAATTGACCGTTGTCCGTAAGTTCTGATTAAGCATGTGATATCACCCACTTCTCTGATTGATAAGTGATTAACAGAACAGAAACTGGTTTAGAAGTCAGTGATCCATCTCTACCTATGCTCCGTCCATTTATACCCACGCTCCGCCCAAGCTTGCCCATTTTGAGATCGATTGATCCCTAAACTGCCTGACTCTCAATTTCCAGAAAACTATGCAGGTACTGCCTATGTTTATTAAATAGTACAGCCATACAATGCTACAAACACGCTTAATCAGTCATCAATTAAGAGTTCGCGACGAACTTATCTACATCTTTCATGGCGTCATTGATTATGACGCCATAATACACGTCACGTAGTTTATTATGACGTCACATTATTGAGGGATAAACTTCCATCCCTAGCTATACTCTGCCCATTTCATGCTAAGCTCTGCCCACGTTTTGCCCGTGTTGGGATTAATTGAACCATGAGTTCTCAGATACCAATATTAATGTATCTATACAGGTAAATTGTTGTTGAATATTTTATGGTAGCAGCAGTGCCAAGTCAAAGTTATTGCAAAGTATTCCACAGATGTTTATTAAATCGTAAAGATGTACAATTCGTACACTTGACGGGCTATTAAATGTTCATGACTGACCTCGATACGTCATTCATTGCGCATTTTGATTGTGACGTCAGCCTATATGTGCCGTAATTGATCATGACATCATATACTTGAGTGAGAGATCGGATTCATTTATTAAAGTTACAAAAGTTTAACATTCCTCAGATTTCTGAAACAGTGATTCCGAATTCTTGTTAATGAACCTTTTACCATACACTGGAGAGCATATGTTCGAGATATTGCCTCTGTACTTATGCAAGAACTATACTGTTGACTAGTTTAACGTTAATTTGAAAGCACAGGTCCCTGTCAAATTATCTTAAAACAGTGAACATTTTGCCTCTATAGTCACCCTAAAATTGAATAGTTTAAATTTCATATTCCTAATCTATCAGCAATTTTGCATATGTTTCAGTATATTTATTGTGACGCGATAACTTTAACCATTCAATGACTAAATTTGTTCAAATAAAAAAATGTACTTATTGAATGTCCATTTACAGGCCAAGAGAAGACTATTTTTGAAAATTCACCACTGGGATGACTGGGCTCGGTTATCGGGCCAGTCATTCCACTGGTAAAATTTCAAAAATAGTCTTCTCTTGGCCTGCAAATGGACATTCCCAAAGACCACTTCAGATGCAGTTTTTGGCCGGACCCATCATGAAAGAGTTGACACTAATTTGACTGGAAGATGTTGCTTCCTATGGTAGCAGAGGTCCTTGCCAAACTAAAGTCAAAATATTGAATAGTTTTATATTCCTAATCAACCAGAAATATGCCAACCTAATTGTGCATGTATCCATCAATGTATTGACGTGGGAATACCTTAATGTGTTTCTAACTGACCTGAAGGGAAGCGTCTGAGTCGGTGTAGATCATTCTTGCCAGGCCATTGTTTGTAGAGGAAATACTTTTAACAAGATCAAAATCAGCATCACTACCGAATGCCAGACAGAAGATAGCTGCTTTACCCTTGAAATAATACTTGTTTGACCGGATCACGTTTGTTAACAGTCTATCATCGTCCGTTTCTCCTGCGGTGGGATTTCCATCAGTGAGGAAGAAGATCATTGGCACCTTGCGTGTCTTTATGAAAGAACTAAATGATAACGTTTTCAACAGGGCGTCGTTTATATTCGTAGCTGAAAACATATATCATCGGGTTTGTTATCAGATGTGTTTAACAATGAAGACGATACACATATTTGTAATGGCCCGTTCTAGATTTAGATATGCCCCGCCCATCTCTAGCTAAGCTCCGCCCACGCCTTGCTCGTGTTGGAATCGATCGATCCATGAACTCCATGACTATCAATTTCCAGAAAACGATCCAGCTAAGTAAAGACATACAATTCGTACAACCGCACTTAGTCCGTCACCAATTATGCATTCGTGACGTACTTATCTACGCCATTCATAACGTCATTGATTATGACGCATCCTACATGTCACGTAGTTGATTATGACGTCATATGAGGAATGGATAAACTGGAAAGGTCCATTGACCTATAAACCAGGTCTGGAATCTACGCTGAATACGGATTTTCTCTGAACCAGATGAGAAACGCACGATTTCATAGAAAACGATGTTAAACTTGTTACTGGTTTTTTCGTATCGTTTGGACGAAGGTGATTTTTAAATACATAAATGAGAACGATCATCTATTCACCATCTCAATTTTATTGTGAGTTTTAAACTTTCCAGCACCAACAGCGCATCAAAGCACCCTTAATGCTGCTTATATCAATAAACCTTTCCAGTATATCCATCAATCATATGACGTCATAATCACATACGGGGCATGTAGGATGACGTCATAATCAATTACGTCATAAATGACGCAGATACGTTCGTCATGAACGCTTAATTGCAGGCGGACTATGCGCTGCTGTACGAATTGTATGTCTTCACCATTTAATAAACATGCTGTTGAATATTTTGAAACTAATTTCACTGGTCGCTGTTGCTGCCATAGGCTTACATGTATAGTTTTCTGGAAATTGATAGTCAGGGAGTTTAGGTTTAAGTGTGGGTGGAGCTTAGCCAGAGATGGGCGGGGAATAGCTTAAACTAGATTCCTAAATTAACCCTTTAATGGTCATGACTGTTCAAGAAAAGGTTACGTTGACGAAATATGGCATAAACATCCATCGTCGTATCCGGTTAGGTGACCGCTATAGACAGTCTAGTTTGTACTTACATCCCCTGGGGACCAGACTATGTGTGTATCGCATCGCTTCCGCCAGTAGTCGCTCACTTACAGGGACCATTTTATCCTTCCACATCGACACACGAGAACTGAACTTCACGATATTAAAATCATCTCCATGGTTTAAGTCCTACAACATACATTCAGCACTATGAAATAGCTATCATTATTTCAAACCTTAGTTAAGGTGATAAGGCCAATTACTATGTTGCAAAATTCTTTGTTAATTATTAATATGACTAATAAGCTTCGCTGATGACATAGAGTTTGGGATTCCAATTTAACTCTTTGTCTCACATATCCCACTGAGGTAGACCTACATTCCCATGTGCACGTTGTCATACCGACACTGCCCTTCCGACATTCCCCGACAAACCGAGCTGGGCGGTATTGCGTAAAATCTACAGACAGTCGCTCGGTGGTCTTGTGAGCGCATGTCGGTTTACCTATTTCACTCTCTATATACACGATCAAATTTTTGGAAACTAATTTGCATGTATTCTGATGCTGTTGTATATAGAAGCAAAAATCAGCCCAATAATTTTTGAAAAATTTAACATACTCGTTAATATTTATAAAATTGTAAATGCTTTTTCGCTGAGATCGGTTTCGGTATAATACAGGTCCAACCTACATGGTGTACCGCTAAACCAGGGTTTAGCTTTAGGTAAATCTGCACACTGACTGTTTTCAGGCTGGGGAATATAAGACTGTGGCCCAGGTTTCTGTCGCAGCTGAGGATTTTAGTTGTGCCGTAACTAATACAGGTCGGTTTGTCAGTCTGTCTCTTGGTCGGTCTTTGACGATTGCAACATATCTGACAAAGCTGCTATAACGTGCCGCACGCATTTTCATATTCTATCATACAGTCCTGATAGAATAACTTGTCAAATACATAAGAAATACTATTTTGAATATTTTGAAACTGATTTGACAGGAAGCTGTTGCTGACTTAGGCAGCAACAGCTTCCACTCAAATAAGTTTCAAAATGGTCAATGTTGAAGCTTGCTTAAGGAACAGACTGGGCCTTCACGGTTGAAAGGCTAAATGAAAAAAGAATCTGAAAAGCAAAATGATTATCAACTTTTTTAATTCTTTCTACATGAAATAGCTACATCAACTTTAAAATGTAAACATTTCCTTGCTGTAGTAAGAACCCATGTACAATGGATGAATCCAGTTTGAGCTATTCCCCGCCTATCGCTAGCTAAGCTCCAGCCACGCTGTGTCTGTGTGGAGATTAATCAATGCCTGCACTCCATGAACATCAATTTCCAGAAAACTTTCCAGGTAAGCTGTTGAAAATTTTGAAGCTACTTTCACTGGGTGCTGCTGAACAGCGCCCAGTCAAATTAGTTTCAAATAATCAACATAATGCTTATAAAATAGAAACAGCATACACTGCGTACAACTTGATGGACTCTTAAGCGTTTATGACGGATTGAATTACGTCATCCATGACGTAATGGATTGTGACGTCAGCCTACATGTGACGCAGTTAATTCTGACGTCATATGATTGATTGGATACATCTATTACGATGACTCCTCCAGGGCCCATACCTTAAAGAATTCCTGGGTCTGCACATATTATTGATCACAGAATGATCACAGAATGGCCTATAGAAATTGAAACGCCATACAGCTGCCGCGGCTAAAGCTTGTTTGAAAATAAGAAACCGTCTATTAAATAACCATGAGTTTTGTTTGTTCCGGCAAATGTGTTAAAATCCATCTTCAAATTGCAGGACCACGGACCTTTCCAGTTTATGTATCAATCATATGAAGGTCAAAATCAATTACGTTACGTGTAGGGTGACGTCATAAAAAATTGCACCATGAATGACGTAGATAAGTTCGTCATGGCTTTGTTGTATGAATTGTATGTTCCTTTCTATTAATTAAACATACTATTGAATATTTTCAGACTAATTTGACTGGACGCTGGTGTTGCCATTGGCGGCTACAGCGCCCAGTCAAATTAGTTTCAAAATATTCAGCAGCTTCCCTATATGGTTTGCTGGGAATTGATGGTGATGGGAGTTCAGCCATCGATCCATCCCATCACAGGGAAGTGTGGCTGGAGCTAAACTGGAAATGGACGGGAGATGGCTAAAACTGGATTCATCTAATGCAATCCAAAGTAGCGCGAGAAGGCAATGCATCATTCAGCATATCTAAAGACGCGCATAGGTTCTGTTACCTGTAGAATTGATTCCATGGCATCTTTCAATTGTTTCATTTTATTTCGATACATCGATCCACTCACATCAAGAACAAACATGATGCTTTTTGGCATTGGTACCAGGTCAGGCGGTGCAAAGAAATGTACAAAGTAGCCATTCGCCAGCTGAAATATAAACGGCACAACTGTAAGTAGCGCCGTCTTTATTTTCTGGTGCTGGTTTTTCCTTTGGTGGGGGGAGGGTGGGGTGTAGGTTGGGCAGGAGAAAACATGTCTGGATGGGGGATTGGGAGAGATGTTCCACTTTAATGGGCAGGAGTTCCGGATGTCCTTTCCTTAAAAATAATTTGATCATGTCCTGCTCAACAATACGATTTCCTGCGTTTCCTGTGACAGAATTTGTTGCCCCTTAATTTGTGAACCAGACCGGTTGCCCAGTTTGCCAACCTATATGGTCGCTATTGGTATATTCGGCATTGACCTTTAGGACGTAATGATGATGATGATGATGATGATGCTGGTGTTGGTGTTGGTGTTGGTGTTGGTGTTGGTGTTGGTGTTGTGTTGGTGTTGGTGGGGTTGGTGTTGGTGGTGCTGCTGGGGGTAGTGGTGATGCTGAGTGATGTGTAGTGGTGGTGGTGGTGGTGGTGGTGGGTGGTGGAGGTGGTTAATGTGCTTGGGATATTGTTGGGGTGAATGATGTAGGGTGGCAGTGGTGTGTAATATTTTGATGAATGGATATCGGTTGCTATATTGTGCTGGTGGACTTAATGATGGCTAAGATTGTAGTTCTCTAGATGTGATAGGGTGAGGTCACATATTTTCTCACCAATATTTCTCCGCCTTTAAATTCACGTTGTACATCATAGTTGACAATAAACTGCCCGGATATACCATTTTCTGCCACGTCTCTCTGCTCCCGGGGAGATGGTGAAAACGAAATATGAACAGAACTGTCCGATAGGCTTAATACTTCAGCATACGGATTTTCATCTAACATAAGGAAATGAATATGATTAATAAAGATAAATAGAATAACAAATAGATCCATGATTACATCCAAGCATAACGATGGCAGATGCAGAAATATACAGTCAAACCTCTCAATAGCGGACACCTGCTTTTGGGACCAAGATAGAGTGGTTCTTTAAGACGGTTGGCAAACTTGCCCATACCCACATCGTTGATATATTTTTCAATTGATCCGCCGTGACGGCAAACGTGTCTATTTTGGAAATTGTGTTGCTGAACGCTGCTGCTGTTGTGTCATCATTTGATACTAAAATTATCACACGACATCCGAACTTCGCAGAAAATAATGCACCAACGTTTAGAGGTGCTCAGGTAGATTAAGAGTTATTGAAAAGTGCGTCAATGGTGTTCATTTTGAAAAGAATGTTACTGAAAGCGATTGCTGTTGCGCGCCAGCCTTTCATCCCGGAATTGGAACCCTACAGTTAAGCTTCCATCCAGGTTTGGAGAAGATTCCTTCTGGAGGACAAGAGTTATTGAAAAATGGCTTAAGAGTAAAAGGATTAAGAAGAGAAAAGAAACAAAAGAAGACGAAGACGGAAACGAAGAAGAAGAAGAAGGAGAGGAATGAGGAAGAGGAGGAGAAGGAGAAGGAGAAGGAAGAGGAGGAGGAGAAGGAGGAGGATGGGAGAAGGAGGAGGAGTAAATGGAGGAGAAGAAGTATTAGGAGGAGGAGGAGGGTGAGGAAGAGGAGGAGGAGGAGGGGGAGAAGGAGGAGAAGGAGGAGGAGGAAGAGGAAGAGTAGGAGGATGAGGAATAGGAAGAAGAGAAGACATAGGAGGAGGGGAGAAAGAGGAGGAGGGGAGAAAGAGGAGGAGGGGAGAAAGAGGAGGAGGGGAGAAAGAGGAGGAGGGGAGAAAGAGGAGGAGGGGAGAAAGAGGAGGAGGGGAGAAAGAGGAGGAGGGGAGAAAGAGGAGGAGGAAATGGAAGGGAAGTATTAGGAGGAGGAGGGTGAGGAAGAGGGGGAGGAGGAGGAGGAGGGGAAGGAGGAGGACGAGGAAGAGGAAGAGAAGGAATAGGAGGAGGAGGAGGAAGAGGAAGAGGAGAGGAAGAAGAAGAGAAAGAGAACGAGGAGGAGGAGGACCAGAAGGAGAAGGAGGAGGACGAGGAAGAAGAAGAGGAGGAATAGGAGGAGGAGGAGGAGTAGGAGGAGGAGTCGAAGGAGGAGCATGAGAAGGAGGAGGACGAGGAGGAGGAGGAAGAGAAGGAGGAGGAGGAGGACGAGGAAGAAGAGGAGGAGGAGGATAAGGAGAAGTATCGGGAGGAGGATGAGGAGAAGAAGGAGGAGGAGGAGAAGGATGAGGAGGAGAAGGAGGAGAAGTATTAGAAGGAGGAGGAAGAGGACGAGGAGGATGAAGAGGAAGAGGAGAAGGAGAAGAAGGGGAGGAGGAAGAGGACGAGGAGGAAGAAGAGGAGGAGGAGAAGTATTATGAGAGGGAGGAGGAGGAGGAGGCGGTAGAAGAGGAAGAGGAAGAAGGAAGAGGAGGGGGAGAGGGGAGCAGGAGGAGGAGGACGAGGAGTACTCGGCGGAGGAGGAGAAGGAGGCAAAGTAGGAGAGGAGGAGGGAGAGAAAAAGGAGGAAGAGGAGGAGGAGGAGTAGGAGGAGGAGGAGGAGGAGGAAGGAGAGGAAGAGGAGGAGGGGGGGGGGTGAGGAGAAGAACATGGAGAAGTATAAGGAGGAGGGGAGAAGTATTAGGAGGAGGAGGAAGATCAAGAGGAGGAAGAGAAGGAGGAGTAGGAGGAGGATGAGGAGCAAGATGAAGAGGAGGAAGAGGAGGAGGAGGAGGAAGAGCAGGAGGAGGAAGAATAAGAAGAGGAATAGGAGGAAGAGGAGGAGTAGGAGGAGGGAGAGGAGGAGGAGGAAGAGTCGAAGGAGGAGCGGAAGAAGGAGAATGAGGAGGAGGACGAGGAGGGTGAGGAAGAGGAGGAGGAGAAGGAGGAGAATGAGGAGGACGAGGAGGAAGATCAAGAGGAGGAAGAGAAGGAGGAGTAGGAGGTGGAGGAGCAAGGTGAAGAGGAGGAAGAGGAGGAGGAGGAGGAAGAGGAAGAGGAGAGGAAGAAGAAGAGAAAGAGAACGAGGAGGAGGAGGACCAGAAGGAGAAGGAGGACGAGGAAGAAGAAGAGGAGGAATAGGAGGAGGAGGAGTATGAGGAGGAGGAGGAGTCGAAGGAGGAGCATGAGAAGGAGGAGGACGAGGAGGAGGAGGAGGAGGAGGAAGAGAAGGAGGAGGAGGAGGACGAGGAGGAAGAGGAGGAAGAGGATGAGGAGAAGTATCGGGAGGAGGATGAGGAGAAGAAGGAGGAGGAGGAGAAGGATGAGGAGGAGAAGGAGGAGAAGCATTAGAAGGAGGAGGAAGAGGACGAGGAGGAAGAAGAGGAAGAGGAGAAGGAGAAGAAGGGGAGGAGGAAGAGGACGAGGAGGAAGAAGATGAGGAGGAGAAGTATAATGAGAGGGAGGAGGATGAGGAGGCGGTAGAAGAGGAAGAGGAAGAAGGAAGAGGAGGAGGAGAGGGGAGCAGGAGGAGGAGGACGAGGAGTACTCGGCGGAGGAGGAGAAGGAGGCAGGGAGAGAAAAAGGAGGAAGAGGAGGAGGAGGAGTAGGAGGAGGAGGAGGAGGAAGGAGAGGAAGAGGAGGAGGGGGTGAGGAGAAGAACATGGAGAAGTATAAGGAGGAGGGGAGTAGTATTAGGAGGAGGAGCAAGATGAAGAGGAGGAAGAGGAGGAGGAGGAAGAGCAGGAGGAGGAAGAAGAAGAGGAATGGGAGGAGGAGGAGTAGGAGGAGGGAGAGGAGGAGGAGGAAGAGTCGAAGGAGGAGCGGAAGAAGGAGAATGAGGAGGAGGAGGACGAGGAGGGTGAGGAAGAGGAGGAGGAGAAGGAGGAGAATTAGGAGGACGAGGAGGAAGATCAAGAGGAGGAAGAGAAGGAGGAGTAGGAGGTGGAGGAGCAAGGTGAAGAGGAGGAAGGGGAGTAGGAGGAGGAAGAGGAGGAGGAGGGTAAAGAGGTGAACATGGAGAAGTATTTGGAGGGTGGGGAGAAGAAGTATTAGGAGGAGGAGGATGATGAAGAGGAGGAAGAGGAGGAGGAGCAAGATGAGGAGGAGGAAGAGGAGAAGTGCTAGGAGGAGTAAGAGGAGGCGGAAGGGGAGGAAGAGGAGGAAGAGGAGCAAGATGAAGAGGGTGAAGAGAATGAGGATGAGGAGAAGTATTAGGAGGAGGAGGAGGAGGAGGAGAAGTATTAGGAGGAGGAAGAGGAGGAGGAGGAGGAGGAGAAGGATGAGAAGGAGGAGAAGGAGGAGGAGGAAGAGGAAGAGTAGGAGGAGGAGGAATAGGAAGAAGAGAAGACATAGGAGGAAGACAAGAAGTATTAGGAGGAGGAATAGGAGGAGGAGGAGAAAGAGGAGGAGGGGGGAAAGAGGAGGAGGGGAGAAAGAGGAGGAGGGGAGAAAGAGGAGGAGGAAATGGAGGGGAAGTATTAGGAGGAGGAGGAGGAGGGTGAGGAAGAGGGGGAGGAGGGGGGGGGGGGGAAGGAGTAGGACGAGGAAGAGAAAGAGAAGGAATAGGAGGAGGAGGAGGAAGAGGAAGAGGAGAGGAAGAAGAAGAGAAAGAGAACGAGGAGGAGGAGGACCAGAAGGAGAAGGAGGAGGACGAGGAAGAAGAAGAGGAGGAATAGGAGCAGGAGGAGTATGAGGAGGAGGAGGAGTCGAAGGAGGAGCATGAGAAGGAGGAGGACGAGGAGGAGGAGGAGGAAGAGAAGGAGGAGGAGGAGGACGAGGAGGAAGAGGAGGAGGAGGATGAGGAGAAGTATCGGGAGGAGGATGAGGAGAAGAAGGAGGAGGAGGAGAAGGATGAGGAGGAGAAGGAGGAGAAGTATTAGAAGGAGGAGGAAGAGGACGAGGAGGATGAAGAGGAAGAGGAGAAGGAGAAGAAGGGGAGGAGGAAGAGGACGAGGAGGAAGAAGAGGAGGAGGAGAAGTATTATGAGAGGGAGGAGGAGGAGGAGGCGGTAGAAGAGGAAGAGGAAGAAGGAAGAGGAGGAGGAGAGGGGAGCAGGAGGAGGAGGACGAGGAGTACTCGGCGGAGGAGGAGAAGGAGGCAAAGTAGGAGAGGAGGAGGGAGAGAAAAAGGAGGAAGAGGAGGAGGAGGAGTAGGAGGACGAGGAGGAGGAAGGAGAGGAAGAGGAGGAGGGGGGTGAGGAGAAGAACATGGAGAAGTATAAGGAGGAGGGGAGAAGTATTAGGAGGAGGAGCAAGATGAAGAGGAGGAAGAGGAGGAGGAGGAAGAGCAGGAGGAGGAAGAAGAAGAGGAATGGGAGGAGGAGGAGGAGTAGGAGGAGGGAGAGGAGGAGGAGGAAGAGTCGAAGGAGGAGCGGAAGAAGGAGAATGAGGAGGAGGAGGACGAGGAGGGTGAGGAAGAGGAGGAGGAGAAGGAGGAGAATGAGGAGGACGAGGAGGAAGATCAAGAGGAGGAAGAGAAGGAGGAGTAGGATGTGGAGGAGCAAGGTGAAGAGGAGGAAGGGGAGTAGGAGGAGGAAGAGGAGGAGGAGGGTAAGGAGGTGAACATGGAGAAGTATTTGGAGGGTGGGGGGAAGAAGTATTAGGAGGAGGAGGATGATGAAGAGGAGGAAGAGGAGGAGGAGCAAGATAAGGAGGAGGAAGAGGAGAAGTGCTAGGAGGAGTAAGAGGAGGAGGAAGGGGAGGAAGAGGAGGAAGAGGACCAAGATGAAGAGGGTGAAGAGAATGAGGATGAGGAGAAGTATTAGGAGGAGGAGGAGAAGTATTAGGAGGAGGAAAAGGAGGAGGAGGAGGAGAAGGAGGAGGAGGGGGAGAACGAGGAGGAAGAGAAGGAGGAAGAGGAGGGGGGCGAGAAGGAGGAGGAGGGGAGAACGAGGAAGAGGAGGAGGAATAGGAAGAGGAGAAGAAGGAGAAAGAGGAAGAGGACGAGTAGGAAAAGGAGGAGAAGTATTAGGAGGAGGATGAAGAGGAGGAGAAGGAGGAGGAAGCGAAGATGAAGAAGAAGGAGGACAAGTAGTAGGAGGAGGAATAGGACGAGGAGGTGGAGGAAGAGGAGAAGGAGACGAAGGAGGAGGAGGAGGAAGAAGACGAGGAGGAAGAAGAGGAGGAGGAGGAGAAGTGTTAGGAGAGGGAGGATGACGAGAAGGTAGAAGCGAAGGAGGAGGTAGAAGAGGAAGAGGAAGTAGGAGGAGGAGGAGGAGAGGGAAGCAGGAGGAGTAGGACGAGGAGTACGCGGCGGAGAAAAAGGAAAATTAGGAGGGTAGGAGGGAGAGAAGGAGGAGGAAAAGGAGGAGGATGGGGAGGGTGAGGAAGAGGAGGAAGGTGAGGAGGTGAACATGGAGAAGTATTAGGAGGAGGAGGAAGATGAAGAGGCGGAAGAGTAGGAGGAGGAGGAGCAAGAGGAAGAGGAGGAAGAGGAGGAGGAGGAAGAGGAGGAGGAGAAGAAGGTGGAAATGGAGGAGGAGGAATAGGAAGAGGAGAAGGAGGAGGAAATGGAGGAGGAGGAATAGGAAGAGGAGGAAGAGGAGTAGGAGGAGGAGAAGGTGAAGGAGAAGGAGACCAAGTAGTAGGAGGAGGAGGAAGAGGACGAGGGGGTGAGGAAGAGGAGAAGAAGACGAAGGAGGAGGAGGAAGAGGACGAGGATGAAGAAGACGACGAGGAGGAGGAGCGGTATTAGGAGGAGAAGGAAGATGAAGAGGAGGAAGAGGAGTAGGAGCAAGATGAAGAGGAGGGAGAGGAGAAGTATTAGGAGGATGAGGAAGAAGAGGAGGAGGAGGAAGAGGAGGACAAGTAGGCGGAAGTAGAGGAAAGGGAGGAGAAGGAGGAGCAAGATGAAGAGGGTGAAGAGGAGGAGGAGGAGCAGAAGGATTAGGAGGAGGAGGAAGAGGAAGAGGAGGAGGAAGAGAAGGAGGTGGAAGAAGGGGAAGGGGAGGAGGAGGAGGAGGAAGAAGAGGAAGAAGAGCAAGAAGAGGAAGAAGAGAAAGCGGATTAAGAGTGGGAGGTGGAGGAGGAGAATGAGGCGGAAGAAGAGGAAGGGGATGGGGGGGTTAGGAGGAGAAGGAGGAGGCGGGGAGAAGTATTATGAGGCGGAGGAGGAGGATGAGTAGAAGGAGGAAGAGGAGGAGGATGAGGATTAGGAATAGGAGGAGGAGGGGGAAGAGAAGGAGGAGAAGGACAAGGAGGAGGAAGTAGAAGAGGAAACCGCAAAGGAGAAGGATGATGAGGAGGAGGAGGGTGCGGAAGAATAGGAGGAGGAGAAGGTGGAGAATGAGGAGGACGAGGAAGAGGAAGAGGAGGAATAGTAGGAGGAGGAGGAGGAGGAATAGGAGAAGTGATAGGAGGATTAGGAGGAGGAGGGAGAGGAGGAAGAGGAGGAGGGAATGGAGGAGGAGGAGGAGGAATAGAAAGAGGAGAAGAAGGAGTAAGAAGAGGACGAGGAGGAGGAGGAGAAGTATTAGGAGGATGAGGAATAGGAAGAGGAGAAGGAGGAGGAAATGATGGAGGAGGAGGAGGAGGAATAGGAAGAGGAGAAGGAGGAGGAAGAGGACGAGGATGAAGAGGAGGAGAAGGAGGAGGAGAAGGTACAGGACAAGTAGTAGGAGGAGGAGGAAGAGGACGAGGAGGAGGAGGAAGAGGAGATGAAAGAGGAGGAAGAGGACGAGGAGGAAGAAGACGAGGAGGAGGAGGAGCAGTATTAGGAGGAGGAGGATGAGGAAGAAGAAGAGGAGGAGATAGAGGAGGAGAAGGAGGCGGAAGAAGAGGAAGGGGATGAGGAGGAGGAGGAGCAAGATGAAGATGGTGAGGAGGAGGAGGATGAGAAGGATTAGGAGGAGGAGGAGGAAGAAGAGGAGGAGGAGCAAGAAGAGAAAAGGAGGAAGAGTAGGGGGAGGAGGAGGAGGAGGAGAAGGAGGAGGAGGGGAGAAGTATTATGAGGAGCAGGAGGAGGTGGCGGAGGAGGAGGAGGAATAAGAAGGATGAGGAGGAGGAAGAAGAGGGGGAGGAGGAGGATTAGGAGAAGGAGGAGGAGGAGGGGGGAAGAGGAGGAGAAGGAGGAGGAGGAGGACAAGGAGGAGGAGGGTGATGAAGAGGAGGAGGAGGAGGAGAATGAGGAGGACGAGGAAGAGGAAGAGGAGGAATAGGAGGAGGAATAGGAAGAGGAGAAGAAGGAGACGGAGGAAGAGGACGAGGAGGAAGAGGAAGAGGACGAGAAGGAGAAGGAAGAGGACGAGGATGAGGAAGAGGAGGAATAGGAGGAGGAGGAAGAGGAGAAAGAGGGTGAGGAGGTGAACATGGAGAAGTATTTGGAGGGGGGGGGGGGAAAGTATTAGGAGGAGGAAGATTAAGATGAGGAGGAGGAGGAGCAAGATGAGGCGGAGGAAGAGGAGAAGTGTTGGGAGGATTAGGAGGAGGAGGAAGAGGAGGAAGAGGAGGAGGAGCAAGATGAAGAGGGTGAAGAGGATGATGATGAGGAGAAGTATTAGGAGGAGGAGGATAAGTATTAGGAGGAGGAAGAGGAGGAGGAGAATGAGGAGGAGGGGGAGAACGAGAAGGAGGAGAAGGAGGAAATGGAGGAGGAGGAAGAGGAGAAGAAGGAGAAGGAGGAAGAGGACGATGAGAAAGAGGTGGAGGAGAAGTATTAGGAGGAGGATGAAGAGGAGGAGAAGGAGGAGGAGGCGAAGATGAAGGAGGAGGATAAATAGTAGGACGAGGAGGAAGAGGACGAGGAAGAGGAGGAGGAAGAGGAAAATGAGACGAAGGAGGAGGAGGAAGAGGACGAGGAGGAAGAAGAAGAGGAGGAAAATTATTAGGAGATGTAGGAGGAGGAGGAGGTAGAAGAGGAGGATGTAGAAGAGGAAAAGGAAGTAGGAGGAGGAGGAGAGGGGAGCAGGAGGAGGACGACGAGGAGTACTCGGCGGAGGAGGAGAAGGAGGAAATGTAGGAGGGGAGGAGGGAGAGAAAGAGGAGGAAGAGCAGGAGGTGGAGGAGGAGGAAGAGGAGGAGGAGGACGGTGAGAAAGTGGAGGAGGAGAAGTATTAGGAGGCGGATGAAGAGGAGGAGAAGGAGGAGGAGGCGAAGGTGAAGGAGAAGGAGGATAAATAGTAGGACGAGGAGGGAGAGGACGAGGAGGAGGAGGAGGAAGAGGAAAATGAGACGAAGGAGGAGGAGGAAGAGGACGAGGAGGAAGAAGAGGAGGAGGAGAATTATTAGGAGATGGAGGAGGAGGAGGAGGAGGTAGAAGAGGAGGATGTAGAAGAGGAAAAGGAAGTAGGAGGAGGAGGAGAGGGGAGCAGGAGGAGGACGACGAGGAATACTCGGCGGAGGAGGAGAAGGAGGAAATGTAGGAGGGGAGGAGGGAGAGAAAGAGGAGGAAGAGCAGGAGGTGGAGGAGGAGGAAGAGGAGGAGGAGGTGAGGAGGTGAACATAGAGAAGTATTAGGAGGAGGAGAGGTATTAGGAGGAGGAGGAGGAGGAGGAGGAGGAAGAGGAGGAGGAGGAGGAGGAGCAAGATGAAAAGGAGGAAGAGGAGGAGGAGGAGGAAGAGGAGGAGTAGAAGGAGGAGAATGTGGAGGTCGAGGAAGAGGAAGACGAGGAATGGGAGGAGGAGTAGGAGGAAGAGGAGGACGAGGATGATGAAGAGGAGGAATACGAGGAGGAGGAAGAGGAGGAGGAGGAGGGTGAGGAGGTGAACATGGAGAAGTATTAGGAGGGGGAGAGGTATTAGGAGGAGGAGGAAGATGAAGAGGAGACGAAGGAGGAGAAGGAGGAAGAGGACGAGGAGAAAGAAGAGGAGGGGGAGGAGAATTATTAGGATATGGAGGAGGAGGAGGAGGTAGAAGAGGAGGAGGAGGTAGAAGAGGAAAATGAAGTAGGAGGAGGAGAGGGGAGCAGGTGGAGGAGGACGAGGAGTACTCGGCGGAGGAAGAGAAGGAGGAAAAGTAGGAGGGGAGGAGGGAGAGAAAGAGGAGGAAGAGGAGGAGGAGGTGAGGAGGTGAACTTGGAGAAGTATTAGGAGGGGGAGAGGTATTAGGAGGAGGAGGAAGATGAAGAGGAGGAGGAGGGTGAGGAAGAGAAGGAGGAGGAGAAGGAGGAGAATGAGGAGGACAAGGAAGAGGAAGAGGAGGAATAGTAGGAGGAGGAGGAGGAGGAATAGGAGAAGTGATAGGAGGATTAGGAGGAGGAGGAAGAGGAGGAAGAGGAGGAGGGAATGGAGGAGGAGGAGGAATAGAAAGAGGAGAAGAAGGAGTAAGAAGAGGACGAGGAGAGGGAATAGAAAGAGGAGAAGTATTAGGAGGAGGATGAGGAGGAGGAGAAGGAGGAGGAGGAGAGGGTGGAAGAGAAGGAGGACAAGGAGTAGGAGGAGGAGGAAGGGGACGAGGAGGAGGAGGAGGAAGAGGAGAAGGGGACGAAGGAGGAGGAGGAGGAGGAAGAGGAGGAGGAGGAAGAGGAGGAGAAGGAGGCGGAAGAAAGTAAGGGGGAGGAGGAAGAGAAAGAAAAGGAAGACGAGCAAGAAGAGGAAGAAGAGAAAGGGGATTAAGAGGGGGAGGAGGAGGCGGAGGAGAAGGAGGCGGAAGAAGAGGAAGGGGAGGAGCAGGAGGAAGAAGAGGAGGATGAGGAGGAAGAGGAGCAAGAAGAGAAAGAGGAGGAAGAGTAGGGGAGGAGGAGGAGAAGGAAGAGGAGGGGAGAACTATTATGAGGAGGAGGAGGAAGTGGCGGAGGAGGAGGAGGAATAAGAAGGAAGAGGAAGAGGATGAGGAGGAGGAAGAAGAGGAGGAGGAGGAGGAGGATTAGGAGAAGGAGGAGGAGGGGGGAGGAGAAGGAGAAGGAGGACAAGTAGTAGGAGGAGGAGAAAGAGGACGACGAGGAGGAGGAGGAAGGGGAGAAGGAGACGAAGGAGGAGGAGGAGGAAGAGGACCAGGAGGAAAAAGAGGAGGAGAGGTATTAGGAGAGGCAGGAGGAGGAGGAGGTAGAAGAGGAGGAGGAGGTAGAAGAGTAAGAGGAAGTAGGAGGAGGAAGAGAGGGGAGATGGAGGAGGACGAGGAGTACTCGGCGGAGGAGAAGGAGGAAAGGTAGGAGGGGAGGAGGGTGAGAAAGAGGAGGAAGAAGAGGAGGAGGAGGTGGAGGAAGAGGAAGAGGAGGAGGAGGAGGTGAGGAGGTGAACATGGAGAAGTATTAGGAGGGGGAGAGGTATTAGGAGGTGGACGAAGATGAAGAGGAGGAGGAGGAGGAGGAGGAGAAAGATGAAGAGGAGGAAGAGGAGGAGGAGGATGAGGAAGAGGAGGAGGAGGAGGGTGAGGAGGTGAACATGGAGAAGTATTAGGAGGGGGGAGAAGTATTAGGAGGAGGAGGAAGATGAAGAGGAGGAAGAGGCGACGTATTAGGAGGAGGAGGAGGAGGAATAAGAGGATGAGGAGGAGGAGGAGGAGGAGGAAGAGGAGGAGGAGGCGGAAGAAGAGGAAGGAGAGGAGGAGGAGGAGCAAGATGAAGAGCAAGAAGAGGAAGAGAAAGAGGATTAAGAGGGGGGAGGAGGAGGAGAAGGAGGCGGAAGAAGAGGAAGAGGAGGAGGAGGAGGAAGAAGAGGAGGATGAAGAGGAAGAAGAGGAAGAGGAGCAAGAAGAGAAAGAGGAGGACGAGTAGGGGGAGGAGGAGGAGGAGAAGGAGGAGGAGGAGAGGAGAAGTATTATGAGGAGGAGGAGGAAGTGGCGGAGGAGGAGAAGGAATAACAAGGAAGAGGAGGAGGAAGAGGATGGGGAGGAGGATTAGGAGAAGGAGGCGGAGGAGGGGGGAGGAGAAGGAAAAGGATGAGGAGGAAGAAGAATAGGATGAGATGGAGGGGAAGGATGAGGAGGAGGAGGAGGAGGAGGATGGTGAGGAAGAGGAGGAGGAGAAGGAGGAGAATGAGGAGGACGAGGAAGAGGAAGAGGAGGAATAGGGGGAGGAGGAGGAGTAGGAATAGGAAGAGGAGAAGGAGAAGGAGGAGGACGAGGATGAGGAAGAGGAGGAGGAGGAGGAGGGGGAGGAAGATGAGGAGGGAGAGGAGGAGGAGGAGAAGGAGGAGGAGAAGGAGAAGGAGGAGGAGGAAGAGGAGGAGGAGGAAGAGGAGAAGAAGGAGGAGGAAGCGGACGAGCAGGAAGAGGATGAGGAGGAGGAATAGTATTAGGACGAGGATGAGGAGGAGGAGGAGGAGGAGGAGGAGGAGAAGAAGGAGGACGAGGAAGAGGAGGAATAGGAGGAGGCTGAGGAATAGGAAGAGGAGAAAGAGGAGAAGGATGAAGAGGACGAGGAGGAGGAGGACGAGAAGGAGGAGGAGGACGAGGAAGAGGAAGAGGTAGAGGAGGAATAGGAGGCGGAGGAGGGGGAGGAGGAGGAGGATGAGAAGGAGGAGAAGGAGAAGGCGGAGGAAGAGGAGGAGGAAGAGGAGAAGAAGGAGAAGGAGGAAGAGGACGAGGAGGAAGTGGATGAGGATGAGAAGGAGAAGTATTTGGAGGAGGATGAGGAGATGTAGAAGGAGGAGGAGAAGGATGGTGAGGAGAATGAGAAGGAGAAGGAGGAGAAGTATTAGGAGGAGGAGGAAGAGGAAGAGGACGAGGAGGAGGATGAGGAAGAGGAGAAGGAGAAGAAGGAGGAGGAGGAAGAACAGTAAGAAGCGCAAGAAGAGGAAGAAGAGAAAGAGGATTAAGAGGGGGAGGAGGTGGATGAGGAGAACGAGGCGGAAGAAGAGGAAGGGGAGGAAGAGGAGGAGGAGGAGGAGGAGGAGGAGGAAGAAGAGGAAGAGGAGCAAGAAGAGAAATAGGAGGAAGAGTAGGCGGAGGAGGAGGAGGAGAAGGAGGAGGAGGGTAGAAGTATTATGAGGAGGAGGAGGAGGAAGTGGCGGCGGAGGAGGAATAAGAAGGAAGAGGAGGAGGAGGAGGAGGACGAAGAAGATGTGGAAGAGGAGCAGGAGGAGGAGGAGGAGGATTAGGAGGAGGAGGAGGAGGGGGGGAGGAGAAGAAGGAGAAGGAGGAGGAGGAAGAAGAAGAGGAAGAGGTGGAGGAGAAGGATGAGGAGGAGGACGAGGAGGAGGAGGAGGAGGGGGAGGAGGAATAGGAAGAGAAGAATGAGAAGGAGGAAGAGGACGAGGAGGAAGAGGAGAAGAAGGTTGAGAAGTATTAGGAGGATGAGGAGGAGGTGAAGGAGAATGAGGACAAGTATTAGGAGGAGGAGGAAGAGGACGAGGAGGAGGAGGAAGAGGAAGAGAAGGAGACAAAGGAGGAGAAGAAGTGGACGAGCAGGAAGAAGAGGAGGAGGAGGAGGTAGAAGAGGAGGAGGTAGAAGAGGAAGAGGAAGAAGGAGGAGGAGGAGAGGGGAGCAGGAGGAGGAGGACGAGGAGTACTCGGCCGAAGAGGAGAAGGAGGAAAAGTAGGATGGGGAGGAGGGAGAGAAAGAGGAGGAAGAGGAGGAGGAGGGTGAGGAGGCGAACATGGAGCAGTATTAGGAGGGGGAGACGTATTAGGAGGAGGAGGAAGATGAAGAGGAGGAAGAGGAGAAGTACTGGGAGGAGGAGGAGGAGGAGTAAGATGAAGAGGAGGAGAGGAGAAGTATTGTGAGGAAGAGGAAGAAGATGAGGAGGAGGAAGAGGAGGAGAACGAGGCGGAAGAAGAGGAAGGGAGGAAGAGGAGGTGGAGGAGGAGAAAGATGAAGAGGAGGAGGAGGAGGAGGAGAAGTAATATGAGGAGGAGGAGGAGGAGGAAGCAGAGGAGGAGAAGGAGGAAGAGGAGGAGAAGGATCCGAAAGAAGGGAAGGGGAGGAGGAGGAAGAAGAGGAAGAAGAGCAAGAAGAGGAAGAAGAGAAAGAGGATTAAGAGGGGGAGGAGGAGGAGGCAGAAGAAGAGGAAGGGGAGGAGGAGTAGGAGGAGGACGAGGATGAGGAGGAAGAAGAGGAGGAAGAGCAAGAAGAGGAAAAAGAGAAAGAGGAGGAAGAGGACGGGGAGGAGGAGAAGGAGGAGGAGGGGAGAAGTATTATGAGGAGGATGATGATGAGGAGGAGGAGGAATAAGAAGGAAGAGGAGGATGAGGAGGAGGAGAAGGAGGAGGAGGAGAAGGAGGAGGAAGGAGAGGAGGACGGGGAGTAGGATTAGGAGAAGGAGGAGGAGGAGGGGAAGGAGGAGGAGGAAGAAGAAGAGGAAGAGGAGGAGGAGAAGTATGAGGAAGATGAAGAAGAGGAGGAGGAGAATAAAAAAAGAAGAAGATTTTTAAAGTAGACAAAGAAGAGGACGCACCCTGTTCTCACATTCCTCCTTCCGTCTAGTGACGGGGTAATAACCGCCCTGTCATTAGTGATCATCTGTTTGGGGCCCATGCTGTTTCCTTCAAATTGACATCATGGAAACTCAGGCTTCAAATGGCAAAGATGTTAACTGTTACCTGTAATTTCAAAATCCGTCATCAGATCATTTCTGATATTGGGAATATTCAGCTCCGTAATCTCCCGGTTCTCCATGATCAGCACATCAACGCGCATATCCGGGACAATCTGGCCAGGGTCGATATAAACCACGAGTTCGTAAAGCCCCAAACGCCTTTGTAGAAAATCTTCATAAATGAGTTTAAAAGTCACGGTACTATTCGCGGCAACGTTAACAGATACCTTGAAACGGGCTGTATTTCGAGGTCTGAAAAGTTAACGTAAAGAAGGGATACAGATTTCGACTGATGACAAGACACAGTGGTCAAAGCTGTACTACTACAGCCTCATAATGTCATCATCATCATCACAATCATCATCATCATCATCATCATCATCATTATCATCATCATCAACAACCACCACCACCATCATCATCATCGTCATCATCATCATCATCATCATGGCCACCACCAGCACCACCATCATCATCATCATCATCATCATCATCATCATCATCATCACCATCATCATCATCAACAACATCGCCACCACCAGCACCATCATCATCATCATCATCCACCACCACCATCATCATCATCATCATCCACCACCACCATCATCATCATCATCATCCACCATCATCATCATCATCATCATCACCATCATCATCATAATCATCATCATTCCATTGTCCTTCATCTCCTTACTACATATATTTCCACGGCACAATCTGAAATGTGTATAATTCAACAATGGGTGAGTCTAGTATTAGCTATGCCCCGCCCATCTCTAGCTAACCTCCACCTATGCTTTGTTCATGCTGGGATCCAGCGATCCATGCACTACTTGAATCTCAATTTCCAAAAAACTACACGGGTTTGCTGTTGAATATTCTAAAACTAATTTGGCTGGTTTCTGTTGCTGCCATCAACCACAGGGCCGACCTCTCTCTCTTTCTCTCTATTCTTTGTAGGCTCAGACAAACACGTAGTCTCTGCCAGAGTCGCATCGGCATGATGGGACCGCCAATATGGGGCTTCCATCTACCTGGACAACGCTCACCTGGGAGGAGGCTAAGGCGATTAACATGTAAACCACGGCAGACTCTGGCATGTTCACATGTTACGCAAAGAATCTGGTGCTGAGCAGGGGTCTCCAGCAGACAACCACGGCCTACCATCTCCACCCCATAGAAGTGGCAGACAGACTCCAGCTCTTTACGTGGGTGAAAGCGGTCGTAAATGTATCTCCGCAAGTGGTCGCCTCAAGGATTGTACTTGGGGTCATCCCAGAAGTGGGCCCCACTTGGCATCCAATATCATGGCAGTCTCAGCGCTCTGTGCCACTGCTGTAGACGCCAGCACGAGCAGTATGATGAGAATCATGGCTATATATGAAGAGTTAAACTGAACAGAGTGAACCCCTCGAGAAATATCTGTGCCAGATCGAGCCCTGTTCCATCCGGATCGATAGTGATCTTCATCCCCTCAGGGGCAGGGGCTAGCTGCTTCACTCTGCCACCGGCTAAGAAAAGTAGCTCTAGGACTATATGAGTCATTTGCGGGCTAGTGGGGCTGACTCGCTGAAGCGGTTTAACAGCACCCTTGACTTTGTGTAGACATGTGACAGACCATCTACCCGTAGGGTGCCCTCCTGGAGGTTAACAGCTTCTTCTGGTCTATCGAATGGACGACGCAGCAAGAGCTTTCCACCTGTTACCCCGATCCGGTGACCCACCATCGTCAGGGAGACACCTTCACCGATGTAGGTGAGGAAGGATGATCCCCGATTGTAGAGCTTTCGAACTGTCCCATCCTTTTTCACAACAGTGGAGAGGGGAGTAGCCTCTATGTCAATTACTGCGGGAGGCCTATATAGGGGCAACCATGTTTGCTAGTCACCCCCAGGTCCAGCGCGGTACCACACTTCATTCTTCTCAAATATGAACTGCAGGTATTTTGCCAGGGTCAATAGCAGGCCATCATGGGCCATCGGCGGGGCACCGCTCGAATAGGGTTTGACCAGATGAAAGCTGAGGTCGTTATTTAGGGTGTTGATGTCTGCCACCTCTGTATCCGAGAGCTCAATCAATGGCTCAAGGATGTACTTCCTCTTCGGGAAATCGTACCGAAACACGATCGTGTGGCCATCTATGTTGCGACCCAGGCGCTCCTTCGTCACATCCTTGAGGTATGTAAGCAGCCCCAACACATCACCACCAATGGGGTGGAGGGAGAATGCTTTTGAGCTTGCTTCGTACTTTAGGGAGAATGACTTGCCATCGCTCTCTTCTACCTTGGCAGCATCAACTGCGTACACATCTGCCAGGTCAGCAAGACCAGTCGAGTGAGCAAATATGGGTTCCATAGCACGCTATAGGAGGGGTTTAAACAAGACATATAACCATGCCGATTGTCCGACTGCTGCTCTCCGGTGGTGAGAACGTAATCTGACCCTCTCTCGAGGGAAGACGGGTGGTACAGTACCATGTAGAATGGGTCCTCTTCGAGGTCTCCAAGTGGGGCACAACATACATACACGCTGATATGCTACATCAACTTTAGGGCAGTGCACACAGCAGCTCACTGGTAGAAGCAGGCCGGGACGTGATAGAGTATCTCCCAGGTGCCAACAGCAGCCTATGGAAAGCTATCAGTCAGAGCCTGTTCACACCTGTATATCACCTGTTTGACAGCCCCTCCATTAACATATATGACAGCACGGATGGGATATCGGATGCCCATTTAGAGTTTACACCCTTATTACTCAGTGACCTGATGACAACATGATATTACATCAGGAATATCTGACCTTTAATGAGATGATGAAGAGCCTGCTACAGGGTTGCCCCTTTATGACCCCGGCACAGATAAAGGCCTTAAACGAACAGATTCTCGCACTGCAACACGAAGGAGAGTGACTACAGTGGGTGAGCTGGTATCAACAGCATGCGAGCCTTGCAAGGAGGCGAAGGAACAGTGAAGGTTCCCGATACTGGCAGGCCCTCCTAGAGGAGAGTAGGCGGGACGATGTCTTCACACACGATGATGAGCCAGAAGTAGCGGAGACCGCGGACGATGCAGCAGAGACTGCAGATGAGGATGAGCCAGAGAGTAAATGGGGCGATGAGCCAGATGTCTTCACATACGACAATGAGCCAGGTGTCTTCACAGACGAGGATGAGTCAGATGTCATACAGTGGGAAGAGGAGATGGCGCAGAAGTGTAAGACCAAGAAAGCCATCCAGCGGCGGACCTACTATCTTGGTCATAAGGTGAAGTTCCAGCTGTCATGTCTCAGAAAGCTAGTGGCACCCGACATAGTGCTGGATGACTACTGTCTATGAGATGTCCGTCTCGAAAACCAGCAAGCTGCCACAGTTCAACAGGCTCTCCAAAATGTACCCTTCTAGGACTCATGAGCAGATGCTGCAGGTGATGCCGGTTTAATCTCCATGTATACTATGGAAAAATCTGAGTGGCAGAAGCAACCAGAAATATACCCCTCCCTGATGGCTGACGAGGGCGGTACCATCCACGGCTGGCGACTCCAGCAGATAGATACCATCAGACAGAATCTCGGCCATGAGGCAGAAAAGTACAGCAGAATGCACAGGCGATATAAGACAGCCTACAACGTCCTCGTGCGTACGTACAACCACTGCTGCGGATGTGATTGGAGCCAGTGCTGGGGTGGCAACTGTGGCCACTCTCGCTACATGGGTTGGGGCCATCGTCGCCATCCCGCTGGGTGGCATGACACTAGCCGCCACTGTCTTGGCCACGGGTTTATGGGTGGGGCAACGGCAGATCGCAAGGAGGCTGGAGAAGCATGCTAAGTACATGGCACTGGCACAGAGTATGTTACGGACTATCGACGAGTCTGTCACCAAAGCTCTCGAAGATGGCCAGATCACCGATTAAGAGTACCACCATATATTGATGGTCCAAGCCCTGTACCACACGGAGAAACCTAAAGTGCGACAGCAATACCTCAAAGGCTGCAGCGGGCGGGTTGATATGGAGGAGTTAAAAAACGAGATGTAACGGCGAGGTCGCCTCGCTGGTCTTTGGAGTCGAGACGACTACAAATAGTGTGGTGCCTGTATGGTAGCTTTAAGAACACCAGGATAGATGGCCTTCCCACTGAACCTCACGACATTCATCCAGAGCCAACTGCCCCTCCTGGGTGCACCCTTGACTGGCCTGAGAGGTCTACTGGATGATATACCAGAGCTAACACCGTTCTCCATCAGAGTGGATGGATGGTCCCGAACCAGCTTCTCCGTCAACCCACAACCGCTGACCACCTGCCCCATCACCATCAAGGATGCGAAGCAAGCTCATACTTGGATGGCTGCTCCAAGCCGCTCATACTGGAATCAGCAGCTGAACTTTGCCGTGTGGTGGGCCATGGCACGATGTGGAGTAAGTTCCACCCTGCTTCACTCCTATTCTGGTACTCCTGAAGCTGTGCTCATCGCCAGCTGTCTCAGATTCCACGTGTACTTCACGGTGCGACGAATCCTCCATGAGCTGAGTGCAAGCCTCCCTGATACAAAGGCCTTCGACCCACAGCTCAACAGTCATATCGTCTCAGAGGCTGGCAGACCAGAGAGAGAGTTCAGCGCTCACTCAGACTATCGGTGGCATGGTGGTGACATCACCGGTCTATGGGTTATGTACAGTGACCCACGACGTGACTACTCAGGATCCCCTATCGAACCCCCCACCCCCACCCCACCTCCCACCCTCAACGAGTAGGCCGTCGGAAGACAGCGGCATTCTCATTCAATCCAGACTCCGACCCTGGAGCACATCACTGGCTTGCAGCAGGACTATCCAGATGTGTGGAAGTACTTTGTCCCACCTCAGGTCTCACACCAGCAGGTAACTTTCGGATCAACCAGTCCCTGGAAGGACTGTGCTACTGCCTCCTTACAGCACAGACCCGACTGTGGCATTCCATAGATGGTGTCAGCGGAGCAGAGGTCCAGGCCATGTTCATCAGTCTCGTTGAGGATGTGATCATCGTGGCAGACCCCAGTAGTCTTATTGCTAAGTTCCAGCAGGGGTTGCAGAAGGCCCGTCGCAAACTTGACTTTGCTATATCGCCACACCTATGGTTGATTCTGAGCAACATGATCATGAACATCGAGGACGTCCAAGTCAGGGGCTATAACAACATGATAGTCAAGGGGAGTTCCCCCGGTGTCCACTTCAGCTTCAACACTTCCATCAACACACCTACGCGTAGTACGAGCCATACAGTCGTTCTGACCCTGACACCGTAGCCAGTTGACATGGCAGCTAGTCGACACGACACCGCTTCCCATGGTAGCTCTACGTGTGGTGTCAGGCCTAGCTATTATGGCACGTGGGATCATCCTACTCCGCCACTAGCAAATCAGCTATAAGACTATCCTGACTCTCTACAGTAGCAGTGGGGACCACGGTGAGACACTGCCCCAGCTTGGCATGCCCTACAACCCCTATACACGCTGCCAACATGCACATCCAAGGGCTGGAGGGTTCGGCAGCACATCCGTTTTCCAGCATGTAGTATCGCAGAGCCTTGTTCAGCTCTGAGTCTGGTGAGGCCATGGCGGTCTGCAACTGCTGGAACACATCTGACAGATACTTCCGATCCTTGTAGAAACCTTTAGCTCACAGGAGCTTCTCGACGATACTCCCACCCATGATAAGTTATTCGAGGAAGCAGATCTGTCCCTTGCCAAATCATAGATAGAGCTTCACAGCTGTCAGCTCCTCTGTCAGCTCAGCACCGGAGAGCTGAGCGAGCTCATCTGGTGTCTTCTTCTTGTAGTCCTTCAACTCCCTCCGGAAGACATCATAGTACTTCTCATATAGCGTGAGCCGGGACATGTTTAAGATATCTCAATAGAGAGATGAATATTCCGGAGTACCAACCCAGCCACCTGGCAGACACAGACTGGGATGATCTTATTATTAGATCTCTCGACAGGGGATGCAGACGTTTAACCGCATTGTATACTCAGTGATTAAACAATGACGTAAATGGTACAGATAGTGAAGCAACTGCCCGAGATCCAGGCGAGTCTTCAGTAGGTGGAGAACCTGCTGCGAATCAAGACACAGAAGTTACTGACCAAAGAAAAACCTCTGGCAGTCCATGTCGCCAGTAACGTGGCGCGAATGTGGCCATGGTGAAGATGACAGGGGGAAATGAGGTTCTTTCAGCCGCCACTGTGGCTGTCCTCACTACAGTGGTGAGTGGGGGTGGCCGGGCGCTGTCTCGGAATAACACACCCCATCCCAAAGATCGCCTTCAGTGGTGCCTCCTACGCTGTTGCCGCCAACATCATGGGTGAACGTGTTACACTAATGGAGGCAACGGTTCTAGGGCTAGCAACGATTGCAATGGCTGAGATCATCGTCGCCTACGTTTAACCCCTCTGAATAGTGAGAGATGGATCACGAGACCCATGAAGCATATGAGGCATGGCATTCTGGAGGGTGGTGTGTAGCACATAGTCGAGCACATGGACTGAGGATCGCCAATGCCCGGGAATGGTTGACTGCCCACAAGGCATGCCCCTGCAGAGAGGTCAGTACCCTGAGTACTGCTACCTATTCCCTTGGCCGACTGCGTGGTCCTCCTATGCCCAACTATTTCACTGGGGGTATGACTAGTAGGTTTAAGCCGTCTGTATATGACTATGACTCTGTCACTCACAGACCTAGAAAGCAAAGGCGATCTTGCTCAGTTGCGCGAGGCATGCCTCGATTCCGAGACAGTGCCCAGCCACCCCACTCACCGCTGTAGCGAGGACAGCCACAGTGACGGCAGGAAGAAACTCATTTCCCCCTGTCATCTTCACCACGGCCACATTCGCCACTATCGCCTTCCTAGACTTCGATGTGAAGGGAGACCCACGGGAGATCCGAGGTACCATCCCAGCCTGAGATCTCATCGGGAACACTGATACGGTAGGACAATCGGCCATTAACAAGGCCAAGACTGTATACAAGGGGATGGGCATCAAGGATAGGGCGATGATGCGAGGTATGCTCGGCGTCTATGAGGCTGGAGCCATCAAGGTTATGGCTGAGTCCTTTGCACAGGACCTGGTTAATAATCTCCTGAAACCACGGAGCTCATTCTGACAGGATGGAGAGAATCTCAAGATAGGGACTCTAAGCCTGAGCAGTATCACTGTCAATGGCCAAACAGGTGCTATCGACAGCCTCCGGCTACCAGAGGTGAAGGGGACAGGGTTCTTTAATTTGCCATTTAAGACCACAGGTTAGTCATGGCTTCCCGTGCAGGTATCATACAGATACTGGATATACTAGCCACTGTGGGTGCTGACACAGGCCCTCTACACTATCTTCTTAGCTGCTTCTGGGATTTCATGCTTGACACCTCCATCGCATCCTTCATATCCGCCAGAGGTGCAAGATTCCCTGCTCTGCATGCGAAACAGCTGGTGCAGGAAGGGCCTTCGATTTGTGATTCTCGACTTGTGACTCTGGAGCTCGTATGACTCATTGATCTCCTCGAGATCTTCAAACCATGCCCTACGCAGGGCCTTGTCTACCACGCGTTCATCCTTCATGAAGCCGGTGTTGCTATGATGTTCTAGGGCTTCGATGAGCTTCCCATAGGCACTGTTGCCGAGGAGTTTGAAGAGATCTGCCAAGAGCGCTTTGCTCTTATCTACATCTCGCGAGCGGCGGGCCTCCGTAACATTCTCCATGAACCACTCGAATGGGCGCTTGGCCTCAGAGTCTATGGTGCGGTATACAGCAGTGATCTCCACGCCATGGGTTATATACCACTTGAGGGTCGGGGTGTACAGCAGCCACTTCTTGCCAGAGAGGGCACCGACCAGCTTCTGGGTGGTGGGCCACTTCCTCCCTGTTAGCCCTATATATGCCAGCATCTCAGACGAGATTGCCTCTACCGGGATCTCGCGGTTATAGAAGAGAGGAGGCATTTCCTCGAACTTGGCCCACATAGCCTTGGGGACCTCTATATCCACCTCAGCAAACCCAAACCAGCTGTCTACTAGGAGAGCCTCCTTAAAGCTAGAATAGCAGAGGTGAGTGGGCTCACTCGTGGCGCCCTCCAAGGAGCAGCCAACTGTCACAGAGATAGGTATGTGGGTACTCTCGATCGTGAGCGTCTCCGTAGGATGAATCTTGATACCATCTGTGGGTATGGGGCAGCCCGAACTCGTTTAGCGATGCTTGCACAGCGTTTTATACAGCACTCCCACTGTACCACAAGCATGCATCCAGAGGTGCTCAGCTTCTCCTCTCTCAGGACTGTCTTGCGGTATCTTTGTTCGGCATCCTCACCTCGCTGGCGTTGTGGACACCCGTGCCAGTGACAGCCATGGATCTGGTAAACGGTGTTGGTGGTTGGATCATAACCATCTACTGGATCGCCACCGTGCCCACACTCTACATGGTGTATGTATATGCCTCTGTTTTTCGACTCATACTCGATCCAACGAGTAGCCGTTGAACTGGATGGTTGGGGTGGATAGAAGGCTTTCTCATATGCAGACTGTGGTGCCTCAACCTTCTCGCTAGGACACACGATTATTGTTTTGCCTCCATTACAGGGATCAGTGTGGCGTTGAAGACTGCATGCCAGTGTAAACCTCTGCTGACAGTGACTGCAGACTAATGTATGTGCCAGCTTGGAGATGTTCTTGATGTAGAAGGCGTGGTGGTCCCACACTCCGATGGTCATGGTGTCACGGTAGTGAGCCGCTTGCCTGATCATGTGCCAGGTGCCCTCTTCAGTTGGTTCATACACGCGAATCCCGATCTTGGCAAAGAACTCTACCTTGTCCAGTTGATCCAGCGAAGTCTTGTGGACATCAGGTACTGTTTTACCGTAGAACTGTGTGGCAAGCTCTGGTGCAGGAGCTGTACTTCTATCAGCTCTCGCTCCTCGGTGGACTGCTAGACATCTCCAGAGACACATGTTGTCCCTGTAGGTGTCGAGGGCAGCCATACTCTTCTTCTGTCATAGCCAGTCTGGGAGGGGGGGCTGTCCCAAGCAGAGGTTAGCGGTCGATGACAGCCCTAACCTTAACGTTGATTGAGCGAACGAAAGCCCACTTGGTGTTGGGTCGATCAATATTGTCTGTGTCGAGCCGGGCTTGCTCTCTTGCTGCCACCTAGTCCTGAGCTGCTCCTATCGTGTTCAGCCACGGCCTCCCTGGAGCATTCTTGTGGAAGAGCATCACCCTACTGTCTTCGATGTGACGGATGCGATTAGGTATGGGTGTAGCAGAGGTAGAAGACGTTCTGGACAGTCTGCTGGATCTTTCGCATGATCTGGCCTGTGAGGTCTCCTCCTAGACCTCTGAAGAATGGCCAGCATATTGACCGGCATCTTCTATCCTCTGTCTCCCTTTTGCCGAGACGTTGGTCGAGAATGTGTTCGCCTTCTCGCCTCATGCTCTGGGCTAAGGGTTCAGACCTCGGCCCCCTTATGCGCCGGGCTCCTCGGCATTGCTTAATGATCCTGCATTTGAGAGTTAAGCGCTCCAGTGGATGGGCCTCCATCCACCTCGCTACAGTCTTGGCTCGCAAGCTAGCAGTCACCTCCTCGTCCAACTGACGACGCTCACGTGTCTGCTGCGCTTTCTTGTGGGGATTCCAAGGATCCTCTTTGGTAAGCGCTGGAAACCTTCCCGTATTCATTGCTCGGGTGAGTCGCTTCTGCCACTCCTCGGCATGGACCTGTCCGATCATCTGGAGCAGGTCGGCTTTCTTGGACTTAGAGTAGACTCTAAGGCCGAATTGCTTTGCAATAACGCGAATTTTTGCAGCAGTGCTCATGATGTATATCCCTGTGGATGCCTTTCTCTAAATGGGCGTTCAGACCTATTATGTGTGGTGCTGGCGGTCAGTACCTGTGAGTGGTGTATATCCCTGCGGATGCCTGTCTCTAAATGGGCGCTCAGACCCTATTATGTGTGGCGATCAGTACCTGTGGGTGGTGTATATCCCTGTGGATGCCTGTCTGGGCGTTCAGACCTATTATGTATGGTGCTGGCGATCAGTACCTGTGGGTGGTGTATATCCATGTGGATGCCTGTCTCTAAATGGGCGTTCAGACCTGTTCAGATGTGTGTGTGAGGTTGATCACAAGGCGGTGCCCGATGCGACTTTGGCAGAGACTACGTGTTTGTCTGAGCCTACACAGAATAGAGAGAGAGGCCGGCCCTATGGTTGATGGCTATCAGTGGTGTATATCACTGTGGAGGCCTGACTCTAAATGGGCGTTCAGCCCCTGGTAGTAGTAGTGTCGGGATGATCCTACCTCCCTGGCAGCCGTTCGGCGATTCGTGGTGGCCCCCGTCTCAACAACCTATGCCCCAGGGATTGAGAGGGCGGTGGGGCTCATTTGTCTAAATGGAAATCCAGTTGAGGGAGGTGGGGCCTCATTTGTCTAAATGGAAATCCAGTTGAGGGAGGTGGTATGATTTTACTACCGACACTACTACTAGTCAAATTAGTTTCAAAATATTCAACAGAACGCTTATTAAAGAGATACAATTCGTACAACTTGAGGAGGGACTATTACGCGTTTAAGACGGACTAAATCGCGTCATTCATGACGTAATTGATTATGACCTCAGCCTACATGTGATGTTGTTGTTTATGACGTCATATGATTGACTGAGAAACTGGATTCTTTCATCTAGAGCATTATAGCGCAGCTTGTGATGATAATCCTAAAAAAAGACCGATTAAGATTAGTTGCCAATACGTACTGAACTCCAACATAGCCGCCGCTCTGACCACGCCTTCGTGCTTCCTCGTATTGCTCACGCGCGCGTGCCTTGGCATCCACGTGACCAGGGTATTCCACTCCGTCAATCACCCTGAAATAGACATATACAAGGGTTAGATAGTGATTGATTGATTTATTTTCACAATAAGCCACAGTTTCAGTTTTCTTTATTCACCCAGGTTATTTACGCAGCATATGGGCCCTTGAGTGTACGTTATATATTATACATATTGACAATTAAATTAGTATGCTATACATCTATCGAGATACCTAATCTTATAACTAATACAGTGACATTCTCTTTAACCTTATATGCACAAGCCCTTCAACAACATAATAACTTTTGTAAAGGCGGGCTTACACAGTTTAAACTTGGCTTGAACATATTATGTTTACAGTGTTCACCAATATATAACATATTACCTTATGGGATACCATACAATACAATTCGTAGAACTAAGCATGCTAACGTTTTCTAGGCAAAAAGATAAAACAAATGGCCTTAACGCTCACCCGAAACATGGGTCCCTCAGATTCCGTATAACAAGATATTGGCCAACCAACATTGATTTTGAACCTATTTGAGAGCCTACCACCATATAATTCTCTTAAAAAAGTTTGGTAAATGTAGAATTGTGTTTTGACAGTTTCCGAAGACTTCTTAAAATCTAAGATTTTCACCAAACTGAACAATCAACCTACGACCTTAAGATTCTTCCAGCCTGGAGATTAGGCTAGGATAACATATGCCTCTATCATGTTTACAACTGTGACAGGATCCATAAAGCGTCTGGTATCATAGAGGTACAGTAGAGCCTACAGTTCAGAAATAACTTAACACGTATCCAAAACAAATACAGAAACGGGTTCGTTAGCACAATTTTGAAAATTCTGTAAGAAATGTTGTGTTGAATATTTTGAACATAATTGGATTAGAAGAGCAATGTTTTGCAATCCAATTATGTTCAGAATATTCGAAGATACGTTTTATTTTGTTTTGGAAACAAATTAAGTTATTTCTGAGCTGTACTGTAGGAGTTACTATAAATATGTAGGAGCATCCATGCACCGAGCTAACAAAACAACATCAATGAAGATATTAACAATGGCGCTGACAACAATATAAATGGATAAATCCGATCTGTCACTCAAGGTTAGGACGTCATAATCAATCACGTCACATGTAGGCGGACGTCTCAATAAAAATGCATAATGAATGACGTATCGAGGTCAGTCATGAACATTGAATAGTGTACGAAGTGTACGTCTTTAATATATAATAAACATTCATTTGAATATTTTCAAAGTAATTTGGCTGGGCGCTGTTGCGGCCATAGGCAGCAACAGCACCCAGTTGAATTAGTTTCAAACTATTCAGCAGGTTACCTGTATAGATATAGTTACCTTGAACTTGGGAAGGCGGGAATTCAGGGTTAGCCTATATAACTCGTTCTCAACACGCGCTAAGCTTGGAAGGAGATTAGCTAGAAATAGGCGGGAAATAACTAGAAATGGGCGGGGCATAGCTAGATATGGATTCCCCTATTCTGACTGCGATGACCATCATATGACGTCATAATCAACCGCGTCACATGTAGACTGACGTCGTAATCAATTACGTCACGAACGACGCGATTCTGTACGTGATAAACGCTTAACAGTCCGTCAAGGTGTACGAATTGTGTATGTCTTTACTATTTAATAAACATTCTGTTGAATATTTGAAACTAATTTGACGGGGCGGGGCGCTGGTGCTGCCATAGCACCAACGGCACCGAGTCAAATTAGTTTCACAATAGTCAACAGCTTACCTGTATATTTTTTTATAAACTCAGAGAGTTCAGAGATCGATTACTCACAACACGGGAAACGCGTGTGTGGAGCTTAGCTAGAGATGGATGGAGCTTAGTTGGAGATGGGCATAACATTGCTAAAACTAGATTCCTCCATTATTACTCACATGGTGAAATTTGAGATGAAGGCTGTTTTTGGGAGGCGTACATCAAAGCGCGCTTCTTTTGAGATATTGACGTTGTTACGTATTTCACTGACCACTTCTGTGATCGCAAATCTATACGTGACGTCAGAACGAATGTGCAACTTTTCAACACTAAGCTCTCTCCACTGTAATTTACAAAATATAATAATACGGAGAACATGAGAGGAACATTCTTTTTAAAAAAACAATAAAATAAGAGCAATCAGAGATTGCAGACCCCCGTCCTCGTCCGTTTGTCACATTGTAAAATGTTTTGGGATTTGCCGGAACTTTTGCCGGGGTTTCCGGACTTTGAATTTCTTTCTAAAAATTTCCGAATCTGTTCGAATCATGCCTAATTTAGTGGACACCTGGTGTATTGCCAATTTGCCACACTCTTTCTTGTGTTAAAATTTAAGCCATATCGGACCAGCTTTTTCCGACGTATAAACATATCCAAACTCTGATCCGAGCCGAATCGGTTTTCTGTTCTCCGCATCAGGGGCACTGTCTAGTAATCATTTGCACGGCATATTCTGTAGTTCTGTTAAAATTTGAACCAAACAGTAGCGTTCAATCAATCAAGTTTATTCTCATGAAAACAACACTATAAGCATTCCGCCTTGCAATACCATCTTCCCAATACTGGGCGAGGGTACTGATAAATTTGCTAGTAATATCGTGTTATAGAAGATAATCTGTCAAAAGCGGCCCCCTTCTGGAGCACAGACAATGGAGGGATCCGATCTGTCACTTAAATATATAACATCATAATGAAGCACGGCACTTGTTATTTGACGAAACAATCACGAACGTGTCCGTCACGATAGTGTACGAATGAATTTACAATTTAATAATCATTCTGTTGACTATTTTGAAACTAACAAGTAGCAGCTCCCAGTCAAATACATTTCAAAATAAGCAGCAGCTTACGGGCATAATTACCTTCAAATATATATTTTGGGAATTCAGATTTCAAACTTTCAAATTCGTTTTCAACGCACTAACATAGGGGACTGGAGCTTCGCTTAAAATAGGCGTGGCATTGATAGAAACTGGATTCATCTATTTGTTTATCCATCAATCATATGACGTCATGATCAACTGCGGGACGTATTGGATGATGTCATCTTCAATTACGTCATGAACGACGTAGATAAGTTCGTCACGAACGCATAATTGATGACGGACTAAGCGTTTGTATATGTCTTTATTAATTAACAAACATGCAGTTGAATATTTTAAAACTAATTTTACTGGGTGCTGTTGCTGCCATAGGCAACAACACCCAGTCAAATTAGTTTCAAAATAGTCGATGGATTACCTGTATCGTTTTCTGGGAATTGATAGTAAGGCTGTTCAGGGATCGATCGATCCCAATACGGAGACGTATGGGAGCTTAGCTAGCCATAGGTAAAACTGCATTCCTCAATTAGGGAATTTTCCCGGTGTTTTTTTATTTTCAGGACTTTTTAGATCATTAGCAAGGCTGCGGAATCCTAGTTTACGGTTATTCAATTTCTAATGTTACATGTTGAACCGCATCTTACCAGTAGTTTCCTACGACTTCTGAAAATACCATTTGAAAGTAAGATCATTTGCTGTGGTAAAAAGTGAACTAATTCAAAGCAGTTTGTAGTTTCCTGGTCATCTTAAGATGTTGATTAATTGCAACAGAACAAATCATTTTATTGATATTAGATCTCATTTACTTGTGACAATTTTGGCTCAACATCAGTGTGCGTTGGTTATTGAGAGATGTTATCGGCGATGCTATTGCTGCTACCGTTTCTGTTACTGTTGCTTTGTTGGCTGCAACTGGAGCTGCTGCTGCTGCTGCTGCTGCGGTCGCGGGGGGGGGGGGGCGCTGCTGTTGATGCTGTTTCTGTTTCTGCTGCTGCTAGTTGCCGCCGCCGTCGTCGTCGTCGTCGTCGATGTCTCTGTACTGGGCGTTGTATTTGGTGTTGTTGGTATTGTTTATTTTGCGTTTTAGTTTTGAACATGGAGTAGGTTTCATTCAATTTCCATGTGATTTTTTGCTTTTACTATTGTTCATTTGATTCATGTAACGGACCCTGTTGATAGCGACCTCCGGGTGGGTCTAATGAGTGCCACAGAAAGATAGATGGTCGCTTTACTAAACTATGATGGCAATGCATATAATGTTGGCTAAATGACAGTATGTGGTATATGTACATATTATATATTTTTCTGCTGCCAATTAATAATTATGTAGGGAGAGGGCATCTCTATGTTGACAGAAGCGGAGGCCAGTCCCAGTGTACATATATGTTGCAATAACATATGCTTAAAAGTGAGTTAAAATTGATTAAAACTATACAACCATGCCTATTTTAAGAAAGTATGTAGGGGTATCGTTATTGTAGGCTTACCTGAATTGGTTCTGGTGCAGAGCCGAGTTTGGTTGATAATGTGAATTGTTCTGTTCTGGATACGAACACGAGAACGCATAGCAACGCGATGCATGCATGAGAATAATGTAGGTCCACCATTTTAGATTTTGTAAGTATTCAGAATGTGAAAGAAGTCAGTTAGAAGTCTAACAGTCAGATTATGTTTATTACTACTAGATGATGAGTGATCGTAAAGCCCTGAGCAAAGTCTGAGCCCAGCTTTAGGATTAAATATCTTTAAGAAACCGGACCAGCGCATGATAGAGACTAGCACGGGTGATCTCCACGTGACACGTGGTGATCTCCATAATCCAGGATGTTGACTCGAGGTTAGCGCATGTCATTGCGTCCTGGATGATTTCAGTTCTCTACTCCGCCGCAGTGTGTGCAAAGTGCACACGCAACGCTAACAACACAGGATTACGCAGGTTACTGGGCCCGCGCTGGGCCAATGCAGGGCCAATATGGCCCGGTGTTTGGCCTAGTGCAGGCCCTGTAACAAGCATAATCATGGACTCTATGCGCTATCTCAGTGACTTCAACGATGCTCCAATATAAGTTTCAATAGCAATAAGAATGCAAAATGCCAGATAGAATAACGGTTTATCATATCGAGTTATACGCGGGTTGTTTGTGGCTTTCAGCGTCGCGCGATTAATTTTGCGCATGTGGGCCTGAGCGCGGTGGCGTAAACAGGGCTCCCCCGTGACATGCCCAGCCTAATTCCCGCCTCATATGTACCGATTAAAACACGCCAAACCAACAGGACAGGATTCCAATAACATCATCGTGTTATGTGATACAAGTAGACACACGCTTGCTAAACGCCCATGATGGGTTTTGTACGTAGAATCTGAAACGAGTTCCCATATGCAGCAACTGCGTCCCGTCAAATTAGTTTCAAGATATTCAGCAGCCTGTTTAATAAATAGTATAGACATTCAATTCGTACACTTGACGGACTATTTAAAGTTTATGACAGAGATAGATACGTCATGCCTTACGAATTTTGATAGCAACGTCAGCCTCCATGTGACGTGATTGCTTATTGCGGCATGCACTTGAGTAACAGATCTGATTTATCCATTAGGCAGCAGCATGCCGTATGTCTGGTGGGTATGTTCCTACCGAATAGCACAATCTAGAGAGCAAAGGAATAGATCTGGTTGTAAACAATCGGACGTATTGTCCATATACTTTGTAAAGAAGTATGGTGTAAATAAATTCAATTACCCATCCATGTATCCGCTGAACCACCCACTCACTCACCCACCCACCCACCCACCTACCCACCTACCCACCCACCCATCCATACACGCACACACGCACGTACGTACGCACGCACACACACGCGCGCACGCATGAACTCACGCACACATACACTCACTACCCATCATCCCATCCGCCCGCCCACCCGCCGGCCCTTCTATCTAGACGTCTGTCTAGCCGTCCGGCTGCTCGTTTTGCCGTCCGTCCGTCCATCCGTCCGACCGTCTGTCCATCCGCCCATCAGTGCATCCATCCGACTATCCGTCTACCGTCTAGCCGTCCCTCCCTTCGTTCGTTCGTTCGTTCGTTCGTTCGTTCGTTCGTTCGTTCGTTCATTCATTCATTACATGAGCATGAATCGAGTATGGTAGCATAGATATCAAATTCTTCAATGTTGATGTACACTGGGTGATATGCGATGCTACATCACAAGTCATTCGCCTTCCAGATTAAGTTTCTAGCCCACTCCAGGAGAAAATATACTTGCACCCTGAACACTGTGTACAGGCACGTGTATGTAGGCCTATACCTTGTATCACGAAGGTCTTTAGCAATGCCGCAGTCAACAGCGTCGTCTTCCAGCAGTGGCCAACGAGGCCAAGGTATATATGGCGGCAACTCGAGTAGGAGTGATAAGTGGCAAGTCAAGAACACCATTTTGTGATGAATAAATTAAACAAGCCATACAATATAAGCCTGAACACACCCGACATCACGTGTACCAAATGGTAATGTATATTCTATATGGTGATTTAATAATACTATAGTAATCTTATTACTGTTTTGCAATTAGGTATTAGTGCTTGAAGTTTAAACAAGCCTCGTTACACTTTTCTCCCGTTTCAAGTATAACTTTAGGCTAAATTGGTACACAAAACACCTAGACCGCCCACTTCATCTGAATGGTTGGTGATGCATATAGACTATCCGTTCGCCCATTGGGGTCGAGACCAAGGTGCACGGGTCATGGTTGGTTCATTAACGAATATTGATTTACGTAATGGAGTATTTATAACGGGCGACAAGTAGCTTCATCGAGGAAAATGAGGTCACCAGACAAAGACCAATAATTGTGCTATGTCAGCGCATCACGTTTGCATTAGGCAGCGCCTATAGATCTATGTGAGAGTTAGCCGTTAGGCTATGATTAAAACTCTGCAAAAGTAGGCCTACGTGAGAACATGCCATGCCTTCGCATATTTTGTTCATTACTATGCTCATCGACTGAACCTTGTTATTGTGGATACCTGTTCAAAAACAAAAAAGTTAAAAACGTGTTTGGTGTGGTTGAAAGCCTCTATGTGTTTATAGAAGGCTCTACAAAGCGGCATGCTGTATTCAAGGTAGTACGTCTTCAGATCTATAGGCGGAAACAAAATGCTCCATTCCCTCTCGACAACACGATGGGCATCTCGAGTCGATAACCGCAAAGCACGTTTGAACAATGTTGTTAGTGTCAAGAGGACATTAGAAAGAATTATAGAAGACCCCGGCTATGACCGAAAAACGGCTGGAGAGTCAGCTTCTCTCATGAAATCGATAGACTTCGAATTTTGTTTGACTATGACCATTATGTCAGATCTGTTGGGCCTTTTGAACACTGTATCCAATTTCTTGCAATGCACACGCCTAAACATTGCCCTGGAAGCTCTCATAGCAAACATCGCTGAAAGATGGAATGTAGAAACATTTGATAAGTACTGGCAACAAACAACAACAATGGCTGAATCATAAGTGTTGAGTTTATTGAACCACGTGTACGGAAGGTTTCAAAGCGCATTGACCAATACTGGCAGAATGAAGCAGTTGTTACAGGAAAATCCCTGCTCAGAGTTTCACTTCATGTTGAAATAATTGATCATTTGGTGTCAGCATTGCGATGCAGATTTGGTTCTGATGTTATGCCACTCCTGTGCTGTGCCGATTGTTTAATCCGACCATCAACTGCAAAACTACCAAAACTTAAGACATTGCAGACATTTTATCCAAACGATTTAAACAAAGAAGATATACCTCTGGAATACAGTCTCTTCTGTCAGGCCTTTAACATAGTGAAGATTTCCCGATCCTCTTCACTCACTTATTCTTAGGCTCCTCCCTCATCGATACAACCTTGTGTGTTTGGCTGCTGCGACAGCCGGTTCTATCGATGAGGATGGAGTGCGACACTAGCTCGCCTCGTAGGAAATGAGACTTAACGATATTTCTAATAGTGCCTGGGTCTGATCTGACTTCTCGTTTCAGGATGATCGGTTCGACATGGTGGTCTTCCGTGTTCTCCAGAATTAACAACAGATGCTACCAAACTTTTGCCTTGGATTACACTCAAGGTGATCGTTTTATTTCTAACTTAACTGTACAATAAAACCTACAAAGTTTGGCAACTTATACTGTCACCGGTTTACGTATTTACAACAATAATAAATTCAAGCAATGTTTCCTACTCTTCTCTAAACGAACTAGCATTACTCCCAGCTGCTCTGGTCTGCTATGCTATTCAACCTTGGCTAGCTCTTGCTTACTTAACGCCATTCAGCAAGAGCGTTTCACGAGGTGCGAGGCGGACTGAACTCCAAAAGACTCACTCTCTCCTCCTCGATAACAAGTTAAAGTCCCCCCTTATATACTACTCTCAGTTTCTTTTCTGCAATGCCTAATAATAGACACTGACGCAATGATTCCCCCTCTCCATCATTCGCTCATATGCTATCTTTAGATTATGACGTCCTCTCGACCAATCAAATCTCCGACTCTCCCTCCTAGGGAGTGTGCCTTTTACCTAGCACTTGCGGTTTGGCTGGTTCTTCAGTGATGGGATCTGTCATCCCCCTAACTTCATTTAGAATTCCAGCTGGCTTAACTTGTCAGGTCTGACGAATGACCTGCCAAGAATGACGGATGCTTGTTTGATAACAAGGATTACTGGTGGATTAACATGTCTATACGATTGATGTGTTTTTGATAACTATTCTCGATTGTGCACCTATTGCCTACAGGACGCTACAATGTCCATGTCTTGTTCATTGCCTGCTAGCCGAAACCTGTAGAATGCTAGAGTTAATTGGCACACGAGTTACCATTCATCATAGCTGGATTATATTCGGCTTATGTTGTCACACGCTTCCGTGAGAACACAGACCGCTTACATAACTTCACTAAGTCCGTCTGTCATAACTAATCCTTTGATTTATTGCCACCAGGTGCTACGCCGTGTGACTCATACTCGATTCAGTTTCTGCGAAACTGTAACTGCGCAGTAGCTGACGTAACCACTGCCAGTCATCCAGTGCGGCTAATACATATTCCAATAATAAGATACACCTACTGGTAATGCATCTAAATATAGACGATTACACAATGCTGGTAACACCTCTAAATATAGCCGATGATTGGCGCATCTAAATATAGATTGTGATCGCATCGTTTCTGCGAAACTGCTTGATGCCAACCAGTGCATCTAAATATACATTGTGACATAGTCTATTAGCTCACCTTGTATTCAAACATGAATTTCACTCGGGACTTACTTGCACATATAAGACGTCCAGTGGTGTCATGACTTCCCACAAAACAGTCCCATATCTACACATGCCCCTCAACCGAAGTTAATTAACCGTCTCTTAAGGCCTAAAGAGAGTGATAATTAACTCGTTGTGCACCATCAACAACCTAAACCACGCCATACCAGAGTCCTCCAGACTATGTCATGCACCATAATTACATCATACCTTAATCCAACAATGTTAACTAAACATGTCCGGGTAACGAAATATCATGCGCAAATGACCGTCCCCGGAAACATAGGAAAACAGCATAATCCTATACAAATTACAAACTTGTCCGGGTAATGGAATATCATGCGCAAATGACCATCCCCGGAAACACATTAATAGCATCATTAATATATAAATATATATGCGTAATATGATAATATCGGTACAATATCGAATCCACAGTGCAAATACCATTACAAATCATGTTCAATTATTACGATAGTATAAAAGTCAATTCCCTACCACTGAGTGTTCCATACACAGCATATGAAGTTAACTTCCAAATGTCATTGGGATGATTCCAATCGGTCACTAAGATCCACGTTAGGTGTACCAATGTCATTGTATAGCTCCACGTCTATCCAATCGTCCGCCGTCGGGTCGATCTCGGTCCTGGCAATAGCGTTAGGCGACGACCCGGCCAACATCTCCACCATTACCGGCAGGGCTGCAGTTCCCCGCGGTCGTGAAGCACGAATAGGACGTGGCGCACTACTATGGGTCGCAGGTGGCTTGCATCTGATCCAAATCCACATGCGGTTCAAAATACCACATTTATATAATATAAGTATTATCACAATCACTACAACGGAGGAGCCCGCTGAATACGATACGAAAGAGCATATTCCAATGCCATCGACCATCACTGGGTCGATCGCGGATAATGGTGCTAGTGGCACGTACATGGACTTGTGTAAATGGTTCCAGGGTTGCATTCTCAAATGATTCACTATCATGGACTGGTTCAAAACCCCGATCACGTCCAAGTGGGGCATCTCAATGGCCAAGCTAACCCGAGTGTGCGTCCGACTATAAGACGCAACAGGCTCGAATTGCCAGCCTTTCCCACTATACCCGCATTCACCAGACATTAATGCATACACGCCATTACTCACCACACACCGGTTGGTCAGTCATCCATCGCAGTGTATTTCCATCGTTTCCCCGAAGGTTTGCAACACTACACCTATTTTCTTATTGGCAAATAATTTACTAGCGGTTATGTTAGATTCCGATAGTTGAATGTTACAGTTACTATCTGTCGTGTTCGTCAATAGGCTTACTATGCAGGGTACATGGGTCTTATCGACCCTTAGTTGACCCTGACACACCCTAGGCCCCGTACCACGACACCCCGATGCCGTAAAGTACCACCCGGTCTTTGTATTGAGACCGATACTGGTACGGCCTACCTCTACCTGCATGTAATAACCCTCGGTGGCCAACGGTTCGGGCCACGAATGTAACCCATACTCTATGTAACTACCATCGTCAATCAACGGTAACGTCGCTATGTAGTGCAACATGCCGTCTTCCTTCCACAATGGATAAACTACCACATTCCGGTAGTACCACTGGTACGGACGTATCAGCTGATTTCCCACTCTGATGTGTCCAGACACTGAGGTCAGATCAGCGGGACCGAATAGTTCCTCGGTCAGCCTTCCTAACTCAAGCGACGCAGTTTGTCTATGGAACTGTTCTGCCGTCTTTTGGTAGTCATAGAGCACATATTGGGCCGAGTCTATTATATGCCCGAGGCACACAAGTGCATATAGCTCGTTCTGTCGCATCTCTTGTATACGCAACAGTCTGCTCATGTTCCCGGTCACTTCGACCAGGCTATCCCCGAGCTCATTGATGTGGTTCGTGTTCATGTTAATATCATGGAAAGCCAATTTCACGTGGGATGCTAATTGGTTAGCGAAATGTACTATCCTATTCACATTAGTCATTGCTTTCTTGACCACGTCACGGATGGCATCTATATCCCCGGATGTAGCAGTTCCGAACAACGACGAGGCAATGTCCCCCACGAAATTAAACAATCCCCGCTTCCGTCGGGTATGTGTTCTACGTATCATCGTTTGTTCAGTTTTCAGAGCGATTTTCCTCGCTCCGCGTATCCTATGCTGCAGCCTGAATATATCCTCGTTGCTTATAAATGAAGTCCTGCGACTTAAACTCGCAACAAGGCCAGCCATCTGGGCCAATCATCCCAGAAATTCCTTTGGTAAATACGGATGGTCAATAGACACTATCACCGTTCACTCGGTTCTTACAACGGACACAGTTTCCGGTTTGGTAATCATTACGCCGTTGGGCAACCGATGTACACTAGCGTCCTTACATACACTGGCTACACTGTTTACTTTACCAACTACCGCAACTACCGTTATCAGCATACACAAGTGCGTGAAATACATGATTCTACGCTATTTCGATGCTTACAGGTACAAGTTATAGACAGAACTAACTATCGGCGGCTACGTTGCCTTATAACTGCCTCTATATGATCGATGAAGTCATCGTACAGGGCGCGGCCAAACGCGCCAATCCTGAGTCTCTTGCTGTCAAGCTCAATGTCAGGTGCGTGACTGCGCTTGCGCATAAAGTAGCGCGGCGCTGGCAGCATTTCCATTGGTTCCGGCACACTCTCAGGTACCTCCTCCGAGCTGTCCATCACCACTGTCTGCGGAGTCACGTGAGTTTCCATTGGTGACTCATGGTTTCGAGTCTCACTCGTACCAGGTTGACTGATGTTGTTATCAACCATCCTACCCCGCTTGCTCACCCTTGGCTCGTCATCAGACGCTGGTCGCTTCCTACGAGCTCTACCAGGGGTTACCTTGGGGTCGGATTCTGGCCCTTCTTCGGACCTTGGGAGCATCACCCTAGGATGATGGCTATCTTTCGTACCCTTGGCAGGGTTACGAACCGGGCATGACCGTACCTTGTCCCAGCACATCTCTGAGTCGACTATGTGTAACTTAGATATATTCAGTATGCACACCTTCCCAGACCATTGATGCCGGACATGAGCCACAGGCCCGTTGATCTTAAAGATCTCATGTTCAGGGTCACTGCGAGAGGTCAAGTTCATCCTCTCCTCCAGCTTTTACGACCACTGAATCACCCACCTTAAACACACCAGCGTTCGCACGCTTGTCAATCTGCTCTCGGTGGACCTCACGGGACCTAGCCATTTCCATACGAGAGCGCAGTAAGGCATTATTGAGACAGGTCAGTCTCTCACCCAAATCCTGCGATGCGTCTATAGGAATAGCAAATGGCAGTCTCGCCCGCCGACCGTATGTCAGATAAAATGGCGTATAGCCAGTTGTAGAGTGACGAGTTCTGCGGTAAGCTGTTAAAGCCGCACCCAATTCATCCTCCCACATGCGAGAAGCATTGTTAACCCCTTTCTGGATTAGGTCCTTAAGGGTTCGATTAAACCTCTCGGTACGCCCATTAGTTTGTGGGTGATAGGGACTCGATTGTCTATGATCGATCCCATGTTCCCTGAATCTCTCCTCCAGAGATTTAGAACAAAATTATTTTCCCTGATCTGTTATCAATATCTCAGGGACACCATGACGGGCGACGTACTCGTTGAAAAACTTGTCCTCAACGTTTTGCGATGTCTTAGCCGGAATCGGATAGGCTTCTGCCCACGCAGAACAGTGATCGATTATCATCATGATATACACATTACCTTTACTCGATTCCAACAGTGGACCTATCAAATCCATGCCGATTATCTGACTTGGATAATTGGCCATGGGCATCTCACTGTACCACGGTCGAGTGTTGACAGGTCTGTTGACCTGGCACATCGTATATGTCTCTAGCATACGTTCCATGTCTTTCCTTAGAGACGTCCACACAAACGAATCTCTTACCATACCGATGGTCTTCTGCAGACCTTGCTGACCGGCTCGTTCATGAGCCATCCGGAGCACTTTCTCACGGAACAGGGTAGGTAACATGATTCTGGGGTACTCAGCGTCCAACGCTGAAGGCGTAGCTAAAGAATATAATATACCGTTCTTGACCATATACTCCTCTGGCGTGTTCTTAAACAACTCTGGGTATTCCTTGGTCTGCTCGGCACACAACTCGTTGTAGGGAATGTCGAATACCTCCAGAGGGACGTGCGGCAACGTGCCCTCGTCCACATCCAGTATGACAAAATCGCCTGTGTCTAAGGTGGCGATCTCCACTGGACGACGTAACCTGGACAACATGTCCGCTCGAATATTCTACGAGCCTTGGACGTATTCGATCTTACATCCGTACTCGGCAATCAGCATGGCCCAGCGCTGCACTTTCATGTTTTTAACCTCTCCCACAAACAAACTCTTTAGGGGTTTGTGGTCAGTATACACGGTAAACTGTGCGCCAAATAGATAAGGCCTAAGCTTCTTCAATGCATATATCACAGCATAAGCTTCCTTTTCTATTACGGGCCAATTTAACTGACTGTCCTTCAGGGTAGAGCTTACATACTGTCTCACTCTTTCTATACCCTTACCATCTACCTGTACCAATATCGCACCTATCGCATAGCTAGATGCATCAGTATAGAGCTTATAGGGAGCATTCAAATTTGGATAGGTGAGAACCGTCTCACTACACAGCAAGTTTTGCAATTTCTTAAACGCTTGCTGTTCCTCCTTACCCCAGTCAAAACGTTTATACTTCTTAGTCAATTCTATCAAAGGCTTAGCAATTTCGGCATAGCCTTGCACACAAGAGCGGTAATAACCTGTAGCTCCAAGGAAACTCCTCACCTCACCCACATCGTGTGGCGGTGACATTTCTCTTATGACCTTGACCTTCTGAACCTGAGGAGCCACTCCTTGTGCAGAAACACGATACCCCAACAAGTCCACAGACTCGTGGGCAAACTCGCATTTCTTTTTCTTAACCTGCAAATTATATTCCTGAATCCTACGCATAACCTTATGCAAATGCTGTGCATGTTCAGCGGGATTTCTCGAATATACGACTACATCGTCGACAAAAACATGCAGATATTTTCCCACGAATTCTCGGAAAATATCGTTCATTGCCCTCTGAAATACGGCACCTGAGTTGCAAAAACCAAAAGGCATCCGAATCCATTCGAACAAACCTTCACTGCAAACGAGCGCTGTTTTCTCTATGTCTTGGCTGTCCATTGGTATCTGCCAATAGCCAGACTTCAAGTCCATAGTCGAAAATATCGTTGCGCCGCGCATCGAGTAAAAAATATCCGTTATATTTGGTAATGGATAACTGTCTTTTCGACATACAGAATTCAACTTCCTATAGTCGACACAAAATCGCGTGTCCCCGTCCTTCTTAGGAACTAACGTAATGGGCGACGCCCAGGGTGATGACGACGGTCTTATGACGCCCGCTGCCAGCATCTCGGCCACTTGATTCTTGACCACATATTGCTTGGCAAGCGGTAGATGGTAGGCTTTCTGCCTTATAGGAAACGCATCTCCTGTTGGTACCGTACACTTCACTTTGGGGACCAAACCTAACGTGTTTGGACGAGCTGTATCAAAGTTATCCGCAAAGTCCTCAAGCACTTTGTCGATAGCTTTATATCCGGTCGTTTCTTTCCAACTCTCATAGACATAATCTGTCTGTTCCCTATAGGGATACCTAAAGGGATATATCTGGCCAAACCATACTACAACTTTGGCCTGATAGTCGATCTTCGCATTTCCCAAGTGCAAAGCATCCGCACCAAGCAAACAGTCATGCCGCATTCTCACTACTACCATACTCGGAATAGGACGGGCGTTTTTGAATTTTACTTGAGTTTCCCCCAAAAGTTTTATTGGGGAACCATTTACTGCCAAGAGCGTCTTCGCTCTTTTCAATGGCCTAGCATTCAACATGCTACGCCATATATCCTTGCGAATCAAGAATGTACTAGCAGTATCCACTAAGGCATGCAAGTACTCACCCTGATCCGTTGGACCGTTTTTATCCATTTTCAGACGGATTAGAAACCGCTCGGTCGGTGAATTTGACGGACTTCTCCATCCACTAACCACTTCTGCCTAACTATTTCTTCGGGAGGATGAATCCTGTCCGACACCGTATGAATAACGACCATGCTCATCCGTCCCTTCTCCGGTCAACACAAATCCATCGCGGTCGACGTACTCATCGCTACTGCGTAACTGATTGTTCAGATCTCGCCGGAGGTTCCTCGAACAGTCACGGGGGGTGACGTTCGACTCCTGACGTCGACGGTCTACGATGTCGATATCCAGATCGTCGGTGCGTGGCCGCTTGATGGCTCTGCGTGCGGGTGGACCTTGTTGGGTCTGTGTGGGACCATTCTGCGGGCAGTCCCTCACATAGTGGCCATCTTTGCCACACCCGAAACACTTTACGGTCGCAGGGGGAGCGGTCTTTCTGCTCATGTAGGCACCAAAACTGCTGCTGTGGTACCTGGCACAGTCTTGCGACATATGCCCTTCCTGTCCACAACTAAAACACGTCGTGGGCGGTGCTCATCGCGGCTGCTGGGGGTCGCGGGGTGCACCTCCGGTCTCCGTTCTCTCGCGGCTGCATCACTTGCCGACAGTCGCTTTTGTAATGGCCGTTCCTCCCACAGTTGTAGCAGGTAACGTGCTGTAAGTCCCTGCTGGCTCGGGTTGGTAGGGGCGATGGTGGTGCACGTGCTTTTATGGCAGAGCGGTCTTCTTCTCGGGCTTGGCGGCCCTGGTCACTGGCTTTTGTTCCCGTAACTGAAGGTCACTGACCAAGCCGCGCAGCTGCTCGATCATTTTGCTCTGCTGAGCAATTTGCTTCTTTAAAGTCTGCACCACGCTCCAGATTTCTTTTTCTTCCTCAGGACCCACCATGTTTACCTCCATACTCGCCTCCTGCCGTGCATCTATTTTCATTGCTCAGAGCAGGTCGTCACAGGTGGCTTCCTCCTCCGCAATCTCAACAGTGCGGGCCAGTGTGGTGGCCTTCTTTCTGACGATTCTCTTGCTAAGGCGGTGATCCGACAATGCTTTCAAGTATATCCCTAGCACGGTGCGACGATTATCGTCATTCTCCACGGGATACGCCCGGTTACTAAGCTCGCGGTACCTTCGGTTGAAGGTTATGATGGTCTCATTCTGCCTCTGCCGTACCCCCTCTAGGTCATACTTGATTCTTTCTCCTTCGTTCGCTGACACGAAGTTCAGCGTGATATACTCGTAGAAGTCATTGAAGGTGACATCCTCCCGGATCTTTCCTACCAAGAACCCATCGATGGCTCTTGATAGCTGGCCGCGTGCCGCTCAGGTGATAACGTAGGCAGGTATGCCCTCTAGCCTCCCCTCATTCATGATCCACGCTCTCCTAGTCCCATCTAAAAATGTTCGCACCTCCTCCGGCATGACACCGTCGCAGGGCTGAATTCGATAAATCGTGTCCCTGATTTCATGGCGCCACACCCGCTCGGCCTCCCGACGATTGCTGCTTTCAACGATGGCCCCCGCCATGGCTATTCCCATTCCCATCGTCTGCATGGCGGCGATGGTCTCGGGTCGAAGCTGGGGCGCTAGCGGCATCTCTATGGGTGGCAGGCCAGGTTCAGCGTTTCTCTTGGATCCCGTTGCCATTCTGTGCCTAACGATAGTGCAAGCCGATAATAATTCTGTGGAGACGGGGTTGCTCGGGGCAGATGACGTCGGTGGTGATTTTTACAGTGGAACCCTCGTGGTACTCGTGATGCTGGGTGATCTTGGTGCTGTCGGATAACTTGGCCGCATCTAGGAATACCTGTACGCGGTCAGCGACGTCTTTCAATATGATGGCTGAATTGGAAAGCGGTGTTGCTGGCTGGGCCATATGCTTTAGTTACTCACTGTTGATACTCTGGATCCTGGCAGGTGAAGCCACTGAAGATTTCCCGATCCTCTTCACTCACTTATTCTTAGGCTCCTCCCTCGTCGATACAACCTTGTGTGTTTGGCTGCTGCGACAGCCGGTTCTATCGATGAGGATGGAGCGTGACACTAGCTCGCCTCGTAGGTAATGAGACCTAACGATATTTCTAATAGTGCCTGGGCCTGATCTGACTTCTCATTTCAGGATGATCGGTTCGACACGGTGGTCTTCCGTGTTCTCCAGAATTAACAACAGATGCTACCAAACTTCTGCCTTGGATTACACTCAAGGTGATCATTTTATTTCTAACTTAACTGTACAATAAAACCTACAAAGTTTGGCAACTTATACTGTCACCGGTTTACGTATTTACAACAATAATAAATTCAAGCAATGTTTCCTACTCTTCTCTAAACGAACTAGCATTACTCCCAGCTGCTCTGGTCTGCTATGCTATTCAACCTTGGCTAGCTCTTGCTTACTTAAAGCCATTCAGCAAGAGCGTTTCACGAGGTGCGAGGCGGACCGAACTCCAAAAGACTCACTCTCTCCTCCTCGATAACAAGTTAAAGTCCCCCTTATATACTACTCTCAGTTTCTATTCTGCAATGCCTAATAATAGACACTGATGCAATGTTTCCCCCTCTCCATCATTCGCTCATATGCTATCTTTAGATTATGACGTCCTCTCGACCAATCAAATCTCCGACTCTCCCTCCTAGGGAGGGTGCCTTTTACCTAGCACTTGCGGTTTGGCTGGTTCTTCAGTGATGGGATCTGTCATCCCCCTAACTTTATTTAGAATTCCAGCTGGCTTAACTTGTCAGGTCTGACGAATGACCTGCCAAGAATGACGGATGCTTGTTTGATAACAAGGATTACTGGTGGATTAACATGTCTATACGATTGATGTGTTTTGATAACTATTCTCGATTGTGCACCTATTGCCTACAGGACGCTACAATGTCCATGTCTTGTTCATTGCCTGCTAGCCGAAACCTGTAGAATGCTAGAGTTAATTGGCACACGAGTTACCATTCATCATAGCTGGATTATATTCGGCTTATGTTGTCACACGCTTCCGTGAGAACACAGACCGCTTACATAACTTCACTAAGTCCATCTGTCATAACTAATCCTTTGATTTATTGCCACCAGGTGCTACGCCTTGTGACTCATACTCGATTCAGTTTCTGCGAAACTGTAACTGCGCAGTAGCTGACGTAACCACTGCCAGTCATCCAGTACGGCTAATACATATTCCAATAATAAGATACACCTACTGGTAATGCATCTAAATATAGACGATTACACAATGCTGGTAATACCTCTAAATATAGCCGATGATCGGCGCATCTAAATATAGATTGTGATCGCATCGTTTCTGCGAAACTGCTTGATGCCAACCAGTGCATCTAAATATACATTGTGACATAGTCTATTAGCTCACCTGGTATTCAAACATGAATTTCACTCGGGACTTATTTGCACATATAAGACGTCCAGTGGGGTCATGACTTCCCACAAAACAGTCCCATATCTACAATAGGTCCGCAGCAAGTTGACCAAAGCTGTGTTCAATCCATTTATCAGAAACGTTGGACGTGCTTATAAGCTAATACTCACTCTACCTGTTTCATCATGCTCGTGTGAACGTTCCTTCTCTGCTCTTACATTTGTGAAGAACTCATTACGAAGTACAATGACACCGGCTCGACATAGCGATATCATGGTCCTTGCAGTTCACGCAGAGAAAACAAATCAATCATCTGATATCAGAACAGCTGTTGATAACTTCTGGAATCGTGACACACACGGTACCGTCATTCAAGATGTCCAGGTTTGGAGAATGGGGCGCGCCGCAAACAGTTATCTCCCCAGAGGGCGTGCACGCGTTGTGAGGCATAAATTTCCGTGTTTATCAATGGCGTGTATAGTAACCACGTCAAATTACTGCATCGTTGCATAACGCAAAGCCGGTTTAGATAACAAAATGCATTTCTATTGTTTGTGTTCATGGCTGTAAAGTTAAAAGAGGTGGAAATAAATTCCTGAAAGAAGCAGATATGCTATATAAGTTGTGAATAGCCGTGAAATAATCGATACGGCAACGAGCAAACTGTGGATGCCGATCGGCTGAGATCGGTTACGGTGATACACATATTACGCCGGAGTATTTCAAAGAAACATGTATGTTTAAATAGATTTAAATTGTGATATTTTACTGTCCACATTATAAGATACATGAACCAATCGTATCTGTATCGGCCACGTTTTGTCGATCGTCAGTTATCATCCCAGGTTGTGGCTATTAAAAGGTGGTCCCTCAAGGGAAGTCAGTATGGAATGTACCGGTACAATGTCATGAATGGGGCAGTTTCTGTAAAACCAATGGTCGATCAGTAAACCTGTTTTAACCCTTTAATGCTAAAATTAGTTCCAGAAAAATTATATTTTCTCATAGAAAATATCCAGTTGAATACTGGAGTAGACCTACAAAGAAAATTGTTTTTGAAAATTTGTCACGGGAATGGCAGGCTGCAGGTGGGCCGTTACATATATTATAACAGTTAACATCAGACATAAACCACAGCTACAGTATAATGTATGTCAAGTTTTCAAAACTTACACATATCAATTCCCAAATCCAATTAAGCCATGTATTTGAATCTCTATGAGACCACCTGCCTTAAGAGACCACCTTTTAATTCTCCTATGGGAGGTCTCTCATTGCAGGTTTGAAAGTATGTCATCAATTTCGTTTGTTAGCACTGATGTCATCCATTTTCACTTAAACATTGTTCAAGATAACTATTGGTTAAGCAAATCAGAATGCTTGCATAGTCAACGTCCATTTTGCACGTTAAGGGACCTTTAAAAAAAATTTCTACATGAACGACTGGCGAATAAAATAGTCTTCTCTTGACCGGCAAATGGACATTTCTCAACAGAACTGCAAAATCAACCTCCGCAGTAGTATTGGGAAATGGCTATTTGCAGCACAATAGAAAAGTGATTTTTGTAAATTTACCACAGGAATGACTGCCTTGCCAGTCATTTCAGTTGTAAATTCTCAAAAGTAGTCTCCTCTTCACCTGCAAATGAACATTTCATAAGTAAATATTTACATTTTTTTATCAAATTTAGCCATTAAATCGTTAAAGCCGTGTTCTGTATGTGAAAAAAGCATCTGGATCACAGAATCAGTGGTTATTTCTAGCCCTATTAAGCGGATCCATTGATGGCCAGTAGGTTCCAAGCAAATTAGTTCCAAAATGATCATAAACTTACCTTATTGTTGTCTTGTTTTTTAAAATTAAAATTGGCTAAGCAGATAATGAGCAGTAGTCTTTTAACACCATAACCTCTATATGCCAGAAAACAGGATGTTTTATATATGATGTATGTAATGCCCTGTTCAATATTTTGAGACAAAGTTGACTGCTATGCCGTATTAGTTTCAAAATCTTCAAAAGCTTTCATGTATATATGTCTTGAAATTGAGACATGGGCATTACATATGTTAAAGGGTTAAAAGAAAAAGTTGACAGATGGAGAGTGACCAGGGCATAAGGTCAGCCCACCCCCATCCCATCTGGACAGTTGACCTAATAATGTGTGTGATGTTTTCTAATTATTTTACAGGTACCTCCTGTAAGCGCCTGAAACCATGTACTGTTTCAAATGTGTTCAACTTTGCCAAATTGTGACTTTTGAGTGATAATATTTACTCAGTTATGACTTGTGAATGAGAATATTTGCTCAGTTATGACTTGTGAACTTGTGAATGATAATATTTGCTCAGTTATGACTTGTGAATAATGATATTGAATAAACTGAGACTTGTGAATGATGATATTTAATACATTGAGACTTGTGAATGATGATATTTAATCAATCGAGACTTGTGAATGATGATATTTAATCAATTGAGACTTGTGAATAATGATATTGAATAAATTGAGACTTGTGAATGATAATATTCAATCAATTGAGACTTGTGAATAATGATATTGAATACACTGAAACTTGTGAATAATGATATTTAATCAATATTATTGTGACTTAGAAGGGATGTAATTTGCTCAATTGTGACCTATGATCGGATCAAATTCTGGATCTATGATCCATATCTCAGAAACTGCTTGTCTGATTTTCTCAAATCTTAACACAAGAAAGAGTGGGATCTTATAAATATTAGGCATCGCCAATGTTGTCCGGGCGTGATCCAAAGAAATCCAGAAAATGGGGAAGAATTTGGGAAATCTTATTGGTTTTAAAAACTTGGGGATACTGGCATTTCATTATATAAATAAAGAGTATATTCATTATTCCAGTGTTTCAGCTCTGTATGTTATAAGGTTAAATAGAATGTTACATGGATCATAGGATGCATATATTTAACCCTTTAATGGCTAAATTTAGTCAAGACCATAATATTAAAACATTTGCTTATTGAATGTCCATTTTCGGGCCAAGAGAAGAGTATTTTTGAAAATGTACCATTGAAATGACTGTTTCAGTTATCGAGTCAGGCATTCAAGCGGTACATTTTCAAAGGTTCTCTTCGGTTGGCCTGCAAGTGGACAAGTTAGTCTTTGCCTTGACCAGTAAAGTATTAAAAGGCTGGCGGGCAAGCAGGCAGACATGCAGATAGTAGACAGAGTATCCATCTCTACCATGCAGCAAGCAATAGGGTAGGGAGGCTATGTATAGGGTAGATAGATAAATGATCGCTACTATGACGTAAATGGTTGCTACTGCAATACATGACATGTCACCATATGAATAAGATTGGTCATACACAGGGCTGGGGTGGTTGTGTGTGGGGAGTGGGCGGGCTGTAGAAACTATTGTTCTGAATACTTCGTAGGGCACAGCAACCTTTCTTGCTTGATTACTGAATGTTACCATTACTAGATTTTCCCCAGGGTCTGTCACTCTATAGCCCCGGCTCAATAGCCCAGTTCAGAACTTTTAACATATGTAAATACTAATGCACTTGTAGCAATGCTAGATGTAATGGATTGGATTGTATATACGGTAGGCCTTATAAAAGGTTATACATAACGTGGTCTATGCACACATGTATGGACAGTAGAACATGCTGTGATAAAATTTACTCATTTTTTAAATATTTGCCTAGCCTACAGGCCTACATACCCTCCCTTCCAGGTACTGGTAGAGATGGATACTCTGTCTAATCTTTGCCCCAGCCACCTAATCCTGTTGACGCTCCTGCTTGTAAATTTACATCTCCTTATTTACAAGTGGATTAAATAATACACCGATGTTTGATTAGTGATTACTTGACAGCTGCGACATTTATGTGTATCAAACTCGGTCCGAAGGCGATGCTTTAAATCACGGAAACGTAGAACGACGTTTGAAAATGTCGATTTTGGACACTATTAAAGTTATTATTAAATATTTATTGACAGTAATGATATGCTATTAAATATAGTAACTAGAATCAGCGTGTATACGAACTATAACTACTTAAATAGACAAGATACGAATAACAAAAGTACAAACTCGCGTACTGTCAAATACGACCGCATTAGAGAGGATGCCTCACAACACACCAACGCCGTCTGGCGGCTGTTGCAGCGGTGCGGCCCCTGAGTGATAATGAAGCATCTGTATTATGCTTTCAGGTTATGACATTTTAACTTTCACATGGCCAATGGTAATATGAAAATTAAAAAAGTCATAATCTTAAAGCACAATGCTGATGCTCAATTATCACTCAGAATGCAGAAAAACACTTATCAGAACATCTAATTTGAAAACTTTCACGGGGAAGACCCCCGGAGCCCCCTGCTTCCAGGAAGGGCCCACCCCCTCCCTGACCCACCCCAATGGACTCCCCAATTTTTTCGGCTTGCACGACGCCCCTGCGTTCGCCCCAACCCCCATGGCATTGGCGGATTTTCATAAGTGTTTAGCTGGTTGTAGCGTATAGGAAGCATATATGACCTGTCCAAACATCGTATTTATTAAACTATGCGCACTTTGATCATTTGTTAATCTCCATGACTGACGACACATGTTATGGCGCTCATCTGCTCTTGCATACCAAACACGTTCTCGGTTTATTACCACGACTTGCATGGGATGGGGTAGAGTAGGGCTGGTGGGACTGCTGTATGTTGTCTTATTTTGTCACGTGAGCTCCAGAGCAGGTGCTTACCAACTAGTACACAGGTTTTCAGTTTTTACTTTAGCGCTAATGACATAATACCCCAGGCTATGTATCTGTGTAATGAAAACCCAGGTAATGTGTAGAGTCCCTAGCTGACGAATGTCTCCACATTTGTGCTCATTCGAAAAGTATTAATAAGCTTGACAAACACATTCCAGAACTTCACGCAGACCTGATAAATTGCAAGCATTATATCCAAGCGCAGGCAGCATTCCAAACGCAGGCAGCATTCCAAACGCAGGCAGCATTCCAAACGCAGGCAGCATTCCAAACGCAGGCAGCATTCCAAACGCAGGCAGCATTCCAAACGCAGGCAGCAATCCAAACGCAGGCAGCATTCCAAACGCAGGCAGCATTTCGCATTATTCTGTGTAAGTCAGAAAAGATTGAACAGCTTTGCTCTGCTTGTCAGAGTGTCAAACTGTTAACACATTGTCATAGAATGATGTTGTAGATGAATTCGCCAATACAAAAGTTAGTTCAAGAAATGTGTGAAATAATACCATAATTACTTAAGTTGAGGGGCTTGCTATTTGCATCTGTTGCCTATGTTATACGTGAAGTGTGACTAATCTAACGTTGTATCGATGATATTGATATGTTTTCTAATATTTATGTCTGTTCACTCAATTAGCCTAATTGTGCGTGCGTGCGTGCGTGCGTGCGTGCGTGCGTGCGTGCGTGCGTGCGTGCGTGCGTGCGTTCGTGCGTGCGTGCGTGCGTGCGTGCGTGCGTGCGTGCGTGCGTGCGTGCGTGCGTGCGTGCGTGCGTGCGTGCGTGCGTGCGTGCGTGCGTGCGTGCGTGCGTGCCTGCCTGCCTGCCTGCCTGCCTGCATGCCTGCCTGCCTGCCTGCCTGCGTGCGTGCGTGCGTGCGTGCGTGCGTGCGTGCGTGCGTGCGTGCGTGCGTGCGTGGTGCGTGCGTGCGTGCGTGCGTGCGTGCGTGCGTGCGTGCGTGCGTGCGTGCGTGCGTGCGTGCGTGCGTGCGTGCGTGCGTGCGTGCGTGCGTGCGTGCGTGCGTGCGTGCGTGCGTGCGTGCGTGCGTGCGTGCGTGCGTGCGTGCGTGCGTGCGTGCGTGCGTGCGTGCGTGCGTGCGTGCGTGCGTGCGTGCGTGCGTGTGTTGCGTGTGCGTGTGTGTGCGAATTATTTTCATGCATTCAATTGTTAGCTGAATAAAGCCATATTCTCACAATAGCGCCACACAAGACTCAGTGACTCAATTTTACTGATTACCAACTGATTATCAACTGCATTAGATCAACTAAGACAGTTAAGTTACTCTCAAAACTAGATTTTCTTATTCTTATGTGCCAATTTTATGGAAACCTATGGGAAATATGTGGATGGAATTTGTCGCTAGATCTACAGGAAATGGCTTCTCTGAGAATCCAATTCTCAAATTTTTCGGAATCTGTCAGTCCAGTATCTGACGTCAATCATAATCAATTACGTCCCTGGTATGCTGACGTCACAATCAAATACTTCGCGAATGACATACTTAAGTCCGCTATAAACTCTACTCCGTTAAGTTGTACGAATTGTCTTGCTTTACTACTACATTTCGTTTGAAACTAATTTGACTGAGCGCTGTTGCTGTCATAGGCAACAGCTGTAGGCCTACCCAGTCAAATTAGTTTCAAAATATTCAGCAGCTTATATGTATAGTTTTTTTAATATTGCGATTTAACGAGTTCAGGGATCGATCGATCCCAACACGAGCAAAGCGTGGGCGGAGCTTGAGCTAGAGATGGGTGGCGCATAGCTGAAAGGAAATCTCACCTTAAGGTATACAAACAATTCCGGTGATAAAATTTTCCACCCATTCTCCATCCCTGACATTTTAGCTTTTTGTCATGCAGACAACGAAATATATTCTGGCTTTAGTAGCTAAATGTTGATATAATTCTACTGCCCGTGATGGCTGTCATGATTTACTTTTCAACCAATCAGAAAGCACCTAAAGGTATATGAGCTCAGGCATAGAGGTGCCAGCTATAGTTTGACAATGCAGTATAAAAGCAATCATACATGATGTAAGCTGTTGAATATTTTGAAACTAATTAGTTTCAAAATATTCAACGGGATGAGTATTGCATAATAAAGGATGTACTTGCATGGCATCATACACCATCTCTTGAAGAGCCAAAATGTTGGCGCTCACTGTTCAACATTTGCCCGATATAACAACGCAGATAATTGTGATACAGATAATGGAATGTGAAAGGATATGAATGATATAGACTCTATAAACCATCATCTATCAGTACAATACAACATGTGTGATGAGATTAGCACCCCTTTAAGTGGCGGCATCCACTGGCACGGGATCAGCTCAGTATCCGGCGTATATCAAGTAGCGGCAACAGGAGCAGCAGTAACAGCAGCACTAGCAGTGGCAATGGCGGCAGCAACAGTAGCAGCAGCAGTAGTAGTAGAAGCAGCAGCGGTAGTCACCGACATGTATGTATTTTGGTTTTGCTATTAAATTTGATAGCCGTTAGGTGGTATTGCCTATATGTATTAGGTGAGCTACAGTAGTGTTGGCAGTCATTACTCTCATAGCCACTGTCAGTCATTTCAAAATGACGATTACGATGATGACGACAACAGCAATGAAGGCGGTGGTGATGACAACGATGATGACGTCGTTGATGACAGTTTTTATTATTATTATTATTTTTATTATTATTATTATCATCACTGCCGCCACCACCACCAGCAGCGCCATCACCATCATCGCCATGGTCATCATCAAAATTACAAACATTGTTAATGGCACTAGTAACAGGTATAGGAACTCTAGCAGCAGCATCATTTGTCGCAGCAGCGTTGGCAGCAAAAACAGCAGCACCAGGGTTGGCAGTAGCAGCTGTGGCAGTAGCAATACCAGTAGTAGCACTAGCAGCAGTAGCAGAAGTGGTGATAGCAGCAGCAGCAGTAGTAGCAGAAGTAGTAAAAGTATAAGTAGTGGTAGTTACATCAGCATGTGCGACGGTGTTGTCAGGTAGACAGTAAGAAGACAAGTTAACTTTATCCGTGTCATCTGCACAGATCCAGTTGTTAATATAATTTCCTTTATCAGATTTGTAACTATTTTTATCATGTCTCTGGACTGGTTTATTGTTGTCGTTGTCGCCGGCGATGGTCATTGTGGTGATAGATATGTGCCTAGTGTGAACTATACTGTTCCTATTAATGTCGTTATAATGTTTCTTATCTCAATTGTTCTCATTATTTTCACCAATGGCACCGTTGCTGTTGTTGTTGTTGTTGTTGTTGTTGTTGTTGTTGTTGTTGTTGTTGTTGTTGTTGGTGGTGGTGGTGGTGGTGGTGGTGGTGGTGGTGGTGTTGTAATTGTTGTTATATTGGATAATATATCCCGCGTCGGGATTCTTGTAAGGATACGGGCGGTTCCTCGATGTGTATCCCCGCGGTCTTCCTATCTGGGTTGATACATCTCTCCATTAATGTATAACCGATTGTACACTAATTTGGCGTTCTGTTTATCGCGTCTAGCTCGCATCATTATAGGCACAAGTTGTTTGCGCTGTTCGCGAATTTTGTACGGACATTGTTAAACAATACTGTAAGCGGAGTCTCTTAACAGTTCATATCCCGCTTTACGCACGCGTTCATGGTCCTGCATAAACAGAAATCTGCCATTAATCGGCCTTAGTTGATTATTGTTAGAAGTGTCCTGCCTAGGCGATGTACGTTTTGGAATTGAAGAGATCCCACTATCTTGAGTTCATTTACCATGAATTGATGGAGAACGTTATAGACATCTTCGCCCTCGTTTTCACTAATGCCTCTAAACAATAGATTATACTTCATGGATCGATTTTCGTGGTCGATAGCAGGATCCTGTAGTTCACCACACCGAGTACGGAGGGCATTATTGTCACTTCTGAGCTGATGTACTTCTGTTTGCAGGGCAGTTGCAGAATCACTTTGGGCGCGAATAGTTGCGTCTTGCTCGTCTGACCGATTGTCAAGACGACACACTCGTTCATTCATCTTGCCGATCGCGCTACTAATATTCTGAACGTGCGATTCAATGTGTTCTAATCGTACAAGAGTCTCTGAGATTTTATGTTGTGAGTGGTTAATATCGTCCACCCTCTTCCCAAGCAGTTCTATTTGATGTAATAGGCTGTCCATTTTCATGTCTGACGTGTTACTTGAATAACCAGATTGCGGCATCATGAGTGGATGGCCAACTAGATGTGGTGTTGCCGGGTCATTTGAGAAATTTGAATACTGTCCGTGTTGGTTTATGTTCATCCGGTATGGAATTGGCCTACCTGATGTCATTGGTTCCATGGGAGTCCCCACCCGTGACATCATCACTGTGGGTGTGGCAATTACTGTCGAGTCATCGTTCATTTGCGTCGGCCCGTTATCCAGCCTACAACCCCCCCGGTGGTGAAATATATCTCATATGAGATGTGCTTTGCGTAACGGTAGACTGAGCTGTGGTTATTGTCACCGTTATAGAGGTCGCAACATTGGACGGTCTGTTTACCATAACAACTTCTTTTGAAGGTGTGTCTATTAATCCTTTGTTCGCGTCCTCTATAACCTGACTGAGCGTTGGAATGGTCATGCAAGAGTTTGTGCATGTGCCTACGTGTTCTGGAGTGTGCGCCTGGGGTTGGTTAGGGGCAGAGTTATTTCCTTGGGGTGAACATGATGCTTTTCGTTTTCGTAGGTCATCTATAGCCGGAAAACCCCTCTCGCAATACATACGACACAACATTAAATTTCCTGGGCACGGCTTAAGCTTGACGTCCGTCCTTTTGCATTCATCGCACGCCATTTCAAGAATTCACCAGCATACAGTGTACAGCGTTTACAGTGTGTACTGAATGATTATTAAACTATCTCTGAACACTGCTCAGTGTAATGTCAGAGATTGTCAGGCGTGTACTCTATGTAGTACGCTATGCAGTGTTAGATTCCTGAGTATAGGCTGTATTGTAATCCGTAAAAGTGCGCTGTTGGCAATTGTTGTCAATAGTACGGAGAGCTGCTAAGAGGTTACGGTTTTGTTTTTACTGAGCTGTACTCACGGTTTCTCAGAACAGTCCCAGAAAAAGATCCAATATTCAGGTTATATACACAAATATCACTGATAATTCATCCAAATTGCTTGAGTAAGATGTAAAATCAACATAGTCACAACTTAGCTACAAAAATCTAGCCCTGTACATGCTTAAACACTTGTAATATATCAGAAAATCGTCACTACTGAATATATTGCTGGTCAACTTTACCGCCTGTTTTTTACCTTCTAGAGATGGGTAGGTTTTAGGTAAAACTGGATTCCTCTATTCAGCGTGTATTGTATAATGCAAATGTTCCATAATCTCTTATATTCAAAGATGTAGCTTTCGATAATGGTTTCTAGCAGGAGTAGGTTTAACTATCTGCAAATTAAATTGGTTAATACATGTTGGTGAATGGACGTATCCAGAGTAATGGCGTCACATAACGTCATAATCAGCTAGGCGGCGTGTAGGATTGATCGTCTTTAGCTCTCAATAGTCCGACACGTTGTAGGAATTGCATGTCTACTATTTAATAATCTTTTTGTTTAATAATTTGAAACCAATTTGACCGGGCGCTGTTGTTGCCAGTCAAATTAGTTTCAAAATATTCAACAGCTTATCTGTATAATTTTCTGGAAACTGATAATCAGGAGGGTTCAAATAGCAATCAACCCCAACACGAGCGAGGTGTGGGTGGAGCTTAGCTAGAGTTGGGCGGGGCATAGCTAAAATTGGAAAGGTCCATTAGCCAATCACAAATGATATTTAAAACTCACTCACAAATAGTATCCAATATGGCAACGTGACTTTCAACTATAATTGTGTTAATATGTGTCATCAAATCTTGGTCAAGTTATACTTGATTTGATTACGTAGCTGTTCTGTACAGGAGGAAGAAAATGAACTAACGTTCCATCTATCGTAATTCGATTTAGCCTATCAATGCATTTCAAAAATAGCAAAGCGGTTATAATCACGCCTGATAATACTTCATGGACGCCAGTTGTGTGTACATAACTTCATACACGTCCCACTAGTTACTCAAGATATTGAAATAAGGCCATTACTTTTCACGTTTATTTACACCAATGTTACCGAATTGTGGCCTGTATGTGGCAGGTTAGATGTTAGACAGCTAAGCAAAATGGCGGCGATGTACTGGATAAAGGTGCAGACTTTTCCTCATGTGTGAACTATTGTCCTAGTATTCAATATGAGACAGTGAAGACTTCCTTATCCATTTGACCGAGTACTAGTTGCGCAATTTCAATGCGACTTGCGATACGGTACATGTTGAAAAACCAAGTTTATTGCGAGTGTGCTGTCATCTCTAGAGTGGCACGATCAACAAGATAGAAAGGTATATGTATGGTCGTTTATAATCACGTGACTTAAAAAACTGTTACTTAGTGACACGTTTCTGAATGCATATATTCGGGAAGGAAAACCTGAGGAGCAATCAAATATCGTTAAATATAAGTGTTGGAAATTTAATTAGACGATTCCAAATTGGTTCTTCGGCAAGTGGGAGAATGTGCTATGACATGATGTCGGTCTCCTTGACTAAAACCTCACTCGTAATTTTTGTGATATTGCTCCAGCTTTTCTGTTCTGTTTCACAAGCACACGCAGACAAGCTAACAAGCGAAACTGAAGCGAGAGAATTGTATATGGAAATCGAAGTGAACGCGAAGCTGGCATACTGGCGGAGTGAGCTGGCACGTTGGGAATACGAAACTAACCTCACCGACTTCAACAGGGATAGAATGGTAAGTTCTTGTGTTTGAGTGTGCACAACACTACCTCAGAGGTTCCCTAGAAACAGCCCGACAGACAGACAAATAAACAGAGAAACACGCATGACGCAAAAACACGACACTCTCCTTCACTCACAGGCGATGGCAATTAAAATAGTATTTCGTATATCAAAGTAGACTGCAGCTACGAAAATAGTATATCAATAACAACTGTTGTTACTAATATGTTTGGTTGGCATATATTGTGCCCCTAATTCTAGATCCCATGTATACCACGTCACGACTTTGTCTATTTTGTTAAGTGAAACATATATAATGAATACATAATGGAATATATTGACTGTTTCAATTTGTTTTCATCATTTCAATTGGAGTAGCCTTGTAGATTAACTAAGTGATCGTGCGCGCGTGCGTGCGTGCGTGTGCATGTAGTTAGATGTGTATATTGTTTGCACCAATGTAAACAAATGGCCGGGTGTAGTGCTTTAGTCCAGGCCGTGAGCTGCAGTGTGCCGTCTACAGGTGTGGTACCTAGCTTAATCTTGGACAAAGTGTGTCGCTATTTACATCATAATGGCATTACCATGGCAGTATCTTTGTGAAGAAGTAATGTCATATGTGTACTGTTTGCTGGATGATTGACCTTGGTGTTTAGGTGATCATTTCCATAACTAATTGGGTTTTAAAAAGGTGTTGTGGTACAGATGTGTGTTCCCGTGTTAGCAACTGTGTGCCACCTACGCTCATGGTTGCATTCTGCTGCTCCTCACGCTAGGTTCCAGGTGTATGCCTATGTGTAGTGCCAGTATGTCTATCGTAGATGAGAGATTCCCCATCTTGCAAACTGGTTAAGTAGCTCTGCATGGCCAAATCAATGTGCCACTGAGCTGCGCTGTTATTCTAGCGTCAGATGAAGTAGGCCGCCTATGGCAAGATAAGTAGCTATATTGGGGATGGGTAGTCGTGCATATTATTTAGTTCTCTAATTCGCGTATCTATGATTGTGTATTTTCCGCTGAGTACTGAGTACTGATATATGCTAAACTTCAGTGGAGTTAGCCGAGGTGTGCCACCTAGACTCGAGTAAGTAACTCTATATGGCACACGCCAGTTTCTGCTTGAATCATATATGTTGACTTGTTAATGATATTCCACATTACATGTGTTGAGTGTCTATCAGAGATTCCTAGGAATTCTATCGTCGCCGGATTTAGACGCATATCCCTGGTTTTAGGTAGGCCGCGCAGTGTGCTACCTGCTCAAGTCCGTGATAATCTCGTTAAGCATCATTCTGTTATCTTCATAGCCAAGACAATGTAGGAGGAAATCTTCCGTTGTTTCCACTACTTTGCAAGCATCACAGTTCCTACTATTTACCTGGTCCCATTCAATGCATAACAACATTGACATTAATGTGTCCGATTCTGATGCATCTCAGAGTCGTGTCGTTTTTACGACTGTCAAAGTTATTCAAACACCATCTACGAAATTTCGGAGTAATCATGTATATATATATCTGCCATTAGTGCGCATGTGCTATTACTTTTACCTTGCCATATTTAATTTGTAACATTGCCCACTATTCATTTCTGAATGTGTCAGGCCAATTTGGAATTGGGTACTATTTAATTGTATTAGTTCAGGAAAAACTAGTTGCAACGTAATTTCTTAGCACAATGCATTTGTATTAGGTGCCCAAAACAACATACTAGAATCACAAGCGTTATCTGCGGTAAATGGAATATGACCTCAAAGTACGAGAGAGAGAGAGAGAGAGAGAGAGAGAGAGAGAGAGAGAGAGAGAGAGGGGGGGGAGGGAGAGAGGGGGAGGGAGGGTGAGAGGGAGGGAGGGAGGGCGGCAGAGAGAGAGAGAGAGAGAGGGGGGATGGAGAGAGAGAGAGGGGTGGGTGGGTGGTGGAATACGAACGAAAAGAAAGGAAGGAAGGAAGGAATGATGGAAGAAGGGGTGAGGTGTTTAAATGAGGGAGAGAGGGTGTTTAAATGTTTCATTATTCTGTTGTATCTCAAATCCATATTTACAGACATTGCTACAATTGGAATACTCTACATATATGCAAGATGTCGCGCGCAATGGATCGCAGTTAGCTTGGGAGACATTCGGCAATCAGACTCTCAAGCGAATCTTTAAATGTGTAACAGACCAAGGCATATCCGCTATGAATGATGAAACCAAATTGAAGCGCGTAAGTGTGTAAGGAAGTCACTCTAGCTCAAACCGGTCTATAACGCAATGTCCCAAGCTATCAGCAGTTGTATCCCAACAGCAAGTGCGCGTTATAGTTGCGCTTAATGGAGGATTTCAATTCATCCGTCAACCATATGACGTCATAATCAACTGCGTACCGTGTAACCTGACTTCACAATTAAGTACGAATGAGGAATGACGTAACTAAATTCACCACCGACGCTTAATTGATGAGGGACTAAGCGTTGCTGTAAGAATTCTTTGTATACTATTTACTAAACATTCTGTTGAATTTTTTGAAATTAATTTGACTGGACGCTGTTGCTGCTATAGATTACCTGTATAGTTTTCTGGAAATTGATAGTCAGGGAGTTCAAGGATCGATCAGCTAAAGATGGGCGGGGCATAGCTAAAACGCGATTCCTCTATTGTCTAGCTGTTGCTGTCTATGCCTAAACAACAGCTTTTTAAACAACAACACCCCGCCACCGTACGAAAAAGCAACAATTCTCAACAAGAGAACCGTGGATAGAATAAGTCAGGATGTCGCAATAGGTCCCAGTGAAATTAGTTTCAATATAATCAACCGACTATTCCTAATGGCATAAACAATGTGTTCTTTCTGACTGTAATGGAGTAAGTGTTAATGACGTTCCTTGGACGTATGAACCTCTGATCGGCACCTTGCGTACCTTCTCTACATACTCTCTCTCTCTCTCTCTCTCTCTCTCTCTCTCTCTCTCTCTCTCTCTCTCTCTCTCTCTCGCCCTCTCACCCTCCCTCCTCTCTCTCTCTCTCTCTCGCCCTCTCACCCTCCCTCCCCTCTCTCTCTCTCTCTCTCCCGTCAGTCCGGGTTCTTGGTGCGTGCGTGCGTGCGTGCGTGCGTGCGTGCGTGCGTGCGTGCGTGCGTGCGTGCGTGCGTGCGTGTGTGTGTGCGTGCATACGCGTGTGTGTTTTCGTACGCTTGTGTGCGTGCGTGAATACGTGCGTGCGTGCGTGTGTGAATGTGTGACACCCGGACTGGTAAAAAGTATATAGTTACTGTCAGGGCGCATCTACTGCATTGTTTGAACGACTTTCAGTTTGGTTCGAAATAATTTTGCAAATAATAATAATAATAATAATAATAATAATAATAATAATAATAATAATAATAATAATAACGTATGTTTTTATTTAATTTTACAGATTATTTTAGCAAAATGGTTAAAATCTTTCACTCTGAGCGAATTAGAGTTTGATTCCTGTTATAACCAATACTCAATACACCTTTTTCCCAAGAGCCCGGTCTCACCCCGTTTTCCTTAAACATAAACAACGATTAGGTAAACTTTCTGGACTGTTTTAGTTCCTAAAGCTCTTTCCTGAAATTCGACCAGACTTTCTTTTGTGTGTTTGTTAGTTATACCAAGTATTGGCCAACATGAACCGAATATACAGCACAGGGACAGTCTCTATTGGTGGCAAGGAACTGAGTCTTTATCCAGGTATGGCAATGGAGAGATACAGTTTTAGTTATGCCCCGCCCATCTCCAGCTAAGCTTGACCAACACATATCCCGTGTTTCGATCAACCTCTGAACTAGTTGGCTACCAATTTCCAAAAATAATACACGGATAAACTGTTGAATGTTTTGAAACTAGTTTGACTGGGTGCTCATGCTCACTATGGCAAATTAGTTTCAAAATATTCAGCAGAATGTGTATTAAATAGGAAGGGCATACAAGTCGCACAGCAAAGATCGCCTAGTTCGTCATCAACTCAGCGTTCGTGACGAATCTATCTACGTCATTCATGGCATAATTGATTATGACTTCATCCTACATTACGTAGTTGATTATTATGTCGTAATTGATGGATAAACTGGAAAGTCCCATACTAATAAAACGTTGAAGCACTAATATATAATAGGGGTATCTCCTTTAGCGTTATGCACAAAGGAAGCACCGGATCTGTCACACTAATACCCGGCGTCATAACCAAATACGACACATGTTCGCTGAAGTCACAATCAAATGAAATAGGCGAGTCTCGAAAATTGGAAGGTGTACGAATTGTATGTCTTTTGTGGAATTACGATGTAGCTTATTTCAATGTTTTTCCATTCTCTGGATCTCCTGTCCCTCTATACTGAGAGGACCCCTGTCCTTCTATCATGAGAGAACTCCTGCCCCTCGTTTCCGAGGGAAATCCTGCCCTTCTATCCTGAGTGGACTCATGCCGCTCTATTATGAGAGGTCTCCTGTCTCTCTAACATGCGATGTCTCATGTCCCTCTATCATGAGAGGACAACTATCCCTCTGTCCTGCGGGGACTTCTGGTCCTTTACCCTGAGAGGACTCTTGTCCTCTGTCCTGAGAGGTCTCGTATCAACCTAGCATGAGAGAACTCCTGCCCGTATATCCTGAGAGGACTCCTATCCTCTCGGTATTGAGAGGTATACGCGCCTCTATCATGAGAGGACTCCTGTCCTCTGCCCTAAAAGGTCTCGTGTCTCTCTATCCTGAGAGGACACCTGCCCCTCTATCATGAGAGGACTCCTGTCCTTCTATCCTGAGAGGACTCCTGTCTTCTATCCTGAGAGGACTCCTGTCCCTGTATCCTGAGAGGTCTCATGTCTCTCTATCCTGAGAGGACGCATGCCCCTCTATCCTGAGAGGACTCCTGTCAATCCATCCTAAGAGGACTCCTGTCTTATCCTGAGGGGGACTCCTGCCGTTCTATCCTGAGAGAACTCCTGTCCATTTGTCCTGAGGGGACACCTGTCTCTCTATCCTGAGAGGACTCCTGCCCCTCTATCCTGAGAGGACTCCTGTCCTTCTATCCTGAGAGGACTCCTGTCGTTATATCCTGAGAGGACTCCTGTCCATCTATCCTGAGGGGGACGCCTGGCCTTCTATCCTGAGAGGACTCCTGTCCCTGTATCCTGAGAGGTCTCATGTCTCTCTATCCTGAGAGGGCGCATGCCCCTCTATCCTGGGAGGATCCTGTCTTATCCTGAGGGGGGACTCCTGCCGTTCTATCCTGAGAGAACTCCTGTCCCTTTGTCCTGAGGGGACTCCTGTCCTTCTATCCTGAGAGGACTCCTATCCCTCTATCCTGAGAGGTCTCATGTCTCTCTATCCTGAGAGGACTCCTGCCCCTCTATCCTGAGAGAACTCCTGTCCATCTATCATGAGGGGGGGGACGCCTGGCCTTCTATCCTGAGAGGACTCCTGTCCCTGTATCCTGAGAGGTCTCACGTCCATCCATCCTAAGAGGACTCCTGTTTTATCCTGAGGGGGACTTCTGCCGTTCTATCCTGAGAGGACTCCTGTCCATCTGTCCTGAGGGGACTCCTGTCCTTCTATCCTGGGAGGACTCCCATCCCTCTATCCTGAGAGGTCTCGCGACTCTCTATCCTGAGAGGACTCATGCCCCTCTATCCTGAGAGGACCCCTGCCCCCATGTCCTGAGAGAACTCATGTTCTTCTATCCTGATAGGACTCCTGTCCTTCTATCCTGAGAGGACTCCTGTCCCTCTATCCTGAGAGGACCCCGTCCCTCTATCCTGAGAGGACTCCTGTCCCTCTATCCTGAGAGGACTCCTGTCCTGCTATCCTAAGAAGAATCCTGTCCTTCTATCCTGGGAGGACTCCTGTCCCTCTATCCTGAGAGAACTCATGTTCTTCTATCCTGATAGGACTCCTGTCCTTCTATCCTGAGAGGACTCATGCCCCTCTATCCTGAGAGGACCCCTGCCCCATGTCCTGAGAGAACTCATGTTCTTCTATCCTGAGAGGACTCCTGTCCGTTTATCATGAGAGGACTCATATTCCTCTATCCTGAGAGGTCTCGCGACTCTCTATCCTGAGAGGACTCATGCCCTCTATCCTGAGAGGACCGCTGCCCCCATGTCCTGAGAAGTCTCGTGTCTCTCTATCCTGAGAGGACTCCTGTCCCTCTATTCTGAGAGAACTCATGTCCTTCTATCCTGATAGGACTCCTGTCCTTCTATCCTGAGAGGACTCCTGTCCCTCTATCCTGAGAGGACCCCGTCCCTCTATCCTGAGAGAACTCCTGTCCCTCTATCCTGAGAGGACTCCTGTCCTGCTATCCTAAGAAGAATCCTGTCCTTCTATCCTGAGAGGACTCCTGTCCCTCTATCCTGAGAGGACTTCTGTCTCTCTATCCTGAGAGGACTCTTGTCCTTCGGCCAGAGGTATCCTACCCCTCTAACATGAGAGGACTCCCGCCCCTCTGCCATAAGAGGTCTCCTGTCTCTCTATTCTGAGAGGTCTCTTTTGTCCCTCTATCATGAAAGGACTCCCCTCCCTCTATCTTGAGACGATTCCTGTCCCTCTATCATGAGAGGAGTCCCTCTATCCTGAGGGACCTCTGTCCCTCTATCATTAGATGACTCTTTCCTCTCTATCCTGAGCGTAGGCCTGTCCCTCTATCCTAAGAGGTCACATGTCCCTCTATCATGAGAGGACTCCAATCCATCTATCCTGAAATTACTCCTGTCCCTCTGACCTGAGAGGTCTCGCGTCTCTCTATTATGAGAGGACTCCTGCCCCTCTATCTTGAGAAGACTCATGCCCCTCTATCCTGGGAGGACTCCTTCCCTCTGCTGATGGGACCCCTGTCCCTCTACCCGGAGAGGACTCCTGTCTCTCTAACCTGAGAGAACTCTCGGCCGTCTCTCATGAGAGGTTTCCTGTCTATCGTGATAGGACTCCCGCCCCTCTATCATGAGAGGTCTCCTGTCCCTCTATCCAGAGAGGACTCATGTCCCTCTATCCTGAGGGGACTTCTGTCCTTCTGTCCTGAGGGAGCTCATTCCCCTCTATCCTGAGAGGTCTCCTGTCAATCTATCATGAGAGGGCTCCTGTCCCTCTGTCCTGATGGGACTGCTGTCCCTCTATCCTGCGAGGACTCCGGCCCCTCATTCTGAGAGGACCCATCTCCCTCTACCGTGAGAGGACTTCCGTTACACAATCCTGAGAGGACTCCCGTCCGTCTATCCCGAGATTATTCCTGTCCCTCTATCATGAGAGGAGTACCTCTATCCTGAGGGACACCTGTCCCTCTAACATGAGGGGACTATTGCCTCTCTATCCTGAGCGCAGTCCTGACCCTCTATCCTGAGAGGACTCCTGTCCCTCTATCCTGAAAGGACTTCCGTTCCTCAATCCTGAGATGACTCCCGTCCCTCTATCATGAGAGGGCTCCCGTCCCTCTTACACGAGAGGACCGCTGCCCCTCTATCCTGAGACGATTCGTGTCCCTCTATCATGAGAGGTGTACCTCAATCCTGAGGGACTCTTTTCCCTCTATCAATTAGAGGACTATTGCCTCTCTATCCTGAGCGCAGTCATGACCCTCTATCATGAGAGGACTCCTGCCCCTACATTCTGAGAGGAATCATGTCCCTCCACCCTGAGAGGACTCCAGTTCCTCAATTCTGAGAGGACTCCGTCCCTCTATCATGAGAGAACTCCCGTCCCTCTATCCTGAGACGATTCCTGTCCCTCTATTATGAGAGGAGTACCTCTATCCTGAGAAGACTCCCGTCCCTCTATCCTGAAAGGACTCCTGTCCGTCTATCATGAGAGGACTCATATTCCTCGATCCTGAGAGGACGCATGCCCCTCTATTCTGAGAGGACCCTTGCCCCTCTATCCTGAGAGGTCTCCTGTCCCTTTATCCTGAGCGGACTCCGGTTTCTCTATCCTGAAAGGACTCCTGTCCGTCTATCATTAGAGGACTCATATTCCTCTATCCTGAGAGGACTCCTGTCCCTCTATCCTGAGAGGACTCTTGTTCCTCTATCCTGAGAGGTCTCCTTTCCATCTATCTTGAGCGGACTCCCGTTTCTCTATCCTGAGAGGACTCATGCCCCTATTTCATGAGAAGACTCCTTCCCTCTCTATACTGAAAGGACACCTGTCCCTCCAACATGAAAAGATTCATGTCCCTCTTTCCTGAGATGACTCCCGTCACTCTATCCTGAGAGGACTGCTGTCCGTCTATCATTAGAGGACTCATATTCCTCTATCCTGAGAGGATTCCTGTCCCTCTATCCTGACAGGTCTCCTGCCCCTTTATCCTGAGAGGGCTCTTGCCCTTCTATCCTGAGCGTACTCCCGTCCCTCTATCCTGAGCGTACTCCTGTCCCCTCAATCATGAGAGGAGGTTATTCGTGTCCCTCTATCATGAGAGGAGTACCTCAATCCTGCGGGACTCTGCTCCCTCTATCATGAGAGGACTATTGCCTCTCTATCCTGAGAGCAGTCCTGACCCTCTATCCTATGAGGACCCCTGTCCCTTTATCATGAGAGGACTCTTGTCCCTCTATCCTGAAAGGACTCCTGTGCCTCTATCCTGAGAGGACTATTGTTCCTCTATCCTGAGAGGTCTCCTTTCCATCTATCTTGAGCGGACTCCCGTTTCTCTATCCTAAGAGGACTCATGCCCCTATTTCATGAGAAGACTCCTTCCCTCTCTATACTGAAAGGACACCTGTCCCTCCAACATGAAAAGATTCATGTCCCTCTTTCCTGAGATGACTCCCGTCACTCTATCCTGAGAGGACTGCTGTCCGTTTATCATGAGAGGACTCATATTCCTCTATCCTGAGAGGACTCCTGCCCCTCTATCCTGACAGGACTCCCGTTCCTCAATCCTAAGAGGACTCCCGTCCCTCTATCATGAGAGGACTTCTACCTCTCTTACCACGAGAGGACTCCTGTCCCTCAACCCTGAGATGATTCGTGCTCCTCTATCATGAGAGGAGTACCTCAACCCTTAGGGACTCTTTTCCCTCTATCATGAGAGGACTATTACCTCTCTATCCTGTGCCCAGTCATGACCCTCTATCCTGAGAAGACTCCTGCCCATACATTCTGAGAGGACTCATGTCCCTCTATCCTGAGCGTACTCCCGTCTCCTCAATCATGAGAGGATGTTATTCGTGTCCCTCTATCATGAGAGGAGTACCTCAATCCTGCGGGACTCTTCTCCCTCTATCATAAGAGGACTATTGCCTCTCTATCCTGAGAGCAGTCCTGACCCTCTATCCTATGAGGACTCCTGTCCCTTTATCATGAGAGGACTCTTGTCCCTCTATCCTGAAAGGACTCCTGTCCATCCATCTTGAGAAGATTCATGTCCCTCTTTCCTGAGATGACTCCCGTCCCGCTATCCTGAGAGGACTCCTGTCCGTTTATCATGAGAGGACTCATATTCCTCTATCCTGAGAGGACCCATGTCCCTCTATCCTGAGAGGACGCTTGTCCCTCTATCCTGAGAGGACTCTTGTCCCTCTATCCTGAGAGTACTCCCGTTCCTTAATCCTGAGAGGACTCCCGTCCCCCTATCAGGAGAGGTCTCCCTTCCCTCTATCATGAGAGGATTCCTGCCCCTCTATCCTGAGACAATTCGTGTCCCTCTATCATGAGAGGACTACCTCAATCCTGAGGGACTCTTTTTCCTCTATCATGAGAGGACTATTCCTCTCTATCTTGAGCGCAGTTCTGACCCTCTATCATGAGAGGACTCCTACCACCCACCCACCATATCCTGAAAGGACTCCTGCGACCCCACCCCCATCATGAGAGAATGCTCTTGTCCCTCTATACTGAGGGGACTCCTGTCCCTCTATAATGAGAGGTCTCCTGCCCCTCAATCACGGGAGGACTCCTGTCCCTCTATCATGAGAGTCCCGTGTCTATATATCCTGACAGGACTCCTGCCCCTCTATGCTGAGAGGACTCCTGCCCTCTGTCCTGAGAGGACCCCTGCCCCTCTATCGTGTGACGACTCCTGCCCCTCTATCCTAAGAGGACGCCTGCCCCTCTATCCTAAGAGGACTCCAGTTCCGCTATCCTGAGAGGACTCCTCTCCCGCTGTCCTGACAGGAGCCCCGTCCCTCTGTCCTGAGAGGATTCGTGTCCCTCTGTCATGATAAGACTTATGCCCCTACAGCTCTATCATGAGAAGACTCTTGTCCTCTGGCCTGAGAAGACTCCTATCCCTCTGTCCTGAGAGGAATCCCGTCCCGGTGTCCTGAGAGGAATCCCGTCCCGGTGTCCTGAGAGGAGTCATGCCCCTCTGTCCGCAAAGATGCATGCCCCTCAGCCATGAAAGAACCCTTGTCTCTCTATCCTGAGAACTCATGATACAGAGTTCATGTATCCCCTGATCTTAGTGATAGTTCATCAACGAGTTATTAGTTCTAGCATTACAGCTATTCGTTCTTGACAATATCTGTTCATTTTATGATAAAATAACCCGATCACACACCTAGCGCCAGCTGACGTCTTGACACTATTCGCGCACCACAGGGTCTGTACTTATATGTCACACGTCTGTATGTGTTTTTTCAATGCACGAATCACCACCACGTGTTATGATAAATCGTTCTTCAAAATGTCAGGTGGTATAATGCAAATGTTTTTATGCTTTGTATAACTACTAGGCCGTTGTTTAACCCCTCTTGCGGCAAAAAGGGCATCCGCGATAGCTTTGAGGAATGTCAATTTGCTGGCCAAGAGAAACCTATTTTTTTAATTTTACCACTGGAATGACTGGCTCGGTTACCGATCCAGTCATTCCAGTGGTAAAACTTTAAAAAAAATAAGCTCGTGACCGGCAAATGGACACTGACTACAGAAAATGTGGAGTTTTGTGCCCATTACCCCCAAGAAAATAATGGGCCAGTCGACCAGAATATGCAGCGGTCTTGAGAAATATCCTAACCTATCTGTCAATCAATTTTGGAAACGTCTTTAACAAGGGCGTCGACGACGCTCCGATAACGCGTCATACTTGTTTATTTGCGTGTTAATTGTGAGCTGCGACTAATAAATCTACCTTCATGCTCGCCCGCCCGCCCGTCCGTCCGTCCGTCCGTCCGTCTGTTGAACACTCTGTTTGTACACATTTGGCCATTTGTGACACGGCTTCCACTACGGCTACTCTATCTTATTTCAGGCATTTATCGTCCAGCATATTTTCAATGAAAATGTGTCCAATTTTGGAGATTTGGCATCCGCCTCTTCCATATCCAATTTGGGACATGCACGCACGCACGCAGGCACGCACGCACGCACGCACGCACGCACGCATGCACGCACGCACGCACGCACGCACGCACGCACGCACGCACGCACGCACGCACACACACACACACACACACACACACACATATATATATATATATATATATATATATATATATATATATATATATATATATATATATATATATATATATATATATATATATATATATATATATATATATATATATATATATATATATATATATATATACATATATATATACATATATACATACATATATACATACTTTTATAGAGGAAACGCTACTGATTTCAAAGCTTGTTTCACCTGCGTAGATTTCACTAGTTGTCCTATTTCACCATTTCCCTTGATTTTCTTCTATTGTATGAAAGAACAAGTTTCAAATGTGAACAAGACCGTTGGCAATCGCCACCGTAAACCCGTGGGTTGAACATAGTTCGCAAAGATAGGATATTTTCCATCTTTTCAACACGTTTTAGATGCATCAATCTGCTACTGCATCCTAACACCAGCCACTGTAAATATCACTTTATTTTTGCTACAGGTTTGGTCGACATATTATCGCAATCACGTGACTACAATGACCTGCTTGCCGTGTGGAAAGGTTGGAGAGATGCTGTTGGTAGAAAGCTTAAGCCCTTGTACAGCGAGTTTGTCAGACTTCAAAACGAGGCAATAAGCTATGCAGGTACACGCATATGTAAATTAATAAACACATAATATAACGCCAGGAATGCTAATGACTAAAAAATAGAAGTTGCATTATTGTTATTAGTTACGACTGGCAACTAGTATAAGCCATACTGAGAGACTGTATGACTGTCGGTCTATCTGCTGGACTGTCGTTCCGGCGGTCAGTCCGTCAGTCTGTCAGATGGTTAATCAAGATTTTGACATTTATGCAAAGCCACGTTTTTCTCAAATACAGCGGGCACGCACTTGTTTAAAGTATATTTTGTATGTGTAATGATCTGCGTCTGTCCTTTCAGCCATTCTTTTTTTCTGTCATTCGTTCTTTCATTATTCATTCGTATTTTCATTCATTTGTTCGGCAATTTGTGTGTTCATTCCAGCATTCCCTTGCTACTTCGTCGTTTGATCATTCATTCATTCATTCATTGATTCATTGATTCATTGATTCATTGATTCATTGATTCATTCGTTCGTTCGTTCGTTCGTTCATTCGTTCTTTCGTTAATTCGTTCATTCGTTCGTTCGTTCGTTCGTTCGTTCGTTCGTTCGGTCGTTCGTGCGTTCGTACGTTCGTTCGTTCGTTCGTTCGTTCGTTCATTCATTCATATCAAGTATTCGTTCATTCATTGCTTCATTTCTTTACTCGTGTGTCCATCCATTCATTTGGTCATTCGGTGGTTCATTCGTTTGTTTATTTGTTCATTCGTTCATTCCGTCGATCATTTGATTGTTCACTCATTCGTTTGTTTGTTAATTAGTTCATTCGTTCTTATGAACATATATTCTTAACACACCTATTCACCCAAGCACAAGCGCATTTATCCATCCATTGGAACATTTGTCCAGCCGCCCATCCGTCCATCTACCAACCCACCCATCAACACATCCACTATTTTCCCCATCAATCCATCCATCGATCCATCCAGCCAGCCATCTATCTAACCATCCACCTACGCACGCACCCGCGTATCCGCTGATCATTAATTCACCCATCTATCCATCCATCCATCCATCCATCCATCCATCTACCGACCGACAGACACACCCACCCACCTACACACCCATCCACCCATTCACCCATCCACCTATCCATCCATCCATCCATCCATCCATCGATCCTTGCATCAATCGACCCACCCTCTCAACCACAACTCATTCCATCCATCCATCCATCCACCGACCCACCCCTTACTCCGTCTCTCCCTCCGCCCCTTCATCCATCAATCCATCCATCCATCCATCCATCCATCCATCCATCCATCCACCCACCCACCCACGTACCGACACACCTACCCACCCAGCCACTCGCGTACCCACCCACTCTCCCACGTACCCACCTACCCACCCACCCACCCACCTATCAATGTATTACTCCATCCATCTACCTACCTACCCACACATCCATCCATCCATCCAACTCGCTCTTCCCGCACACACGCACACATGCACACACGCACGCACGCACGCATACATCAATCCGTCTATTCGTTTGATTAGGCTACGAAGACACGGGCTCATATTGGAGGCTTCCGGAAAATGTGGCTAACTTGTCCCGACAACTCGCGCCACTTTATAAAGAAATACATGCCTACATCCGTCATAAACTGAAATCCGTGTACGGAGCAGAGCGCTTCCCTGAATCTGGTCACATCCCTGCACACCTCATAGGTATATGCCGACACACACGCACGCACGCACGCACGCACGCACGCACGCACGCACGCACGCACGCACGCACGCACGCACGCACGCACGCACGCACGCACGCACGCACCTATACGTACACGTGCACACACACGCACGCACGTGCGCACGCACGCGCACACTCGCTTTCTCTCACACACACACACACGCACGCACGCACGCACGCACGCACGCACGCACGCACGCACGCACGCACGCACGCACGCACGCACGCACGCACGCACGCACAAAAGTACCAATATGGGTACAAACTTGGTTGTTTTTATTACCTACGAGGTATGTTACTAGAACTCTCGCTACTTTGATTGATTCATTTCCAACTATGCCACGCCCATGCCTAGCTAAGCTCCGCTCATCCATTGATGAGCATGTTGGGATCCGGTTATTTTACTTTGAACCTTGACTTCACAGAATCTCATTTTCAACGTGACTATGTGAGTAAGGCGTTGAATATTTTGACTGGGTGGCGTGTTTACCAAATAGTAAATCCATCAACTTCATACAATGTGTACACTCGACGGACTATTACATGTTCATGACGGCGCTAGATACATCATACACTACGCATTTTGATTCTGACGTCAGCCTACATGTGGCGTAGGACCTTTCCAGTTTTAGCTATGCCCCGCTCATCTCCAGCTAAGTTCCAGCCACACCTCGCTCGTGTTGGAATCGATCGATGCCTGAACTCCCTGACGATCAATTTCAAGAACACAATACAGGTACGCAACTGAATATTTTGAACCTAATTTTGGCTGGGTGCTGTTGCTGCCTATTGGCAGAAACAACGCCCATTCAAATTACTTTAAAAATATTCAACAGACTGTTTATTACATGGTAATGACATACAATTCGTACAACGTGTCGGACTATTAAGCGTTAAACACGGACTAACTCGAGTCATTCATGCCATAATTAATTAGATGTTATCCCACACGTAACTTTGTTGATTATGGCTCCTATAACATCAGATGATGGATGGAAAAATTGGAAAGCTCCATTGATTATGACGCCATAAATGTGAGTGTCAGATCGGATCCATCCATTAGACTGTCATTATTAGTGTCATACATATAGATGCGCCCACACCGTTCCTCTGATCTCTTCCAACTAATCGTATGTCACAAAACATCCTCAAAATATTGCATAACACTATTCTCCTCCATTTGCATTTAGCTACATATAGAACTTTTAAGTAACCTTGACTTTGAACATGATTATGTCTCCAACTTCTATCTTATGGAACATGATGCATCCAACAATGCTGACAGCAGAACGCAAGGTTCCAGTTGATGGACCACACTTGGCTTTCTGAAAAAGAGATTAGTTAATATTCCTATATGCGGGGAAATTATTTACAACAGTAATCAGAATAAAGGAGACGTGTTCGTGTTGCTAAGTTAAAAAGATTAGAGGTAGTACCTTTTGCAGACTAGCATTATTTATTTTGACAAGCTTTCGCACAGTGCCTGAGGAAGCACATTTACATGCGAAAGCTTGTCAAAATAAATCACGTTAGTCTACAAAACGTACTGACTTCTTTTTATATCTTGTTTATAGCAGTTCGTGTGCAAATCCCATTTTTGAAGTATGGTGTCTGCTAAAGAGTTATTTGTTTAGCTCGGGTCACGTGCTATACATGAACATACAGGTTACCCTCGAATAGTCAACCATCCAATGTCAAAGGTATTGCTTTCATTCCTCGATGACAACATCCATTCATGGTAAAGACGAACCGGAAGATAGTTCTTTGAAAATCCAAACATAATTAAATCACCCTATATATAATCTGTCAAACATGCGTATTTTTTTTCGTAAATGTGTTGTTCGCTCTGCATAAGAGTCACCACACCACACCACACACCCCCCACATCTGTACCCATATCTGCTTTACTGCAGCTAGTGTGACGAGGCGGAACTGGAATATCATCAAGCCATATGATAAAGACGATACTGACATTACACAAACATTGGTTGAGCTGGTACTACTACTACTACTACTACTACTACTACTACTACTACTACTACTACTACTACTACTACTACTACTACTACTACTACTACTACTACTACTACTACTACTAATAATAATAATAATAATAATAATATTGCCGCAACAGAATCCAGTCAATTAGTTTCGAAATATTCAACTTCTTACATGTATAGTTGTCTGGAAATTGATCACCAGGGAAATCGGGGATCAATCCCAACAAGGCCAATGTGTCGTTGGCGCTCAGCTACAGATACTCGGGGAATAACTAAAACTGAATTACTCCATTGTGTCCATGTAATCTTTCCATATTGGGCTGTATTGGGAGCATTTTCTTGTTTAATTCCGGCTGTGGTGGGGTGGGTGGGTAGGAGGGGTGGGGGTGGTTGGTAGTTTTGGGGTGGAGAGGTCTCAAACGCGCCTCAAAGCGCTCAAAAGGTGCCTTTTATCAAGTTCTACTGAACTTAGTTCAAGTTCAAGTTTTTCCCTTGACCAGCATGTGGCATGAGAGGTTACGACGTATATCAATAAAGCCTTTAATTTGTCAAGAGTTTTCAAGCAAATTGAAATTTGCTCAGTGAATGACCATTTGCTGGCCAAAGATAAGACTGGGTTTTTGGTAAGTTTACAACTGGAACTCAGGAAAATCGTTATTTTAAATAAATGGGTTTTTTTATTGGTTTGATGATTAAAGGGTTATAATGGTTAAGAAAATCTATATTTTTGTTTAGTCCGCGTCCATTTGCAGGCGAAAAGTAAGAATTCTAACCGAGACAGTCATTCCAGTGGTAAATTTTCTAAAATAATCTCTTAGCCTACAAATAGACAGTCCTCAAGACAACTGCAGAGGAAGTATTGTTCGGTTTTACCATTATAAACCACAAGCTGGCACCCGAGGGGTTAATTTACAATTTACTGTTACTCATTTTAAGAATTTCCATTTGGAGCTTGTGTTTATATTATATTATTGCCTGTGTTCTTATGTTGTATATATTTTTACTGGCAGTTTACCAGTTGTTAGCTATTTAGATGAATCCTTTAAGGCTAAATACTTGTCTAGTTTTGTTGGACAATTCCAGGGCTTTGCACCGTGATTATTTTACCACGGATGTTGTTCTATTCATTTATGACTGATGTGAGTGTTTCTCGCTGTACCAAATAATCATTGGCCTAACTCAAACATTTTCCTAACTACTGTGACGTCAAATGATGCTTACATCTAGTGAACAAATTGCTATTTTGGGAATTTAAATGCACTAAAGCTAAGTGAACCTCTGTGCTCTGAACAACATCATCTATTTTATTCGGTCTCCATCGCTTTGATTTTGAGATGTCCTCCATGTTTGCAGCTTTTGATTCTGGTTTTGATTGGGTTACACCTAGAGATACACAGATTGCAAGGTGTATCAGGAAATACAGCACAAAAGTCAAGTACTCTACATTGAGCCATATAGCCAAAGACATTGTGTTGATAATCGATAGTCAAACAGGCTAATATTTTGACACGCTTAACATGTCTTTCTCTCAGCAACTACTCTACAATTTCGTACATATTTAAGTAGGTATTTTAAATAGATCGATTATCTATATACATATGGACTTGGCTGCTTTCTATCTTGACATGAACGTTTTGATACGTTGAATTGAGGAATCCAGTCTTATCTATGCCCTGCCCATCTATAGCTAAGCTCCGCCCATTGTTCCCCGTATTTGGATCGATAGATCTGTTCACTCCCTGAATCTTAATTTCCAGAAAAGTACACATGCAAGATGTTGAACATTTCGAAACTTCTGCAAGCGTTCGCGGTGTTTCGTCGATATTCACATAGTGCTTTGCTTCCTCTAATGCTCGGCGTGCACCTTAAGACTCAACTAGTTGCCGACTAGTTGTTCGGAGTTGTAGCAAGTTGTTTCTAGTTGTTAGTTCATTTTTAATACCGAGGATGACACATTAACTGATCTAAATATCCAACATGTTGAATATTTTCAGAATAATTTAACTGAACGCTGTTGCTGACAAAAGCATCAATCATCCCACACTGACGCAGCGCGTCAGCAACGCTGTAGCAGCGCGTCGACAGTGAGGCAGCATTTATGCCCACACTGGGCGCAGCAATAAAGCAGGAGAATTGAAAGAAATCAGAGCGGATGCGAGAAAATGTAGCAGCAGTAGCAGCAGCAGTAGCAGTGGCGGCAGCAGTAGCAGAGGCAGCAGCAGCAATAATAATAGTAGTAGTAGTAGTAGTAGTAGTAGTAGTAGTAGTAGTAGTAGTAGTAGTAGTAGTAGTCGTAGTAGTAGTAGTAGTAGTAGTAGTAGTAGTAGTAGTAGTAGTAGTAGTAGTAGTAGTAGTAGTAGTAGTAGTAGTAGTAGTAGTAGTAGTAGTAGTAGTAGTAGTAGTAGTAGTAGTAGTGAACGCACGCGTTTATTTAGCTCTGCAATTGCTGCCCGAATTTGCTAGTTTCTATCGCGATTTTGTAGATGAATATTATACATATATTTCGTATTAGTATTTCCTTTCAAACTTTATGTTTAATTTGTAAATTCTTGTCTTGGTTGGAGCGGATTTTGTGTCTCCATTTTAGCTGGCGGTTTCCGCCATTTAATAGGGCTCCCCTTACTGTGCTCAATGCAATACATTTCTCTCCGCGCCAGTATGCTATTTCTATAGTTTGTTGGATAGCTCATTATATTTGGCAAAATTACTTGAGTGAGTAGATTTAATTTCTGTGTCATTTGTAAGCGCAAGCCTAGTACTTTGATTATAAAATCTTTATATTCAGTTGGCTGTCCCCGGTCAACTCGAACAGACTAACAAACATATGACTGTAATATGTTAGTATGCATTAGGAAACCACTTTAATCGGTTATGTGTTAGTGAACCACTTAATAAGTGGTTCAAACTAACACATATACGACTGTACTTTCTATTCGTATATTTGTTGGTAGACGTCAGGGTTTTAAAAGGGGGCACTATTTATTTAGTGTTTAGCTCTTTCCGTATATAAAGCTGTCTATACTGAAGGACTGACAGATTTGTCATACAGGCTACTGATGAAGCACATCCATGTGAAATGCATTTAGCCAATTGACGGTGTCCATAATTACTGTGAGTAACTTATAATATTGCGTATTGTATTGTTGTATTGTTAACCCTTGCATATTACATGTTAATTCTATAATTTGTCTTTCAGGTGTAAGTAATATATTGGTTCAATTTGTAGTTGATGTGAATGAATTTGTGTGCTTGAATTTGAGTTTGCCTGACCGAATCGTTCTTACCTGCTCAACTGCCTGTCTGATTGCTAGTTAGATTGAACGATTGTCTGTCTGAATGGATATTGCGAGGAAGAATGGTCGTAGGAAGAATGGAGATGGTAAAGGGGGTTCATCTGCGCATGCGCGCCTGGTAAAGCTGTATTACCAAATAAATCAGTGCTTCCACCATATTGCTACGCTACGTAGGCATTTAGATGCCGAAACTCTCCCTGATGGGCTTAGCAGGAAGGTGGAAGAGCTGAATGGATTTTGTAAGCCCGCTATACCAAATGATGACATCTACTTTGCCATCTGGAATGTGAATTTTGAGTGGGCAAAATCTACCATTAAGGCCATGTTAAATCACTATAATGAACAACTTGGTAGTATTAGAACTGAAGTAGTCCTCACACAGGCAATGCCACATTTAGACCTAGGTCGTGCTAAATCCAATGCTATACGCTGGGCAAAAAACAATTATAATAGAAAGCTCGACATTAATGCGATTAGTTCTTTTTACGATTTTGTGCCACCGATAGATCCATCTCAGCAACCAATTCAAAATCTCGCACAAGCCACGCCTCTGGTCATGATACCAACTGTGGCCCCACAATCACAAATGAAAAAACGCCTCAGATCACCTGAAACTTCGCCGCCAGTCACAAAACGAGTAGACAATAAAATCTCTCCATTGCTACCATTGGATTCTGGCCCTAGAGATATGCTATTTGAAGCATCATTAATCCCACTACCTGACTCTCCACTAGGCAATCTAAATGACGCAAACGAATATCCGCCCTTGCCACAGAGGGAAAGGGTTAATGGTAGCAGATCTGGTCCACGGACTGGCGCTTCTCAGAAATCCCCCCAGAGCAGTCAACCATCGGGTCTCAAGACCCCATCCCCAACAGGGAAACTGCCACAGCCCAGCTTCTCTCCAACTCCAGGTCCAAGTAATGCACCGGAGGTGCGTCTTATTAAATTTGCAAATAGACCCAAACAACCCACCATGTTGGAGAGAAACATTTTTTGGAAATTTCGTCATGAAATCGAAAACAAAATTGACTGGCGACTACCTGTTGTCACGAACAAAGTACTCATCTTTGGAGCTTCGAACCTGAGTCGCATTAATGTTGAGCCCCACCCTGAAACGCAAGTTGCCTGCTACCCAGGAGCTAAATTGTGTCATGCTAGAGGACTAATTCAAAAGTACACTGGATCATTTAAACCAGAGAAAATAGTGATTAACATTGGCATTAATGATATGAATGAACCCATCTCTAGTTCAAAACATAGATTAATGCTGCTTCTCTGTGCGATTAAGTCCAAATTCCCAAAGACTGCGATTTACTTCGCAAAACTTAACTATTCAAGTCGGTTGACAGCTCAGCAGAAGTTGGCGATTCAGTCCATCAATTCGACGGCTGAATCATCAAAATCTGTGACTGTCATTCCTGCACTTAGACTCTCCGAATTTAATGTTGTTAAGGATAACATTCATTGGACTGAGAAGACAGCTAACTCGATGTATTCTGCCTGGCTTAAATTCCTAAATTTAAACTAGACAAGGCCAGGGTAACATCCGCCCGGAAACAGGACTGGGCAGTAATATTGTCAATCTAACTGGCGCCCCATTAGGTGAAGCAGAGCAGTCACTGCTCAATTTTGGTCTTACATTTGTCCCAACACCAAAACCTAAAACAGGTTTGGATGCTCTTTTAGATAATGGCTGTATGGAAACATCTGAATTTAGTCACCATATTAAGTTAGCAGACTTCTTTCGTAACTATAATAGTAACATTCCACCATTCATTGAAAAAACTGGCTGGGCACCAAACGTAAAAATCCTGGACCAAGCGATCGGTGAAAGCATAGAACTCTTTTCAGAACGTGTTAAAAATTCTACATTCCCTAATGATCAACCAAATTTACCCTATGAGGAACGCCAGGCCTTAATTGAATTGTCTAAAAACAGCGAAATTGTCATCAAACCTGCAGATAAAGGGTCAGCGACTGTAATAATGCTTAAAGATAACTATAAACGTGAAGCACAACGACAACTTAGTAACCCAAAGCATTACCAGAAACTAAGCAAACCACTTTGGCAAAATAATTGCAGCAAATTTAATGAGATTCTTCAAAAATTGCTCGATAGCAAGAAGATCACCGAAAAGCAACATAAGTATCTCTTTGCTAAACTTGAGTCAAAACCACGGACTTTCTATCTTTTGCCAAAAATTCATAAACCCATAGATTCGTGGTTGGACCCAATGTCACCGCCCGGTCGACCTATAATTTCTGATTGTGGCTCAGAATCCTACAGAATCAGTGAATACATCGATTACCATCTACAGCCAATAGCAAATAGACACCCCAGCTTCTTGAAAAACACAGAAGACTTCTTATCACAGGTCTCTGAGACCTGGATACCTCCAAATTCATTCTTGGTCACGCTTGACATCGATGCTATGTATACAAACATTGACATCGAGAAGGGTATAAATTCTATCCGTAGAGCATTCGTGAACTACCCAGACACCAACAGGCCAGACAGAGAAGTAATAGCTCTATTAGAGCTGAGTCTGAAAGGCAATGATTTTGAATTCGATGGCGAAATTTACCAACAAATTTGCGGCTGCGCGATGGGCAAGCGCTTTAGCCCATGTTTTGCCAATATTTACATAGCAGAGTGGGAGGAGGAAGCGTTAGAAAAGTGTCCAAAACAGCCCCTCATTTATCGCAGGTACCTTGATGACATTTTCATGATTTGGCAACACACAAAGGCAGAGTTTGATGAATTTTTCGAAATTCTGAACAATCACGATCCGAATATCAAATTAAAAGCAACCATTGACGAGATGTCTGTAGATTTCCTGGATGTAACTGTATATAAATGTCTAAAGTATGAAACAACTGGCTACTTAGACTACAAAGTGTATTTCAAACCAACCGATTCGCATCAGCTATTGCACAAAAAATCTTTCCATCCACCGCATACTTTTAAAGGAATAGTAAAATCACAAATAATCCGTTTTCACAGGAATTCGAGTGATAGGAAAAACTTTGAAGAAGCGTGCTCTACCCTATTCAAAGCCCTCAAACCACGAGGTTACTCCTCACGATTCTTGCGCAAAATCAAATCTGAAACATTGGACGGCTTGGAAACCATTCCAGATAATGCCTCAAATCGTCGGCCTACAAAAATTTCTCACAATCGTCCGATTATAGGTGTAGGCGAATCTCGCAAATGCGGAAAGAAAAGGTGCAAGTTAGATGAATTTCTCCCAAACCAGAATACTTTCACGAGCTTTCAGAACAAAAGCAAGTTCCAACTTCAGTCTAATCTAGATTGTGACTCTGAAAATGTTATTTATCTAATTTCATGCAAATTGTGCCAAAAACAGTATGTCGGCGAAACCAAATGTCCATTAAGATGGCGGGCAACTCGACACCTCTCAGATATTAGGCTAGAGGAAGACACACATGTTTCCGAACATTATAATCTTCCTGACCATTTAGTCCTTCGTGACTTTGAAATTATGCCAATTGAACAGCCACCCCTTTCAGATACGGCAGAAGAAACCGATAAACAAAGAAAACTTCGAGAATCGTTTTGGATTAAAGAACTCGAAACACAGTGGCCAAGGGGAATAAACTCAGACCCAGGCTTATCTGATCAACGTGACAAAATTCCATTCATTCTGACCTATAATCGGAAAAACGTTGAAATTTCCAAAATCTTGAAAGATGAGTATCAAAACCTACAGGAGAAACTGAAACAACCCTTTAACAAGCGTCCAGTAATTGCGTTTAAGAAAAATCCGAATCTACGTGACATCTTGGTAAAAGCAAAGCTCAAATAGCTATCCAGAATGTCCATCTCAATCATTCAACATTAACCCTTGCATGATGGTCAGCCAAAAACGGTCAATTTAGTGATCTTGGGCAATGTCCATTTGCCGGCGGGGATTGGAGTATTTTTGAAAATTTACCGCTGTAATGACTGGCTCGGGAACCGAGACAGTCGTTCCAGTGGCATATTCTCGGGAATGACCGTGTCTGTGCCTGCAAATGTACATTAAATAAGTAAGCGAATATTTGGATTCTACTGAACAAATTGAACCAGTAAAGGGTTAACATTAATGCCATATGGCTTTCCTCAAACAAAATGACAAATCTCAGGCAGTAAGATAAACCAAAATATCTTAAATTTTTGAATTTTTTCAATTATTGAAGATTCTGAGCCAGTGCGTTGACAATATTGACTACTACTACTACGACTACTATTAAGATTGCAACTGCTGCTGCTGCTGCTGCTGCTGCTGCTGCTGCTGCTGCTGCTGCTACTGCTACTGCTACTACTACTACTACTACTACTACTACTACTACTACTACCACGACTACTATTAAGATTGCAACTGCTGCTGCTACTGCTGCTACTACTACTACTACTACTGCTACTACTACTACTACTACTACTACTACTACTACTACTACTACTACTACTACTACTACTACTACTACTACTACTACTACTACTACTACTACGACTACTATTAAGATTGCAACTGCTGCTGCTGCTACTGCTGCTGCTACTACTACTACTACTACTACTACTACTACTACTACTACTACTACTACTACTACTACTACTACTACTACTATTACTACTACTACATTGTGGCTGACATCAGGCTTTGGAGAATTCCTAGAATATTTGATAAACCAACTGGGGATTTCCTTGCTCGTCGGGGCAGCTAGCAGCAAAAATCGCTTTTTGAGCGATCGAGAAAAAATGATGTAGACGCACTGCCGACGCGCCGTTCCAATGTGGGTATACAACGAGTGATTCACTGGAGTGATTTTTTACTAATACGAAATATATGTATAAAATTTATCTACAAAATCGCGCTAGAAACTAGCAAATTCGGGCAGCAATTGCAGAGCTAAATAAATGCGTGCGTTCACTTCGACTACTACTACTACTACTACTACTACTACTACTACTACTACTACTACTACTACTACTACTACTACTACTACTACTACTACTGCAACTACTACTACTACTACTACTACTACTACTACTACTACTACTACTACTACTACTACTACTACTACTACTACTACTACTACTACTACTACTATTAAGATTGCAACTGCTGCTGCTGCTGCTACTGCTGCTACTGCTGCTACTGCTGCTACTACTACTACTACTACTACTACTACTACTACTACTACTACTACTACTACTACGACTACTATTAAGATTGCAACTGCTGCTGCTGCTGCTGCTACTGCTGCTACTGCTGCTACTACTACTACTACTACTACTACTACTACTACTACTACTACTACTACTACTACTACTACTACTACTACTACTACATTGTGGCTGACATCGGGCTTTGGAGAATTCCTAGAATATTTGTTAAACCAACTGGGGATTTCCTTGCTCGTCGGGGCAGCAAGCAGCAAAAATCGCTTTTTGAGCGATCGAGAAAAAATGATGTAGACGCACTGCCGACGCGCCGTTCCAATGTGGGTATACAACGAGTGATTCACTGGAGTGATTTTTGCTGTCGACGCGCTGCTGCGGCGCTGCCGACGCGCTTCGTCGGTGTGGGTACCCTTAAGGCAGCAATGGCTTCCAGTCAAATTAATTAAAACTATTAAACAGTCGTCCCGTATAGCATTGAGAATGAGATATGGGGAATTCATCGGGAAAGGGTTAATTCAGGCACTAGTTATATTTAGTGGTCTCTGCTTATCCACGGACGGATCCTTTTCTGCGCCGCTTCGCTTACTTCTTTCTTCGAACAATCAACGAAACAGAAGGGTAATGACGTCATTCATACTGCTGTCAGAATCAGAGGTTATCTTTCCCGCAAAGCCACGATTAACTACATGCAAACGTGGATAATTCCAGAAAATCAAAGGAAACGGTAGCATGTGAGGGGTGCAATCTTACGATGTCGTACGCTGTGTTTTCCTGCGATTATGCGTTTTTTTGTAGTAGGAAATGCTGTCTAAGCATGTATAAGTGCGTGTTTGTACGTGTGTGAGGTTCCACACATGGATGTGTGCCAGCGTGCGTCAATGCGTGACTTCATACAATGGCTCATTTATAGTTATTTTACTCTAGAATTACACAGCAGTACGCATGGTTAAGGTAGCTGAGGAGTTCTTCACGTCGCTTGGTCTTCCCTCTATGCCTGAGACCTTCTGGACTCTGTCGATGTTTGTGAAACCCACTGATGGTAGAAATGTGAATTGTCATCCATCTGCCTGGAATTTCGTCATCAATAATGACGTCAGGTGTGTGAGAAATATGTGTACATGAAAGGGGATGGAATGCCTAATACGAATTTACATGTTCTGGATGCTGTATGTGCGTGTGCGTTTGCGGGCACTTGTGCGTGTGCGTAAGCACACACGTGCGTGTGTGTTTGTGAGCGCATGTGTGCGTCCGTACGTGCGCATGAGGCCGTGTGCATGCGCTTGTCTGTGCGTTCGTGTACGTGCGTGCGGTCGGGCGTCTGCGCGCGTGTGATTGATTGTGTGCATACGTCCGTGCGTGGCGGTGTGTGTGAGAGTATGCCTGTCGAGCATGCTACCTTTGGTGAGCGCTTATGAGTACGTGACTAATATAAGATTTAGATAGAGAATTGAGAAAAGAGAGAGAAGATCCACTGTGATGGCGGTGTGTAAAGATGTATTGGTAAAAGATGTATATGGTCTTGTTTATATATACTCATTAACAAACACAACACAAAAACCTCATTGATATATCTATTTTCAAATAGTAGTACCTTAGAGTCTTTTCTACAACGTACCCAACTAGAGAATTAATCCATTCGCAACAATGGAAAACACATGAACGTACTTATGACAAAATGAGTTATTTCAGCGCAGTTTGTTGATTACCAAATGAAGAATATAGTAGCTGTTACGTCATACAAAATCTGTTCTAGCTAAGTCTCCATGAAGGTACATACAGACCAGCTTGTATGGGGACAAAATGGCGGCTTCCATAAACACTCCGTTTAAAATTAAGTCACTCTGCCATTGAGGGCATTAACTCTTCGAACGCTAACATCACAGAATCGAAATCTGAAAGTAATCCTGCAGGTAATTTGGTGAGTGTTTTAAAACTAATTTGACAGGAAGGCAGCAACAGCCACCCCACCCCCACCATCCAAGTCTCTTGTGTTGTATTCATTGGGCCTTACCGGGTTCAAACATGCATGTTTTATTGACTTATATCTCTCAGAATTAAGATGTGTGCAGACGTGAACATGGGCCACTTTCTGACCCTGCATCATGAGATGGGCCATATCGTGTACTACATGCTGTCTAATGTGCTTTGCGCTTACAGAAGGGGGTAATTATGGTAAGACAACTAGAATGCCGTACCCACGTGTATATCTCCCACAGGAGAGGATAATAATGGTAAGACAACGAGTATGCCGTACCCACGTGTATATCTCCCACAGGAGAGGATAATAATGGTAAGACAACGAGTATGCCGTACCCACGTGTATATCTCCCACAGGAGAGGATAATAATGGTAGGACAACGAGTATGCCGTACCCACGTGTATATCTCCCACATGAGAGGATAATAATGGTAAGACAACGAGTATGCCGTACCCACGTGTATATCTCCCACATGAGAGGATAATAATGGTAAGACCTCAAGTGAAAACACAGCCCAAGTAAAAAAATAAGTGACGTGTGTGTTTAGGGACAAGAGGCAGTCCAACGAGAACGTTAGCCGATATAACTGGTTTTTACAGAAACAGTGACTGTATCAGAACACGGCCTAAATGCCATGGCGGAACGCCAATATACGCCGGGATATAGATAAATTTCACCGTTTGGCCGTAATGCCTTACTATGTCTATCGCACGTTGATAGTGTTGGCAAATGCGGTCTACCGCGAGTTCATCATCTGCCGTCATTAAATAGACAAAACCGTCGCATCGTTTCTCGGTAAGGCCGCACGTTCCGGCCCAGATATAGAAAACGATACGGTGAAATTTCTGAACGGCGTTGGCTATTCTCGACTGCAAAATATTAACCAGGTCTTGTGTAGTGCCACCGCTTTTACACCAATACTCAACAAACCCAGTTTGATCAGCCCTTTTCAAAATGAAACCTTTACTTGTACCCAACAAAATTGCTTTGTGGGTAAAGGACTGATCCAATGAAAACTGGGTGCGAGCCAAAAACTCCTCAGATTTAACTTGAAAAGAAGGCATAAGCTGAGTAGTGTTTTAACGGAGTAACTAGCAATGTGATTATGAACTTTTTTAATTAATAATAACCAGAAAAAAACCCCAAAACAAATAGTGTTCAGTGTAATTAGTAAACCTAATATTACAATTGAAACATATTTGTTGATTAGAAGGGGGATTACCCTCTAATGTTCAAAAAGTTAATAATAATGATAATAATAACAACAACAACAGTGATTTATATCACTTCTTTATTTCAAATAATTCTGAAATAAACAACGAAATTGAACTGTAATTAAAGTATAAAGAAATATCCAAAAACGGACGGTTAAATTACAGTCCAGAATCGCGGTTTCCTACATATGACACTGAAGACAACCAACAATAACAATCCAGAAACTATATGGTTGTCATTCCACGGAATACTGACATAGATGATAGAAACTTAGCACGAAAATATACCTCGATTCATTACAGTTCAAGTAAATAACATTGAATCTTGAATTTATGACGTATATGACGTATGTATGTAAGGTATATTAATGAATATATACCCGACATTTGCATGCTATAGCATAAATAAATAATATATATTTAACTATAACTCACCTATCATCTGTGATTGTTAAATAATACAAAAATAACTATAAAATAATCAAAATGGCGGCCATAGTCTGTAAAATTGACGTTCGGGCAGGACTAGAGTAGTCTTTATATTTCCCAGAATTCTATCTTTTTAACGGCAAAATCGTGAGTAGAATTTAGAAATAACTAATAACAATTTTTAATTTAGGGCCCAAAGTACTCCTGACACCATTTGTAGTAACTTAGCTACGTATAAAAGGTTACTCACCCAACATAGGTCTCGAATCGGCCCGTGGAACCAGCGGCAGATATGCTCAGTTCGGATTCCAAGGTACGACTGCCGGCTGTAGAAACGGCGGGAATCAGCTAGCCCGGCAGCCGCGAAACACGAACTACGGAATTGCGGGATACCGCCAGCACCACAATGCTAACAAATACGAAACAGAGCGCATGTTTTGGCCAACGCAACTGTCGGCGATCATGTCCAACCCTTTCTTGGCCATTGCTTAACAACGATCCGAGAGCTACATGAGTGTTGGAACCCAGAAGCATGCTACTTACACATACACGTTACACACGTGCGCGCACGCGTATACGCACGCACGCACGTACGCACAACGATAGGTAGTCAGCACAATTATTAGTAATAGGACGGGTGCATATGGCATGCATGTATCCGCGTGAGTGCACGAGCATATATGTGTGTGAAACATTTCCCCTCATATACATAGTAGCTTTTTTCATTTGACACGTGACCAGGATCAAATACGCTTAATCACTACAATTTATTCTAAAATAACATAAGTTGTCCTTGTTTATTCATCCATTGCAGATGCCATTATGAAGGCTTGTCGGCATTAGTTCAGAGGACAGAAGATGACTTTGACCCAGGCTCCCTCTTCCATATCCCAGGGAATGTACCTTATATACGGTAAAACTGCAATCCTGTCAATAGCCATTTATTTAACTGTGCTGCGGACTACCGCTGCAAGCCAACGGACATTAATTTCCATAGACAATAAATCTGAACTGGATGACTATTTTGAAAATCATTTCACTGAAGATTGTTTCTGACCTGGCTGCGAACAACCTTCAGTCAAATTCTTTTCAACATATTCATCCAGTCCAGTGTTATATCTATTGGAACTGATTCATGCTCAATGTTTATAAAGTAACCTGTCAATGGAAAGGAATATGTTTTAAGTGATATTAAGGGATGCTAATCTCATCTCAAATGTTGAATCCTTCTGATATATCGTGGTATCTAGATAGGGTGCATATCATTCACTTCCGGATGTACTCATTTATCTGAATAAATATTAATTGGCTCTTTGAGCAGGGTCAAAGAGCGCCAAGGAAGGTCACTTTCCTCAATTTCGATGAGAATCACAGAGCGACGTCATCGCGCGAATGATTAATGTAGTATGACGTCATCGCGTGAATGATACATTGTTGTTGATGATTGATAGCTCACCACAGCTCATTCCGATACCTCAATATTAATGAGATATAATATAACCATATATGTTTGTTATGCTAGTACTTGAATGGAACCTGATATCCTGCTTTGTAACCATCATTAGACGCCAGTTTATTATACACTAAAACACATGTCATGCAATCTGAAAATATGTGTTTGACGATTCACGCGATGACATCATACCGTGAATTTCTGGGGTGTAAAAATTAACGATTTTAACCAAAATTGTAATATTGAATGAGGTTATTAAATGTTGTCAAATTATTTTTAATCCATAAAATATGATAAAAACTTGTTTGGCGATTTTTATTGAAATCTAATTTTCCTTTGTGATCTCCTTTAATGTTATGCAATGGAGTACAAGTTCGCCTGTATGTGAAATATGACAGGTAATGGCTATGTAACTTAATATACGATTACTTATGCGATACATGTAAGCAACTCCACCATGCAATGGACTTATTAAGTTTATCCATCAATCATATGACGTCATAATCAACTCCGTAACATGTAGAATGACGTCATAATAGCAATGATGATAAGTTCATCACGAACGCTTAATTGATGACGGACTAAGCGTTGCTGCAAAAAGCGTATGTCTTTACTATATAATAAGCATTATGTTGAATATATTGAAACTAATTTGACTGGTGCTGTTGCTACTTATTATCAGCAACAACACGTAGTCAAATTAATTTCATAATATTCAACAGCTTACCTGTACAATTTTCTGGACATTGATATTCAGCGAGTGTAGGGATCGATTGATCTGAGCTAAAGATGGGCGGAGCATAGCTAAAACTAGATTACTCAATTCTCATGCTTCTAGGTACTTTGTGGCCGCAGTGTTGAAGTTCCAAATTCACAATGCTCTCTGCAAAGCCGCTAATCACACAGGACCTCCACATACATGTGACATCTACCAGTCAAAAGAGGCTGGAGATCTCCTCAGGTAAGCGATATGTATTTATACTTACTAGTTTTGCTTTATGCCGACGACGCTCTCCTTATGGCAGATTCACCGGAATCTTTGCAGATAGTTTTAAATACTTTCCACGACTATTTGCCAAATTAATGGATTAAAGGTGAACCGTAACAAAACTAAAATAATAATCATTTCAGAAAGTTAAGAAAAAGAATCTGTCACGATTTCAACTAGGGGCACAGGAAATAGAAATAGTAGATTAATATATTTTTCTTGGCGTTCTATTGATGCACAATGGAAACTTCTTTGCATGCGGGACACGTAATCTAAAACAGGGAACAAAAGCTATGTTTGTATTAATACAAAAAAGTAAACAGTTTAATATCCCCACTGACCTACAATGTAGATTGTTTGACTCAATGATCCTGCCTGTATTACTGTATGCATCAGAAGTATGGGGCTTCGAAAATGTAGACCAGTTTGAAAAGTGTCAAACAAAATATTATAAAGTTTTGTTAAAATTAAAGCAAAGCACGCTAAAATAAATGATTTAGGGTGAGCTTGGCAAATTCCCCCTGAAAATTATCATTCAGTTGTAATATAATCCGATATTCGGCCAGTTTAGTGAATTCCGGTTATAGCAAGCTGTCATCACTTCTATATTTATAGAAAATAATAATGTAAATATTAAATGGATTAATAATGTCAAGACAATCCTCAACACAACTAGACAAGGCAACCTCTTTAAACTAGACCATATAAACAAAAAACACGTTGTTCGACAGGCAAAAACATTTTTAGAGAACAAATTTATAGACAACTGGAGAAATGATATCAACAGCTCAAACAGGTTAACATTTTACACACTGATAAAACAAGACTTTAAATTCGAACCATACCTAAAATATCTACAGACCAGAGAAGCCCTAATACTCTGCCATTTTCGAACTCTAAATCATTATTTAGCAATAGAGGCCAAGCGATGGGTGGGAATTGAGAGAAGCGAGCGAGTCTGCGATCTCTGAAATGTCTTAGAAGATGGAATTCATGTCCTTTTCGAATGCCCACAATTTGAACCCGAAGGACAGAAATTTATTCCCGATTATTATACAAGAAATTATATAGACGACAAAATTAAGGGATTATTCCAGATATGCAACAAACCTGTTTTGTATAAATTATGTAAACTAATACCATACTCAAAGAAGAAAGATAGACACAAACAAAATATATCACTGTTTTATGAAGTGGTAGGGAACATCAACTATTGTGATCATCCACTGATAATTATAAGTAGTTTTTTATATTTACTTAGATCAAGGATGTCGTTAGGGTCATCCAACCCCTGGCCCGATTTTCTGGAAATAATGGCAGGTAAACGGGAAATGAATGCTCAACCATTGGTGGAATATTTCCAGCCACTCTTTGACTGGTTAAAAAAGTACAATGTTGCAGCCAATGAAAATCCGGGATGGATCAGCGACTGTCCGAAAATAGATGTAAAGCTAAGCGCGTGCGATTCGTCAACCAAACTAACGTTGTCATTCTATGCTACAGTACTCCTGAGCTTACTGCTGTGCTTATTCAAATAACGGAGACAAAATGATATCTAGGATAATTCCAATCGCCGTACTTAAACTTTTACCAGCCAAGCTGACCCAGAACATGACTTCTGAATTGGTCCTGAGAAATGTCTATTTGCAGAACAAGAGAAGACATAGTTTTGAAGTTTTACCACTGGAATGACTGGCTCGGTTACCGAGCCACGTCATCCCTGGGATAAATTTTCAAATCCAAGGATAAAAGGCTTAAAGAATAACCTTTAAATAAACTCATCATTATTTATACATGAGCAACGTTATATCTCAATTCTTAATGAGCCAAAACCACCAACACCAAGACCACCACGGGCATCAGCGCAACCACAAGCACCACTACCGCCAGCACCACCTCCACCATCACCACCACGGGCATCAGCGCAACCACAAGCACCACTACCGCCAGAACCACCTCCACCATCACCACCACCACGGGCATCAGCGCAACCACAAGCACCACAGCTACCATCACCACCTCCACTAACACCACCATCATCACCATAGCTACCACCACCCACCACAACCACCACCAGCACTAAAGCCAGCACGACCACCACCATCACCATCATAATCACCACCACCACCACCACCACCACCACCAGCACCAGCACCAGCACCAGCACCACCACCACCACCACCACCACCACCACCACCAACAACAACAACAACACCGTCACGACCACCATAAACATAACAATAACCACCACAGCCATCGCCACCATCACCCAGGCCGCCGCCGCCGCCGCCACCACCGCCGCCACTACTGCAGCCACTGCCACCATCATAACCACCAGCATCATCACCACCACCACCACCAATACAACCGGCACCACAAACGCCGCCGTCAGCACCGCCGTCGGCAGCATCGCCATCACCAGCACCGCCGCCACCACCACGGCCATTACCACAACCGCCAGCACCACCGCTGTTATCACCACCGCCGCCAGCACCGCCACAGACACCGCTACCCCCCCCCCCCCCACGACATCAACAATTTGCGTGCGGATATATTTCAGAATATTCAACAATATAGATGCCAGACTACATAATATTTATCGTAAATATTTTGCCAGTGGCAGAAAAATGTTAATCTTGTGGCCAATGTTTTTATCTTCTTTGGCTTTCAGATTAATAAATCACTTGATGATCGATACCATATTATTATTCATCTATGAATGTGAGACTTTACTCATCCAAATATAAGAAATAAATGGTACAAGGGCGGTAACTCTGGTGTTTGTTGTCGCATCCGATTGATTTTCTGACCACATATATTAAATGCCAACAAGAGCATTGTGGCCATGTTTCCTGTCAATCTGGCCAAAAATAACAAAATGTGCCACTATTGTTTATGCCGGAAAGACAGATCGACGGACGGAAGGCAAGATGGATGGACGGACGGACAGCAAGACGAGCGGACGGACGGACGTCAAGACGGACATACAGACAGACCTATTGGCGAATTTTTAATTTTGGCCAATAATGACCTTGTCCCCAACGGTCTGAATGCAGTTGAGCTGCTCCTACCGGCTAAAGTAATTGTAGGTCCATGCTTTCTTCCATTGACTTGGCCAATTTTGAAATAAAGGCAAGGTGAGCTAGGCAGAATAATCTTAGTGTTAAAACTCGCATTGTATACAAATGTTGCAATGATCTTAACCTTTGAGCTCAATATCATTGTGATACACCCGCTTGCAATTGGGAAGCATGTGTCCAGGTTTAGTCCTAAGAGGGTGAACCAAGCCCAAAATATAAGACAATATGTTTGGCTAAACCAAAAGCCTAACCATAAAAATAGAGGGTTATGCCAAAATCAGAGTGATCTTGACCTTTGACATCACGTCCTCAATATCATTGTGCTCCACCCGTTTGCTATAGGGAAGCATGTATCCAAGTTAAGTTCAGCGCTCCAAATAGTCTGAACAAATCCTGAGATCTATGAGGATATGTTGAAATAAAACAAGTTTAACTGTAAAAATAGAGTTAAATACCAAGGTCATCCTGACCTTAATAGTTGGCATTGCGTCCTTAATGTCATTGTGCTCCATCCTCTTGATATCAGGAAGCACGTGTCCACGTTTAGTCTCAACACGGTGAATCAATCCTGTGATTTAAGAAAATATGTTGAGCTAAACCAAACACGTAACCGTAACAATTATAGTTTTATACCAAACACAGATTGACCTTTGACCTCATGACGTATAACTCATTGTCCTCAAGTTCCTTCATATAGAGGAAGCGTGTGTTCAAGTATAGTCCCAATAGGGTGAAGTCATCTCGAGATATAAGAGGATATGTCAATCTAAGCCAAAATGATAACCATAAAATAGAGTTTAATACCAATGTCAGATTGACCTTGAACTTTGACCTCCTGGCCTCAATATCATGTGTGCCATATGCTTGAAAGAAGAAAGATTGTGCCCAGGTTTAGTCCCAATAGGGTGAAGCCATGCCAAGACTATATGTCGACGATATGTCGAGTTAAATGCTAAGACGATATGTCGAGTTAAATGCTAAGACGATATGCTAAGACGATATGTCGAGTTAAACCAAAATCTTAACTGTAAAAAATAAAAGTTTTATGCCAGTGAGCTTTGACCTCGTGACCTCAATATCAAGGGGCTCTATCCTCTAGATATAAGAAAACACGTGCCCATGCTTACTCTCAATATGGTTAGTCCATGACATGATAGAAGACGATATGTCGAGATAAACCAAACGATGTAATATGTACATATCCTAAACGGACTATCTGTTATTTCTTGTTCACTTTCATTTTCGCTATTTCCACATCCGTTTATGCGTTCCATTCGCTTTACGAAGACGCAGGGATAGTGGAAATACCGTCTATTTTTATAGGGTCCTTTATGATTCAATTTCAAGTAAGGCGCCTCGCATTATTGTCCGTTAAGTTTTGTCATAATTTTACCGTCTCTGAAGAGTATTTTGAGAACGCAATGCTGATCCAGTAGCAGCAAGTTATCAGGATGTGAGGTTTTGTCATAATTCACCTTTCCAGAGTACCCACCCATCATATGACGTCATAATCATCTACGCGGTGTGTAGAATGATATCATAATGGATGACGTCATGAATGACGTCGATAAGTACGTCACGGACGCATATTTGAAGACGGTCTATGCGCTGCTGTACAAATTGTTTGCTTTTACTATTTAATAAATATTCTGTTGAATATTTTGTAACTAATTTGACTGGGTGCTGTTGCTGCCATAGGCAGCAACACCACCCAGACAAATTATTTACAAAATATTCAACAGTTTCCCTGTATAGTTTTCAGAAAATTGATAGATAGGGCATTCGTGGATCGATCAATCCAAACACGGCAAGGTGTGGGTGGAGCTTAGCTAGTGATGGGCGCGGCATAGCTAAAAATGGAAAGGTCCATTTTTACTGTCTCTGAAGAGTATCAGGATGGCAGAAATTTACAGAGAGCCAGCACTGAGATGTTACATTGTCCAGTAAATCCTGATTTCCAGTAGAAACAACGTATCGAGTTTGCAGTTTAATTTAGCAGACAGCTAGCACTGAGATATTTCTTGTTGTCCAGTAGATCCTGGTTTCCTGAAGAACCGAATTGCAGACAGCAGTCAATTTACAGATAGTCAGCACAGATTCCGCTCTTGATTTTAGGAGCACGTTCAAAGTTTTCATAAAATCATTGTGATTGTATTCAATTTGGAACCGCATTCATATAGGCACACTCGTTATCATTAGGACACACAAAAGATGAATTGTTGATTATTTTACACTACACTAGGGGATATTATCAGTTATATTTATCGTACAATAGCCTTTTGTAAAGTACCGCTGCCGATGCTAAGAAGGCGCCTTCCTACCTTAGCAACGGCTTGAGCATTGTGACGTCATAATATATAAGGAATCGATTAAGTGTTTACTAGGTGCGGACTCCCGTCTGATTAGGCTAGGATAGGTCAAACTTATTATTCAAGTCGTTCTAGATTTGACATTTTGGCAAACGTCATCCAGAAACTAATTTGTCTAACCCGGTTTCACATTAAACCAAGTGTAGCGTTACGGGGGCAAGGACGGATCCTCCTTACCACAGACTAGGTCTAGACCTTAATTTTACTTGTTCAATTCAGTTAAAACTTGATCTCTATCGCCTGTGATTTCTACCCGTTCAATTTATCCGAATTCAGTCTAGAAACTCAGACATGTTTATAGGTCGACGATCAAAGGTCAATGTTATTTAATTAAGTTTGCCAGTACTCACCCGGCTGTTAGAGATCTCACTCTGTTTTAAATAAAAAGGTGATCACGGTTTCTCCGTTCCTAACAACGAAATTTCAAGGAGATCTTTCTTATGCGTAAGCTTAGCCAATAGGCGTGCCAGCCCGCTTTCTTATATCGTCTTAGAATAACCTTCAGGTAAAAGCATCGTGTTTACTTTTCCAATAAGCGGCACAAGATTTTTTTTCTTAAACAGGTTCTTCTAAGATTGTAGGCCTGACGAATTTCACGTTTGTTGCTAGATAGTGTCCGAGTTGTTGATTATCACTTAGCAAATATCTAAGCCAGATAGAAGTTTAATTGGAGCACTGTTGCCAGATTGTTACCCGTAGGCATTGTTGTTAAATCGTGCGCTCAATCGCTATCTCTTATGGTACAAGATCTGAGCATTGTTAACTGTTGCCAGATTATTTATTCAAACTTAGTCTCCGAGCTAGCTAATGTTTAGGGCTGCTTAGCTGACACTTTATTTATAACTTATACCAGGTTGGTATGTAAATCATCTGGTCAATTTGCCCTTGACCTATTATCAAGTTTGTCTAATCGATACAACGTCGCATTTTTCAGTACACGTTAGATGGATAAATTTGAATCCCTGGCTAAGCATTTGAGTAGGGAAATATAAGCCACCTATTTAGTTATTTAACTGATACAATCTTAGAGCGTGTCAAGTTTTTTGCTAACTGAGGATTACTTGTGCTCGCACAACCCCGGTGCTTAGTCAGCTTGACGCAATCTAACTTTGCTTAGCCTTGCAGCAAAACATTTTCTTTGAAGAACTTATGTTATTCTTTTAGACTTAGTAGACTAGGCACGGTCTTTAGTAAACCCATTAAACATTTGGTGCCAACCAGACACTTTGCATTCTAAAAACCTCAGCACTTACACGGCCTGCAGTTCTAACGTGCACTTCACCCCTTTCAAGACTCTTTTTCGTAAGCTGTACCTTGAATGTGAACTGACCCCCCAGTATGGACTTCTCATCCACTCGTAATCAGTGAATCACCCAAGTGGGTCAAGCACTTGAGCGGTGCGTGGACTGCAGCGAGATGGGAACTCCTGTAGCCTCTGGGGATAGGGACGATATCATCAGAGAAATGGAACAGCTGTCTGGTATGATGGGCGATCTTTTATATTCGGTTGGCCGATAAGTGCTTCTATAAACCCGACAGAAAGCAATGTGTCGCTATCAACGAATCATTCTCAAATTGGGCTCGAGTGCTAACCGGTAACCACCCCACCTCCGCCACCCCATCCCCACGCACATGGCAGCTTGCTCGGACCAGTTGTGTGCATATGTTTTAGCAACGACATGCCAGGCGAAGTTGAGAGCATGATTAAACCCTTCGTCGAGGAAACAGATTGAGTCCAATCCTCACCATGAACAATTCCAGAGAGATATAAATAGCCAGAAAAATGAACAGATCAAAGGCAGATTTAAGGTAACGAACGCATCTGAGCAGGTCCAACCCAACATTTTAATAGAGAATGTAAGAGGGATAGTAGAGAATGCACTTCGAATATGGCAATGTTGTCTTGATCCAGCTACATAAGAAAGATGTACACCTTGCTTTCGCCACACACATCACTGAGATGTCATACCTAGATAGACGGCAGTCTCTGAAGCTACCAAGCTTGGTGTACAGATGTCTGCGGAGTGACCTGACTGAAACCTTCAAATACACACAAAATCATGGTATCTACAATTTAAATCTAGATAAGCTGCCCCCACCAGACATTGTGACAGACACCGAGGCCACTCATTTAATTTAAAAAACAGCTGCATTTCAATACAGATACAAGAAAGCAGTTCTTCAGTATCAGAGTGGTCGATCATTGGAACAGCTGACTAGAATTTGAAGATAGTGAAGACCGGTTTCCTTAAACCTTTAATGACTAAATGTGTTAAAAATTAAAATATTTGCTTATTGAATGCCCATTTGCAGGCTAAGAGAATACTACTTTTGAAAATTTACCACTGGAATGACTGGCTCGATAACCCAGTCAGTCATTGCAGTGGTAAATTTGTCAAAAGGAGTCCTTTCTTAGCCTGCGAATGGACATTCCTCAAGACAGCTACACAGGCAGGTTTTGGCCGGCTTCGTCATGAAAGGGTTAAAGTCTTAAATTTAATACTTTAATTTAAGTCTTTCTATGGAGCTATACCCTCTCTGGTTTGTGGGACGATATTTATTGCTCGATGCTGAACTCCTAATAGTTATGGCCGAGGTGACCATGCTGTGTTGCAGTATGCTGAGTTGCAATAATATGCCGAGTTGCAGTATGCCAAGTTGTAGTAGGCCTAGTCGAGCTTGCGAGCTACAAGTGGCGCCCGATGTGGGACTCGAAGAACAAGAGGCAAACTCATGCCTACACCCTTCAGTGAGCTCAACTCATCATCCACCGACAGTCAGCGATCCCTCGATTTGAAGGTAGCTGACTTTCTCACATCATCAGACATCCGCGATAGGTCAACACCAACAGTGCCAGACCGCAGACGATCTTTACAAAGACCCCCTATGGGGGCAACACCAATTTAATCCTTTACACTGTTATAATTCATCCGTGTAATCAGTAGGTGGCTCATGGCCAGATGATCATGTATCAAATCCTTTGTCTCCCCCTGTAAATGTAACACCTTATTTTCAGAATGTGGGACGACGAGAAGTGGAGGAATCAGGACCTCCCTTCCAATGCTACATCGGACATTCAACTCATCACACACATCACGTCCGTCAGCCTTCAGCACCGCCACCATATGAGGAATGTGCACCACGTCAATCCGAAGAACGTCCACGTCGCCCTCACAGCACACCACCGCCAGTCTATAGATCTACACCCATCTAAGGGCCCACATCATGGCGGAGTTCAGTTGAATCAAATATGCGTCATCATCCAAGAGAGTATCATTCTCGGACACGGCATCCTCAGCATCACCAGCATCGCCGACAGGAAAGACCAACTCCACCACGACCACCAATATGTCGACCAGCTTCTGCATTCACGTCAGTCTCCCACATACCCCCATCACCAGGATTCACACCCATCACTTCGCACAGTGGACCAGGTCGGGTCATTCTCCCCCACCCACCCCCACCCCAGAACTTAGCGGAGAAGATGACTGGGCAAACTACAAGGTCCAGTTCGAGATCATCAGTCGAACTAACCAGTGGACAAATCAACAAATGGGGGATTACCTAGCCGCGAAACGCTGAGGCAAAGCACTACAGGGTCTCGTGGATCTCGGAGCTGACTATACACCCACCTACACAGAGCTGGAAAGTGCACTCTCAGAACAGTTCGGCGACACAGCACTCGGGGAAACAAGTCGTCTCCAACTCAAAAACCTCTGACGACGTGCGGGAGAGACACTTCCGGAATTGGCTAGTCGCATCCAGATACTAGTCACCTGCGCATATTCAAGCACAACCCTCAAAGGCGTCACCCATTTACATCTGGACACATTCATTGACGCGTTGAGCGCTGAGCCCACACTCAAGGAAAAATTGTTCATCGCAGACCACGGTAGCTTACAACAGCTTACAGCCTCTGTGGCACGAATCGAGAACTTCTAAGAGCGGCAAAAGAACAATCGCCGCCAGCTGCATCCTACAAATGAGATGAGTGACACCAATTTAGCCAACACGACCGACTCTACCACCACATCAAACAATGCACCCCACGAACAGACCGCATCACAATCACAGCACGACAACAACCATAATCACGCGCCTAGAGGAAGGGGGCATGGCCACTGAGGAGGTCACAACAGAGCCCCAGGATGTGGGAACCAGCAAAATAATGGCACTAGACCAAACGTACATGAATGGATAGACGAGATAAATAAACAGATCTCAGCACTCACTAATCTAGTAACTACATTGAGCACGACAATTGCAACATCAAACACTAGGACAGCATTCACGACCAACACAGCACCGCCATTGGACATATGTTTCGGATGCGGTCAGCCAGGCCACTGGAGGGAACGATGTCCCAATCGACCTCCGTCAACAACTCCAACCACTGACCACCAAACCTCACAGCTGAACAAACAGTCAAACCCATAAGGGCACGGATCGAAGAGTCACCTCGGTGCCCGTTCTCACATCTCGGCTCAACTGCGGCCTCCTCACAACAATGTCCGATGACCTATAACAATCGTCAATCATCTACATCCTCGCTAACACACGTGCACCTGGCTTCACACATGTCAGTGCCTAAGATGCCCCCCCCCCCACATCAGCAGCACCGCCATTCCCTTCTGGCAGAAAAAGTGACCCCGCAACATCCACAGCTAACAAACCTTCTTTCCTGTGTAAAGCGGCAGTGGTAGGGTGTAGCATCTCTGCTGAAACAAAGTTTTTGCAAGCCCCACATCCTGCTACCAAGACAATCGCCCAGTATGATAGCCGGTACGACGTCTTCCCATTCACAAATTAAGCGGAAGCGCATCATCAAGTGAACGACATGTTGCGGACTGGAATAATCGAACCATCAGCATCCCCATGGGCCAGCCCCATAGTACTAGCAGGCAAAAAGGATGGTTCCTTGCGGTTTTGTATAGACTTCCACCGCCTTAATGATCTTAGCATCAAAGACGCCTATCCGCTACCTCGGATAGATCAGGCCTTGGGTTCCTTGTCCGGAGCCAAGTGGTTCTGTACCCTTGATTTGGCTAGTGGTTACTGGCAAGTTGCCATGGATGAAGCTGTCATGGAAAAGACCACATTCGTATGTAGGGATGTTCTTTTCCAATTCCGCAAAATGAATGCCTCATTGAGCAGGTATTAACCACCCTGCAATGGGAAATCTGTCTGTGTTACATCGACGATGTAATCGTCTTTGGTTCTTCGTTTGAGCAGACCCTTAACAATTTGGGCACCATGCTATCACGATTCCGCACAGCCAATTTGAAGCTCAAACCCAAGAACTGTCACCTCTTCAGACAGAGCGTCGAGTTCCTCGGACACATCATATTCGGTGATGGAGTGGCTACTCAGCTGTCAAAAACTAAGGCAGTAGCAGAGTGGCAAACGCCCTCTTCGGTCACTGAAACTCGGAGTTTTCTTGGTCTCTGCCAGTACTATCGCAGATACATCCCTCATTTCAGCAAAATTCCATCTCCACTATTCAAGATCACTGAAAAAGATCGACCATTCGAGTGGACGGGTGAGTGTGAAGGTTCCATCAGGGCATTGAAGGAACTCTTGATGACTGCCCCGATTCTTGCTCATCCTAACCATAACCTCGATTTCATCTTGGACACTGACACATCAGCTTACTCTATTGGCGCGGTTCTATCTCAGGTCACAGAGGATGGAACGGAGCAGGTACTGGGTTATGGTTCACGTACTCTCAACAAAACAGAAAGGAGGTACGCGACCACGAAGTGAAAGCTACTTGTGGCAGTATATTTCATCAATCATTACAAACACTTTCTGTACGGTCACCCCTTTACACTCCATACAGACCATGCCTCACTACACTGGCTCAGAAACCATAAGAACTCAGAAGGCCAGGTAGCGAGATGGCAGGAATCCCTGCAGGCCTATAACTTTAACGTTGTTCACCGTCCTGGCAAACTACATGGGAATTCCGACGCCTTGAGCAGAATCGGAATCGAGGATGAACATGAAGAGGCTGCAACTGTGACACATGCAACACACCCATCTCCGGAGTTCCCCAAGTTGTGGTGCACAGAGTGGAATCCGGAGAAAGTCGCACACGATCAAACAACAGATGTGCAAACATGACACATATATGCGTGGATCAAGGAGGGGGTACGTCCTCCCCGGGAATCTGTTACACCATTATCTGCAATGGCCAAATACTATTACCAGCGGTTTGCTGAATGTCATATGAATAACAATGTTCTCTACATTAATAACCGTCTGGTAATCCAGGAGTGTTATCGTGATACTATATTACAACAACTGCATGATAATGCGGGACATCTAGCCGTTGAAAGGACAGTCATGTGGATAAAACAGAGATTCCAATTGATCGGAATTCGCGATAGTGTGAAGGCATGGGTTGCCAAATGTATACCTTGCCAAAGATGCGCTGTTGGCCAGCACCATTATGCACCTCTTCAAATTAAGATCATTGGTGCACCGTGGGAGTGAGTGGCTATTGATGTGCTCGGACCCTTGAATACGACGGATGACGGAAATAAGTACATCCTCGTATTACAAGACTACTTTACGAAGTGGGTGGAAGGATTTGGTCCTACCTATAATTGAGGATGCTTGGCACCCCACCCGCTCTTGAAACACGACCAGCTTGGCATGGTCAGTAACTTGATTCTCCCGCAAGTTATGAGGTCGTTTAAACTGCACAATAAATTACATACAGTTGTGCTGTCGACGTTTTGATTAAGAACACCATCGTTCTACCGTGTATACAGATCATTAGCACATGGGCCGATGTAAAGCACCATCAAAACTTTGACAGTATCATGAGAATTTCAAAAATTCTCTTACCTGCGATCCAGCTACAAATCAGCATGGGCTGAGAACTACATATCTACAGACAAGCAAGTCACATGTAAAAGAACTCGCACAATATAGGGACGCTGTTTCAAAAGAACAGAACTTAAACCATATACATCCATCTTTTGCATCAACAACAAATATTCATCAGTATCAGTGCTCCGCCATTAACGTAAACAATGTATAGGTTTCTGATCAACCACGTGTTTTCAAGAAACACGTGATTTTACTGTTATTTCCAGTAAATTGTATCTGAGGCTTTAAATAAAAGAGCCGCCCAAACACGCGACTACCACAGCATGATGGAGGAGTCGAGAGGGGTGAGCCAGGGCAATTGCCGCTTATGTCACGGCGCTCTCACACACCACGTCGGGCACTCCAGCCTGAAATTGAGAGAGGTGAGTTTATAGGCATCCAATCTGTAAAACCGGTTCACTCTAATTAAAAAGTGAGCCTCCTCGGGAATAAGTAGTTCCAAGATTTTACATTGATCAGAGAATTAAAACCCTGCAGAATAAAGATGAAGTTAATAGACCATTCTTCCTATAATTAAAAGTACTCCCCTCATGCGGGAGGAATAATTCATCCGACTCCAGGAATACATAAAATAAAACTCCATGTAGGGCGTGGCCGAATCACCGTGGATCACGGGTGTGGTCATCTGCCCACCTGTGACGTCACCAAATCATACAAAAAGGAGAATCGCGCACAACTTCGTCTTCCCATCAAAACTCGACACCAGGGAAGAACACATAGCATTAGGCTTCTTTCGTGTTGAAAACCAAATTCTGCTGTTTTTAACTATTATTATTTTATTACTATATTACTAGGCCTGAAAAGTGTATGAAGAGCTAGGGAATTAGATTAGGGTAGGCTACGCACACCACAATTATTATGCGGGAGTAAAATGTCTCTCCACGAGGACCTGGCTTTATCAGATGCATCAGAAGAGTCGGCGTCGCCTTTGGCTACAAAGAAGTTTCCATGAGTCACACTTCAATCCAGTAGACAACAGTACACCGGCACCATCACCCATAATTCTGATTTAACATTACATGTCAACAGAGACAATTTATTTCAACGTGCTTTTTCTATCTCTACACCGCAACCCGCTACGGGGTAACACACGCGTTAAAGTATAAACATCGTGTTCTAGAAGTAACCTTGATTCTGGGAAAAGAAAGTGAGAAATTGAAGTGCTGGCCACTCGTTTCGAGACCAGGCTTCCGATAAAAGTACTCCCAACAGAGAAGATGGCCAGAACAAAGTACACCATGCATCGTTACCCAGAAAGCACCTGCCACCATTCAATCACCACCGCCACCATAGCTACAGCACGTCACGCTTTCCGACATTATGCAGCAACAGTTACATCACCACCATCAGCGCCATCCACTCCGGTAGCCAGTACAGGAAAGGTACAGACATCACCTGCATGTTCCAGTCTGGCAGCACCCACAATCACTGCATTCTGAGTCACCCGCAAGTCGCCAGCATCAGCAACCTCCACCGCACCTGCACCCACAGCAACATCAACACCCAACGCTGGCCGGCCAATCCCAGTGATTATGTCGCCCCCAGACATGGAACTACGCATTATCCATGGTCAGCATCTCCTGATGATCTCATTATTGACGAAGGGACCAGCCACATGGAGCAGGTAGCTACAGTCAGCACCGCACCCAGCATCTTCACATCATCACAGCGCACCAGCCTCACCGATCCAGCCATCCGCAACTCCACGATGCCAGACCGTTTATATGCCGGGAGAAAATGTATCACACATTCTCAGGAGATCCTTCCAGTACCGCGAACCACGGCCAGTCGGTTACTGAAGTCCACGAAGATCCGAGGACTTTCGTCTCAAGCCGTCACCGCAGCAGCATCTTTCCTGCATCCAGTCATATGTCTCACCACCCTAGAAACCTCCACGTCATCAACAGCACCAATGGCACCAACAGCATCGACCACTTCCACCATGGCAGTTATGACAGCGATCACCACGCTAGCACCACTAACCGCAGCACCAGTTACCAGCATGTATATTCTTAGTCTAGCCACTGCATCTCCCACATCATCCAGTGTCACAAACATTCCAGATAGGGCCATATTTAGTGGGGAGATATCAGTCAGTATAGTACATCCGCCACGACGCTCCACTACAAGCCGTGGTACCCAGACTCGCTGGGGGAACTTCACAGCAGATATTTGTGGGCATTTTTGCCACGGATGCAGCAGAATTAATCAGTAGTGTGCGAATCTTGGAGTATTACATTATCATATTTAATTATTTTTAAAATACTTTTCTTACTTATTATATGTGTTTTAACAATTGAATCTCAGGCCCTATGATGACTACGGTCCTCCTACATAGCTGCGCAATATTGCGAAAACATGTAGTTATTATTATTATTATTATTATTATTATTATTATTATTATTATTATTATTATTATTATTATATTAACATTCAATATTACATAGGTTCTAACTATCATTTACAGTTTCTTACCTTTGTCATGTATTGCTGATGGTGGTTGCGATTGTAATAATGATAGTTTCTTGGTAGTGTCTTATCTTTCAGATGGTTGTAATGGCATCGGCCTTGGATAGGATTAGCTATGGGCTATATGAAGAAGCAAATTATATTTTGGGGCAGTCCATCCATCTTTCAATCCATCTTGTTGACCATTTGCGTACATTCTGGGGTTTTTGTTTGATAATTCAGATTCTATCTGGAGCTAAATTATAGGATATATAGAAAGATTATCACATTATTGTAAGAAATATTTGATGATAGATTCGTGCAATATCAAGTGAGTTCTAGATGGTATTATGTTCGAAAGCCTGGTAACAAACCGACTACAGAGATTCTGATACTGAATATATAGTAAATTATTAGCATTTGAAACTGCAAGTTGCGACTAAATTACTTCATAGTAGAATTTTTTTAGACTCTATACTTTATTAGCGCATTCATATATATCTATGTAAACATAACGATGAAATTCTGGAGTTGAACCTATTACAAGCGATATGCCAGGACCTATCGCCATCTATCTGATTGTGGCTAATGTGAACCAACTATCTTTGAATGGGGACATATTGCGAATAAGTAACCACATGGACATACTTGGTTATTATGATATTATTTGATGGTAGAATCGTGCAATATTTGGCACAGCACTAGTACATAATAATACATATTGAGTTCTACATGGCTAGATGTTCGAAAACTGGTTACAAACAGAGTACATATATATTGGTACGTAAATTATTGGCATCTGACAAACTTTGGTCGCTACTAACTTGTGTATTATAAAATTACTTTACGGTGGAATTTTTTTAATCAATATTATATTAGCGTATTTATATATCTACCTGGCATTTTGGGGCCAAACTTATTTACAGACAGTAGGCTACCGAAAACCATGGATCTGCCAAAACTTGTGCAAATTTTTGCCATGGAATTGTGTACAACGAAATTACTTCATGGTAGACATTTTAAAGCTTGATACTTCATTAGCGTATTTATATACTGATCTGATCATATGTATGAATTTCGAAGCGAATATGGGCCAAACCTATTGCAGACAGTATGGGACTGAAAATCACTGATCTGCCAAAATTTACTCCAATTTTCGGTATGGAATTACAGACTATGGAATTATTTAATTGTAGAATTTGTTTTAATTATGACTATAGCTAGCATTGATATGATATCATTTTGTTTACAGCTGAAAGTAATTTAGGCTAAATTATACGTTTTAAACTCAAGTTTATGTGGGTGAAAATCTAGGGCCGAGCATAACCTACAGACAATAGGGCAGGGAAGACTGTGAATTGGCTAAAATTTCAGCCAATTTTCTGTATGAAATCGTGTACAACGAATTAAATTACTTCACGGTAAACATTTTAAAAACTCAATACTTCATTAGCATATTCAGATACCTATCTAACCATATAGGTGGAATTTTTGGGCCGAACACATTAATAACTTGTCCCATACATTCCCTTTCGGTTGATTTACATATCTAACCACCCGTTACAATGTTGTTGACAGCCATTTTGACTGGAAATTCAGAACATCAGTTGCCTATACATAAAGTTAAATAATTGTATACATGGATCTTTTCCCAGTGAAGGATTAAGGACAATGAATTACTAATGAAAATCACACGTACATTATTTTTAGCGAATTTTGTCTAATTTTTCACGATCTACAATATTGTTATACATGTTTTACTGTTAAAATTTGCCACACATATAGTGACTAGTAAACTGCATCCATGGCTTTGCTGCTATGCCCGATGGGACATTTATACATTATCTCGAATGTTCAGCCAGTGTTTTATGCTATAATACATAAGGGAAATGAAACAAACACAGTACCTGGTATTGTCGTCATAATATATTAAACCTTTGCTGTCTAAATTTTGTGAAGAATATTAAAATATTTAGATATTGAATGTCCATTTGCAGGCCAAGTTTTTGCAGTTTTGCCACTGGAATATGGAATGACTGTCTCGAGAGTCATTCCAGTGGTAAATTATCAAGAACTGTCCCCTCATGACATGCAATTTGACATTGCTCAAGATCACTGTAAGGGCCGTTTTGACCAGCTATGCCATGAGGCGGTTAAACTACAATAAGAGATAATGATAGGCCTATATTCATAGCTGTCGTCATTGTGATTTACATACTTTCAACCATGACTTCCCAGAATCCCATTTCCAAGCTAACTATAGAGGTGAGCTGTTGCATATTTTAAAACTAATTTGACTAGATGCTGTCGGTGCTTATAGCAGCTACACAGTTACATTGGTTTCAAAATATTAAACAGAATGTTAATTAAATAGTAAAGACATACAAATCGCACAGCTTACAGACTTTTCAACGTTCCTGATAGCCATAGCTACGCCATTCATTACATATTTTGACTGTGACGTCAGCCTACTTGTGACATAATTGATTATGACGTCAACACTTGGGTGACAGGTTGGATAACTTATACCTTCTTTCCATAAGAGAATCGGTCCATTGCGATTGGGTCTACATGCGCCTGGCAGGGCAAAGCTAACTATCTGAATGCTCTTGCTAAAATACGTGGTCACTTATTACAAGTGGGTAGACCACGCATTACTAAGTTGGATTGGCCGTTTAATGATAAAATTTGTTCATGACAATTTCACATGTGGGGTGCATTTCTAGTTAAGTTATGTCCATTCTTTTGGCGTGTTGGAATCAATTTATATACTTTGATTCATGACTTCCCAGAATCCCAATTTCAAAGTAGCTATGCCAAAACAGTGCCTGGTCAAATTAATTTCAAAATATTCAACAGAACGTTGATTAAAAAGTAAAGACATAAAACGTGTACACTTGACGGACTATTCAATATTCACGATGGAGCTAGAGACGTCATTCACTAAGCATTTTGAGTATGATGCCTGTGGAGCTTTTATAGGATGCAATTGATAATGGTAGAAATCATACAACGCCGAGGAAAATTAGTTTCAAATGTTCAACAGAATGTTGATTAAATAGTAAGGCCATACAAGTCGTACAATGCCCACATATTCAACAGAATGTTGAATATTGTCTGTACGTCCACATGTTGGATCTGCCAATAAAGATTGTCTGCTTGCTTAATTTTTTAACGCACTGGCAGCGCGATGACTTCAATTTCTGCGCTAACATCGCCTACGGAGTGCACCCGTTAGTTTACTGTGTTGATCACCATTTCCCTGGTCGGGGATCGAACCGTCATCCTGCAATTCCGCATAGCATCAACAATCCAGACATCTTCCTGCACCAAGACAAGAATCGGATATACTGATACACTGGCGAATTCATATGAGACTATCTTTTGAATGCACACCGTATGGTGTATTCTATGCCTTCACCCGTTCTCCATCGCGACACTGGCAGTAGTTGATTGATTGATTGATTGATTGATTGATTGATTGATTGATTGATTGATTGATTGATTGAATCCTGGGGAGTAAATCGTAGACATAAAATCTGTACACTTGATGGACTATTCAATGTGCCTGATGAAGCTATTTACATCATTCATCATGTATTTTGATTGTGACGTCATCCTACATATGACGTAAATAATTATGACATCATATGCTTGGGTGACTGATCAGATCTATCCATTATCATAGAAATACCCTATGCCCATTTGCAGCCCAAGAGACCGTGATTTTTGGCACTACCATTGGAATGATAGGCTCAGTTATCGAGACAGTCATTTCAGTGGTAAAATTTCAAAAATGTCTACCTGTTAGATGTAAATGGTAGTTTCGCAAGATAACTACAGAAGCCATTTTGGCCAGTTTGATCGGGACCAGTGTTGAAGTGGAGATTAAGAGATGTACGTGGGATCACAATACTATTTTATTTCTGATGCAAATGTACAGTTAGCAATTAGCCCAGGTCACCAGCTAGTACAACTAGCCCCAATAGTGAGGGTATGCATTTAATGTGCACGAGAAATCTAGACAATATATCCTAAATCTATGATTCCAATCTAAATAGAGACGCTCTCGTTAATAAAAAAAAAAAAAATATATATATATATATATATATATATATATATATATATATATATATATATATATATATATATATATATATCGCTCTCGTTAGTGTTAGGAGATCTGGCGAGAACGTGAATTACCAGAATCCCTAGTGAAAAATGGCAGCGTCGGCAATGGACCTTTCCACTCTTAGCTATGCCCCGCTCACCTCCAGCTAAGCTCCACCCACACTTCGCAGTGTTGGGATCGATAGATCCCCAGGAATGCCCTGACTTTCAATTTCCTGAAATCTATACAGGTAAGCTGTTGAATATTTTGTAACTAATTTGACTGGGTGCTGTTGCTGTCTATGGCAGCACCAGCGCCCAGTCAAATTAGTTTCAGAATATTCAACAGAATATGTATTAAATAGTAGACATGCAATTCTTACAACAACTCATAGTCCGTCTTCAATGGACCTTTCCAATTGTATCCTTCGATTACATGACGTCATATGACATCATAACCAACTAAGTGACGTGCATACTGCCATCATAATCATTACGTCATAAATGCTTCCATTTGGCCCGTCTTTAACTCTTAATTGTCCAACACGTTGTAAGGATTGTATGTCTGCTATTTAATAAACATGCTGTTTACTATTTTGAAACTAATTTGACTGGGCGCTGTTGCTGCCGTAAGCAGCAACAGCACCCAGTCAAATTAGTTTCAAAATATTTAACAGCTTACCTCAATAGTTTTCTGGAAATTGATAGTCAGGTATTTCAGGGATCGATCCCAACATGAGCGAGGTGTGGGTGGAGCTTAGCTAGATATGGGTGGGAACTAGCTGACACTTGAAAGGTCCATTATGCGTCCGTGACGTACTTGCCTAAGTCATTCATGACGTCATTTATTATGATGTCATTCTACACGTCATGCAGTTGATTATGACGTCATGTGATGGATGGATAGTGTGGAAAGGTCCATTCTAGACACAACCGAGTGAATGCGTAGCGCTGAGAGGCCACGGAGAGATGATAGGCCTACACGCAAATCCGTCGTTGTCGTCGTGATTTATATCCATACTTTGAACCATGAGGTGAGCTGTTGAATATTTTGGAATTAATTTGACTGGGTGCTGCTGCTTATTAAATAGTAAAGCTCTTCAATTCGTACAGCTGAAGGACTTTTCAATGTTCCTGTTGGACATAGCTACGCCAGTGATTATGTATTTTGACTGTGACGTCTCCCTACTGGTGAGGGTGGTGGTGGGGGGGGGGGGGGGGGGGGAACTAATTGATTATAACGGCAAGGCTCTAGAATATCTGACCGCTCTTGCTAAAATATGTGCTCACTTATTACAAGCGATTCGACTGCTTAGGCTATGTTATACACCTCATAAATTAGTTAATATACTCACAAAACATAAACAGAAATTCTGTCTTACTTTGCAAACATGTTAATTTATTCTTTAGATGTTCTATACCATCGAGTGGCGGTTTTACAGTACAGCTCATACATGTAAATAAGCCACTATATTTGCAAAGAAAACCAGAAATTCTACCTTGTTTTGAAAACGTTTTAATTTATTTTTGAGGTCTTCTATACCAAACGGTGTCAGGTTTCACGGAAACTGCGAGATAAAAAAAATCGCTTTAACTATTATCTTTCTGCTGTCAAAGGCTAGGCCTAGTTGTTTCACGGTCAGTACAAGAAAGATTTGTGTAGATTATGTAAACCATAATGCTGAAAGTTGTCTAAATGTGGGCAGCAACGGTTTACGGCAGCAGTTTCCAAAATCAATAGAAGTTATCATAGAGTTATCATGTGTACATAAATGTTTGAAATTTCAGCGATGTATGCGTTAGGTTTTAATTAACGCATTTCTGTAATTCTTACCGCCTCTCCGTATTACCGTATTTCCCCTATTTATTTATACCGTAGATTTGTAGTTCCGTATTTTGCATGGTATTTAAGCAGAATTTCTATTCCAATTAACAAAAATAGAATTTACTGACTTTTGGAGGCTATATACATATCTGATCGTCTGCGTCAGATGTCAGTCAGTCAGTGAAGATCCAGCGGTCGAGACATCTATCCCATTCTCCCGATAGGGAGCGTATGCGCATGAGCAATCTAGCCAATATATATCATAAATCTATGGTTCCAGCTAAAAATATAGACGCGCTCTATTTATCTCTCTAGTTAGCTGTTGGAGACCACAATCCTTTGCGCAAAATGGCCGCGCCTATACGCAATTCTAGACACAACCCGAATATAATCGTAGCCGTGAGCGGCCACGCAATAAGAATAAAGGTTTGCATCAGTTGCGATTGACGTTTTGATGCTACTACGATTCCTCTGGACTGACATAAAACCACGGGAGTTTATTTACTAAATAATATGTTGCGCTTAAAGCGGATACATACATATATCCGACTCTGTATAGCATTTGGACAAAACCACACCAAGAATTTCATAACATACGAAAACATGTTTGTGTATACGACGACACTCCCCGTCAAACTAATATACGTAACAAAATGTGACATTTATAAAGTATTCAATACTACCTTAATTTCATATGATATGCACATCAATTTGTATAAATAGACAATTCGCCACTTTTGGTTGATATAAATGTTAGTAAGACTACCTTCACGTCAATTCAACAGAACCCATCCATTTCGTTGCGCAATGTTTACAAATTTCAAAATGGTCAAGTTCGTTAGAGCAGTTATCCGGTTCCATTTAGTGGAATCGAGTCCCTAGTTACAAATATCAATGTTAAAATATCCAGTCAATTCGTCCTATATACAACTCGTCCTACATACCAAAATTATCAGAGAAGCCTGAACGAGAAAGAAAATCTGGAAAGTGACAACCAAAAACCTCCCACAAATATAGCTAATATAAGTTCTGTTTTGAAAAACTCCTGTTGAAACCCAATGTTACTGGATATAGAATTGTAATCATTCATTTCTATTGCAAGCTGCAAACGATCGCGTTTAAACGGGTACCAAATATGCTATTTCTCAATTACCCGACTCCAAGATTCCAAGTTGTTTATCTTGTAACTTGTAACTTGTAACTTGTAACTTGTAGAAATCATAACCTCCTTCGTAGGAGAACCGCACTCACATGCGTAAGAATCCTAACGTCTAAACACTGTCATCACAGTTTTAACACTTTACATTTAATACGGTTGTCCCATTTAGAACGGTTGTCCGGTTTAGGACCACTAGTATGATGACAAGCTGACTATGTACATATCTATCATCAATCACCAGGACTGTCACCGGGAAAGAAGACTCAGTAGTCTTTATAAAACATCCACCTTTTAATTAGTACTGAGGCATACAACAGACATATATTATGTATGAGTAGAAGAATCCAAAGTATGGGTAGGAAAATGTAACTTAAGAGTTAAGCTCTAGAAGATAGCTATAATGTAGCGAATGTGGCCAGATTTGGGCTGCTAAGTAAGTAAACCTGTGAGTGTGTAAAAGATATGTCAGCCGTCTGGCATGATACTCTAATGCGCCCAGGAACTCTGTTGTTAAAAGCTCGGGATCTAGAGTCCTTGTACAATCCAGAATCAATTGGACTACTTCTTCAGCTGAGTAGTTAGCAATGCCGGTCTGACAATATTTCTTAAGGCATGCGTCTATAGACTCAATGGCTGACAGCCTTACAGGTTCTAGAGCTGGACATCTGATTAGAAAGTGTTCCAGTGTCTCCTGTTCTGATTTGCACAACAGACATAGCGAATCCGAGGTCTCCTGCTTAAATCTGCACCGGTTCGCTTGTAGGATGTACGTCCAAGTAAGGAGCTTCCGTTTAATGGGGATACGGGCCACATCTCTTTCAGAGGAATAATCTGCTTCTAGAACAGGATGCAGCTTTCCTGGAACAAAGACAAGCTCGTTCAAGTACCTAAGTGATTTGTACAGTTGTACTGTGCTTGTAATCTCCTCTTTCCAGTATTGCTGTATAACTCTTCTAATCAGGGACTTCCACTTTGCTTTCTGAATTGGATCATCTAAGTATACATCAGGATCTTCTAATCCGTATTTATTTGTTTTAGCTCTATGAACCAACTGTGACTGTCAATATATTTAACCAACAGCTGCCGCCTTGCTATTTTATTTTCTGTTGAGGATTCTGGTAAACTGCAGATAGAATTAAAGAGCATCAGCGCATTTATGATGCACCTGAGCCTCAACAGGAAGAACGCCCGATAAGATATATACTGCTGGGTCGGCAGTGTTCTTTGGTACTGACAGAAGCTGTTTCAGGAGTCGCTTTTGGTACATTTCCAGATTAGTCAGTTGTTGCCCCTTAGGAAGTATAACTTCGAGCCCATAAGTTAAAACTGGTGCTATGTAGATCTTAAAGAGATGGATAATTGTCACTGGGTCTAGGCCGTTATGGCCATGAAATCCAGAGGAAAAAAGACTATAGGTTGTACGTCGAGCCTTCTTTATGTTTTATCTACATTCTCAGCTGTATTCTTTCTTAGTGAGGAAGCTCTGGTTACTCCCAAATGAACGCTGGAAGTTTCACTTGGCATTTGTTGGTCTTCTAAAAAGAATGCTTCTCCAGACGTGTGTTTACTGGAAGGGCAGATCGCAATTGACACACTTTTTGTTGGCTGAAGCTGGTATCGCTCCCTGTTGGCAAAGTCAACTGCAATATTCGTAAGATTCTGCACATCGACACTTGTAATACTCATCAGAGAGATGTCATCCGCACATGCACTATTGTTACATAAGGTGTTTCCAATACGTGCTCCCATGTTGGTTGCTCCTAACCTGTGAAGTAATGGATCGATATACAGCTTATACAGGTCTGTGCTAAGTATGCCACCTTGCCTGACTCCTTGGAGTATTTCAATGGGGGCTGACTGTATGCCCTTCCATTTGATCTGTGATGTGGCTCTTAGATGGATACTTTGTATGAGCTTCCAGTGTTTATCATCCACGCCTACATGAAATAATCTCCAGAGAAGATGGTTATGGTCGACCACATCGAAGGCTGCCTTTGCATCCAGAAGGATCAGATGCGCTGAATGGTTATTATCATGCGACTCTCTGTAAAACTCTTCCACCAGGAGCGACGCATGCATGGGAGACACCCCTGCTGTAAATCCTCTCTGAGATGAACATTGACTTCTCTCAATCTTGTCTTTGATCCTACGCTTCAGAAGCGCCTCAGTGATTCGTGTGATTGCGGGCAAGACTGTAATACCTCTATAGTTCTTTGCTTCTGTGGGCGTTCCTTTCTTCTTATAAACTGGTGACAAGAGTCCTACTTTCAATGAGTCTGGAATACCACCATTTTTTAATATCTGGTCGATCAGTTCACGCACGCATAGGAGGAGATCTTCACCAGCATGAATAATGTTCTCGATCATAACTCCATAGATGTCTGCCGCCTTTGCTCTGTTAATAGCGGAAACAGCCTCTCTCACCTCTACTAAAGTAACTTCTGGGACGTCATTATTAACTACCATCTGCTCTATAGCTGAGACTTCCCTCTTGACAAGGTCGTGATAAGACTCGTCGTAGGATTTATTGCATGTTTCAGGAATGGCTAGTTTTTCAAAATAAATCCTGAAGCCTTCAATTACACTGTCTCCGGAGTAGTGATCGGCATCCACATAGAGGTCATTGACAAACACATTGCCCTTCTTTCGCTGTTTGTTTATCAGCATATGAAATGTTTTACTGTCGAACTGACGAGCCTGTAGAATGTTGGACTTGTGTTTCGCATTCTGCCGAGCCAGTTCCACCCTACAAACTCTACTGAACTCTTTCTTACATTCTTTCTTCCCTATACAGGATATGCCGTCGCTATCTTTTGGCCTTCCTTATTGAGTCCATAGCTTGCCTGCTGATCGCAGTTTCTTCATGGCATGAGCAATCTCAGTGTTCCAGACTTTTAGCCTTAGCTTGCTGTTGAAACGCTGCTTTATTGGTGTTGATTTTTTTGCCGACACTGACATTAACATGCACAGTTCTGAGACTATACTACTGATCTGTAAGGGGTCTTCAAGTTGAAGATTAGTTCTCATGACGTTCATACCGCTAGATATCAGAGCAGTGTATCTGTGTTTATTGGTCTTTTCCCATTTGATTCTTAGGTGATTAGCATGAGAAGTTGTCTCAGCTACTTTACTTGTGGCAAAATCAAAATCAAATGACATCTGTATTGGCATGTGGTCAGAGGTATTACATGAGCTATCTACAAGAACAAGCTTATGGGTACGCATAAATGGCTGTGAGATATTGTGGAGGAAATAATCTATTTCTGAGCATTCTTCGCCTTTTTGGTTTAGGAAGGTCTTTCCGGTAGTAGAATACTTCAGTTGGCACTCTTTGATGAAATTCACCAGGTAGTGTCTGCGTTTTGAGTTGTCAGCTTTGGAGAGATCTTCATTTAGATCACCTCCAATAACTATGTAGTGGGTTTCTGTATATTTCTGACAGATTTCGAAGAGTTGGTCCACAGTTTCGCAAAATTCATCTATATTATCCTTTCCTCCACCCCTTGTTGGTAGGTAGACCGAGGCTATAAGATATTTCTAGCTTTTACCATCAGTTAGTTCTATGCATTGAATTCTCTCTTCCCCCCCCCCTGGAGCGGCAAGATCTGGTTATTCAGCTCGAGACTCCAGAATATGGCTACTCCACCGTACCCTCGTGGCAAATTGATTGGGGGTAGAGGATTGTTTATGTCTACTCCTTTCCCGACGTAGCCAGCTTTTTTTGTGACCTCACTTAATGTATCAATCTGTGACTCAAATAACCAATGTTCTTGTATCAATGCAAACTGATTGACTTGCAACAGACTATCGATGGCATAAGCTGATGTTTTTATATTCTTACAATTGAAGGCAACTACAATCAGGGGTGAAGATGATTTAGCTAAGGTTGATCATTGTGGTGTTCTCCCAGGCCTAAAAAAGAATGTTCAGATATTTCTGCGGGAGGCTGTGTTTGTTTCTCTACTGTATTCGGTGCCATAGATGGTGATTGTATAGACATAGTCGAACTTGTGACTGGTGGCTGCGGTTGATCTGAAGTCCCTGCTCCATCACTGTTTTCTGGAGCTGCAGTCGGTTGTTGACTCAGAGCTGTGTGTAATATCCGGTTGACTACTGACTCATCTTTGACGAGTCATCACTCTTTCTAGTTGCTAATGCAAGAGGCGGGTGACCACCATGACTTACCCAAACCGGCTGCTGGTGAGTTCCCAGAGTGTAGCTAGGTGGGCGTTGCTGGCCATTGTAAGTCATGGGTGGTGGCAGCAGATATGATCCGGTCTGTCTTAACTGCCTTTGGTGTTGTTGACCAATAGCACCCGCCTGATCACTAGCGACTGGGTATTTTTTGCTTAACCATTGCTGCACCATCACCATAGTAGTTGGTGGTGGGCGAGTTGACATAATCATAGGACACAAGTGTTGGGGCACCATGATAGGTGGTGGATGTAACTGATGAGTTATCCCACTATGCATGGCTGCAGATGACCCGACATCTGTGAGCCTAATAGGCTCCAGCTGTTGGACAGCTGGATTTTTTGGCAGTTGCTGCTTTGTCAAATCAAAAGCATGTGGCGATTTCATTGTCATGCTTCCAGGTGGTATTTGTTGACTTGGGTGCAGTTGTTGCTGCTGTGACCGTTGTTTCATTAGGCTAGCACTATAATGTGACTGTGGGCCCGTTATTCTATGGCTTGACAGAAACTGAGGATTATTTGTGCTCGGGCCACACACAGTTTGTTGGTTACTCCGGTCAGTACTTTTTCTTGCATGTTGGTCTTCAGTTGCAGGACCGTTAACAGCTGGTTGTTGTGAATTCACATGTCTCAGCCTGTTAGATAGATCATGCTTGTACTGGAACTGCCGCTGGTTAGCAAACACGCTACTTGGCTGGGATTGTTGCTGCCGTTTACCGTTCAGTGCCGTGACATTACTATTGTGTGGGCGGTCAGCACTCCTTGGTTGGAAGCTTCGTCTTACTTCACTCGATGCATGTGAAACAACTTCTGTAGGGACATGCTGGTGTTTGTTACCAGGTGAAGGCTGCAGACGTTTTGCATATTCCGATTAGGAGTTAGTCACAATTCCATAATGATGAACACTATCTTTGGTTATCTTCTGCCTAGGGCCAGCACACATGTCCGGTTGATGCTGATAGTGAATTCTATTACCGCGATCCTGTTGGTATCTATTTATGCCCTCATATTTAGACTGCGTCAGCAGTGCTGGATAGTTCGCATATTCATGCCGGTGAGGGTTCTGACCTGAAGCAAACATGTCTCTTATGTGTTCTATAGGCACAAAACCGTGGAGTCGGTAAAATGTATGAGTTCTACGTGAAATGATATTGCATTTCTGCCAAGTATTTGATATATTGTGTAATTATAGGCGTGTTGTTGACCTAAATTTATGCACCACTTGGAAGATGCATGTATCTACACATATATATATATATATATATATATATATATATATATATATATACACCTGTGCAAAAGTTAAGCACCACCCTATTTTTACGCACATGCGAGGGTATATTCATGTGCTATGAAGAAAGCAATAGCATAAACATTTATGTACCCATCCATCTTAGTGCAAGAGGTAATAATGCAACTAGAGGAATGCTGATTATGATGGTGGGGAAACACTGTATGTTTTTGTTTGAACTTGAAAACGAGGCCTGAATATGGTTACGTTGACACAACTGACAACTATTGCCCTACAGTTGACACACGTGGCTAGATTGTCATTAATGGTGTCTGAAAACGAAGTTTAACATCTGTGCACGAGTTTGAGACTGTCATTATTAATACCGGGTATATCCACCTTGTGCCTGGATGACGGCCTGGACACGATGTCTCATGCTGGTCACCAACCGACTGATACGCCATTGTGGTATTCGTTGCCATTCAAGATGGAGTGCGTCTGTTAATTCCTGTAGGTTCTGCACAGGAGGATCCCTCCTTCTCACCATGTTTCCCAGAATGTCCCAGATATGCTCAATAGGGTTCATGTCAGGGCTCCTTGCTGGCTATGGTAGGGTTTCGATGGCATTCTGGTGGAGGTATTCATGCACAGCTCTAGCATGATGTGGTCGGGCGTTGTCATCCATGAATATAGGGTGGGTTCCAGGTGCATGATTTACAAAATGAGGGACCACAACTCTATCCAGTATGGAATCTTGATATCTTTGTCCATTTAGTGTTCCAGGTACAGTCAACAGATCCAGCTTACAATCAAATGAGATGCACCCCCATATCATAACGGAACCTCCACCAAATGGAACTTCTTCCATGATGTTACGTTGGTCGTACGCCGTGCGTCTGGACCTCCATTACACGAGTTCGACCATCTGTGGCATGAAGCAGGAACCGACTTTCATCGGACCAGTGTACCCGCCTCCAGGATCTCATGTTCCAGTGTCTTCTTTCGTTGCACCACCTCAGACGCTCCTCTTTGTGGTGTGCAGTGAGGAGAGGACGTCTGACAGGTCTCCTAGCTTTCATGCCAGCAGCATACAGTCTCCTTTTGACGGTAGACATTGACACTCTATTGCGCGTTTCCCATTGCTGGCTGAGCACTCTGCTGTTGGTGAATGGAGATCTCCTAACAAGGCGTACTAGGGCTCGATCATCACGGGCAGTAGTCTTCTTCGGTCTTCCAGATCTAGGCCTGTCCTTCACCTCGTTAGTTTGCCCATGTTTTGCAATCAAACGACTGATTACAGTATGGTTAATGTTCAGCTGTCTGCCAATCTCTCTGCATGACATACCAGTGGTATGCATGCCTATGATTTGCCATTTCACACGATCACTTAACCTTCGTCTTGCCATAGCGGTTCACAATCAAGAGCTAATTCTCTCTGTACAAATAAACCACGGTCATGAACACAAAATTCCTAATCTTGTCGCCTAAATCTGTATGTAATGTTCTACACCTCAAACTGGACTTTTACATAACTGAACACGTGTGCTGTTTCCCACCACGCATGGACATCAAGCGGCGTGAAGTCATGCATGCATGTGCATTTCGTACTTGGAATTATGTCAGCTAACGCGGGGACAAAAAGTATGGCAGCCTAGTTGTACCATCATGTTTCTACGTTCTATTGTTTTTGCTGGTGCTTAACTTTTGCACAGGTGTATATATATATATATATATATATATATATATATATATATATATATATATATATATATATATATATATATATATATATATATATATGTACATAGAGCGTAGCATACGAACGAGTACGACGTCACGCTGAAGCTGTTGGCTTCAGAATCGATCCATTTCCAATATTCCTGACATAGTCCTGATCTTATCATAACCCTGGATTGGAATGTTGCGAGCACACAAGAAAACTCAATCCTAAGAAAAGCACCTTCCAGCAGCCGGTAACCTCGAGAGATGAAGCTCTACTGGAACGGGAAGTGTCCAACATCAACTACAAGACTCAAGGTAGGATCTGATCTAATATAGCTCAAATCTGTTACTATTACCATGGAAATCCCCGGGGAAACTGCTACAGATCCTGGCGGTACAATACAAAATGTCCGACTAGAAAGGGTGCACCGCCCTCCGCAGCAATACACCCCAGCAAAAGCTAATGGGGATGGGAGACCCAACTTAATAGTGGACTATACGCTTGGCAAATCCAGGGCAGTTAAAAAGAAACTGGATTCAGCTAAAAGAGAATGTCCCATTGAAATTGAGCATAAACCTAAGAACCTGGTTCTCCATCTATCAGCAGCAGCGTACGAAGAATATAGACCTGTTACAAGTGACTATTTCAATGGTAACAATAAATACTCCTATTTATCAATTTTCAAGAAAGACCGAAGCGGCCTGACTGTTGACGAATCTATCTCAGTGAAGCCTATATGGGGAGGTCGTCAGCTGTTCAGGATCAATCTGTACCATACATCGTGTAGAGTCACTGTAAACGGGTCCAACCTGGACCAATTCATCTTTCTAGATCTTCCTCATATAGTAGCAATGGTCACCAGTGCTCCACATCTCGATAAAGTAAATGAGACAATTTCACAGTTCTGCCAAGAATTCCTAAAGAATAATGCAGGTCAAAGTGGAAAAACACAAACATCAAAAGAGCAGCTAAAAAAATGTCCACCTACCAGAAATGACTAGAGGCGCGCTTTGAGCTCCACATCTCAGTCAGAAATGCTAGCAAATATATCTCGGCCTAATGCAGCAATAGCTCCTGAAATGACCGTATCTCAACCCAATGCAGCAATAGCTCCTGAAATGACCTTATCTCGGTCCAGTGCAATAGTAGCTCCTGGAATGACTTCATCTCGGTCAAGTGCAACAACAGCTCCTGCAATGATTTCATCTCGATTCGATGTAGCTACATCTCCTTCAGTGACTCCATCTTGGTCTGATGCAGCAACAGCTCCTGTAATCATTTCATCTTGTCCCGGCATAGCAACAGCTCCTGCAATGACCTCATCTTGGTCCGATGCAGCAACAGCTTCTACAGTGACCTCATCTCGGCCTGGCACAGCTCAGGCATTGATCACAATGAGTTCATCTCGGTCCGATGCAGCATCAGCTCCTGTAATTACTCGGTCTCAGTCAGACGCAACAACAGCTCCTACGATGACTTTATCTCGTTCCAATGCAACAGAAGCTTCTGGTGTGTCTCAAACTCGGTCCAGCACAGCTCCTGCAATGACCACTCCTTTGCTCGGTACAGTGCCTACAATGACTTCATTACAGTCCGATGTTGAAACACCTCCAATGAATTCATCTCGACACAGTTTAATGTCTGCGCATGGCTATTTGAATCAAAGCACTCACGAAACTGTCAGCGATGATCCTGCAATTTGCCTGCACTGTAACCAACATGTTCAAGCTGATGCAGTGCTCTGTGAAACCTGTGAGAAATGGATACATTATACATGTGAAGGGCTTAATACAAACGCCATAGAGCGTCTGGAACAAGATGATTCGGCTTATACATGTGTATCTTGCTCTATGCTACTTGAAGAGACAAGGTCGGATGAAGTACATAGCTCCTCTCCACCTCAAACATATTACCAGCCAGACCAAAATAGAACAAGTGTTCACATAGCGTCTATCCCTGGACCTGTAGATAACAGTACACCGTTAAGTACATCACCCAGGGCTAATATTCATGACCATATGAACTGTGATAACACCTCAGATACAGTAAAGAAGGCATTATTTCTTGAAGCAAAGGAGAAACAGCTCAGAGCAAAGGAGAGAACTCTGAAATCTAAGCAAAGCATGCTTACCAGACAGCAAGACGAGTTGGGTGTTCAAACTCACATAATTGAAGAACTAACATCATTAGTTAGTAGCCTCGACTCAAAAGTAAATATGCTGTCTGAAGAAAACAGACTGCTGAAGCTTAAAATGCTCTCTCATGGCAATACTAACTCCACGACTAATGCCTCCTCTTCATTGCCACAGCCTCAGTCTGCACAAAGTCAGATGCATCCACCGTGGTCATGCCCACCACAGGCACCATGGCCATTCTCACCACCACCATCGGTACCACCATTCTGGAACCCATATATGAATGCGTGCCACCCTCCTATGGGTTTCCATGGACAACCACCATCGCATCAGTATCATCCGCAACCAGACACAAGGCAACTCGACACATTACTTACTTCAATGACTGCATTGACAACAGCCTTGCTAGTAAATGTTACTAATAATACCAACAACAATGTAAATAGGCCCAACAATAGCGGTCACAAACGTAGCTATTACCAGCAAAAATCTGGGAAATATGACCCACAAAATCAGCGCTCTGTACCACTGAGTACGGTTTCCAACGGTAACCAACAACCTGTTTTCAGCAGTAACCAGCAGCCTGGTCTCAGTGATAACCATCAGCCTGCTTTCAGCAGTAACCAGCAGCCTGCTCCTAGCGGTAGCCAGCAGCCTGTTTTCAGCGGTAGCCAGCAGCCTGTTTTCAGCGGTAGCCAGCAGCCTGTTTTCAGCGGTAGCCAGCAGCCTGTTTTCAGTGGTGACCAGCAGCCTGTTTCAAGTAGTAACCAGCAGCCTGTTTTCAGCGGTAGCCAGCAGCCTGTATTCAGTAGTAACCAGCAGCCTGTTTTCGGCGGTAGCCAGCAGCCGGTTTTCAGCAGTAGCCAGCAGCCTGTTTCAGCGGTAGCCAGCAGCCTGCTTTCAGCAATAACCAGAAGCCTGTTCCTAGCGATAGGCAGCATCCTGTTTTCAGTAGTAACCAGCAGCCTGTTTTAAGCGGTAGCCAGCAGCCTGTTTTCAGTGGTGACCAGCAGCCTGTTTCAAGTAGTAACCAGCAGCCTGTTTTCAGCGGTAGCCAGCAGCCTGTATTCAGTAGTAACCAGCAGCCTGTTTTCAGCGGTAGCCAGCAGCCGGTTTTCAGCGGTAGCCAGCAGCCGGTTTTCAGCGGTAGCCAGCAGCCTGTTTTCAGTAGTAACCAGCGGCCTGTTTTTAGAGGTAGCCAGCAGCCTGTTTTCAGTGGTAGCCAGCAGCCTGTTCTCAGTAGTAACCAGGGGCCTGTTTTCAGTGGTGGCCCGCAACCTGTTTTCAGCGGTAACCTTCAGTCAGTTTCGTGCGATAATCCACACCCAGTTATGAGCGGCAACCAGCAGCCTGTTTTTAGTGGTGGCCGGCAGCCTGTTTCCAGCAGTAGCCAGCAGCCTGTTCCTAGCAGTAGCCAGCAGCCTCTTTTCAGTAGTAACCAGCAGCCTGTTTTCAGCGGTAGCCAGCAGCCTGTTTTCAGCGGTAGCCAGCAGCCTGTTTTCAGCGGTAGCCAGCAGCCTGTTTTCAGTGGTAGCCAGCAGCCTGTTTTCAGTAGTAACCAGAGGCCTGTTTTTAGCGGTAGCCAGCAGCCTGTTTTCAGCAGTAGCCAGCAGCCTGTTTTCAGCGGTAGCCAGCAGCCTGCTTTCAGCAGTAACCAGAAGCCTGTTCCTAACGATAGGCAGCATCCTGTTTTCAGTAGTAACCAGCAGCCTGTTTTAAGCGGTAGCCAGCAGCCTGTTTTCAGTGGTGACCAGCAGCCTGTTTCAAGTAGTAGCCAGCAGCCTGTTTTCAGCGGTAGCCAGCAGCCTGTATTCAGTAGTAACCAGAAGCCTGTTTTCAGCGGTAGCCAGCAGCCGGTTTTCAGCGGTAGCCAGCATCCTGTTTTCAGCGGTAGCCAGCAGCCTGTTTTCAGTAGTAACCAGCGGCCTGTTTTTAGCGGTAGCCAGCAGCCTGTTTTCAGTGGTAGCCAGCAGCCTGTTCTCAGTAGTAACCAGCGGCCTGTTTTCAGCGGTGGCCCGCAACCTGTTTTCGGCGGTAACCTTCAGTCAGTTTCGCGCGATAATCTACACCCAGTTATGAGCGGCAACCAGCAGCCTGTTTTTAGTGGTGGCCGGCAGCCTGTTTCCAGCAGTAGCCAGCAGCCTGTTTTCAGTGACAACCAGCAGCCTGTTCCCAGCACTAACAAGCAGCCTGTCTCCAGTGGTAACCATCAGCTGGCTTCCAGCGGTAACCAGCAGTTTGTCCAAGTGAGACCAAGCAGCCCGTCACCAGCACGTCAGGGCATGTGTCTGTACCTGAAACAGAATCTAGTGACGCTTTTTTAGAGCTTCCTCTGAGGGCCGAGGACCCTCCTCCCAGCATGAAAGTAGGCCAATGAGCCCCTCTCTGAGCGAAGGTTTTCTCAAAATCGCTTCATGTAATATTGAAAACTTGGTCAGTAATTTTATCTACGCGCATGAACTACTCCAAGACAAACACACAATCTTATGTCTGCAAGAGCACTGGCTTTATAATTATCAGGCAGATTTTATCGGTACTACCTTCCCGGCACATGCTGCTGCTATAAAATGTTCTGATGATGACAATCCCCTACCTCCACTGTTTAGACCTAGAGGCAGTGCAGGAGTGGCAATAATCTGGCATAAAGATATGTCAGAACATATAAGAAGTACTTCCGGATGGCAGCAATCGTGTCCTAGCAGCGCAGATTTCTACAAATGAAGTCCCACTCATCCTGATAAATACATACATGCCATCACTAGGCACCTTAGACAAAACTGCAAACTATCAGAGCGTCTTAGATGAAGTGTTTGAAATCACTGAGAAGTACAAGGAGAATAATTACATCCTATGGGCAGGAGATATCAACGCCTCATTGACCAGAGAGAAGCCTTCTAAGAACGATGTCCTCTTTAGTAAATTCTGTGACTCAGCAGGCTTCAGAGTGGCGGAAAAAACACCAGACATCCCTACATATTATCACTTTGTTGGGGATATTACTTCTCAGATTGACTATTTCATGGAGGTGAAAGATCAGTCCCATATCACTACTGCCATTTCGGTTGACACAAGGAATATCCTTAATCACAGCTCCCATGATGCAATAGTTGCAACACTGAGTCTGACAGCTGGTCCTGGAAAGGCGGAACAGAAAAATAAAGAACTCTTTCCGAAAATAAAGTGGTCAAAAGTGGATATGGAGAGATATAAACATCTAACTGGAATTGAGCTAAGGAAAATATTGGAAATGTCACTTCGGAGACAGATAATGAACTGTTACTCAGAGATATCAATAGTGTGCTACGGAAAGTTGCAATTCAATGTGATCCTACATCCCGGACAAAAACTAGACGTAAAACAAGCCTAAGATGGGCATCCATCTTGAAGCCATTAGTGGCAAAAGTCAAGGTAGCTAATTGGGCATGGAAAAAAGCTGGACGTCCAATGGAAAAATCCCACAAACTGTTCATTGCTAGAAAGGCAGCTAGCTTGAACCCTCGACGTGCACAGCACCAGTTAACTGCAGATTCTCGGAACCAATTACATAGTGAAATTATGCATGCGTCAAAACATAATCAGCAGTCTATGTTCGAACTAATATGCAAACAGCGGGCTGGAAGCCAGTCTACAAAAGCTACTACAGTTATCTTCAAGCCACCATCAGACCAATCAGAAATTGATGGATGAGCAGATTATTTTGAAGATCTTGCCACGTTCAAACATCACCCTAGTTTCAGTTAGGAAGCGTTAAACTCTGCTACGGTTATCAATGCACTACTCAGCACCTTATCAGTGAAAGCTGGTGTTTTCCCACCTATTACTGAACAAGAAACCGAGAGGTTTATTAATTCAATGAGGAAGGGGAAAGCAACAGACCCGGAAGGATTGAACGTGGAGCATGTAATATATGCTTCAGAGGAAATCATTGCTATAGTCACGCTACTCATCAATAATATATCCCAACGGGGCAAAATTCCTGATAGTATGAAGAAAGGTCTAGTGACACCCATATTAAAGAAAGGAAAACCGGCTAGTAACCCAGACAGCTATAGACGAATTACAGTTACCTCCCTATTGGGAAAAGTCCTAGAAAAAGAACTGCTAAAGAGAACATGAGCTATCACTGATCCATTCCAAAGTAAACATCAGTTTGGATTCACCAGCAGATACTCCTCCGTGTATGCAGTATTTTTACTCACAGAATGCATTGCAGAAGCCAAGGACTTGAAGTCCCCATTATACATAACCTTCCTAGATGCATCAAAAGCCTTCGACATTGTATGCCACAAGAGCATGTTAAATTCTGCTATCTCCCAAGGCGTGGATGGGCAGCTATGGGAACTATTCAACAGTATGTACTCAGGGATTACTTCAGAAATTAAGTGGCTCGGCGGAGTGTCTAGACCAATTATTGAGGAACTGGGCATAAGACAGGGTGCCTATACTTCACCAGATCTGTTTAAGCTGCGCAGCAACCCATTACTTAACAAGCTGGTTGCCGATCCAGGAGCGTTCCACATAGGATCCATTCCTGCAGGCGCAGTGATGTGTGCCGATGACCTGGCAGTTATAACCAGCAATTCAAGTGCTATACAACAGCTACTCACCATCACTGAGATTGATGCCGCGAATGAAAGGTATCTTTTCAGCTCAACGAAGACTAAGGCAGTGATTCCGAAAACAGCCCCTGGTTACCCATACCCTGAGCTCTTCTTCAAGCTGAATGGGAATCCACTGGAACAATCAGATGATGAAATCCATCTTGGAGTCCATAGAACTACAGATAACAGAAGCCTGCTTACAGTCAGTTCGAGCATACAAACAGCACGGCGTATAGCATACTCATTAATGGGAGCAGGTATGCATGGCCATAACGGAATTAACCCCAAGACATCTAGGAAAATATGGGACATATATCTCATACCAGTTCTCCTGCATGGTTTGGAAGCTCTGATACTCTCCAAGACAGAGACCCAGCTTCTAGAAGACTACTATAGAGGATCCATGAAACAGATACAGCATCTCCCAGCTTCAACTGCCAATGTTGCCACATATCTTCTTCTCGGTACCATGCCAATAGAAGGCCAACTGCACAAGAGAATCTTGACTCTATTTATAAACATGGTCCACAGACGAGATTCCATCGAGGCCTCGGTTATCCGATGTCAACTTGCCATTAAGGACTCCGGTTCACACAGTTGGGTGATAATGGCTAGACAACTACTCTCTCAGTATAGAGCTCCCGTCTGCGTTTCAACTTGTGAAAACCCAGCCGTCAAAGTACATGTGGAAAAATCTATTGAAGCAGAGTGTCAATGCTTATTGAAGAGACTATCTAATTAGTGAAGCTACCTCTAAAGTAACACTATCATTCATCAACCTGAACTCCTGCACCATGAATAGATGTCATCCTATTTGGGAACTGACTAATACAGACACACTAACAGTCCTAAAAGCAGCAGTGAAAGTTAAATTAATCACACAGCGATATAACCTGTTTGGCGGATCTACGCGAGACCGATCTCAAAGCACTATCTGCCCAATGTGCGTAGCTGAAACAATCACCCACTTTATCCTGCTGTGCCCGAGCTTAGAAGGTGTTCGTGTCACATATCTTCGTAGAATAGATGACATCCTTCAGACTGCTGATGTACCAAGGCTGTGCGAGCTGACGGAGGAGGATGCCACTAGACTGATACTTGACGCTTCACATTTCATTCCACTTAACAATCCACTGAGAATTCTCCTGGAACAAATATCACTAGACCTCTGTTTCAAGTTAAGATTCAAGATTCAAGATTCAAGATTATTTATTCAATAATTCCAAGGTAAACGAATTCACAAATCATACCAGGTTGTCCGCCCAAGGCAGTGCCTATTGTTATGGCGGACACCTTACACACATATATACAGGTATATAGAAATTAGACAAGACAGTACTTACACAAACAATTATAAATTCAGACATTACATTTACTACTTCCTTATTAACCCTTTGACCCTTGATCCACATAAACAGTTTAAATTTCAAAGAGAAAATATGTCAATTCGCGGGTCAAGAGGAGACCACCCCTCCCCCCCCCCCCCAGCACCCTCCCAACCCCCCCCCCCCCCAGAGTTCACCACCGGTTCAATTATCTTGTCAGTCATTACAGTGGAAAGAAAAACTCCTGGAGTGGGCCTCTCTCAGTCCGCGAACCAACATATAATACTGTAACAGGGTGTGTGTAAGAGTTAGTCACTTGGGTTATTATTATTATTATTATTATTATTATTATTATTATTATTATTATTTAGCGATACATATGGGTAGTAAATAAGGACAAGACAGTTACATAACAGACAAGCACAGAACATAGTCAAGTTCAAAAATATATATGGATGTCTATGATTATAGATACAACAATAAACATTTATATATTTTTGGGGGAGGGTACTTTTACTTATAATGATGATATACTGTTTACAGGATGCTGGCTAATGGGGAGCATCCTTGGACAAGGGAAGGGGGATGGAGGGGATGGGTGCTCATTCTCCTGCTCGTCCTGTAGTTTGTTACTATGGTAATTGAAATTATTATTGGATATAATAGCAAGTGGCGTCATCTAGTCATAATTCTAGTAGTAGTAGTAGTAGTAGTAGTAGTAGTAGTAGTAGTAGTAGTAGTAGTAGTAGTAGTAGTAGTAGTAGTAGTAGTAGTAGTAGTAGTAGCATTCTTTACCTTGTTTTGTAGACGAGTCGGACCATTTTTGAGCTGTACTGCATGAGTTCGATAATACTAGTATGTGTTAATCAAGTGGTTTTTTATTGTTTTCTTGCAGAATTTTGTTGATATAATTTTCTCACGTGTTTCCTGTTTTATGTTGTTCCATAGTTTAGTGGCTGCAAATGATATTCGGTGTTTTCCTATGTCTGTCCGTGTGTATTGCTCATGTAGTTTATGTCTGCTTCTAGTGTTATGTTGGTGGATGTTAATATTGTTTATAAAGAAGGGGGCTATAGATTTGGGTAAAGTGTCGTGGTGGAAGTTTTTGACAATAGTTAGCATTTGAGATTTTCCTATGTCGGTGAGCTTAAGCAATTTTTCTGCTTTGAACATGTTTTAGCCCTCTGCTGGCCTAGAAAATAGTGTGATGCTTTTTTTTGGAGACTTTGAATTTTGGATATTCTGTTTTTGTAGGTGTTAGTCCAAACAGCGTTGCAGTAAGTGAGGTGCGGGAGGATCAAGCTGCTGTACAGTGTTTTAACCGTGGCTTGTGTCATATATGATTTTAGTCTTTGGATGACACCTATTCCTCTTGCTACTTTTGCAGTAACTGTTTCGATTTGTTTGGCCCAGGTCAAGTTTTTATCTAAATATACTCCTAGGAACTTTGCATAAGGGGCCTCTTCAATTTCCTTATTGCTAATGTACAATTTTGGAACCTCTTTATTTATTAATTCTCTAGATTTTGAAAATAACATATAGTTTGTTTTATCCACATTTAGTGATAATTTATTTAGTGAAAACCAGTTAGTAATTTCTTCCATTTCCTTATTTACATTTTTATATAATGTAGCTATGTCTTCATCAGAGCAAAAGGCATTGGTGTCATCAGCAAATAGTATTAGTGACATATGTTTGCATATGTTAGGCATATCGTTCATATACAAGAGGAACAGCAGAGGGCCAAGGATGGACCCCTGAGGGACACCGCAAGTTAGTCTCCTATTTTCAGAGCAAGTTGCATTGAATTGCACACATTGCGTTCTGTCACTTAGATAACTTTCAAACCAGATGAGTGCACTTCCTCGGATTCCATAATAGGCAAGTTTTTCTAGTAGGATTTTATGATTGATAGTGTCGGAAGCTTTTGAAAGATCCAAAAAAATGCCTATTATGTGCTTTTTCTTTTCAATTGATTCTATTATTTTTTCTGTCATTTCAATTAGTGCTAGCATTGTTGAATGTTTTTCACGGAATCCGTATTGTGATGTATAGAGGATTGACTTTTTATCTAAGTAGCTGATAAGCCGATTGTACATAAGTCGTTCCATTAATTTGGAGAAAAGTGGAAGTATTGAGACAGGTCCATAGTTTGTGAAATTAGATGAATCCTTTGCTTTGTATATAGGTGTTACTCGTGCTGCTTTTAATTTTGATGGAAATATGCCTTGAGTGAAAGATAAGTTACAGATGTGGTTATGGGGTGTTAGTAGCGCTAACGTGCAGTGTTTGAAAATACTCCACTTGAAACCATCCAAGCCAGCACTTTTTGCAGGATTTAGTTTGTTAAGAAGGATAAAAATTTCTTCATTTGTGACCGGGTTAGCGAAAAAAGAGGATTGATAGTCGCCTGTGAGATAATCACTATATTTATTAGAGGATGTTGAATTGACTTTATCTGAAAGTGTTGGACCTATATTAACAAAATAGTCATTGAATCCTGTTGCAATTTCTAAATCATCAGTTATTATCTTGTTATTATAAAGAAATTATGTTTGTTGCGCTTTGCGGTTATTTTTATTCAAAAGTGATTTAATTATTTTCCATGTTTCATTTATGTCATTCTTGCATAGTTCAAATTTGTTATGGTAGTAAGGTTTTTTGCTGTTTTGATTATTTGGTCCAACTTGTTTCTGTATTTCTTGAATTTCTGTTCATTATGCTTTGTTTGACATTTGATAAACTTCAAATAAAGATTATGTTTTTTATGACAGGCAGCTATCAGTCCAGTTGTTATCCATGGTTTAGTCTGGTTGTGTTTAAATTTCTTCTTTTCTTTCATGGGGAAGCTGTTTTCGATGATGTGCGTGCAAATTTCATGGAACTTGGTGTAGGCACTTTCGCAGCACTGTATGTCTGTTACTGCATGCCAATCCACCTCAGAATTGCATTTTTTAAATTGTTCAATATTGACCTGATTTATTTCTCTGCATTTAATTTTTTCATATTTGAATGGCTTTGTGCAGGTCAGCTGTCTTTCGAGAAGAAAAATTGGTAGGTGGTCTGACGTGTCAGTAACGAGAATTCCTACCTCCGATTTATTACTGAAGTTAATGTTATTGCTGAATATATTATCAATAATTGTGGCCGAAACCTCACCTATTCTAGTCGGTTTTGTAATGGTTGGGTAGAATGAATGAGCATTTAGTAAGTTTATAAAGTTTTGTGTATGAAAGCAAGTTTGTCTCATCAGGTCAATATTGTAGTCACCCATGAGGTAGACAGTTTTGTTTTCCTTTTGAATAGTTGCCAAAGATTTTCCTAATAGTTCAATAAGACGTTCCTTATCGCCTTTAGGTGATTTATAAATCGTACCTACAATTTTGTTTTTTCCTTTCGGTGTTTGAATTTCGATAAACATTGTTTGAATATGTTCTTCAATATTAGAAAGGTCATCTCGCTCAATGAATTGGACATTTTCTTTAACATACATGCCTACACCACCTCCCCTGCCCGTGGTTTTGTGCTTTTCAACAAATGTGTAGGTCTTTATATTGATAAGGTTAGTAGGTGAATTTGCATGTATAAATGTCTCTGTAATTCCAATAAATCCAAATTCATGTGCACTCATATCTAGGAGACGGTGTAACTTGTCGATGTTCCCCATGAGAGATTGCATGTTGATAAATAGAAGTGAGAAGGCTATGTGTTGTTTGTTTCCTAGTAGATTGTCATTGAATGTTTTGGGAGGATGTATTCACAGGTTGGTGCAGATATATTTAGATCATTTCTAGTATCAGCATGGTTAAATTGGGATAGGATTGATTCGAATGGGTTTAGAGTGGGTTTTTTGTCGTCAGTAGCCTCGGTGGTAGTAGGGTTATAGTATGGATTTATAACAGCCAGTGTGAAGTCTGTATTGTCATTGTAATGATTGTACGGGAAAAGTGACTTGTTGCAGTTGGTACACCACCAGCAGGTGTCGTCAGCTTCGAGGTTGCGATAGTCAGATGTTGTAAATTTATCAAATCATTAATTACTCATTGGTTAGTATATAAAACGAATCATCGATCACAAAAGTAGACATTAATTCTTTCAGCACTGACATAGTATGTTAATTTCAAAGCAACAATACTAATAACATGTTGAATACTTTGAATCTTACCCGACTGGAAGCCGCTACTGCCTACGGCAGCAACGGCCTCCATTCAAATCCGCCTCAAAGTACCCAACAGATTATTTCTTAAATTGTTAAAAATCTGATTTAAAAGGGGTAATTATCCCTGGACATGCTATAATTACTCCATTCAAAATGGGTAAAAGATGAGAACCTGTTATCATCAATCATTAATCGATCACTGATTAGTATATAAAAACAATCATCGATCACAAAAATAGTACCAATTCCCAACACTAATACAGTGTGTAATGATACGAACACATTGACAGACGCTGTTCCACATACAGGCATATAACATTATATTTCACAAACGCATGTAGGATCAAGTTATTTTAGATGTCTGCCAGTGTGTCATATTACACCACACTCGATCATCAAAACTTAGCGGAATATCTCGATACACCGTACAAAGATGAGGAAAAACCGAAAAAACAACCAACAACAAAAGGCATACGTGTAGTGATTAAGATAACGAAAATTCTGACTAGTAAATTTACAGTCGTCACATCAGTCCAGTTCAGGGCTAATGGTTCGCCTAGAATTGGAGAGCCGGTATCTACAAGACAAGTAACAAGTAAGGTACGTATGTGTGTTACCAAGCTGAAAATACTAACTTGTTTGCTGTAATTTCGTTAATATATTTGATCATGTCGTCACAGTCACATCCGTATTATCCAGCTGATTTAAAGCTGCCTCACTATGTACCGAACAACCGTGGTGTTATTGAAAACCTGGGAATATTCTTTGGAATAGTTTTAACAGTGTGTACGTTTGTGTGGTTTTATTCCGGTTCAACATGTCGGCCAGTATTGAGTTTTGGTCGACGTCTTACACTCTGTTGGTTCGCCGCTTGCAGTATCATACATTTTGTACTAGAAGGCTACTTCGTTGTCCGACATACTATGATAGCTGCAGAGCAAAATCTACTGGCACAGATATGTGAGTATTAGTCCGATCTCAGGCGGTTTCGGCAGCCATGTAATTTCGGCAGCCGCAAATATTAATTCGTTTTCGGCAGCCTACCGAGACGCAAATATGGTGCATAAAAACATACATTTTCGGCAACCTCTCGCAGTATTACATTTTCGGCAGCATGTTCAACATCGTTATATTGTTGTAAAATATTGTAATGTTATGAATGTTATTTAAATTGTTTTACCGGCGATCTGTATAAGTCTGTCTGTATCTAATAATATTTCCTTTTTTCATGTTAATACCGTGATTAAGGAACCATAGATCTGAAATTCATAGACCTCATTTTAATTGATGTTGCTTCTGCAACATTTGCATACACCTGGTCTGCATCTGTGAATTGAAAAAATAAGGTCAATAAATTGCGTGTGCCCAACAAACATCTAACAAAAATTATTACCAGAAAATTCCTAAAATAAAAATATATGTGCGGACCCGCGCATTCATTTTATATCGTTCAAGGGAAGTAACTGCGTGAGGCTATTGTTAGCTAATTACCGATACGATTTACCTCCCTTGTTAATTGGAAATCGGAACATGATTTTCACAACACAGTGTTCTTTTTCTGTTTCTATTTGTGTGATTTATGGTAATGATGAGCTTAGTAATATGGTGAAATATGTTGCTGAGGTATGCGTCTCAGTAGGTTCTTGTATATTTTTGCTATTATTTATAATAAATCTCTCAAAACATTATTGGCGGTTATAGCTTGTGTAGGCATGCTACATGCTACGGCTTCAAATTATACAGTACAGTTTTTGGCGCGACCTTAGGCAGCAACAGCTTCCCGTCAATTTAGTTTCAAAATACTCAACAGACATTGACACATACCATGTTATTTTGTAATAGCTCAAAAGCAATATTTCACTCACTTTTACGCTTATATTATAGTTAAGTGTGTGAATATTTTGAAACCAATTTGACTGGAAACTGGCGCTACCTTATATACATATTTGAAACCTCCACGAAAGGGCGCCTGTTGAATATCTGTAAATATTTTTTTTGCGTAGAGGTTGTTGCTGCAAACAGAATCAACATGTTCCAGTCAAATTAATTTTTTTTATACAGTGCAGCCCGAAGGGTTAATGAGTATGCATTTGTCGGGATCTGGTGAATATTTGTGTAGTTATTTTTTAACAGAAGCTGTTGCTGCAAATGTCCGCAATAGGTGCCAGTCAAATTATTTTCAAAATATATGTACAGAACCTTTATTTAGATAAGTGGTCATTTAATGAATACGTGAGTGTCTACGTGCGTACACATTCGTCGCCATGGAATATGGTGAAATATGTTGCACTTGTAATATCGTGAAATATGTTATATATTTGAATATTTTGAAAATAAATTCCTTGTTAATAAGTAGCGTGCGTGCGTGTAAACTTGTATTAAAGGTCACATTCACTCCAGAATATGCACCAGAGTGTTGAATACCAGTTCCAGTCAAATTATTTCCTAAAAATCTAGCAGGATTTACATTTGTCAGCTCTACTTAACATTTATCAAGTGTCAAACTAACTACAATGAAATTCAGTTTAAAAAATATAGAAATAAATTAGATCAAATAATAAAAACAGCTAAGAAAACATATTATCACAAGAAATTTGAACAGTCTAAAAATTACATAAAAGAGACATGGAAAACCATTAAATCACTTTTAAACAAGGCCAATACGGCACAACAGACACAATTTCTTCACAAGAATAAGGTCATTACCGATAAATTCGAAATTGCCAATGAATTCAATGATTATTTCGTAAATATAGGACCAGAACTTTCGAGCAAAATCCAATCAACATCCAAGAAAAAAATTTCTGATTACCTTACAGGCAGCTATCAATCATCATTATTCGTTAACCCTACTAACACTGAAGAGATCTTTAACGTTCTAAGCAAACTCAACCCAGCCAAAAGTGTCGGAATCGATGGTTTTAAGTGGCGCATTTATAAAACCTGTGTTGTTATTACACCACAAAAACATCCATTACCGTTCAATCACTACTTGCTAAATCAAATATCTGCATTTAGCTATCAGAATAAAATTTTTATGCTCGCTTATATACTCCCTAATGCCAATACCATCACCATGTAGACCCTCAACCAGGCTTCTGGTAGAGGGACCCCCTGCATTAGCCTTACAATAGACTGGCACCAGTCTGTACTCACTCCTTGGTGACGCTTGTTACTAAGCACGCTCGCGCATGCGCAGTAGGTCCCAAATGTGAAAACTGATTCACTTTTCAAATATTCTGCTAGCAGATCAGTTCGCCTGCTATCATATGGATAAAGGTTTATAGCTTTGCACTGAAAAGTTCAGCTACATTTAATTCTCTGACTCAAGAAAACATGCCTACCATGAAATCTAGCTTGCCTATGTTATGTTTAACTTTCATGTCATGGTGTTTAGAGGGTTTTTGTAACTAGTTTTGAGTTACCAGTTTTCGTGTCAGTACTCCCGTTTTCGAGGTTTGAGAAACCATGCCTATTATATACCATCAAATTACCATGTTATAAAATAGCCAAGTACCACTCTTATTACGTAGATCCTTTATAGTGCTTTCAAACATTTTATTCTAGTATCACTGTGAGTCCAGTCTTCAGTCAGATTTCACGCACTTCCAGACAAGAGATGAAATCTCTGAAGTAAAAGTCTGGTGATTCAAAGAATAAGTCTGGTTATTCATCCTCAGGTAGGAGCCAGACAAAAGACCATATAAGTCTTGAGGGTCTGCATAACCCTCATGCGATGGCATCGGTGGCGGAAGCTTCCGATCCTTCATCTCATGCATAAGTTCATCTTTCCCGTAATTCTTATTGCCAGAAATGTTTTAAGATCTTCCATCTCCTCTGCTCCTGGCTTGTCCGGGCAAGCGGGTTTGCATTCCGGTTTGTCTTCTGGTTTTACCGGGCATCCGGATATGAGCACTGTGATTGTCTGGCTTGGCTGAACATCCGGTGTATCATGATTTTCTGGCTTTTCCGTCCACTTCCGGTTTTTTCCGTTTCTGGCTGTAGTGTTGCTGTTTCCGGTAGGAAGAATGCATATCCGGGTCTGTTGGACCTGGCCTGTTGGACCTGGCATTGCATCATTCATCTATTTCCGTTGCCATTTTTTCAGCTTCCTCTTCCGGTAGTAGTGTTGCTACTTCCGGTAGGAAGAATGATTATCTGGGTCTGTTGGACCTGGCATTGCATCATTCATCTATTTCCGTTTCCAGTTTTTCAGCTTCCTCTTCCGGTAGTAGTGTTGCTACTTCCGGTAGGAAGAATGCATATCTGGGTCTGTTGGACCTGGCATTGCATCATTCATCTATTTCCGTTTCCGGTTTTTCAGCTTCCTCTTCCGGTAGTAGTGTTGCTACTTGCGGATGGAAGAATGCTTATCTGGGTCTGTTTGACCTGGCATTGCATCATTCATCTATATCCGTTTCGGTTTTTTCAGCTTCCTCTTCCGGTAATTCTGTACATCCGGGTTGTAGGATCTTGATCAGTTTCCGGTAGTCTACTTCCGGTTTACACATTTCCGTTTCCTATTTTTCCACATCCGGATTTCGTACAGCCGGGGATACGGTCATTTCCGGTTTTCATGGATCTTTCTGGTGTTCTAGAATTATCTTCCGGGTCTGTCTTCCTGTTTTGGATTTCAGGTGATAGAGAAGTTCCCTGGGGTTCCAGTTTTGTTGTTCAAGTCCGGTTTACATGTTCGCTTTCCTAGAATCTTGTCCTCTTCTTGCCTAAGATTTAGTCTTATTTCCGTATTTGTTTAATATTGGAAATGTTTGATGGCTGAAAATATTCATACCGAGTCATTGCCAGTCTTGTAGTCTCTCTTGGAATTGTAGTCTATTCAGACATTTATTCGTTTATCAGTGACAATTTTCAACGTAATTAAGGACTCTTCTGACTGGTTGCCGTATGGGTTTTTTGTTGCAGATTATTTTATATGCGCATATCATCAGCCGATAAGTCAGTCTGTATTCTACGCATTATCTCGAGATACGATTTTTACTTAAATCCAACTTTAGATGGCCAGTTGTCTTCGGACCATTCAGCCTTTCTTCGCGCTCCTTTTACCTCTTATGTCGGCAGGTTGACATATTTATTTTAACCAAAGGGAGTGAATTTGTAGAGGAAAAAACCTGGATTTTTGTGTAAATCGTAGTCTAATTTTGTCAGTCGCTGAAAAGAATTAGATTCAGTAAAGGTTTCGTAGGGATCAATATGACTACAAGATTAATTTCTCCTTCGATCAATACTCACCATTCTGTTACTTCGGATATACAGCTGGCCTTGACAGCGGCTCTAGGATTATAGACTTAGAAAGCTTTACCGACTCCTGGGAACCGGGTACTCGCCTCCCAACTGCCGAGTACCCGTTTACCATAGAGCTCATTTCTTGTTTGCATGGCAACAAGAGCAATAATGCTTTCTGCATTGAGGATTTTAGTGTTTTTTGTGAAAGAAAATCTAAGTCTTTAATCTGTGATAGTTTGTGTGTTCGTGAAAGGATTAACTAAAGGATACTATGGAGAATACCGCCGAAGATAACCAGGTTGTATCGTTCTTTATTATCCATAGTTAAAAGACTTAGGTCTCTAAATTTCGCTGTGTCGCATGTTCCAATTTCTGACCCCATAGAATCTGGGACGTGTGCTAACAACGATATATGCCAGACGATCGCCTTCTTTAACCCCCAACAGGCGATCGGCAGATATGAAAATAGGTGTTATGCTACAGTATTTCTAACATGAATATCCGCTGACGTCGTTCTCCGTAGGATCCGAGCGGGTGATGTCACACCCGGTCGCTCGGATGTTTATGTGAAGAAAAATTTTTCATTAATTCGCGCATCTTGTTCTCGGTGCTGCGTACTAAAAATGGTACCGGAAACTTTAGAATGATCAAGTTTACGTGCGATCACGATCGGTTTGCAATGATCGGTGGTTTCAAAATTCTTGAGTAGATGCGTGGTCTGCGGTTTTACCGTGTGATACAGCAGTTTGTTATACATTTTGTTGTTTTCTTCACATATCGTGCTGCTTTCGTTAGGAGTATAATTTATATTGATTAGTAAATATACCCCGAATGCTATGCGATATGATTCCTGGAGCCGTTACACATCCTGGAGGATCTATTATGGGTGTGTTTAATGCCCGCCTCGTTCTTGTCGTCATAATCAATGCGATCGTTGTTGTAACGTGGCGGGGTGGGGTGCGGGAGGGTTACAGTTAATTTATGAGTCAAATTATTTGAAAATTAATTGTCTGCCTTCCATCCGGGTCTCGTTCCGCTTGGTTATTGTAGGTTTGTGCTTATGTTATAGGCCAAGCCAGCCCCGCCATCATGTGACGAATGCTATAAGTTTGTCCGTGTCGTGTTCAAGGACCATGTCTGTTTTAGGTGTTCCCTGTGTAATATTGATCATAGGTGTAATGTTTGTGCAGTGTGGTCCGTTGAGATGATGGTTAAGTTCCTTGCCCAGAAGGACTTGGCTGGGTCTGACGCGGGGTCAGGCGGTCCGAGAGTAAATCGTGGAGCGCCCGGTTCGGCCGGTGGGGGTGCTCCACGTCCCCAGCTGGAGGTGGCGGAGATGGCACCGCCGGCGTGCTTTGGTCCGGCTATGCAGGGTTTTCTGCATAGCGTTCTGCCCACGCTGGTGTCGTCCCTGCTACCAAAGGTTGGGGGGCAGTTTCTCCCCATGCCTGGTACGGATCCTGTCCTCGGACAGGATTCTGGACTGGTTACCGAGGGGGCCGTCTCGTACGGCCCCCTGGCAGTCCCGTCTGGCTTCGGCCAAACGGGTTCTGTTTCTCTGCGGCCACCTCCGGGTGGTCCAGTAGCGGTGGCCGGTCCGTCAGGTGTGGGAGCCGTCCGCCAGGACGGTTCCACGGTTGACTCGTCTAGTGACGACTTTTCGGAGTCTGAAGACGAGGAGGAGAGGTTGCTGCGGCCCGTGAAGCCGCAGGTGGAGAATATGGATGTTGATTCCGTCATAGACGGAACCGGCCTCCATTTGTCTGGTTTGGCGCAAGCCAGGTCAGCTGCTCCGCCTGTGGCTGAGGCCAATCCGTTACTGTGCACTGGTTCCGTGCGGCTTGGTTTGGCACCAGCCGTCACGGGAACAGGTGTGCCGGGCCGGGCGTGGTACTCACCTATCTCGCCTGGTCCGGCAGTCGGACGTGGGGTGCCGTTGGCGCCCGTGTCCGGCTATGGTTCCGCGACTGCTACGGGTCCGTACGGTTTTCCGTGCGGACCTACCCCATGGACCGGAGTGTTTCATGGGGTGGCGGCGGAACCGTGTGGTACCGGAGTGCCTGGCGTGTCAGCCGTGGCTCCTTGCCGGGAGGCCGTGGCTGGCAGACCCGTGAGCACGTCAACGGGTGACGTGTTTGCGGGGGTGTCTTCATCGGAGGTAGATTGGTCAGATGCTCTGGCGTGGCTAGCCAGGGTTGACCCGTCTGTGATTTCGGCCACGGCCGATGAAGATGCGCCCGGTCCGTCGGTTGCGTCGATCAGGACGGGGATTTTGCCCGCGGCCCGGATCCAGTCAGTGGGACTGGATCCACGGTTCATAGATTTGTTGGATGCTATTTATAGCAAACAACTGATGACCAAGGGTCAGCTCCTGCGGCCTCCAGGGAGGTGCGGGCAAGATGTCGTATTCCGCGGGGGGAATACGACAGGTATGGTGTAGTCCCGTCGGTCACGGAGTATGACCGATGGGTACTGGGCGTCCAGAGTGCCGTGGCGGGTGGCCCCGGTCCGGCACTTGTGGACAAGTCTCAGGTACACCAGGAAGAAGTCCTGTCCCTATGCGATGAGGGTGTGAGGTAGAGCTGGGCGGTTTCCCGATAAAACCGGGAAAATCGCGATATTATTGTTATTGTTATCGTTATCGTCTCATTTCTAAAAACCGCCAATATCGTCAAATACCGTCAGTGACGGTATTGACAATTTATATATTGTAATAATTTGATAATAAAGCATTTCATGCGAATTTGACGAGTCTGGTCTCTTCATTTCCGTATTCATGGTAGTCAAAAGCAATAATTTTCGGCACTATTATTGCAGTAAATATATGTCCATGTGTTATATACATAGCCCTACTGTTCTTAGTATAGTTATCCTTCCATGCTCAATTAAATGTTGTTCCAATGAAGACAAGTTAAATCTGAAAATCGTAGTTGCTGACAACGTTGAATACGCAAAATAGCAACCATTTGTAAAACACAAATAAACTTAACTCAGCCTCGTTTTGATTATATTATTGGAATACCACCTTCACTTTCCATAGCTGATGACGCGATTGACGTCATTACAAGGGAATAAATAAAACATCGACCATCCAAATATCCTAGCGGGATAAATTCACTCGCTAACTATGACGATAAATTCAAGCGATCTAACTAAACCGGTGAAGCCATAACTGCAATCCCTCTATTCTTCGCTTGTTCAAGAATAATTCAAGTCACACGTGAGTATACATGTACGCTTGGGCGAGTATTGATCAGTCTATACCAGTAATACCATTGATATGCTGAATGCGCTAAAGGCAGCCGCAATATGAATGAAACAAGCCCGGCTGATCATGACAATAATTTCCAATCAAATTGTCTCCAAAATATTTAGCTAAAATCGGACAAGTTATTAATAACTAATAACCTCTTAGATCATCTTTTATAGAAGACAGCAGATCTTATAGGGTGGAATGTGTTGTATTCACTAATTTCGCGCGTTCTGGGTCATTGGCTCAGGCGACTATTGCGCCATCGATCTATAGGGCTATGATCTAACCACTTTCAAGACGAATGCAGAGGCTTTATGGAAATATAATTTAAAGGAAATAATAAATAAAGAGCTGATTAGTTTGAAAACTTTATGACCCAAAAGTTGTTACTGACATCGACAGCAACAACTTTGAGTCAAATTGTTTTGAAATAATCTGTATAAATAGCTGATTATTTTTTTCACACACTCCGGTAAGTCCAGTTTATAGGATGAAGTGTGTGATTGACTTTCATGCCGGTCGACAATGTTCTAAAGGGGTGGATGGGGGCTGGGCGGACGGGTGGGGTTGATTAGTCAATTCCTTATAAAACTTGACCATTTTCAATAATTAACCATTCAGTACCAGAATTTTGCACGTCAAGTATAATAATTTAATCAGTGATCGACGATTCTTATCTACAATTATACATTCTCTATTTTATTGCTAAAAAAAATTCAGGTCATTTTGTTATCTTTATACATGCATACACGCGCGCAGCTGATCGCGTCTTCAGACCTGGTTAGTCCATTAATTGATCATGTGCCTAATCGCGTGGTCTTCCTCGCGGAGAATTCATTATAAGCTTTCAATAGTAATAATAAAAACAGCTGATCGTGAATGCTTCACCAAGTATCTTTCATTGGTTTTAACCAGGTCATAATCGGGTGCAGTGTTTTATGTTTTTAACCAATCAGATTGGACCCTTGGGATTCCCCTTGGAGATTCCTGCGCGCACAGTGACGGAGTTAAGGCCACTTATGCGCATCTTCCTCTTCACAATGACAAAGTAAAACGTAAAAAGGCGAGAAAAAATATTTTATTTGGTGCTGGAACAAATATAATACAAAGTGTAGGCTTTGTTTGTTTATACATCTAAAAAGGATGCCTATTCATAGATTGGCCATATTAACCCTATCATATCCAAAATTATTCCAAAAACGCGATATTAGTAGTTATCGCGGTATTTTTCACACATACCGTTATCGTCATCCCAATGACAATACCGCCCAGCTCTAGTGTGAGGGCAGCGATGAGCGCTGTCAACCACTCTTATCGTCTCCTTCAGTCGGTGTGGGCTGAAGCGGGGGCAGGCCACCCTGTGCCACCTGTGGCGCTTTCATGTGTCAATGACGGCCTGGTGCTGTCGATGGACGCATTGGCAAGGGTGCAAGCGCGTGTGACGAAATCCAGGAGGCAAATGGTCATTGCCCATATGCGTCCGGCTACGGCAGTCAGGGAGCGTCTTCTTGGGACGCCCCTGACAGGGCCTAGCATCTTCGGTGGCCAAGCGCGGGCCATCTTAGAGGATACCGCCAGTATCGCGCAGAATCGGTTAGCGGTAAACCTACAGCTAGAGCTAGTGCGGCAAGCGCACGCACTAGGGGCTGTGGGGGCCCCGCTAACGGGACAACCTTCAAAGAAGCAGAAGAAGCATAAGGGCAAGGCGAAAGCTAGGCCTGTTGCGACTTCTGCTTCAGCTGGGTTTTCGGAGCCGCCGCCGGCGAAGAAGCCCAGGAAGGTTGTAGAGGCGCCTACCCTCCCCAGTGTTGCTCCTAACCGCCCTAGAGGCGGGAAGGGCAAGGGGAAGAGTAAGGGTAAGGCCTCAAAGGGCAGACAGAAGGGGCCGAAGCGTACCTGAGGGTACGAAAGCTCCCTTCATATCCGCCTGGACCGCGCCTGTGCGACAGGAACAGCGGTGCCAGTTATACCCGTCGTGCCTAGAACGAAATGGTTCTCTCTCTCTCGTTAAGAAAGAGGGGGGGGCGGACTGCGAGCCGGACAACCCCGTTAGACGTCGAGGCGTCTATGGTGGGTGGAAGGCTCATGCGTTTCGTCGAGGCCTGGCGAGGTGTGACGTCAGACAGTCTGGTCCTGGGATGGTTATCCCAGGGTTACATGCCGGAGTGGTGAGACTTTCCACCACAAAATCTGTCTTTGGCACCTGTCTGGACACCCGTGCCAAGGGAGCCAGACAAGTTAGAAGCCATTCAAAAGGAAGTGTCGGGTTTGCTTCTGAAGGGAGCAATAAAACCAGCAAACCGAAACACTCCAGGCTTCTATTCAAACATGTTCCTTGTCCCCAAGAGCACAGGGGGATGGAGACCCATACTCAATCTCAGGCTATTAAATTGGTTTATCCATACGCCTCGGTTCCAGATGGAAACGCCGAGGTCAGTAATGGCGGGATTGAGGAAAGGAATGTGGTGTGTATCGATCGATCTGAAAGATGCATATTTCCACATTCCTATGAATCGGAGTTGGCACAGGTTTCTGAGATTTGCGTTTCAGAATCAAGTATGGGAGTTTACTGTTCTGCCGTTTGGCCTGTCGACAGCTCCGAGGGTTTTCACAAGAGTGGTCCTTGCGGGGACAGCGTTTCTCAGAAAAGAGAACGTGGCGCTACACACCTACATAGACGACTGGCTGCTCAAGGCAGACTCGGCAGCCAGGTTGAACGTGGATACTGCTCTGACTCTGAAGTTACTTTCAGATCTAGGCGGGATAGTCAACGAGGAGAAATCCGAGTTGACGCCCACTCAACATTTCGTTTATTTGGGGATGCGATTCGACCTCGAGGAGGGCAGGGTTTACCCGTCAGAGCCCAGTGTGGTGTCTCTGTTAGCCATCCTCAAGAGTTTTCGAGTGGGAAACCACATTCAGGCGAGGCAGTTCCTTCAGATGCTGGGCATGATGGTCTCCATGGAGCAGGTTATCCTGTACGCTGCTCTAATGCGAAGGCCTATCCAGTTGTATCTGATGTTTCTGTGGAAACAGAGAACAGAACCCCTGTCAAAACTGGTGCCAGTTTTGGAGCCGATAGTATCGCATCTTCTATGGTGGAAACGGCGTCAGAATCTCCTATTAGGGGTTTCGCTGCACCTACCCCACCCCCAGCTGTTCGTCTACACGGATGCATCGCTGGAAGGGTGGGGTGCCTGCCTGGGAGAACACCAGGTCTCGGGCACATGGACTCTCCCGGAGAGTCAGCTGCATATCAATCTGTTGGAAATGATGGCAGTGGAACTGGCGTTGGAAGAGTTCCTTCCGATGATCAGGGGCAAGGTGATATTGATACGGTCGGACAATTCGACAGTAGTATCATATATAAATCGCCAAGGCGGGACCAGGTCGCCCACTCTGTGTATCAGGGTGTGGCACTTGATTCAATGGTGCAGGAATTACTCGGTTGTTTTGAAAGCAGCTCATATTCCTGGCCGATTGAACATTCTGGCGGATGCTTTGTCTCGCAGACAGAGAATCCTGCCAACAGAATGGTCCCTCAACCCTCCGGTTCTGCGACGGATCTTCGAGCATTGGGGCAAACCCAACGTGGACTTGTTCGCCACAAAGGAAAATGCTCAAATCATGACATATGTCTCGCCGATTCCAGATCCAAATGCCGTCGATACAGACGCTCTGGCGATAAGCTGGAGAGGGATGCACGCTTATGCGTACCCACCCACCATTCTTCTACCGAAGGTATTGGTGAAGGTCAGGGAGGAACCGTGTCTGGTCCTGCTAATAGCGCCGTATTGGCCGAGCAGGGCGTGGTTCACGGATCTTCTAGATCTGCTGGTGGAAAATCCTGTGCAGTTGCCCGAGATTCCGAACATAATCTCCCAGGCCAAGGGACGCTTCCTACACGAGCATCCCGAAATGTTCAAATTGACTGCGTGGATGTTATCAAACAACGTTCCACTTCGGAAGGCTTTTCTCGACAGGCTGCTGATTTCATCGCGGCTGCAAGAAGGAGGTCAACCTTCAAGTCATATAACAACAAGGTTAACAGATTTGCAGACTGGTGTGAAGAAAAGGGTATTGATACCTTTCAATCCACTATTCAGCAAATAGCAGACTTTCTCTGTGAGCTGTTCTTTTCAGGACTAGCTCCCGTCACAGTTGCTGGATACAAGTCAGCTTTGGCATCAGTTATCGCTTGTCTAGCCAACAGGGATAGTCCAGAGGTGGCCCAGTTAAATGTGATGTTGAAGGGAATGAGCAATCTCCGACCAAGACAACCGGTAGTCATTCCAGCCTGGAGTCTATCTTTAGTGCTTAATGTACTGGCCAAGCACCCTTTCGAACCGTTGCGTTCGGCTAGTCTAAAGCATTTGACTCTAAAGGCGGTCTTTCTATTGGCAGCTTCCTCAGCTAGAAGGCGCAGTGAGATCCATGCGCTTTCGGCAGAGAGGAACCGATCTATTGTTTCTGGAGAAGGTCTGCGTCTTCTGCCAAGAGCAGAGTTTATGTCAAAGAACCAATCTTTGAGATATCCCGGCAAACCGATCATAATACTGAAGTTAACTAGGTTTGATCGTGATGCCAGTGTCTGGTGCCCGGTCCGTGCTTTGACTAAGTACAGGAAACGGACTGACTCGTTACGGTCGAACGATAGACATCTGTGGATCTGCCATAAGAAGCCTTATGGCGCCGCATCCATGGATACTATCTCTCGTTGGGTGGTCGAATGCATTCAGACTACTCACGAGATGGCGACTGGGCACCAGGTGCAAGGCGTAAGGGCACACGATGTCAGAGGAATAGCCGCCTCGACCGCCTTTTACAATGGTGTTCCGTTAGAGGACATCATGGCCGTTTCACAATGGCACTGTGAGTCCTCATTCACGGATTACTATATGAGGGATGTGTCAGACTCAGCCAATCCACTCGCTTTAGCTGTTTTGAAACGATAGTTAGTGACCACACTGCTCGTCACCCTTTTTTCACTTTGGTAAGAAAAGAACCTAAAGCAGGCATGGTCAGGCGAGAGGATGTCAACCAGATTGTGTCACTGATGTCCGAACCGGTGAATGGTTGGAGGCGGTACGTCTGAAGTCCAATTATCATAAGGTAATTCAATAGTGAGAGTTTTTTGTATTATGTATATGTATCATGTTCATTCATCTTATATATTCATGCTCATTCCCAGGCTAATACATGGAATATGCAGGGAGTAGTTAACCCTCTTGGCATATTGGTGTTTTCAGGCGAGATACATGTTCGTGAGTTCTCTCCCTTTTCTTAGGAGGAAAAAGGGGGAGGGGGCGTGACGCGAATGTGATTCGGTTCCGTGAACTTGACGGTCCTTTTAGGTCTCCGTTAGTCAAGTTTGAAGTCTAAAATCTTTCTCCAAGGGGCAAAATTAGCATTTATGGCTTGCCCCTTCCCACCAGGTTACTGATCAAATCTGGTGTATATCAGAAGTAACAGAATGGTGAGTATTGATCGAAGGAGAATGAAGGAAATGTCAATTTCCCTTTCTCCGAGATCTAACAATACTCACCATTCTGTTACGGACCCAGCCTCCCAGCCCCACGGAGGCAAGCCATAGTTTTCTCTTGTTTGGTGGCTATGCAAACAATATGAGCTCTATGGTAAACGGGTACTCGGCAGTTGGGAGCCGAGTACCCGGTTCCCAGGAGTCGGTAAAGCTTTCTAAGTCTATAATCCTAGAGCCACTGTCAAGGCCAGCTGTATATCCGAAGTAACAGAATGGTGAGTATTGTTAGATCTCGGAGAAAGGGAAATTGACATTTCCTTCAGTCTACAAGAACAATAGTCGCTTAGAAAAGATGATCAAGCGGATAAGGGGGCAGGAAGAAGGATTATAAGCTGAATTCTTCTTCTGCGTTGACATAGTTTCGGTGAGTTCACTCTGTTTTCATATTTTTTCCCCCACAATTTTGGTTGTTTTCTCTTTTCTAGCATAATTTTTTGCTCTATTTTGACTGGGTTGCTGCAGGCCTCCGGACGGTAGTTTTCGGTGTGCAGGGACTCGGGATTTGCTGGGTCTTTTGGGGGCATTTTGGCTGAGGGTTGTTGGTGAAGCGAATTCCAGTCGAGTCAGCCCAATTGCCAACCCGGCCTACTTAAATTAGTCAGCTCGGCCTAGGATAAAAAGTCATGTCGACCCGATTTAATAAAAGTCAAATAGGCCTAGGAATGCATTCACCTGGCTTCTTTCTTCTTTTCGATCGCCGGTATCACACTTGGAGAGCCGTTCTCAAGATGAAATCTTTTCACCTGGCTGGAAGCATGGAATAATTGGGAATCTCATATTTCTATATCCTTGATTTCGGAACCTTTCTTCAAAAATTGATGATATGGAAATACGAGTTCTCCTTCGATCAATACTCACCATTCTGTTACTTCTGATATACAGCTGGCCTTGACAGCGGCTCTAGGATTATAGACTTAGAAAGCTTTACCGACTCCTGGGAACCGGGTACTCGGCTCCCAACTGCTGAGTACCCGTTTACCATAGAGCTCATTCTTGTTTGCATAGCAACAAGAGCAATACATGCTTTCTGCATTGAGGATTTTAGTGTTTTTTGTGAAAGAAAATCTAAGTCTTTAATCTGTGATAGTTTGTGTGTTCGTGAAAGGATTAACTAAAGGATACTATGGAGAATACCGCCGAAGATAACCAGGTTGTATCATTCTTTATTATCCATAGTTAAAAGACTTAGGTCTCTAAATTTCGCTGTGTCGCATGTTCCAATTTCTGACCCCATAGAATCTGGGACGTGTGCTAACAACGATATATGCCAGACGATCGCCTTCTTTAACCCCCAACAGGCGATCGGCAGATATGAAAATAGGTGTTATGCTACGGTATTTCTAACACGAATATCGGCTGACGTCGTTCTCCGTAGGATCCGAGCGGGGGACGTCACACCCGGTCGCTCGGATGTTTATGTGAAGAAAAAATTTTCATTAATTCGCGCATCTTGTTCTGGGTGCTGCGTACTAAAAATGGTACCGGAAACTTTAGAATGATCAAGTTTACGTGCGATCACGATAGATTTGCAATGATCAGTGGTTTCAAAATTCTTGAGTAGATGCGTCGTCTGCGGTTTTACCGTGTGATACAGCAGTTTGTTATACATTTTGTTGTTTTCTTCACATATCGTGCTGCTTTCGTTAGGAGTATAATTTATATTGATTAGTAAATATACCCCGAATGCTATGTGATATGATTCCTGGAGCCGTTACACATCCTGGAGGATCTATTATGGGTGTGTTTAATGCCCGCCTCGTTCTTGTCGTCATAATCAATGCGATCGTTGTTGTAACGTGGCGGGGTGGGGTGCGGGAGGGTTACAGTTAATTTATGAGTCAAATTATTTGAAAATTAATTGTCTGCCTTCCATCCGGGTCTCGTTCCGCTTGTTTATTGTAGGTTTGTGCTTATGTTATAGGCCAAGCCAGCCCCGGCATCATGTGACGAATGCCATAAGTTTGTCCGTGTCGTGTTCAAGGACCATGTCTGTTTTAGGTGTTCCCTGTGTAATATTGATCATAGGTGTAATGTTTGTGCAGTGTGGTCCGTTGAGATGATGGTTAAGTTCCTTGCCCAGAAGGACTTGGCTGGGTCTGACGCGGGGTCAGGCGGTCCGAGAGTAAATCGTGGAGCGCCCGGTTCGGCCGGTGGGGGTGCTCCACGTCTGCGTGGTTTGGTCCGGCTATGCAGGGTTTTCTGCATAGCGTTCTGCCCACGCTGGTGTCGTCCCTGCTACCAACGGTTGGGGGGCAGTTTCTCCCCATGCCTGGTACGGATCCTGTCCTCGGACAGGATTCTGGACTGGTTACCGAGGGGGCCGTCTCGTACGGCCCCCTGGCAGTCCCGTCTGGCTTCGGCCAGGCGGGTTCTGTTTCTCTGCGGCCACCTCCGGGTGGTCCAGTAGCGGTGGCTGGTCCGTCAGGTGTGGGAGCCGTCCGCCAGGACGGTTCCACGGTTGACTCGTCTAGTGACGACTCTTCGGAGTCTGAAGCCGAGGAGGAGAGGTTGCTGCATCCCGTGAAGCCGCAGGTGGAGAATATGGAGGTTGATTCCGTCCTGGATGGAACCGGCCTCCATTTGTCTGGTTTGGCGCAAGCCAGGTCAGCGGCTCCGCCTGTGGCTGAGGCCAATCCGTTACCGTGCACCGGTTCCGTGCGGCTTGGGCTGGCACCAGCCATCACGGGAACGGGTGTGCCGGGCCTTTGCGTGGTACTCACCTATCTCGCCTGGTCCGGCAGTCGGACGTGGGGTGCCGTTGGCGCCCGTGTCCGGCTATGGTTCCGCGACTGCTACGGGTCCGTACGGTTTTCCGTGCGGACCTACCCCATGGACCGGAGTGTTTCATGGGGTGGCGGCGGAACCGTGTGGTACCGGAGTGCCTGGCGTGTCAGCCGTGGCTCCTTGCCGGGAGGCCGTGGCTGGCAGGCCCGTGAGCACGTCAACGGGTGACGTGTTTGCGGGGGTGTCTTCATCGGAGGTAGATTGGTCAGATGCTCTGGCGTGGCTAGCCAGGGTTGACCCGTCTGTGGTTTCGGCCACGGCCGATGAAGATGCGCCCCGTCCATCGGTTGCGTCGATCAGGACGGGAATTTTGCCCACAGCCCGGATCCAGTCAGTGGGACTGGATCCACGGTTCATAGATTTGTTGGATGCTATTTATAGCAAACAACTGATGACCAAGGGTCAGCTCCCTGCGGCCTCCAGGGAGGTGCGGGCAAGATATCGTATTCCGCGGGGGGAATACGACAGGTATGGTGTAGTCACGGAGGATGACCGATGGGTACTGGGCGTCCAGAGTGCCGTGGCGGGTGGCCCCGGTCCGGCACTTGTGGACAAGTCTCAGGTACACCAGGAAGAAGTCCTGTCCCTATGCGATGAGGGTGTGAGGGCAGCGATGAGCGCTGTCAACCACTCTTATCGTCTCCTTCAGTCGGTGTGGGCTGAAGCGGGGGCAGGCCACCCTGTGCCACCTGTGGCGCTTTCATGTGTCAATGACGGCCTAGCTCTCGATGGACGCATTGGCAAGGGTGCAAGCGCGAGTGACGAAATCCAGGAGGCAAATGGTCATTGACCATATGCGTCGGGCTACGGCAGTCAGGGAGCGTCTCCTTGGGACACCCCTGACAGGGCCTAGCATCTTCGGTGGCCAAGCGTGGGCCATCTTAGAGGATACCGCCAGTATCGCGCAGAATCGGTTAGCGGTAAACCTACAGCTAGAGCTAGTGCGGCAAGCGCACGCACTAGGGGCTGTGGGGAAACCGCTAACGGGACAACCTTCAAAGAAGCAGAAGAAGCATAAGGGCAAGGCGAAAGCTAGGCCTGTTGCGACTTCTGCTTCAGCTGGGTTTTCAGAGCCGCCACCGGCGAAGAAGCCCAGGAAGGTTGTAGAGGCGCCTACCCTCCCCAATGTTGCTCCTGACCGCCCTAGAGGCGGGAAGGGTAAGGGTAAGGCCTCAAAGGGCGGACAGAAGGGGCCGAAGCATACCTGAGGGTACGAAAGCTCCCTTCATATCCGCCTGGACCGCGCCTGTGCGACAGGAACAGCGGTGCCAGTTATACCCGTCGTGCCTAGAACGAAATGGTTCTCTCTCTCTCGTTAAGAAAGAGGGGGGGGGGGGCGGACTGCGAGCCGGACAACCCTGTTGGACGTCGAGGCGTCTATGGTGGGTGGAAGGCTCATGCGTTTCGTCGAGGCCTGGCGAGGTGTGACGTCAGACAGTCTGGTCCTGGGATGGTTATCCCAGGGTTACATGCCGGAGTGGTGGGACTTTCCACCACAAAATCTGTCTGGCACCTGTCTGGACACCCGTACCAAGGGAGCCAGACAAGGTAGAAGCCGTTCAAAAGGAAGTGTCGGGTTTGCTTCTGAAGGGAGCAATAAAACCAGCAAACCGAAACACTCCAGGCTTCTATTCAAACATGTTCCTTGTCCCCAAGAGCACAGGGGGATGGAGACCCATACTCAATCTCAGGCCATTAAATTGGTTTATCCATACGCCTCGGTTCCAGATGGAAACGCCGAGGTCGGTAATGGCGGGATTGAGGAAAGGAATGTGGTGTGTATCGATCGATCTGAAAGATGCATATTTCCACATTCCTATGAATCGGAGTTGGCACAGGTTTCTGAGATTTGCGTTTCAGAATCAAGTATGGGAGTTTACAGTTCTCCCGTTTGGCCTGTCGACAGCTCCGAGGGTTTTCACAAGAGTGGTCCTTGCGGTGTCAGCGTTTCTCAGAAAAGAGAACGTGGCGCTACACACCTACATAGACGACTGGCTGCTCAAGGCAGACTCGGCAGCCAGGTTGAACGTGGATACTGCTCTGACTCTGAAGTTACTTTCAGATCTAGGCTGGATAGTCAACGAGGAGAAATCCGAGTTGACGCCCACTCAACATTGCGTTTAATTGGGGATGCGATTCGACCTCGAGGAGGACAGGGTTTACCCGTCAGAGTCCAGAGTGGTGTCCCTGTTAGCCATCCTCAAGAGTTTTCGAGTGGGAAACCACATTCAGGCGAGGCGGTTCCTTCAGATGCTGGGCATGATGGTCTCTGTGGAGCAGGTTATCCCGTACGCTGCTCTAATACGAAGGCCTATCCAGTTGTATCTGATGTCTCTGTGGAAACAGAGAACAGAACCCCTGTCAAAACTGGTGCCAGTTTTGGAGCCGATAATATCGCATCTTCTATGGTGGAAACAGCGTCAGAATCTCCTATTAGGGGTTTCGCTGCACCTACCCCACCCCCAGCTGTCCGTCTACACGGATGCATCGCTGGAAGGGTGGGGTGCCTGCCTGGGAGAACACCAGGTCTCGGGCACATGGACTCTCCCGGAGAGTCAGCTGCATATCAATCTGTTGGAAATGATGGCAGTGGAACTGGCGTTGGAAGAGTTCCTTCCGATGATCAGGGGCAAGGTGATATTGATACGGTCGGACAATTCGACAGTAGTATCATATATAAATCGCCACGGCGGGACTAGGTCGCCCACTCTGTGTATCAGGGTGTGGCACTTGATTCAATGGTGCAGGAATTACTCGGTTGTTTTGAAAGCAGCTCATATTCCTGGCCGATTGAACATTCTGGCGGATGCTTTGTCTCGCAGACAGAGAATTCTGCCAACGGAATGGTCCCTCAACCCTCCAGTTCTACGAAGGATCTTCGAGCATTGAGGCAAACCCAACATGGACTTGTTCGCCACAAGGGAAAATGCTCAAATCATGACTTATGTCTCGCCGATTCCAGATCCAAATGCCGTCGATACAGACGCTCTGGCGATAAGCTGGAGGGGGATGCACGCTTACGCGTACCCACCCACCATTCTTCTGCCGAAGGTATTGGTGAAGATCAGGGAAGAACCGTGTCTGGTCCTGCTAATAGCGCCGTATTGGCCCAGCAGGGCGTGGTTCACGGATCTGCTAGATCTGCTGGTGGAAAACCCAGTGCAGTTGCCTGAGATTCCGAACATAATCTCCCAGGCCAAGGTACGCTTCCTACACGAGCATCCCGAAATGTTCAAATTGACTGCATGGATGTTATCAAACAACGTTCCACGTCGGAAGGCTTTTCTCGACAAGCTGCTGATTTCATCGTGGCTGCGAGAAGGAGGTCAACCTTCAAGTCATATAACAACAAGGTTAAACAGATTTGCAGACTGGTGTGAAGAAAATGGTATTGATACCTTTCAATCCACTCTTCAGCAAATAGCAGACTTTCTCTGTGACTGTTCTTTTCAGGACTAGCTCCTGTCACAATTGCTGGATACAAGTCAGCTTTGGCATCAGTTATCCCTTGTCTAGCCAGAGGTGGCCCAGTTAAATGTGATGGTGAAGGGAATGAGCAATCTCCGACCGAGACAACCGGTAGTCCTTCCAGCCTGGAGTCTATCTTTAGTGCTTAATGTACTGGCCAAGCACCCTTTCGAACCGTTGCGTTCGGCTAGTCTAAGGCATTTGACTCTAAAGGCGGTCTTTCTATTGGCAGCTTCCTCAGCTAGAAGGCGCTGTGAGATCCATACGCTTTCGGCAGAGAGGGACCGATTTATTGTCTCCGGAGAGGATCTGCGTCTTCTGCCAACAGCAGAGTTTATGTCAAAGAATCAATCTTTGAGATATCCCGGCAAACCGATCATAATACTGAAGTTAACTAGGTTTGATCGTGATGCCAGTGTCTGGTGCCCGGTCCGTGCTTTGACTAAGTACAGGAAACGGACTGACTCGTTACGGTCGAACGATAGACATCTGTGGATCTGCCATAAGAAGCCTTATGGCGCCGCATCCATGGATACTATCTCTCGTTGGGTAGTCGAATGCATTCAGACTACTCATGAGATGGCGACTGGGCACCAGGTGCAAGGCGCAAGGGCACACGATGTTAGAGGAATAGCTGCCTCGACCGCCCTTTACAGCGGTGTTCCGTTAGAGGACATCATGGCCGTTGCACAATGGCACTGTGCGTCCTCATTTACGGATTACTATATGGGGGATGTGTCAGACTCAGCCAACCCACTCGCTTTAGCTGTTTTGAGACGATAGTTAAGTGACCACACTGCTCTTCACCATTTTTTCACTTTGGTAAGAAAAGAACCTAAAGCAGGCATGGTCGAGCGTGAGGATGACAACCAGATTGTGTCACTGATGGCCGGACCAGTGAATGGTTGGAGGCGGTACGTCTGAAGTCCAATTATCATAAGGTAATTCAATAGTGAGAGTTTTTTGTATTATGTCTATATATCATGTTCATTCATCATATATATTCATGCTCATTCCCAGGCTAATACATGTGAATATGCAAGGAGCAGTTAACCCTCTTGGCATATTTGTGTTTCAGGCGAGATACATGTTCGTGAGTTCTCTCCCTTTTCTTAGGAGAAAAAAGGGGGGGGGGGGGTGCAGTGATGCGAATGTGATTCGGTTCCGTTAACTTGACGGTCCTTTTTAGGTGTCCGTTAGTCAAGTTTAAGTCTAACTCTTTCTCCAAGGGGCAAAAGTAGCATTTATGGCTTGCCCCTTCCCACCAGGTTACTGACCAAATCTGGTGTATATCAGAAGTAACAGAATGGTGAGTATTGATCGAAGGAGAATGAAGGCAATTTCCCCTTCTCCGAGATCTAACAATACCCACCATTCTGTTACAGACCCAGCCCCATGGAGGCAAGCCATGGATTTCTCTTGTTTGGTGGCTATGCAAACAATATGAGCTCTATGGTAGACGGGTACTCGGCAGTTGGGAGCCGAGTACCCGGTTCCAAGGAGTCGGTAAAGCTTTCTAAGTCTACAGTCCTAGAGCCAGCTGTCAGGGCCAGCTGTATATCAGAAGTAACAGAATGGTGAATATTGTTAGATCTCGGAGAAAGGGGAATTTAAATTTCCTTCATTTTAAGACGATGGTGATCTTAAGATATTACCGAGATTTCCGTGTGTGTATGGTATACAGATTATTGTGTGTAGTAGCTACCATAGAAGTCTAGGTAGGCCTGCTACAGTAGATAATCTTTATCCTATTTAAGCGTGCTGGTTGGCCCAATAATATTGCTATAGCTATGTTCATATGTACATTTAAATGCACAGTGTCGGTTCAGCCTAATAATGCACCTATATGTATATACATGTGTGCGCTTATGTGCATTCGTATGTGGCTATGGGTGATACTGTAGGGTCAGCTCGACCCAAGGGTATAGTCGCACATGATAGGCATAAACATAGATCGAGTTGACCTGGGCCGAGTTGGAACTAGGCCGAGTTGAGGGTGGGCCGGGGTGTATTTGGGCCGAGTTGACTGGATACCGGTGAAGCCACTGGCAACTTTCGGTCGGATTGTTCCCGGACTGTTCGGTGGGTCTTGGGTTTTTGCTCGTTGAAGTTGTTGTCTGGGGGCTGGCGGCGGGCCGGGTGGGTGGGGGTTGCGCTGGAGGGGTGGAAGAACGGCCTAAAATCTTTGGATTTAAGCAGCCACCAACAATTTTCGATCAAAATGTTTTCAAAATATTTTGCAGGTCCAGAGATATTACAGTTGTAATATGTCGTCTGCAAAATTCAGTATCCAGACCGTTAATATCAAGTATCAGTGTTCAATCTTTGCTTTTATTGAGATTTCTAACACAATGTCATTTGTTATTACAAATATATAAAAAATCTTTTAAGTTTTCTGCCTCTTGGCATAAATATCGAATGGTTTAGGATATCAAATTGATCATTATACCTAAGCCAAGTCTTGAAGCTGGCTTGTTTTCCTATGTCGTTGATTTAAATATGGGACACAGTTTTGCAATCATTATAGGATCCTGTGTCACGTTCAGGCTGATGATTTTCCGTGATTTCAGTCTAATACTTCAGTGTAGAAGAACTGAGTGCAATCTTGGGAGTTAGTCGACCTTAGGTCTATATATAAAACCCTGTGACTTGAAGAATGAGTCTAGGTTGTTTTTGAATGTGTTTTATGTTGGAGCGTTAATTGCTTCTGTTGGTAAAGGATTCCATACATTAACACTATTTGTAAGAAATACTTGCGTAGATCAAGTATTATTTGACAAGCTGACAAGATGATCTGTCGAGCCCGAGCGGCTAGGCATCCGTTGATGTTTTCAATAACAATTTTTTATTAAATCTGCTCCATTATTATACAATTTTTAAATTAGATAGTCAAATGTTTGCCATAGTTCTCTTAACAGGACCTTGTCATGCGTTTTATTCGTAGAATTGTGATGATGTCATCACAAGTAAGTTTCCCTTAATTCATCTTTTTGAGTGGTGGTTTGGGAAACCATAACTTCTTTTCTTCATTCTATCTTGCTAAATTCTGTCACGATTTGAGGTTTACGATTTCTAGGCGGGATTATTGCAGATCTCAGGTACAGGATGTGGCTATATCTTGACTCTAAGCACTCCCATAGGCTTACTATTGGTTTTTTGATTTGCCATGATATCTGGTTAAATCTCTATAAATTATTATTAAAATATCCATAATAAACATGAGTTACCCCTTTAGTGAGGGCTAAGCAATAAGGATATAGCCGAGGATTTTGGTTGGAGCATCATGGCATATGTAATCTATGTGTTTTCTATGAGCAGTCCTCTTTAGCATATAGTAAGTTTGCCACATCTTTAAGGGCGGCCCTTATCAATAGGGACAGATATTCTTGGATCTAGAACCCTTCTCTGCAGTCTCCTCCCAAATGGTCTTCTGTTCCTTCTAATCAGAAGCTATTAGCTTTAGAGGGGTTGTTGTCTTCTTAGCTTGTCAAGGAGTCTAAGAAGAGGCTCTTATTTGGGAAGTAAATCCAGGCTCCTGTTCATTGGTTGGATTGTCTGATAGGCATCTAAATCTTGATTCGTTCAGACATTGCCATGGGGTTTTCTTTCATTTTTAGAAGGAGGATCGAGGTTTTCTTGGGATGTCACTAGATCCAATCTTTTTGCGACATGTCTGATTGCCCAGATTTTATCTGTCATGTCTCCCTTTTCGGACAGTCAGGTTAAGGGTCTCTAGTTCTCGATTCGATCGGACAATTCAACGGTAGTCTCTTATATCAACAGGCAGGGGGGGCACAAGGTCGTCTCCTGTACTTGGAAGTGTGGAACCTCCTCATGTGGTGTCGCATGAATCAAATTTTCCTAGTGTCCACTCATGTTCCAGGCTGTCTGAGTTTTCTTGCGGACCAATTGTCTCGGGCGTGGGCTGTGGACGCCCTGTCTCAGTCCTGGTCAGGAATCTTCGCTTATGCGTTCCCTCCCACAATCCTGATTTCTTTTGGTTCTGAAGAAAGTCAGGGACCAGATCTGCGAGATCTTGTTAATAGCTCCCTTTTGGCCAATAAGGATCTGGTTTGTAGACCTTCTCGATCTTCTAGTACTTACCATCATCCAAACCCAGGATATCTTAAGTCTGTGCGTTTGGAGTATATCGAGTGCTCGATCCTTGAGAATAAAGTTTCTACAAGATCTCAGGAAATCTTCGATTCTTCCAGGAGGGAGTCGACTCGAAGAGTTTACAAGGGTCGGCTTAAGATTTTTGGAGAATGGTGTTCAGATCAAGGTCTCGTGCCTGATTCTGTTTCTATTTCCCAGGTGTTAGACTCTTTATCTTATCTGTTCGACTCTTTACATCTGTCTACTAACACTGTAAGAGGATATAGATTTTCTTTTGCATCTTCTCTTCCTTGTTTGTTGAACGCTGAAGTTGAAGGTACTATGGTTCTTAATCTTTTGATCAGAGGTTTAGGTAATATTCGTCCTCCAGGTGTTAAACCTTTGCCTTCCTGGAACTTGGCTCTGGTTCTTCAGGTTTTTGGGCAGGTCATCATTTCGAACCTATCTCTACGATTAGCTTGAATCTTTTAACTTTTAAGACCGTTTTTCTAATTGCATCTGCTTCTGCTAGAAGACGATCCGAAATCCATGTTTTCTCCGCTGAAAAGGATAGGTTTATCGAATCTGGGGACGGTCTGGTCTTATATCCTTGAAGGGATTTTTTTATCAAAGACTCAATCAATCCGTTATCCAGCTAAGCCGATTATTTTACAATCTTTGACCTCCTTTTCTCCGGCTGACAGATTTTGGTGCCCTGTCAGAGCTCCAAAAGTTTATAAGCGTCGTTCTGATTTTTAGAGATCCGATCTGTCCCTTTTCTGGGTTCCGTATGAGGAGGGGGTAGCCAGTCCAGTCTCTAGGGCATCTATTCCCAGATGGATTTGTGAGACCATTCACATTAAAGCTAATGTCATTAGAGGGATGGCTACCTCTTTTGCCTTTTTTGCTGGCTCTTCTGTAGACGAAGTTATGCAAGTTGCAGGATGGAAATCCGAGTCTACTTTTACTACTTTTTATTTAAAAGACCAGAGCACAGCGGCTTCCTTTTTTAGGAACTATGATTTTAACTAAAAAGGCTGAAGACCATTTACCAAGCACATTCCACCATTTTCGTTAGGACTGTGCATATGCGTGTAATGGTGTGAGTTGTTCTTTGGTGTTTATTTATTTCTTTAAGTTTAAAGAAATCCGTGTTTGATAATCACTGTGTGATTGATTAAGATGCACCTTTATGTTATGTTATTAACATTTGCTTATGTTTTGTTTGATTTTTATCCTTGCTTATGGATTCTCAAATCTCCTCCCACCAAAGTTTTGTAGTGGGACACTGACCAAATCTACGGGTTTAGCAAGTAGTGATTGAACGGTAATGGATGTTTTTGTGGTGTAATAACAACCCCCAACAGACCCCCCTTTAGTGACAGGCATCACCAAGGAGTGTGTACAGACTGGTGCCAGTCTATTGTAAGGCTAATGCAGGGGGTCCCTCTACCAGAAGCCTGGTTGAGGGTGATGGTATTGGCATTAAGCCAATAAGTATGTAAGCGAGCATAAAAATGTTATTCTGATAGCTAAATGCAGATATTTGATTTAGCAAGTAGTGATTGAACGGTGTTTTTCTTGATGTTTTTATAGTGGTTAATAAAACTACAGACCAACCCACTAAAGGGGGGGGGGTGGGGTGGGGGGGTGTTCTGTTGTGGGTTTTCATACTTATATATGTACCATGTTAAGAGATCTGGAACAGAAAATGCTATTATATTTTGGATATATCTATATCACAAATCTGAGTGTGCCCCCTACACCCCTCCCCTGGCCACCCTCTATATTACAATTGTAAAAATCAGATGCTCTGCACTTTGGTTCTTAAACAACAGAGAACTTTATTAGGCTTTCAAGAATGTATTCACCATTTCGCCCTTAATAGCTTGGCCACAATACTTTTACTACGTGGTTGAAATATTCTGAAGATTATTTTGAAATTAATTAATACCTAGCAAGAATTTCCAGTGAAATTAGTTTTTTACGGTAATCAATTCTCCTTCGATCAATACTCACCATTCTATTACTTCTGATACAAGCTATCTTGGATAGCTGGCCCTAGGACTCTAGACTTAGTAAGCTTTGCCGGCTCCTGGAACCGGGTACCTGGTTCCCAACAACCGAGTACCCGTTTTCCATGAAGCTCATTCTTGTTTGCATAGCAACAAGAGCTACATCCTTTTTGCAGTTGGAAGTGTCTTAGCTTTTCTTAAAGTTTTCTAAGTAATTTTTTCTGTGAGTGTGATAGCTTAGTGTTCGCTCTCTAAGGATTATTTGGATTACCATGGAAGGAGCCGCTGATATCCAGGTTGTATATTCCCTTGTTATTCCATAGTTAAAAGACTTAGGTCTCCAAAATTTTGTCTGTGTCGCACGTTCCAATTTCTGACCCCGAATCTGGGACGTGTGTTAACAACGAAATATGCCAGATTGGTGGCCTTCCTTTAACCCCAACAGGCGATCGGTAGATATGAAATAAGGTGTTGGCTATACGGTGTTTTAACACGAAAATCGGCTGACGTCGTTCTCCGTATGATCCGAGCGGGTGACGTGACCCGAGTTATCTCAGATTTTTATGTGAAGAAAATGTTTCATTAATTCGCGCATCTGATTCTGGGTGCTGCATACTGTATTGGTACCAGAAAAATTTGGAATTTTCAAGTTTTGCGTGTTATCACAATCTGTTTGCAATGATCGGTGGTTTCAAAATTCTTGATTAAGATGTGTGGTCTGCGGTTTTACCGTGTCTTACAGCAGTTTGTTTCATTTTGTTGTTTCTTCACATATCATTTTGGCTTTCGTTAGGAGTATAATTTATATTGATTAGTAAATGTACCCTGAATGCTATGCGATATGGTTCCTGGTTCCATTTATACATCCTTCAGGATCAATATATGGGTGTATCTTGCCCGCTTCGTTCTTGTCATCATAATCAATGCGATCTTTGCTGTAACGTTGCGGGGTGGGAAGCTGGATGGTTACAATTAATTTATGGTCAAATTATTTGAAAATTATTTGTCTGCCTTCCATTCCTGTTCGTTCCGCTTGCTTATTGTAGGTTTGTGCTTATTTATAGGCCAAGCCAACCCCGCCATCATGTGACGAGTGCCATAAGTTTGTGACGGTCATGTTCAAGGACCATGTCTGTGTCATGGTGATATTAGGCCAGGTATAGGAAATTCTGTGTGAAATTATATATTATTGATTTAACCAGCCTAATTTAGAATGTTCATAATTGTGACCAACTGAATCACATGAAATCAAGCGTGACAATTCTAGGAGTATAGTGGATAGAGGACAATAGCCCAATTAATAGCCAGGACAATTAAAGCGATCCAGCCTGCAGTGTGGAATTCCAAGACATGTATATACTAAACTTTTATATATAATAACATACATCTGAAAATACATGTTCATAATCTGATAACCATTTTCATTCTAAATTCCCACAAACATATTTTAAGACATTGGCATAAGAAACCTGCATATTATTTTGGAAATAATTTGACTGAATGTTGTTGCTGCCTCAAGCAGAAACAACTTTCGCTTTGATTGCTTTCAAAATAGTCATCAGGATTTTCTGATTTTGCCAGAGTAAAATACTGTCAACGCATACAGAATGAAAGTGGTTAATTATATTTATTTTATAGAATTGCATAAATCCTGTATTCACAAATACTAAACAAATTATTAATGATTTTAGACATGTTCTGAACTTATTTCGAACATGTCTCTCCACTACCTTCCTGTTTACTTTAACTACCACTAGCTATAAAATGTAAAGGAATTTGTGTATTTGGGAGATAGAATGAGTGAGAGAAACAGTGAGAGTCAGAGATAGAGATAGAGCGTTAGATAGATAGTAGACAGAGATTTAAGCCAGAATAGTATAGATATAGCGTTTGTAGTTTGTATAGAAATTTTGTATCAACATCAGTTTGTGTATAGAGTCAATTTAAAATTATTAAAAGTTGAAGTCATTTATTATTTGAAGAACCGTCTTGTTGAATACTATTGAAGTGTCTTCACCCATTTTCACCTGCCACCTCATCCTGGCAATTTCTGAAGTGTAGCAGAGCCATTGCCACCAAGCTAATCCCCCGTGTTTCGAGATAGGTGGAAATTAGCGTCGCTACATCTGCTTTAGGTGTACAAAATGTAATCTTGATAATAGGTGTGACATTTGTGCAGTGTGGTTGTCCGATATGATGGTCAAGTTCCTTTCCCAGAACGACTTGGCAGGGTCTGACGCGGGATCAGGCGGTGCAAAATTAAATCATGGAGCGTCCGTTTCGGCCCCTGGGGGCGCTCCACGTCTGCAATCAACCTCCGGCGTGGTTTGGACCTGCTATGCAAGGCTTCTTGCATAGCGTCCTTCCTATGCTGGTGTCGTCCCTGCTACGGAAAGTTGTAGGGCAGTCTCTTCCCGTGCTTGGTACGGACCCTGTCCTTGGACAGGGTTCTGGACTGGGCACCAAGGGAGCCGTCTCGTACGGCTCCCTGGCAGTCCCGTCGGGCTCCGACCTGATGGGTTCTGTCTCTCTGCGGCCACCTCTGGGTGGTCCAGTAGCGGTGGCCGGTCCCTCAGGCAGGGGAGCCGTCCAGTGCTTTCTCGTCTGGTGACGACTCTTCGGAGTCTGAAGAAGAGGAGGCCGAGGAGGTGAGATTGCTGCGGCCTGAGATGCAGCGGGTGGAGAGCATGGAGGTCGATTCCGTCCTGGACGAACGGCCCTCCATCTGTCTGGCTTGGCGCAAGCTTGAATCCAAGGTTTATGGAGTTATGCTATTTATAGCAAGCAGCTCCTGACCAAGGGCCAGCTCCCTGCGGCCTCCAGGAAGGTGCGGGCGAGATGTCGTATCCCACGGGGGGAATACGACAAATATGGTGTTGTACCAGCGGTGACTGAGGATGATCGCTGGGTGCTGGGAGTCCAGAGTGCTAGTGGACAAGTCTCAGGTGCACCATGATGAAGTCCTGTTCCTATGTCACGAGGGGATGAGGGCAGCAATGAGTGCTGTCAATCACTCTTGTCGCCTTCTTCAGTCAGTGTGGACTGAAGAGGGGGCAGGCCACCTGTGGTGCTATTGGGTGTAAATGACGGCCTGGTGCTGTCTATGGATGCATTGCCAAGGGTGCAGGCGCAAATGACAAAGTCTAGGAGGCAGATAGTCCTTGACCATATGCGTCCGGCTACCGCCGTTAAGGAGCGTCTTCTTGGTACGCCCCTTACTGGCCCTAGCATCTTTGGTGGCCAAGCGCGGGCTATCTTAGAAGACACTGCCAACGTCGCGCAGAATCGTTTAGCAGTGAATTTGCAGCTGGAACTAGTGCGACAGGCGCATGCACTAGGGTCTGTGGCCAAGCCGCTAACCGGGCAACCTTCTAAGAAGCAGAAGAAGCATAAAATCAAGGTGAAAGCCAAGCCTAGTGCTGCTTCTGCTTCTACTGGGTTTTCTCAGCCGCCTCCGGTGAAGAAGGCCAAGAAGGTTGTGGAGGCTCCTACCCACCCCAATGTTGCCACTGATCGCCTGAGAGGCAGGAAGGGGAAGGGTAAGTCCTCAAAGGGCGGAAAGAAGTGAGCGGATCGTACAGTACCTGAGGGTACGAAGGCTCCCTTCGTATCTGCCTGGACTGCACCTGTGCGACTGGAACAGCAGTGCCAGTTAGGCCGGTCAAGCCAAGACCAAAATGGTTCTCTCTCTCGTCAAGAGAGGGGGGGGGGGGGAGCGGATCACAAGCCAGACACCCGCATTAGGCATCAATGTGTCTATAGTGGGTGGAAGGCTCATGCGTTTCGTTGAGGCTTGGCGAGGTGTGTGATGTAAGACAGCCTGGTCCTAGGATGGTTATCCCAGGGGTACATGCCGGAGTGGTGGGATCTTCCACCACAAAATCTGTCTTTGGCGCCAGTCTGGACTCCCATACCAAGGGAGCCAGACATGTTAGAAGCCATTCAAAACAAAGTGTCAGGTTTGCTTCTGAAGGGAGCAATAAAACCAGCAAATCAGACCATTCCAGGCTTCATTTAAACATGTTCCTTGTCCCCAAGAGCACAGGTGGGGTGGAGACCCGTTCTCAATCTCTGTGTGAAGAGAATGAGCAATCTCCGACCGAGACAACGGGTAGTCATTCCAGCCTGGAGTCTATCTTTAGTGCTTAATGTACTGGCCAAGCACCCTTTCGAACCGTTGCGTTCGGCTAGTCTAAATCATTTAACTCTAAAGGCGGTCTTTCTATTGCCCGCTTCCTCAGCTAGAAGGCGCAATGAGATCCATGCGCTTTCAGCAGAGAGGGACCGATTTATTGTCTCCGGAGAGGGTCTGCGTCTACTTCCAACAGCAGAGTTTATGTCAAAGAATCAATCTTTGAAATATTCCGGCAAACCGATCATTATACCGAAACTCACTAGGTTTGCTCATGATGCCAGTGTCTCGTGCCCAGTCCGTGCTTTGACTAAGTACAAAAAGCGGACAGACTCGTTACGGTCGAATGATAGACATCTGTGGATCTGCCATAAGAAGCCATATGCCGCCACATCCATGGATTCTATCTCTCGTTGGATAGTCGAATGCATTCAAACTACCCATGAGATTGTGACTGGGCACCAGGTGCAATGCGCTAGGGCACACAATGTTAGAGAAATAGCCACCTCGACGCCCTTTACAATGGTGTTCCGTTAGAGGACACCATGGCTGTTGCACAATGGCACTGTGAGTTCTATTTCACGGATTACTATATGAGGGATGTGTCAGACTCCGCCAATCCACTCGCTTTAGCTGTTTTGAAATGATAGTTAAACGACCACACTGCTTTTCTCCCTTTTTTGGCATTTGTAAAGCAAGAATTAAGAGGCAGACATGGTCAAGCGAGAGGATGTCAACCAGATTGTGTCACTGATGGCCGGACAAGTGATTGGTTGAAGGCTTCACGTCTGGAATCCAATAATCATGAGGTAATTCAAGATTGAGAGTTTTTTGTATTATGTGTATATATCATGTTCATTCATCTTATATATTCATGCTCATTCCCAGGCTGATATATGCAAAGAGCAGTTAACCCTCTTAGAATATTTGTGTTTCAGGCGAGGCGCATGTTCGTGAGTTCTCTCCCTTTTTCTTAGGAGAAAAAAAAGGGGGGGTGGGTGCAGTGATGCGAATGTGATTCGGTTCCGTTAACTTGATGGTCCTTTTAGGTCTCCATTAATCAAGTTTACGTCTAGCTCTTTCTCCAAGAGGCAAAAGTAGCAATTGATGGCTTGCCCCTTCCCACCAGGTTACTGACTAAATCTGGTGTATATCAGAAGTAATAGAATGGTGAGTATTGATCGAAGGCGAATGAAGGAAATTTCAATTTCCCTTTCTCCGAGATCTAACAATATTCACCAGAGTTTTTTGTATTATGTGTATATATCATGTTCATTCATCTTATATATTCATGCTCATTTCCAGGCTGATATATGCAAAGAGCAGTTAACCCTCTTAGAATATTTGTGTTTCAGGCGAGGTGTATGTTCGTGAGTTCTCTCCCTTTTTCTTAGGAGAAAAAAAAATGGGGGTGGGGTGTAGTGATGCGAATGTGATTCGGTCCCTTTAACTTGATGGTCCTTTTAGGTCTCCATTTGTCAAGTTTCTAAACTCTTTCTCCAAGGGGCAAAATTAGCAATTGATGGCCTGCCCCTTCCCACCAGGTTACTGTCTAAATCTGGTGTATATCAGAAGTAATGGAATGGTAAGTGTTGATCAAAGGAGAATGAAGGAAATTTCAATTTCCCTTTCTCCGAGATCTAACAAAACTTACCATTCTATTACGGACCCTGCCTCCTAGCCCCACGGAGGCAAGTCATGGGTATCTCTTGTTTGGTGGCTATGCAAACAATATGAGCTTCATGGCAAATGGGTACTCGGTTGTTGGGAACCAGGTACCCGGTTCCAGGAGCCGGTAAAGCTTACTAAGTCTAGAGTCCTAGGGCCAGCTATCCAAGATAGCTTGCATCAGAAGTAATGGAATGGTAAGTATTGTTAGATCTCGGAGAAAGGGAAATTGAAATTTCCTTCAGTCTATTGTAATGATTATGGCTGCTTTGAATCTGATAAATACTAACCTGATGTGGTTAATAATTTAACCCTTTTACCCTATACAGACAAGAAATGTCAAATTCTCTATAATGTATGGAAAACTATGCTGAATATTTTAAAACTAATTTGACTGGCTCTGTTGCTGCTATAGGTGCAAGTCATCTTAGTTTCAAAATTTCAAACTGCCTTCTTGTGTACTAGGATTAAATTTGAGATACTGACAATTCAAGGATTAAAAAGCTAAGATGACATATTAAGATCCACAATGCGATGACAATCAAACATAGGTATTAAGAGAGGTATGAAGCTAAACTAGCACCAGCTTTCATCAAATTGTCAAGTATATCAAAAACTTTATTTATTACATGACTGCATTAGAGTGCCATATATAATGAGGGGAGGGGTGGGGGTACACAGAAGTGGAGGGATGGGTGCGTGAAACTCCACTCAGAATTGGTTATTGTCAATGTAGTCCACAACTTTTGATGGTGCTTCCTTGAGAAGTGGTTTTGATGAAGGTCCATTCGCAGGCCAAGAGAAGACTATTTTTGAGAATTTATCACTGGAATGACTGGCTCGATACCAGAGCCAGTCATTCTAGTGGTTAATTAAAAAAAATATCCATCCTGAAAGTGGACATTCAATAAGTAAATATTTTGATTTTCTTGACCAAATTTGACCATTAAAGGGTTATCACTTCAAAGTTTGCACGACTATTATTAATATAACATATTTTAAGTGATGTGGAGTACATACATGTACTCCCAAATTCCTTTGTTTCATTGAGAAAATCTGAATTAAATTTTTGGGAAAGGTGGGTGAATCCGAACCTCCCCACTCCTGAATTGTGTGCCCATCTAAACAGAGTTAAAAGCAAAAGCCTATGAGCGCCTATGACATCCATACAATATGGCATTTGGAATTTAGAGGGTGTTCATGCTACTTGAACTGCCCATTTCTCACTAAATACATGAACCCCATCTCCACCTACCAAACCCATGATCCTGCTCAAAGTGTATATGCTCATGCTGCATATCACCACATTTAGTTAGAGACGTACAATATAATAAATTGTTTACAGATACTTTCATAACGTTTACAAACTATTTTAGCCTACATGTATATGATATAATATCCATGTTGGATATTGCTACAGTGAATAAATACAGGGAGTGAGTATAGCATGCATAGACTGTTTTATTGCATAAATTATTTAATAACTACATATAAACATGATGTTCAAAACTATTCCTATTAGTTATAGGGATGATTAAAATAATATTTCCTGATGAGATCGGTCTGATAGATAATATCGGCTAAGATTCGGCCTCATGAAAATGGTGTATTTTACATAGTAGGGCCCAAGAGTACAAATGCGGGCTTACTCTAGTCTCTACTTGTCAAAAACTGGTGCATTGTTTCCGCACCTGCCCTGCATGCACACTTCGGGACGGTGTTCGGGTGTATTAACATAATTCTTCAGGTTTCACCATCCCTCTGACATGTCTAAAGAGAGGTGTGTCAGTGTATATACTAAAAATAACATTGGGGAGATGGCTATTGCATGGTTTGGATGTTCAGTTTCCAAGACGTACTATTAAGGACAAAGGCTGTTGCAAAAATGCTTGCGTAAAAAACCTTGTGCCGCTTATTGGACGAGTAATCAAGATGTTTTCACTTGAAAGTTATTCTAAGAACTATATAAGTAAGCGGGCTGGGACGCCTAGTGACTAAATCCTGAGACAGCCGGTAAATAAGATCAAGTATAAAAGTATCAGAAATATCTCCTTGAAATTTGGTAATTAAGAGCTGAAAGAGCCTAGTTCACTTTTCTATTGAAAGCAGAGTAACCGCTCTAACTACTGGACGAGTACAGGTGAACTTATTTGATGACCTATGACCTTTGTCCTACAAACGTGTCTGAGTTTCTAGACTGAATTTAGCTAAATCACAGGCGACGGAGATCAAGTTTTAACTAAATTGATCAAATAACTAAAATAAGGTTTAGATTACCCTGTGTTAAGGATGGCCCATCTTTTCCCCGTAACGCTACGCTTGGTTTATGTGAAACCAGATTAGTTAATTTAGGTTCATGATGCGGTTTTGCAAAACGGTTAAATATGGAACGACTCAATTAATAATTTAGATCTAGCAATTTCATTACTTGCATCCCAAAACTGGAACGAAATCATGGGCGAGGGGAGTCCGGATGTACTATATAATTAATCAATATAGAAAGATTATGATGTCACAATGGTCGAACCGTTGCTAAGGCAGGCACCTTCTTAGCATCAGAAAGGTACTTGGAAATAGTAATGGCACGATAAAATACTACTGAAAAATAGCTCCTACGTGTAGCAGACCTGGGGTCAGTTACATTTAAATGTAACTACAATGTAGTTACAGTTACATTGGACTATGTCAGTTACAGTTACATTTGTTGAGCAATGTAACGAGTTGCATTACAGTTACTTTGCCTAATGTAACTAAAGTTACATTTCAGTTACATTAGTTACTTTGACTGATAATTATTATGAAGGACTATATGAACATCAATGTTATCATAAAAACTAATGTAGTCAACCAAATTGGGATATATAGTTGAAACAAAATACCACTATAACCACTGATATAATATACTGACAGAACTGAATCCATTTCAGATATAAAATATAAAACCTGCTGAAAATTTGACAGAATTTTGTTGCTGCCATATGCAATAACAAATTTCAATCACCTTGTTTCCAAAATAATAAGAAACTAATTTGACTGAAAGCGTTGCTATCATAGGTATCAACATTTTCAGTGAAATTATTTTCAAAATGTTCAACAGATTTCCTTAGAGCTTTGACTTTCTAGATAAGATAATCCGCCATCAGCCATGGGCAATATAACAGTTTCCAGTGAAATTAGCTTCCAAATCTCCACAAGCTTTGATGTTTGCTTAATTTCAAATAGGAATTTAAATATTTTGAAAATAATGTATCACTGGCATTAGTTGCAATGACAAATTCATTCCAATCAGATAATCTGCTGAGTACTTTATACTTACTACATTTACAATTTTACTTTCAAAAGCTGTTGTTTCATATGGCAGCAACAGCTTTTTTCAGGTCAGATTAGTTTCAAAATGTTCAACAGCTTTCCAAAACACTAGTTTCATTCCACAGCATTTATAAATTCAAGCTATACCAAAATGGTTGATGGCTTGACGTTTATCAATGCCACTCTTCTTTGATCTCTATCACCACATCTATGTGAATTGTCCTGGGCTAGCACATAATTGCTGAGCAATGATGTCCTAAGCTAGCACATAATTGCTGAGCAATGATGTCCTAAGCTAGCCTAATCAATAGCAGATAAAGAAAAGAACAGGGCACGCTGTTAACACATACTGTGGCAGATTTGAACTTTCTTTACAATTCAACATTTGGTGTCTTTAATCCTTTTAACCCTTTAACACTAAAGCTTTTGCAGTGGTTTTGAGAAATTTCCATTTTCAGACAAATATAAGGTATTTTTTTTAAATTTACCACTGGAATGACTGGCTCAATAGACAAGCCATTCATTTCAGTGGTAAATTTTCAAGAATAATCTCAAGGTCGGCAAATGGACATTTTCTATGAGAAAACTAGTTTTCTTCAACAAATTTAATCTTTAAAAGTTAACAGTTAATTCTATAATGATTTAGTAAACAACCTGTTTCTAAGCTAGATTGTGGATTAATGCAAAAGCTGTATAAGATTTTGATTAAGGCCTGATGTAGCAATAACATTCAGACTAGCATTGCCAAAATGTCACATATACAGAGTGGGTTAACCCTTTAATGGTCAAGATTGGTCAAGATATGATTATTTTGTAGCCTACAAGATTCATATTTGAAAATTAACCACTGGAATGACTGCCCTAATAATCAAGCCAGCCATTCCAATGTCAAATTTCTAAACTAAATATCTTGGAAATAAAGTTCTTGCCCATGGCATTAACATCTTCCAGTAAAATTATCTTCAATATATTCAACAGCTTACCTGAATGATTACATTGAAATTGAGATATTGGAGTTTCACATGTATAAGAGTAGCTATGCCGCAAATTAAGAAAATTGTAATCAATTTGGTAAAAAAGTTTGAAATGTAACCGAACAGTAACTGAAAAGTAACTGAAATTTCAGTTACTTTTGCAATGTAACTGGTTACATTTCAGTTATTGTAACTAAAAAAATTCTTCAGTTACAAGTTACTTCAGTTACATGAAAAATGTAACCCCAGCCCTGACGTGTAGTGTAAAAAATAGTCAACAAATCATCTTCTGTGTGTCCTGTTAACAAGTGTGCCTACGCGGCGCGATTCTAAACTGATTACAATGGCAATGACTCTCTAAAAACTTTGTACCTGCGCCTAAAAATCGAGAGCGGTATCTACTGAATAATAAGAAAATCAGTGCTGAACAATGGTTCTGTAAAAGCTTTGTACTTGCTCCTAAAATCAAGAGCGGAATCTACTTAATAATAACAAAATGTTGCCTATCTATGAATTGACTGCTGTCTGCACCTTGCTTCAACAGGAAACTGGAATCTACTGGATAAAAAGAAATATCTCTGCACTGGCTCTCTGCTTATGCCAACTGCAAACTCGATAACTTACAAATGTACTAAACAAAATAACATCTGAGTGCCTGCTATCTGTAAATTCTGCTATCTGGAAACTTGCTTCTACTGGGTCAGCAAAGCGTTCTCAAAATTCTCTTTAGAGACAGTAAAAATTGACAAAATCTAATTGAGGTGCCTCTGTACCAGTTACTTGAAATTGAGTCATAAGGGGCCCTATAAAAATTGACAATTTCCATTATCCCTGCCTCTTCATAAAGCGAAGGGGACAGATAAAACGGAAGTGGAAATAATGAAAACGGAAGTGAATAAACTTAAGTGAAATAACTGCATTAGCCACAAACTAAGAAAAGTGTGCACAGTACAATCGACTATGGATTAACCAGTTAGGCCGGCTGAAACTATCACAAGTGGCAACGCCAGGCAAAAATGCATTTCACGATAAATGTGAACAGTAAAAGTTAATAATGTGAGAGCACACAAATTATAACTGGCTTCACATTAATCCAAGTCGCTACACTAAGCTAAACACTGTCGAAGAATTAATTTCTTTCGACTACAACTTCAAGTAACTTAGGCCTACAGTTATCACAATTTTAGAAGTTAGCAAGAGACCAAGTAAGCGGGACACAGACATTTTTTATGTTTCTACGTTTGAGTACAGACATCAAGAGAAAGAAAATCTGAGATGAGTTTTATGAAAATGCCTCAAAAGGAAAAACATGCACAAAGTACTTGCTACCAGAATAACCCAGTCTGCCTGAGCATAACTCCAATTTAACATGCTCCCATATTACCTCAGAATGCTGCCAAATACCCTGGTCAAGAAAGCATCGGTCAAAGAATATGCGAGAAATCCGTCAAATAACGGCTGAAAATCATTGCAACGTGCATTTGCAACAATTCTCAGCAATATATTTGAAGAAAATCAGGCACATTCCAAGACGCCAGCATCTTGACCAGAATCTCTAAACAGGTTATCAAAAATAGGAGGGTTAACATATTGGGCTAACTACTAATTGTTTTGCAAATCTGAACTTCATCAATAGCTCTGCCGACGAAAATATGTGTTCGTCTCTTATGACTAGTTAATTAATAACCACTCACCCAACGAACGCATTCCCATACTAAATGTGGTCAGCTACCTGTGTTCGGCTCTCTAGTACTTACAACAGACCTTGATCCAACTGCACTGTCAAACTCCATGATGTTAATTTCTTGAAATGTGACATGTAAACAATGAATAAGAAGGATGCCCCTCCTACATTTAAGGAGAACTGAAATCGTGTTCCATGAATTGGTTCAAAACTCGCAATTCAATTGAATTGAAAGTTGACACAACTGACAAAACTCGATCAAACTGACTTGAGAAAATCTAAGTATTAAGTATAACAGATGAGGAATGTAAAAATTATCCAGATGTATGCAATAAAATGTATTACATAAACCATATATCATTAAAGTGCTGCCCTGTATAATAAATATATAATTTTAGATGTGTGCAAACGAGACTCTGGAATTTAGTGGAAGACTTAGACTAAGTACTATTAAGATGTGGTAATTTATGATAGTAGGGAAACATGTTGGCAGTGTTTGTGTCATAAACTGAACACTACTCATAGCCACAATCAAAAGAATCTAAATAAAGGGGATAACGTCTTAACAAAATACATGTACTTAAAGGAATCTAAGCCATTACCAATATTCTGTGACATGTATACAAAATTTTAAGTATTTTTGATCATTTCTAGTTGCTTTATTAAACTGTAAAGCCATAATTACTATCTATGTACAAGCCATCTCAAAATCAGAATATATCAATGGCTGTATTTGACTGGGGCTTTGTGGATAGAGTGTATATAGGCTAGGTAGTCTCTGGGGAGACAATGTCCTCTAACTTTTTGCCCAGTCGAATACAGCCATTTTTTAATGTCTATAAACAAAATAAACAATCAATATCAATATTTATTTACATGATTGTCTATTTCATAGGCCATAGCAACCTCGACTGTTGTATATGTGGTCCAGTTTCACATATCCTACATGTAGCTGAAGATGAGCTACGACTAGTGAGACTACAGTCAGTGACGTCTGTAGAGTTTGAGACATCAATCGGCTCCCGACATGGAGATGCTCGATCTCCGGGGCTTTTCACCTGTTACCTTGCTGCGGCATTTAAATCTGTGAGGGAAAGTTCCACAAGACCAAACCCTCCAGTGTCTATACTGGGTATGCTGCTAGAGATGGAATATGCCGACAATGTTGACTTCATAGATGACGAAAAGAAACCCCTTGACAAACTCCCAATAGCTGCAAGCAAACTAAAAATTGAGAATCTCTATGAATGAATCCAAAACAGAGTTCTCCTTCGATCAATACTCACCATTCTGTTACTTCTGATATACAGCTGGCCTTGACAGCGGCTCTAGGATTATAGACTTAGAAAGCTTTACCGACTCCTGGGAACCGGGTACTCGGCTCCCAACTGCCGAGTACCCGTTTACCATAGAGCTCATATTGTTTGCATAGCCACCAAACAAGAGAAAACTATGGCTTGCCTCCGTGGGGCTGGGAGGCTGGGTCCGTAACAGAATGGTGAGTATTGTTAGATCTCGGAGAAAGGGAAATTGACATTTCCTTCATCCTCCTTCGATCAATACTCACCATTCTGTTACTTCTGATATACACCAGATTTGATCAGTAACCTGGTGGGAAGGGGCAAGCCATAAATGCTAATTTTGCGCCTTGGAGAAAGATTTTAGACTTCAAACTTGACTAACGGAGACCTAAAAGGACCGTCAAGTTTACGGAACCGAATCACATTCGCATCACCGCCCCCCCCCCCCCCTTTTTCCTACTAAGAAAAGGGAGAGAACTCACGAACATGTATCTCGCCTGAAACACAAATATGCCAAGAGGGTTAACTGCTCCCAGCATATTCCATGTATTAGCGTGGGAATGAGCATGAACATATAAGATGGGCAGCTCTAAAGGCAGCTCTATACAAAGTCGATGGCTGCCACCGCAAACACCTACGCACCATCACCGGACACTGATGGCCATACAGCATAATTTCCAACATTGCACTATGCAAGATGTGTAATACGTCGCTGCTGTCTGTAAAAGTCGGCCAGCAAAGATGGTCCATATTTGGCCATGTGCTAAGGATGACTGAAGAGACACCGTCAGAGAGCCTTTGAATTCACCCTATTCAGAGCCAGCAAATACAAAGCCAGGAGAGCACGTCTTTGCATACATCTGCTAAGCTTGCTACGAGGTGACCTCAAGAAAGCAGGACTCGGTACATTCAAGTCAAGAATGGACAGGTCTGAGGAAGCTAAGAATTTCGACTGCGGACAAGAGACAGTGGGCAAAAGCGACGAAGGGTTGATTACAGCTGTAGGATGTTTCTACTACTACAGCCGCAGAATACAGTAATCATACATACATACATGTAGCTGAATATAGGGTGATTTAGTCTGTTGTGTCCAGTTCTCAGGAGAAACATAACAGGGTTACCCATACAGAAATGAAGACAATCATTAACTCATTGTAATGAACACCACAGTCAGGAGATGGCTACCATCAGCCGTCAAGACCAGAACAAGTGCTTATTTTTCGCCTGAGAACTGGACACAACAGACTAAATCAACAGAACAACGGGACAATTTCAATTATATTAGACAGGAAGCATCCTTAGGGAATAACAATCCAAGTTTCTTCAAACGAAACCGAGAATCTTTCGCCGATTTTTAGACACTAAAATCTACGAAACCTCTTGAGGGATTGTTTCAAGACTCATGAAATATCATCTACGGCAAGAGATTAACCAACGTTGTTCAAGGGAACTTGATTTGCCAAATGATTTGGCGGCCATCCTGAATGACCTAGTTTTCACGAAAATGACCTCCAAAATCGCTGAACTGATCGGGCTGAAATTTGGGATATATAAGGGTTTAATGTTTGTTCAAGGGAGGGTAATACGTTAATAAACATGGCCGCCATGAACCAATCACCATGTAGCAGCTTACCGTATTTGGGTATGCTGATTTCAAATTTCCACTTTCAAAACTGTCAAACTGGATAAATGTTTTGTCGACCGTCTTGGATATTTTTCCCGCCGAAAACTGCCATACTAAAGCAATAGGAAATTAAAAATATCTTCTCGAGAACCACTGGGCCGATTTCAGTTATATTTGGTAGAAAGCATTCTTATAGCATAGATATCCAAATTTGTTCCATGGAAGTTCACGATCTTACATAGCAAAATCTTTCGGCTGAATTTGTGAAATTAATTTGAATGGATGCCATTGCTGCCTAACAATACTTCCAGTGAAATCACTTTCAAAACGTTCAACAGCTTTTCGTGTATGATTGCCATAAGAATTGTGATTTAAAATGGCCTTCATAAAAAAAGGGTGCCAGTAATCTGTATTATATGTTACCTAACTTAGCCGAATTTTTAGCTTACTCAAATTTGTGGGCATGTACAATTATCAAGGATACAAACACACATAGGATATCCGATAAAGGAAATGAAAATCAAATAATATAATTACGTGCCACATTGACAAGAAGTTTTGCCCTAATGCCTAAAGGGAGCTAGCGGGCATGCCGCATGCCTCTTACATATATTAAGGGGAGGCCTCTTATACAAAGAGAAGCCAAGATCGAAAACAATTCTCTTAGCACTTCTAAAAATAACTGCTAACCATGGAAACTCCCAACAATTGGTAAGCAAAAAGATATTGGTGGATGAAGAGAACCATAAATCATTCTAAGAAAAGGTACATGTAGCCATGATGCAGGTGAATAAAAAATAATAAAGGCAGAATAAGGCTTTTCTTAAATGAAAACTAAGTCAACCAGCCCTGAATCAGGGCAAACCCCAAAGAAATATAGAATTTTTGTCAAGCAACTCTGACCGCTTATCCAACATATCTGATATTGCAGAAACAAAACAAGCAGGCACCCTCCACCCCTCCCCTGACCCACCCAAACAGTGATAGGGACTACTGAAATAATCCAGGCTAAACGTGACTAATGAGATTTAAAAGTATGGTCAACGATACAAAGGGTAAACAAACCATAATTCTGACACAAAGGTGGAAAATTGACTTCTTCATTAAATGCAACTAACTTGTGGGGTGACTTTAGGCCATCAGCTCACGCACGTCTGTGCGTGTGTGTGTGTGTGTGGGTGTGTGTGGGTGCGTGCATGCGCGCGCGCACACATTCACGCTTTATGTACTAGGCTGTCTTTTGACCAGGTGTTTGTTCTTTTCAGGGAAGGAATATGGTAAAGGTGATAGTCGCTACATCAGGTGAGCATGAACATATATACTTATGGCCCAGGCCAATAAAAGCTCGGATATTCTTGAATATCCATTGACAAATTCTCAGGAGCGTCAATATTTACCAAGCTCTAATTGTAGCTACAATGTAGCTTGAATCTTATTCCCAGCTAATCATTTCTGATTTCAAGTATATGTGACAGAAAGCATCTGTACTGCATAGAGATAGCGGTCAACATCTTGGATTTTGCCCGCTTTTTAGCTTAACGAGAGACATGATTATGGACTAAGGGCCATTAAAGTTTATTCAGGGGAAGTTGATGGCCGCCGTGGGCCAATCAAAATTTACATGTTTTGGCGGCCATATCCGCTTTATATATTTGATGGATTTTGAAGCCAAAATTGGTTGTATGTAGGTTTTGTGGATATTCTGATTTCAAATTTGCCATTTGGCGCCCATCTTGGATCATTTTCCTACTAATTGCTTCCATACTAAGGCAATAAGAAATTTTAAGTGTCTTCTCAAGAACCACTGGGCCAGTTTCAAGTATATTTGCCAGAAAGCATCCTTATGGTATGAAGATCCACGTTTGTTCAAACGAAGCAGATCGGCCATCTTGGATTTTGGCCGATTTTTTAAACATCTTAATAAATCTCTGCTTTTCGCTTGGGCAATCAATTGAAAACGGATGGAACATCACGATTATCATCAAGGGAAAAACATGAACCAAGTTTGTTCAAGTGAAGTTGATTTGGCCAAATGCTTCGGCATACATCTTGGATGACCTAGTTTTTTGGAAAACGACCTCCAGAACCATTGAATGGATTGGGACGAAATTTGGGCGATATAATTAGGGACCAAGGACCATTAAAATTTGTTCAAGGAAAGTTTATATGTCAAAAAACATGGCCGCTCTCACCCAATCAAAATGTAGTCTGTTTGGCGGCTATATTGAATTTTTTAGTTCTTGGATTTTGAAAGCCAAATTGCTTTTCCATAGGTTTTTGGGTATTCTTGTTTCAAATTTGCCATTTTCGAAACTGTCATAAACAGTTTGGCTGTCATCTTGTACATGTATCTTTTTCCCATTAAAAAACTCCCATATACTAAAGCAATAGGAAATTTAAAATGTCTTCACGAGAACCACTGGGCCGATTCCAAGTATATTTTGATGAACAAGTTTATTCAAGTTTATGCAATATGCAAGGAAACTTGATTGGCTTAATGCTTTAGTGGCCTAGTTTACACGAAAACTCCAAAACCGCGGAACACGAAATTTGGCAGATATTATTAGGGACTAAGGCTGTAATGGCCATTAAAGTTTGTTCAAGCGAAAATAATACGACGTACAAAGAAACATGGCCGCTGTGTTCTTATTACAATGCTGGTCAACTCCTTAGTGTTCTACATGTAGCTGGTGACCTTTCCGGTTGAAATGCCTATGTTCCAGGTGAGCGATACAGGCGCCTTGGGCCTCTAGTTATGACATATTTTCCTGTTTTTCCTTGGATGGTGGTTTTTAGCTCGACTTTACGAAGTAAAACGAGCTATTGTGTCAACGTCGTCCAATATGCATTTAGCTCCACTTTCCTGTTTTTATCTCATGCTTTTTTAATCATACTGGACCCAAACTTGGACACATGCTTCCTTATAATGACACGGCATTGTTTTTGTTTGGCTCAACTTAGCAGTTCATGTCTCATGTTTGCTTAATCTTCCTGGACCCAAATTTGTACACAGACGTCCTTATAAGGAGAGGTCACAACACAATGATCTTGGGGCCAAAAGTTCAATATTGGTAAATGACTTGGGGTTTTCAGCCTAAAATTTTGCATTTAGCTCGGCTTAGTAGTTTATATCTCATGTTCGTACAGGACCCAAACTTAAACTTTCTGGGTCAAACAGTCAAAGGCCATTGTGGTCTTGAGAAGAAAATTTTAAACAGGAACCTTTTTTGTTTAGCTCAGCTTCACTCATGCCACTGTTTATATCTCATGTTTGCTTAATCATACTGGAGCCAAAGTTGGACACATGCTTCTTTATCACGAGTGGGAATGACACATGACACCTTGTAGTCAAAAGATCAACGGTCAAGGTCCTTCTTTATATTGAGATGGCATGACACAATCACCTTGGCATCAAAAGGTCAAGGTCAGTGTGATAATGTCAAAACTCAGTTTTTTTCAACAATACCATTTTGGTTTTACTTCACTGTAGCAGTTAATATCTCATGTTGTGTTACTGATGCTGCATCCAAACTTGGAAACTTGCTAATGAGTGGGGGTGAGACAATTGCTTAGAGGTAAAAAAATCAAAGCTCATGAGCATTGATAAGTGTATTGATAAGCCTTCTATGTATTTTGTTTGAGGTCACGCTTCATAGTTCATTGCAGACATAACCTCGAGCTTAATGGTTGCATTGCAACCACATTTCTGGTTGCTATTATAGCACTCATCTCTGTGCGTGTAGATGGTTTCATGGTCACACAACTAGTATGCCTTCTCCTCTTCAGCTTCTTGTTGTATCACTAATCTGAGATACTAAAGTACTGGTGGTATTTATCTCAGATGTTACATTTACATGCGTTTCATGTAGTACTATTATATCTAATCCATTTAATTAATTTCAATGGCCATGGGAGTTGCAACCCCACAGCTCCATGTGTAGGGCAGTTTAGCTGATTTCACAACAACCCATAGTTCTGGCAGGACCAAGTAAGCTACATTGTCATGATTGTATAACATCAACATTGACACCCAAGCATGCAAAGATTAACAGAAATAGCAACTGAATAAAGACATTTTTATCTCACCTGGCCAGAATGACTAAGTGAGCTTATGGCATGGTGACCATCCAGCGTCTGTGCATCCATCCGTTGTCCGTGAACCTTTGCTTTAAAATGCTACTCCTCATTAACTGCTTGGCAGATTTCAGCCTAATTTGGCTGAAAGGACCCTATGGAGGTAGGCTTCAGAACTTATATACAGAATTTTGATTGGTCAATTTTTTCGGTGGCCATCTTGCATGTTCCAAAAAATTGCGGGAAATCGTTTAAAACGCTACTCCTCATTAACTGCTTTGACAATTTCAAGCAGACTTAGCTGGGAGGATACTAGGCTGGTATGTCTCAATACTTGTATAGAGAATTTTGATTGGTCAATTTTTCTGGTGGCCATCTTGAATTTTCTAGGGCATAGAGATTCAAATTTGTCCAAACGAAGCCGATCGACCAATTGGGACCGTGGCCATCTTGGATTTCAGTCAATTTTTAGAAACGTCTTTAAAAGTCCTCAGAAACCGCTTGGGGGATTCATGTAAGTCTCATGAAATATGATCTATGGCAAGAGTTGAACCAAGTTTGTTCAAGAGAACTTGATTGTTCAAATGGTTCGGCGGCCACCTTGGTTGACCTAGGGATCGCGTCGAAATTTGCTAGATATGATTAGCAACTAAAGGCCATTAAAGTTTGTTAAAGGTAAGTTGATCCATCAAAAAACATGGTCGCTGTGGTCCAATCAAAATATAGCCAGTTTGGGGGCCCTATTGGATTTTTTTATTTGATGGATTTTGAGGCCAAAATTGGTTTTATATTATGATTTTGGTTATGTTGAGCTCAAATTGCCATTATCGAAAGTGATGGATAAGCGGTTTTGCGACCATCTTTGATTATTTCCCCGCCAAAGGCTCCCATACTAAAGCAATGGTTAATTTAAAATGTCTTCTCCAGAACTGCTAGGCCAATTTCAATTATATGTGGCAGCATCCATCCTTAGGACATAGGGATCCGAGTTTGTTCAAATGAACCTGACATCTTTGATTTCGGCCGATTTTAGGAAATGTCTAAAAATCTTATCTGAAACCGCTTGGGGAATCGATTTAAAACTCATAAAACTTCATCTAGGCCAAGAGGTAAGCCAAGGTTCTTCAAGAGGACTTGATTGACCAAATGGTTTGACGGCCATCTTGAATGACCTAGTTTTCCCGAAAACAGCTCGACCCACTGAAGTGATCAGGCCGAAATTTGGGAGATATGATTAGACGCTAAGCGCCATTAAAGTTTGTTCAAAGGAAGTTGATCTGTCAGAAAACATGGCCGCCATGGGCCAATCGAAATGTAACATATTTGGTGGCCATATTGGATTTTTTATTTGATGGATTTTGAGGCCGAAATTGGTTTTATATATGTTTGTGGGTATTCTGATTTCATATTTACCATTTTTTAAACTGTTGAATAAATGGTTTGGCGGCCATTTTGGATCTTTTTCCTGCCAAAAACTCCCATACTAAAGCAGTGGGAAATTTAAAATGTCTTCTCGAGAACCACTGGACCGATTTCAAGTATATTTGGCAGGAACCAATCTGAGGGCATAGAGGTCATGTTTCAAACAAAGCCGATTGGCCAATTTGGCTGGCGGCCATCTTCAGAATTTGGCAGATTTTTAGAAATGTCTAAAAATCTTCACCGAAACCGCTTGGTGGATCAATTCAAAACACATGAAATACATGTATCATCTAGGGCAAGAGCTTCACCAAGTTTGTTGAAGGGAACTTGATTGGCCAAATGGTTTGGTGGCCATCTTGGATAATCTATTTTTTGCCAAAACAACTCCAGAACCACTGAATGGATTAGGCCGAAATCTGGGAGATATTATTAGGCTCTGAGTGCCATTAAAGGTTGTTCAGGGGAAGGAGCTACGTCAAAAACTTGGCCACAGTGGACCAATCAAAATGAAGCGTGTTTTGGGGCCATATTGGATTTGCAAATTTGTCCACAAACTCATTTAACCCTTTAACCCTTGAATTTGTTTTAAAACATTTCAATTTTCTCATGGAAAATGTCCATTTGCAGACCAAGAGACTATTTTTGAAAATCTACCACTGGAATGACTGGCTCATTTCTCAAGACCACTGCAGAAGCCATTTTTGGCTGATACTGTATGAGTATAAAAGACTACTACTAAACAACCCACCAACAATTTTGACAAAAAATTATAGTGCTCCAGGAGTCCACGTGAGCGACACAGGCTCCTTGGGCCACTTGTTCAATATAATGAACTAATGAAAATGGGTTATACCATGAGCAAAGAAAACTTGAAAATCAGAACTTTTAAGTGCCGAGGTCTTAACCAACTAGCAGACGACACAGAATAGTATGGATTAGATGTAATAGCACTACAAGAACACGTTTAGCCTCACTACAATCTAAAATGCTCTTCAGCATCCCTCATGAGCTTTATTTGGATCAAGCATCTCTTCACCATGATATGCCACTTTCATCATATTGTCAAGACTACAACCACGTTGTTTCACTCCCGCAATGATGGGATGGTGAAATGATTAAGCCGAGCCATAGCAGTAATGCTTACCAATGCACCTCGGTTAAACTGGGATCTTCAACTGCTTCATGCAGCATATCACACCTGTGTCTATTCAAGTACAGTATTTATTCAAGCCCATCTAATCTTAGGACAAGAGTTATCATTACCCCTTGATATCATGATAGGCAGTGAGCTTAACAGCCCCTTAGATAGATAGATAGATAGTACATTTATATTGCGCTGAACTCTGCGATTACATGCTCTAAGCGCTATGCATCTAATCCCCTGTTCATTTGATAGTCCAAGCCTGGCACCTACATATGGCGCACAGAGAACTATGTCATCGCAGGAACCTATTTACAGCTAGGTCGACTGGAGCAATGCAGAGTTAAGTGACTTGCTCAAGGACACAACGCGGCGGACCGGCAAGGAAGCAAACTCCTAACCACTCGCCCACCACGCCTCTATACACCACTGTCTTGAATTTTTTCACCAGTGTTTGGAAGATACGAAACTGAAATGTCACTTTCCTATTGTACACGAATAACAGAAGAGCAGCCATGGACGCCGCATACATAGAGAACAGTAATAAAGGATGCATCAGCCAAGCTCAGTTATAAGTGTATATCCCCTTAAACAATCCTGGAGCGTAAATCTGGCATTACCTACTGTGTCTGAGCACCAGGAGGTAAAGAAAGCGTACTCCATTTTGACTCCTTAAGGCCAAGTAGTGAACAATGAACCACGATTATATAATAGTGAGACATAGACTGACTGCTGCACTGTTTTCTACTAATCAATAACGCCGCCTTCAGCTACCACACAAGAACCTCAGCAACACCACACCTGTCACCGCTAACTACATAGGATATGAATCAGAATAGTTTTCTATCTTTGCCACCTTATCAAGTAGAGTGCACACGATCTGGCAGGCCATATCTTTACGAGATCAGTCCACCACGTTTCAATGATAATATTGTGATTGAAAATGTGGTGTTAGTGTACTCGCCTGTGTCATCCCTCTCCTCCACTAATAAACAAACTTTCCCTCAGCTACGTGCACAGACTATGATGTGATGTACCCATCACATTTGACTCGTTCAACCATTCCCTGCCAACAAGATGTGAGGTCCCCACACCTCACAACCCATCCATTTGCCCATCCACTTGCCCTTTGATGCAGGCTTTCCATCCCCCAGCAGTATCATGTCCATTGGCACTAAGAAACTGCTAAACTATATGTACAATTAGAAAGAGTTACTTCGCTTGCTGCTATTCACTGTGCACCGCAGCAAGAAGAGACCGTGGTAATGGGCCACTATGCGTAACCTCCGCAAAGCATCTGCTCGTCCAAAAACATTGTCCTCCCAATAGATGATGCTGGCGTTTCCGGTAAGGAATTTGTCACATAAAGCGGATTGACCAATTTTCCCCTCATGTCTTGCACACGCACACCGTTTCCCTATTTTTAGCTCACCGGGCCCAGTAAGCTTAAATGCCATGGCGGCCGTCCGTCTGTCCCATCAAATCGCTTCTTCTCCTTAACGGTTTGACTGATTTCAACCAAATTTGGCTGGAAGGATTCTATGCTGGTACCTTCCAGACTTTTTTCAGAATTTTGATTGGTCAATTTTTTTAGGTGAAAATCTTAGAATTTATGAGAAATTCACCGAAAATTGTCAAAATGCTACTGTTAGTTACTTGACATATTTCAACCAAATTTGGCTAGACCGATGCTATGGTGGTAAGCTCTAGAACTTTTATTCAGAATTTCGATTGATCAATTTTTTGGGTGAAAATCTTAGATTTTATGAAAAATGTCCAGGAAATGGTCAAAATGCTACTCCTTCATAGCTGCTTGACATATTTCAACCAAATTTGGCTAGATGGATTCTATGTTGGTAAGCTCTAGAGCATCTTCAGATTTCTGATTGATCAATTTTTTGGGTGAAAATCTTAGATTTTATTAAAGATCTATCAGAAACGGTCAAAATGCTAGAATCCAGATATATTTAGCTCACCTGGTCCAAAGGGCCAAGTGAGCTTATGCCATGGCGGTCATCCATCATCCATCTGTCTTTAAAAGCCTACTCATTAACCGCTTGAACGATTTTAATCAAACTTGCATGGGAGGATCCTACATGTAGGGTGGTAGTTTTCAGAACTTGTATACAGGATTTTGATTGGTCAATTTTCCGTGGCCAAATTGGTGGGAAATTGTTTAAAACGCTATATGTACTCATTAACTTCTTGGTCAATTTGAGCCAGGCTTGGCTGAAGGGATACTAGGGTGTGAGATTCCAGAACTCGTGTACAGAATTTTGATTGGTAAATTTTTCTAGCTGCCATCATGGATTTTCTGAAAATCAGTTAAAAGCCATACTCCTCATTAGGAACTTGGCCAATTTCAAGCAAACTCGGTTGGAAGGATCCTAGAGTGGTATGCTTCAGAACTTATATACAGTATTTTGAAGGGTCGATATTTTTGGTGGCCATCTTGAATTTTCCGAAAAATGGCGGGAAATACATGTAGTTTAAAACACTACTCCTCATCAACTGCTTGGACAGTTTCAACCAGACTTGGCTGGAAGGATACTAGGCTGGTAGGTTTCAGAACTTGTATACAGAATTTTGATTGGTCAATTTTTCCGGTGGCCATCTTGGATTTTTTGAAAATTTTGGGAAATTAGTTAAAAGGCTACTACTCATTAACCGCTCAAACGATTTCAACCAAACATGGGTGGAAGGACCATAGGGGTGTGCGTTTCAGAGCTTCTATGCAGAATTTTGATTGGTTAATTTGTTCGGTGCCATCTGAGATTTTCCGAACAATGGCTGGAAATCATTTAAAACGCTTACTCCTCATTAACTGCTTAGGCGATTTCAATCAGACCTGGTTGGAAGGGCCCTATGGTAGTAGGACTCAGAACATGTGTACAAAATTTTGAAATCGTTAATTTTGCCAGTGGCCATCTTGGATTTTCCAAAATTGTTTGGAAATCATTTAAAAGGCTACCCCTCATTAACCGCTTGGCCGATTTCAACCAAACTCAGTTGTATGGACCCCAGTCTGGTACACTTCAGAACTTGTATACAGAATTTTGACTGCTTGATTTTTTTTAGGGGCCATCTTGGATTTTCCGGAAAATGTAAATTCATTTAACGCTGTTCCTCATTAACCCCGTGGGCAATTTAAACCAAATTTGGCTGGAAGGATTCTATAGTGGTAGCTTACTAGAAATTATATTTCAAATTTTGATAGGTCAATGTTTTGGTGCCCATCTGTGATTTTCTTAAATTTATCCACAACCATTTAAAAATGGTACTCCTTAATCAATAGTCCGATCTCAACAAAACTTGGTTCGAACGATTCTATGATGGTAGGCTTCAAAATGTCAAATGAGAATCTGGATTGGTCTATTATTTTGGTGGCCATTATCCATCATGTCTATTTAAATGCAAATGGTTCAAATGTTAATAGTCCAGGTGAGCGTCACAGGCCCTTGGGCCTCTTGTTTGGGTGAAAATCTAATTTTGAAAAGTGTCCATCATGTCTCTTTAAATGCAAATGGTTCAGATGCTAATGGTCCAGATGAGCGCCACAGGACATTAGGCCTCTTAATTGTTAGCTCACCTGGCCAGAATGTCAATTTTTGTTTTAAAATGCTACTCATTAACCGCTTGGTGGATTTCAACCTAATTTGGCTAAAGGACCCTATGGGGGTAGGCTTCAGTACTTGTATACAGAATTTTGATTGTTCCATTTTTAGCTCACCTAAGTAAGCTTATTCCATGCTGACCATCCGTTGTCCATCCGTCAACTTTTGATTAAAAATGCTACTCCTCATTAACCGCTTGACGGATTTCAAATAAATTTGACTTGAATGATCCTATGGGGGTAGGCTTTAGAACATGTATAAAGAATATCTATTGGTCAATTTTTTCGGTGGCCATCTTGAAATTTCTGGAAAATGACAGGAAATCGACTTAAACGCTACTCCTCATTAACTGCTTGAACAATTTCAACCAAACTTAGGTGGGAGGATAGTAAGCTGGTATGCTTCAGAACTTCTATACAGAATTTTGAGTGGTCAATTTTTTCTGGCGGCCATCTTGGACAGAATTTTGATTGGTCAATTTGGTCGGTGACCATCTTGAATTTTCTGAAAAATGGCTGAAAATTGTTTAAAACGCTACTCTAATTGGGTGATTTCAAATAGACTGGCTGGAACGAGCCTAGGGTGGAAGGCTTCAGAACTTGTATACAGAATTTTGATTGGTCAATTTTTCCGGCAGCCATCTTCAATTTTCTAACCATTTTGGGAAATCAGTTAAACGACTACTCATTAACCGCTTGGCCGATTTCGACCAAACTCAGCTGGAAGAACCCTAAGCTGGTACGCTTAGGGTGTATACAGAATTTTAACGACTTGATTTTGATGGTGGCCATCTTGGACTTTCCGAAAAATAGGAATTTGTATAGTGCTACTCCTCATTAATTGCTCGGGCAATTTCAACCAAATTTGGCTGGAAGGATCCTATTGTTGTAGCCTCTAGAAATTCTATTCAGAATTTTGACAGGTCAATGCTTTGGCAGCAATCTCTGATTTTCTGAGAGTTTTCCGGAACCATATAAAAAACGGTACTCCTATCATTAGCCCGATTTCAACAAAATTTGGGTGGAATTGAGACAGGGGATTCTGGGTTGCCTGGCTGGGTCCATATATGAAGTAGAAGAATCAGTCTTGGTGACTATTCCAATACAAGTTTTATTTTTCTCTTCTTGATTCAGATGACTATTGATCTCAATTATTATATAATTCAATTATCATAAAAGGTGTAAGTTAAATATAATATATTAATAAAATTAAGAGTAATGAAACATTTGTACAAGTTAAGATTAAACAAAACATCATAAGGTCTTAGACTATAAATGCCTTAAGATGGTTGGTACCGGTATAATGCTAAATATTTAACATGACTGGAAGTGTGACCCCAGCTGGAACGCTTACTGTCAAGTTGTTTTCAAAATAAAAGCATTGCATCCAACTATAATTATTGCGGGCACGCTTCTATTTATTAGCTCACCTGGCCAGAATGGCCAAGTGAGCTTATGCCATGGCGACCGTCCGGCGTCCGTCTGTCTGTCTGTCCGTCAACTTTTTCCTTTAAGCAACTTCTTCTCAATAACCACTGGGCCGATTTCAATTAGATTTGGCAGGAAGTATCCTTACGGCATAGGGATCCAAGTTTGTTCAAACAAAGCCAATTTGGCCGGTGGTCATCTTGGATTTTGGCCGATTTTAGGAAATGGCTTTAAAAATCTTCTCCGAAACCGCTTGTTGGATTGATTCAAAACTCACAAAATATCATATACGGCAAGAGCTGAACCAAGTTTGTTCAAAGGAACTTGATTGGCCAAATGGTTCGGCGGCCATCTTGGATGACCTAGTTTTCGTGAAAACGACTTATTCTGCAGAACCGCTAAACGGATCGGGCTGAAATTTTGGGGATATGATTATGGACTAAGGGCCATTAAAGTTTGTTCATGGGAAGTTGATAGGTAAAAAACATGGCCGCCGTGGACCAATCAAATTTTAGCGTGTTTGGTTGCCATATTCAATTTTTTTATTTGATGGATTTTGAAGCCGAAATTGGTTTTCTTAACTCCGCTTACTTGTCAGTCAGCTGTCGTATAGCGATGACCACATCCGGCTTTATCATTTTTGTTATTTCTTGATGGATTGACACCAAACTTGGTCACAATGTTAATGACGGCATCTAATATCTATGTTGTGAAAATGAAACGGATAGGGTGCCAAATGCCAGAATTATCACTCCTTAAATATTTGCAGTCTCACTTAGGGCAAATAATGGTTTGTTCCTACAGTCCATTGATTTATCACCATGTCAGATTTTATTGCCAAACTAGATATTAAATTCCAATTAACAGATTAACCGTTCCAATACTGGCGAAATATTTAAGATATGTATTATGTGCTCTGACATCTATGCTCTTAAAAATATTTGAAATGTATTTGATTGAAAGTTGTTGCTGCCTTAGGCAGCAATGAAAGTTGCTGCCGCCTAAGGCAGCAATAACTCGGTCAAATTATTTTCTAAATCAACTCCAGCCCACCCTACCCCTGCCGCTAACTCGGTGATTCAGCCAGATGTGCATGTGTTAAATGGATTGTGTGGTGGTGGGGAATAACCTGCTATAAAGACTACCTACCTGCCTTTAGAGACCATTTTCTTCAAATTGTTTTTAAACCTCTAGTAACCGTCTGACTGAGTTTTTGCAGATGACATATTCCAAAGGTTATATCTCTGAACCTGATAAATATTTTGAAAACAATTGGACTGAAAGTTGTTGGTGGCTAAGCCGCCAACAACTTTCAGTCGAATTGTTTTTAAAATATTCAACAAGTCAAGAGCTTTTGAAAATTGAAATTATTGGCTGCACTGGCTTGCAGCAGTGAGACAGTTAAGAAACCAGCTGTAGTTAGCACTGATATCATCTATTTTCACTTAAACATTGTTCAAAATCACTAATGCAAAAAAACCAGTCCAGAGATTGTTGTCAATATCTCGAAAACTAAATCATGTGACTGAAAGTCATTGGAAGTGACACTGATGGATGTAAAACTTAAGTAAGATGAGTTGAAATGCCAATGTTCCAGGTGAGCGATACAGGCCCATTGGGCCTCTTGTTGCTGTCTAGAATTGCCTATAGGCGCGGCCATTTCGCGCAGGGCATTGTGGGGCTGTGTCTCGCGAGATCTCCATCGATACGAGATCTAATCATTCTCGGCGCTCTATTTTTAGATTGCTGGATATCTCATAATTATTATCTTCATGCACGTGATTCATGGCGAGATCTCTTATTTGTTCTGGTCCGGACTGTAATAGAGTTTGTGCGGCGATGACTACTTAATTATTTTAATAAACAGCCAACGGAACGCCAAATAACGACTCTAAATACTGTAAGTACTCTTCTTTTGCTGGAGGACTGCGTACAAAACATGTTTATCATTCCTTCTGCAGATGAAAGTACTCAAGCACACGCCCACTCGCGGCGTCTCTTATATGTCCACTTTAGCACTATATCAAACTGACCACAAATGGCTTCTTGCGGTGATCGTGAGAAATGTCCATTTGCATTAGCTACTCGCCGGAGAACTTGTTTTGAAAGTTTACCACTGGAATGACTGGTTGGATAACCGATCTTATAATTCCAGTAGTAAATTGCAAAAGAAAAACCACTCTGGTTTCTTGGACGGCAATTAGATATAGGACATTTTCTATGATAATGGATTTTTCTGTAGCTGGACGTCACAATCAAAATGTGTAATGAATGACGTATCTAGCTCCACCAGGAACATTGAATAGCCAGTCAAGTATGCGAATTGCACGTCTTTACTATTTAATCAACATGCTGTTGAATATTTTGAAACTAATTTGACTAGACGCTGTTCGAATTGTATGTCTTTGCTATTTATTCAACAGTCATTTTCTATGATAATGGCTGGGTTCGATCTGTAACTGAAGGATATGACGTCATAATCAATTACTTCATATACAGGCTGACGTTTACCACTGGAATGACTGGTTGGATAACCGATCCTATAATTCCAGTAGTAAATTGTAAAAGAAAAACCACTCTGGTTTCTTGGACGGCAATTAGACATAGGACATTTTCTATGATAATGTATTTTTCCGTATATGACATCATAATTATTTAGGCCAGATGTAGCTGAACGTCACAATCCAAAATGTGTAAATGAATGGCGTATTGAGCTCAGTCATGAACATTGAATATTCCGGCAAGTGTACGAATTGTATGTCTTTACTGTTTAATCAACATCGTGTTGAATATTTTGAAACTAATTTGACCTGGCGTTGTTGTGGCCAGAGGCAGCAAACCTTTAAAAGCACCCAGTCAAATTAGTTTCAAAATAGTCATCAGCTTACCTGTATAGTTACCTTTAAATTGGAAGTCTGAGAATTCATTATTCAGCATATATATATATACCGGTATATATATCGATTCCAACACACAAAAAGGGGTGGAGCTTAGCTAGAAATAGGCATGGCATACCTAGAAATGGATCTCTCTATTGAAATTGTCATGAGCAAATTGAGCATTACATGGCTAATACCACTTGGTAATGCATGGCCCACACAATATGGACCACTTGTAGTAAGAGTCCACCCATATTTATAGGTCACATATGTTAACAAGGCCAATCATAGATTGTTGCCCTGAATACAATGTACACGTCTCTGACGGAGGGAGGATAATTACTACCACTTGCTAATGGGCATTTTCATGTTGTCTATCCATCATATTACGTCATATGATGCCATAATCAACGACGTGATGTATAGGATGATGTCATAATCATGACGTCATGACTGACTCAATTTAGTCCGCTTTAATTGCTTAATAGTCCGACACGTTGTACGAATTGTATGTCTTTGCTATTTACAAAACATGCTGGTGACTATTTTGAAACTAATTTGACTGGGCGATGTTACTGCCACAAGCAGCAACAGCACTCAGTCAAATTGGTTTCAAAATAGTCAACACCTTAGCTGTATAGTTTTCTGGAAATTGATAGTCAAGAAGCTCAGAGATCCATCGATACCAACACGAGCGCGGTATTAATGTATTAATATACCATCCGAATTCAGTGACCGATTGACTAACGTTAGGCCTATGGAAGTCATTTCAAGCAACCGCCACCAAGATGTGACTTACTTGGGCACAATTGTGTGTTTTTCTAACAAAATCCTTTAGAATGTTTAACACCGAAATTTCACTATCTCGGATAAAGACAACTATACGAATATCTTTTTAATACTTTGACTGGTAGCCCACCCCACCCTACCCACCTACTTGTTGCTATCGTATAGACCTGTATTAAGTGTTGCTCCGCCCCCGTCTGCCCATGTAAGCCTATCATCTTCTCTTAATGTATTTTAACCCTTTCATGAGGAGGCCGCTAAAACCGGCCTCTACAGTGATCTTGAGGATGTTAATTTGCAGGTCAAGAGATCGTTTTTGAAAATTCACCACTGAAATGACTGGCTCGATAATTGAGCCAGTCATTCCAATAGTAACTCTTCAAAACAGTTGTCTATTGGCCTGCAAATAGGCACTCAATAGCCAATTATTTTTTTATGTTCTTGACTCAAATTTAGGTAATACAGGGTTAATATATTATGAGGACGACGATGATGTATCATGTCTGTTTAATCTTTCCCGTTTTGTATTATAGTATGATTCACATTTGTTGCATTCAAGATAGGGTAAAAATTACAGACTTGTTACAGACAGTCTTGAGGCGTACTATGTGTGTAGTAAATTTCAAAAGAAAAACATGCATACTAATATTGTAGAGGGCGAAAAAGTAGACAGAGTTCGCTAACAATAATGGATCCATCTAAAGATAAAGGCTTGGCTTCTTCAAAACTACACCTATAATGTAATGAACGGTCATCTTCTTACGTTATTACAATGACTAGACTGTTACACAGACTCAACTTCGGATACCAGACAGACTGGGACCCAGTCTATCTCCGTAGCAGACTGTTAAAGCAACACTGTGGATCATGAAATCGCTACATCAATGGCTACTCAATAGGCCCCTACATACGAGATACATTTCTCGATCTCGTATCGATAGAGAACTCGCGGTATACAAATGAATAATGGATGTGTGATTATCAGTAGTATCCTTTTGTCTTTAATCCATCCGTGGGAATAAATCCATGTAGGGCCAATGCAATTATGTAGCAGTATTGATAGACTACCAATGTTCCAAATTTCCTGTCAAAACTGCTGTCAATAATATTGTAGCGGATTGTTGAATACAGAAATCAACCGAAAGTGTAGGCCTATGCATGTGCTAAGTTAAGAACGTCTACAGGAAATTCGGCCACTGAATTCCAACCATATAGTTAGATAGGTATATCAATACGCTAGTGAAGTAATGGATTGTGGTTAAAAATTTTTTTACCATGAAGTAATTTCGTAGTGCACAATTTCATACTGAAAATTTGCTAAAGCTCCGGTGATTCACAGTTTTCAGTGCCCTATTGTCTGTAGTATGTTTAGCCCCATAATTTCACCTACATAGACTTGAGCCTTAATATACTAGGTATATTCCGAATCTAACAAATTTTAGATAAAATAATTTTATTAGGCAAAAATTGGCTTAAATGTTGGGTTTTTTGTGCTTTTCGGTGCCTACTGTCTGTATGTAATATGGTCGGCTCCAGAACTTCGCTCACATAGACGTAGAGGGATTTGAATACTATAATTATATTGGGAATTTAAACAAATTTGACCGTGAAGTAATTTCGTAGTATACGATTTCATCGCGTAAATTCGTGCCCTACTATTACCTGTCTGCAATAAGTTTGGCCACATAATTTCACCGATATGGTTAGATAGCAATATGAACACGCTAATGAATCTTGAGTTTTCTACCACGTAGTAATTTCGTAATATTCAATTTAGTAGCCACAGACAGTTGTCAAATGCCAACAATTTACTATATTCGGTATCAGAATGTCTGTTCTCGATTTGTAATTTTTTTTATATATGGATTTATATAACTCAATATGAGCTAGTGCTTTTGCACAATTCTACCATCAAGTAATCTCATCGTAGGTAGTTACATATTCGCTGTATGGCCCCATTATAATATGGTTGGTTCGCATTCACCCCATTCAGATAGGTGTCGGTATGTCCTGGCATATCGCTCATAATGGGTTCGGCCCCAGAATGTCACCCATATGTTTAGATAGGTATAGGCATACGCTTACGGAGTAGTGAGATTTAAAACTATCTACCATGAAATAATTTCGGCTCAAATTTAGGCCGATTCATGGTTTTCGTTGCACCCAGTCAAATTAGTTTCAAAATAGTCATTAGCTTACCTGTATAGTTACCTTGAAATTGGAAGTCTGGGAATTCATTATTCAGCGTATATATAGACATCGATTCCAACACGCAAAAACGGGGTGGAGCTTAGCTAGAAATAGGCGTGGCATACCTAGAGATGGGCAAATTGAGCATTACAGGGCTAATACCACTTGTTAATGCGTGGTCCACACAATATGGACCACTTGTATTAAGAGAGCACCCGTATTTATAGGTCACATATTTTAACAAGGCCAATCATAGATTGTAGACCCTTGCCATCCCGAATGCACATAGACCCGAATACAATACACTCATCCTCTGACGGAGCGAGGGTAATTAATACCACTTGCTAATGGGCCTTTTCAGGTTGTGTATCCATCATATTACGTCATATGACGTCGTAATTAATTAAGTGACGTGTAGGATAACGTCATAATAATGACTTCATGACTGACTCGATTTAGTCCATCTTAAATGCTTGATAATCTGACACATTGTACGAATTGTAATAAAAATGCTGTTGAATATTTTGAAAGTAATTTGACTGGCCGCTGTTGCTGCCATAGGCAGCAACAGGACCCAGTCAATTTAGTGTCAAAATATTCCACGGCTTACCTGAATAGTTTTCTTGAAATTTATCGTCTAGTAGTTCAGAAATCCATCGATCCCAACCCGAGAGTGGAGTTTAGCTAGGGATGGGCAGGGCATAGCTAAACTGGAAAGGTTCATTGTATTAATAAACCACCACAGTTTTCAGTGCCCTATTGTCTGTAGTATGTTCAGCCCCATAATTTACCCTATATAGACTTGAGCTTTAATAACCTAGTTATATTCCGAATCTAACAAGTAATTTTAATACGCAAAATTTAGCTTAAATGATGGTGTATTAGTGGTTTTCGGTGCCCTACTTTCCGTAATATGGTCGGTTCCAGAACTTAGCTCATATAGACGTATAGGAGTTTGAATATGCTAGTTACATTGGGAATTTAAAGGAATTGAACGTGAAGTATTTTCGTAGTAATTTGTTCCAATGTTGGCGGATCTGTGGTTTTCAATACCCTACCGTCTGCAATGTGTGGCTACATAATTTCACCCATATGGTTAGATAGGGATATGAATACGCTAATGAATCTTGAGATTTCTACCACGTAGTAATTTCGTAATATTCATTTAGTAGCCACGGACAGTTGTCAAATGCCAACAATTTACTATATTCAGTATTAGAATCTCAGTTCTCGGTTTGTAATCATTTTTTAGATACGTATATGAATACGCTAATAAAGTATCAAAGGTTTAAAAAATGTTTACTATACAGTAATTTCGTTATATGCAATTTAGTAGTGGCACGCCTTGTCAAGTTCCAATAATGTACTATATTCGGTACCAGAATATCTCTACATGCCTTGTAGCCAGTTTTCGAACATAAGGCCATGTAGAACTCCCTATGTTCTCGTGCTGTGCGAAATATTGTAATAATTCTACCACCAAATATTTATTATAGTAATGTGAAAATATTTCTATATATCCCATATTATTAGCCGCGTGTACTGGTAGAACCTGACTTATCAGGATAATACCCTAACATTTGCACATATGGTCAACAAGATCATCATCATTACAACGGTTGAGGCCGATTTTGGCCTTTTTGTCGAGCAAAAATATTTGATTTAATAGTTTGTCACTGTTTCCAGTAAAGATATCGTTTAATAGGTGACATAGATATGATAGCTAAATGAAACAGATCACGATGTCTTGGCTGTTTCCCACTGGGTCCTCAGTCAGAATGTTTTCTACTATATCATTTTCGTTGGAGAAAACTAGGTTCATGGTATTGGTTCTATCCTGGCCACTTAACTTTGTTGAAAAGGTTATCTGTCGGTACAGATCGGGGTCATGTATTGCATCAAAAATATACTTGCTTTGTGCATTCCACTGGCATTGCAGTGTATATTTCACCAATATATTTCCAGGTAATAAGCTCTTCATGTCTGTTTAAGAAGGTATCAAGATTTAGGTTTAAAATATTCTTTACAGTTTTTCTTTAATATGTTTGAATGGGTGTCAGGGTCTGTACTGCTTCTTGCACTGATTTTCTACTGACTGGGTTGCCAGTTCTGTTGATTTCTTTATCTTTACAAGTTGTTGATACCTAATGACCCAAATTTGATCTGTTGCGCTCTGTTGATGCAGTAGTGCAATTTTCTCATCACTGGCTGCTCTTAATTTTGTCTTCCTCTCTCTGTTAAGGAGTTTGGCCTGGAGAAAAAGGATGGATGGAAAAATTGTTGGACTGACCAAAAATATAAGCTGCTTTTCCTAGCCCATAGCTAATACTGTCCATATCTTTTTGCAAGAAATATTCCTTCTTTTGTGTTTATTGTCCGTGTATATTTTTGTCATAAGTGGCTTGTATGCCTTTATATAACTTCATTTTTTCATGAAACAGTTGAGTTTATTCTCAGAATTATAATAACCTCCAGGCACGCTGCCTTGCATCAATATGTGTACTTGTGTTATAAATATAATTTGGTTTCTATGGACTAACTTGGGACTGCTTGTATGCTCTGAAAACCGTGTGCCTGAAAGTTGTTGTTGCTCGAGGCAGAAATTAACGCAGGCACATTGTTTTCAGAACATACAGAAAGGTTTCAGAAATATATAAAACCGTACCCAGAATGGTGCTTCAGTGGCTATGGTCTCTGAGTATATAGCTTAATTCATTTCACTCAGTATTGGTAAGAGTTAAATGGGGCCATTTTGGAAACCTACTGACTATTTTGAAAACCATCCGACTGAAAGTCATTGCCAGCCGGCAGCCAAATTGCTTTCAAAATAAACAGACGGAGTCAAGACTACCTGGAGTTGAAATTAGTTAAGCAAATTGGCTTACAACAATACACTTGTCGATTGTTACCCTTTTCATTCCACATGTTTCGAAGCTGGGCTTATGCAACACATGGAATATTTTGAAAACGACTGCTGAAATTTGTTGCTGCCTGAGGCATATATAACCACAGCCAAATTGTTTTCAAAATAAACAGAATGATGTCAAAATGGATTTGACTGAATATAATCTGAACACGGAAATGAAATTGTTAACCACAGATTATTGCTTATACAAGATACTGAATATTTTAAAAACATCACTAACTGAAAGCTGTGACAGTCAAATTGTTTTTCAAAATAAACAGACTGAATTTAAAATGGCTTTGGTTGAATATGATCAGAAATGGTTAATCACAGATTGTGACTTCTACAAGATACTGAATATTTTGAAAACATCACTAACTGAAATTTGTTACCAGTCAAATTGTTTTCAACATAAACAGACTGATTTTAGAATGTCTTTGTTTGAATATGACCAGAGCATGGAATGAAATGGTTAATCACAGATTATGACTTCTATAAGATACTGAATATTTGGAAACATCACTAACTAAAATTTGTGACACCAGTCAAATTGTTTTCAAAATAAACAGACTGAATTTAAAACGGCTTTGAATGAATATGATCAGAACATAGAATGGGATTGTTAATCAAATCTACTTAATAAGAGGTTCCAGGCCGCATGGCACACTCTAATAAACCATGGATCCACACACTTAACGCTTATGATCATGTCGATAGTCACTTACATGACTGGCGGTATGATCAGCGAACGAAAAGAAGAAGATTAATTAATATAATTTTTAAGACTCGCCTATATGAAGTAGAAGAATCAATCTTGGTGACTATTCCAATACAAGTTTTATTTTTCTCTTCTTGATTCAGATGACTATTGATACTGGTCTCTGAATCAAGCCCGCTTATATAGCGTTTTCGTCACCAAGATTAACTTAATTCTGAAGCGGTGGTCATTAACATTTCCCAAGTTTGACATTTGATTGGTCAGAGAAGTTCTTGATAACTGTCCAACATTATTCATTGGTAGAAACCTAGTTACTTTAACAGTTTCCGGTGTTAGTACCGAGTTACGGACAGGTAAATTCGAGTTTGGAATATCCTTAGCTGAAGACTAACTAAAGCTAAGATGCATAATTATACAAGATTTCTCAATAGACTGCTGTAAGTTTGTTCTGTAATTTCTATGAAGTCAGTTTCCATTTCTAAAGGGTGATTATTTTAGAGATTTATGCCACTCAGGCCTACTGGGTGACCTTGCTAGAACCTGTTAATTGATACATTGTGCTATAGGTTAGATATTGCCCTAGCATTATGCTAACCCTATAGTGTCAATACATTCTTATCAATACAGGCTGTGGCTTAGCGGACCTGCTTGTACCTGTAAGATTGTGACCTATTCAAACTATAATACCAGTCATAATGTCAAAATTATACATGTAGGTCTAATGGTATCTTAATCTGCTTACCACCAGCCATAGAGTTGTGATTGAATTAACCCTTCTGTCCCCTTGACCACTACACTCATTTTCCTGTTAGAGTGTGGCTTTTTCTGGAGGAAGACAAGGGTTAATGCTCTATTCAGAAGCATAATTAATTGCCATTGAATAGTGCTTATTAGACTATTGAAGTATTCCAACATGAATTCTTCCTTGTTTACATTATGGTGGCTATTACTTCTAGGTATAGCCTAGACATAATTTGAAGTTTTAAATAATATAAAAAAAAAAAAAAATGAAAATTAATAATGCATTCTAAAAGACAATGGATATATACAATGGATGGCTTCGTGATCGCAGTGAATAAATTAAATATATTGTAATTAATTCCCAGAATTATCTCCCTTGGGTGATGCATAATTTTGCTCTGTCACAGAATGATCCAATGACGGTCGGCTTCAACATATTAAACAAGAATCTTGTGTGGTCAATTTTTTGGTGGCCATCTTGGATTTTCTAAAAATTATCCATCATGTCTATTTAAATGCAAGGGGTTTAAATGACAATGGTCCAGGTGAGCGCCACAGGCCCTTGGGCCTCTGGTCTGGGTGAAAATCTTTGAAAAATCTATGAGAAATTGTCAAAATGCTACTCCTCATTAACCGCTGGGTGGATCACATCATAATTTGGCTGGAAGGACCCTGGATGGATCTAGGCTTCAGAACTTGTAATCAGAATTTTGATTGCTCAATTTTTTGGATGAAATTCTTAGATTTTATACAAATCTACCAGAAATTTTCAAAACCCAATTCCTCATTAACCACTGGGCGGATTTCAATCTAATTGGGTTGGATCGACACAATTGGGGTAGGCTTCAGAATATTTATACAGGATTTTGATTGGTCAATTTTTTTGGGTGGCCATCTTGAATTTTCCGAAAATCATTTAAGATGCTACTCCTCATTAACCGCTTAGGCGATTTCAACCAGATTTGGTTGGAAGGACCCTAGGCGGGTAGGCTTCAGAATTTGTGTACATAATTTTGATTGGTTAAATTTTCCGGTGGCCATCTTGTGTTTTCCAGAAATCCTATAATATACTTTTCGTAATTAATCAATGGCCCGATTTCAAGAAAACTTGGGTGAAATGATCCTATGGTGATAGGCTTCAATGAGAATTTTGATTGGTCAATTTTTTCAGATATCCTTTAAAATGCTATTCCTTAACCAATGACCAGATATCATTGAAACCTGGCTGGACGGATCCTATGATCATATGTTTCCGAAGTTGAATACAAGAATTTAATTGGTTGATTTTTTCGATGGCCATCTTGGATTTTTCAAAGATTTTCCAGCTAAGCCTTTAAATTACTACTACTACTGCTGCTGCTACTGCTGCTACTACTACTACTACTACTACTACTACTACTACTACTACTACTACTACTACTTAATGAAAAGATCAATTTCAACCAAACTGATGGAATGATCCCATGACAATAGGCTTCAACAGAACAAATGATAATTTGATTGGTCAATTGTGTTTTATGGCCATCTTGTATTTTCCCAAAATTATCCATCATGTCTATTTAAATGCAAATAGTGCCGATGCTAATGACCCAGGTGAGAGTCACAGGCCCTTGGGCCTCTTGTTATCGTGTTATTAGTCCCCTACCGGTAAAACCTGGGTGACTAGGTTTGCACTCTGTCTGTCTGCAAGATATTCAACTGAGAATTGGTACATTGCTTTGCTATGAAAAGTTACAGACCAAGTTCGAGTTTCAGGCATATGCGTCAATCTTTAATGGAGTTATGGCCCCTTTCGACTTAAGAAATATGAAAAATATCAGCTTTCCGTACTTTTTTCGCACTCCTTCAATATATTTAAGCGAAAATCGGTACATCACAAGGACCCGATGGGCTTCATCCAAGAGTCATGAAGGAAATGAGCCATTGTATTGCCCGGCCACTAGCGATACTGTTCAACAGATCTTTACGCGATAGAACTCTCCTTCAGGAATGGAAAAATGGTCAAGTAACCCCTATTTTCAAGAAAGGCAGTAAATCATCAGCCAGCAATTACAGACCTGTAAGCCTGACTTCAGTTGTATGTAAAGTCATGGAGCGGTTCATTAGAGATAAGCTCATGAATCATATGTCAAACTCTATTTCTGACTGTCAGCATGGCTTCCTAAGTGGACGATCCTGTATCACACAATTGTTAGAAACCTTAGATTATTGTACTGACATCGTAGATCAAGGAGAAGCAGTCGACGTAATATACCTTGACTTCGCCAAAGCGTTTGATACCATCCCACACCAGAGATTGCTTAGCAAATTAAAGAGCTACGGTGTCAGTGGAGATGCCTTGGGCTGGATTCAAGACTTTTTGAGTAACAGAAGGCAGAAAGTTGTCGTTAATGGCTCTAGCTCAAATTGGGCTCCAGTCCTCAGTGGAATCCCACAAGGCAGTGTGCTGGGACCGGCATTATTCGTCTGCTACATTAATGACATGCCCAAAGTAGTAAGCAGTATGATAAAGCTCTTTGCAAGATGATACTAAGCTCTACTCAAGGATAGCTTCAGAAGAGGACCATCAACAGCTACAGACAGATCTCAACAATCTAAAAGACTGTGCAAATACTTGGCAACTACGCTTTAACGCATCCAAGTGCAAAATGGTCAAAGCATAACACTTGGCGAAACAATTTGTGAAAAAGATCTGGGCGTTTTTGTTGACAATGGACTGAAGTTTAACAGCCTTGCAGAGACAGCAGTAAACAAAGCCAACAAAATCGTTGGGATGATTAGAAGGTCAATCGACTTCCTTGATCCAGTCACCTTCGTACTGCTCTTCAAAAGCCTTGTACGACCCCACCTAGAATATGGAAACGTGGTATGGTCTCCACTGTACAAAAAAGACGTGCTGTTACTTGAAAACGTCCAGCGATGAGCGACAAAGATGATCCCAGGGCTAAGTGATTTACCATATGAAGATAGACTCAGAACACTCAAACTACCAAGTCTAGTATATAGGCGGCTTTGCGGAGACCTTATCGAGGCTTTCAAATACACGCATAATATGTACGACGTCAATCGGGAGCATCTACTGCCATCAGATGTAGGTGATCGCACAAGAGGTAACAGTTACAAGCTCACCAAACAACGCTTCTGCAGTGATACCAGAAAGAGGTTCTTTAGCATACGAGTGAACAAGCATTGGAATAGCCTACCCGATCACATAGTGACAGCTTCAACACTCAACGCCTTTAAAGGAAGGATTGATAAGCACTACCGAGATAACCTCTACACAATTCAGTTCCCGATCTCACCCATCCGCACCCAATCAGTTAAACAGGTTAATAAAACCCAGGTTCAAGAAGAAAGTGAAAATCTGTTACAGGCTTACTAGCCTAACCAGCAGAAGAGGATATGTATATGTATGTATCACTTTAGGATAAGAAGTTACAGAGCACGTTCGCATTTCAGACATTTTCGTCAATTTTTCATGGCGGTGCCCCCTTTCGACTTATGAAATACGAAAAATATTAGTTTTTCCGCACTGTTTTTCGCAGTCTTTCAAGATATTATACTGAGAATTGGTACATTGCTTTGTAATGAGAAATTACATACCAAGTTTGCGTTTCAGGCGTACGCATCAATTTTTTTATGGAGTTATGCCGCCCTTTCGACTTAACAGATGCGAAAAATATCAGCTTTCCACACTTTTTCGCACTCCAAGATATTTAAGGGAAAATCGTTTTATCGCTTTTGTTTAAGGAGTTACAGAGCAAGTTCGAGTTTCAAACATTTTCGTCAATTTTTAATGAAGTTATGCCCCCTTTTGGCTTATGAAATACGAAAAATTTCTTTCGCAGCCCTTGGAGATATACAACTGAGAATTGGTACATTTGCTTTGTTTTGAGAAATTACAGAGTAAGTTCAAGTTTCAGGCGTTTGAGTAAATTTTTGATGGAGTTATGTCCCCTTTCGACTTATAAAATACAAACATATCAGCTTTCAAGACTTTTTCGTTCTCCTTCACCATATATAACTGAAACTTAGTTTATTGCTTTGTTACATGTGTAAGAAGTTACAGATCAAGTTCGAGTTTCTGCTGCTTCTGTCCATTTTAATGGAGTTTTTTTGAGCGTCGGTCTCTAAAGATTTATATCACCAGGTAGGGGATATACTTAAAGAATACTTGTTGGATTTTACTCTGACTGTTAATAAAACTACATCCCTGTTTTCCACCAGCATCGCAAAATTTCTTCAAACTCCTGGAATCTGGAAGTTCCCCCACCCTTGTATTATTATTGTGGCTTTGAATTATTGTCAGCGTAATAACTGTACAAGATCAAAATACGGATTTGACTATCATTCGGCTGTATTGTGGCGTATTCGGTAATACCTAAAGGAACGCTAGATTAACGGCTCCTGAGCCGTATGACTGATTCAAACAGATGTGATTGATCCCAAGCACACTGGTGTAACTTAAACCCTACCAGATGTCATCATCGGTAACACAATATCATGGCTAACAACAACCCTGTGATCAAGTCATCATAGAATGTAAACCGCTAACAAAACAATGTGGCTAACTTCACAAACACTCAACATGACCCTTGTAATTCGTCCAATAAACAACGCCATGGCTCACCTCACAAAATAGCATAATAGCGACAACAGGGGAATCTTCAATGCTACTTGATATGCAATGCGCCTTGCCCACTTGTCGTATCTAATATCCACCATTGGCATTACAAATGTGACATAGCAACTCAATTAGACTTGCTGACGTGGACTGCTCTCATCACGATCACATGACATTAGCAAAGTGACGTGGCAACTCTCAATTAGACTTGCTGATGCGGGCTGCTCTCATCACGATCAGCACATGGCATTAGCAATGTGACGTAGCAACTCTCAATTAGACTTGCTGATGCGGGCTGCTCTCATGCGGGCTGCTCTCAACACGATCAGCACATGACATTATAAATGTGACGTAACAACTCTAAATTAGACTTGCTAACGCGGGCTGCTCTTATCACGATCAGCACATGGCATTAGCAATGTGACGTAACAACTCTTAATTAGATTTGCTGACGCAGGCTGCTCTCATCACGATCAGCACAGGGCATTAGCAATGTGACGTAACAACTCTCAATTAGACTTGCTGATGCAGGCTGCTGTCATCACGATCAGGACAATGGGACGTAGCAACTCTCAATTAGACTTGCTGATGCGGGCTGCTCTCATGGAGACTGCTCTCATCACGATCAGCACATGGCATTAGAAATGTGACGTAACAACTCTAAATTAGACTTGCTAATGCGGGCTGCTCTCATCACGATCAGCACATGGCATTAGCAATGTGATGTAACAACTCTTAATTAGACTTGCTGACGCACGCTGCTCTCATCACGATCAGCACAGGGCATTAGCAATGTGACGTAACAACTCTCAATTAGACTTGCTGATGCAGGCTGCTGTCATCACGATCAGCCCAATGTGACGTAGCAACTCTCAATTAGACTTGCTGATTTATATATATATATATATATAAATATATATATATATATATATATATATATATATATATATATGTATGTTTGGTGTATATATATAATATCAATTTTGCTGCAAATCCTTTTTAATATTGACAAGGCATTCTCTGAGATGCTTACATCATAAGAGATGTGATTGGTGCTGGCACATAGAGCATTGACAGAAACCACTTGTATCGCGGACAACAACAAGGGTTACAAACTTGTGAGACATCAATAAATATGTTATACTTGCTGGGGGAGAAAGATGACACCTCCACGCCGGTCTCCTCCATAAGTACCAACTTTGTTGGGAAACTAAGTTATCAAGGATTGCGGGCTGACATCCGCATACAGAGGCAACTCTGACTATGTCTAACCTTCTAACAAGAAACTGTGCTCGACATCCTCGGACAACGCAATCTTCCCAGGAGCTTACCGTAGCTACGTGGAATGTACGTGGTCTGACTGCAACATCAAAGAGGCAAACCTTAGGTGCAGACTGTGAACACTATAAAATCGATATCACATGCATTCAAGAGATTAAAGTAGCTAAACACTCACAGCAGCAACTTCAGACAGGCCATAAGCTAGTACTCATGGAGCAAAAACAGGCCATTTCCCGTGGATTAGACTTCGTAATCGGACCAAGGGTATTGGACGATGTCATTAGTTTTGGATACGTCACTGATCGCGTTGCATTTATCGACCTGGCTATACCAACGCGAAAACGCGCCATCACTAAGTGTCGCATAGTCAATGCATATGGGCCAACTACCGAAAGGGCCAAAGAGAATCCAGCTATATTAGATTCCTTCTATGCAGAACTGAGCTCCGCCATTACTATCCCAGCTAGATGGCGATTTCAACTCAAAACTGGGTAAACTCGGGATTGCGGACAAAATTTCAGGACTTGGCTCATGCATGGGATCGTATGGAGAGGGCACATGCAACAGCAATGGAGATGCACTGGTGACATTCCTTCGTTCCAATGGCCTATTTGCCACGAATACGGCTTTCAAACACCCATGCCGCCACCGGACAACATGGACTGGACACATTGCTGATCACAAAGCCCCTAAAGGTTCTAAGGCTACAAAAGCTGTCTTCAACCAAATAGATTTCATACTATGCAAGACAGCAGCAAAACCCCTGCTTCGATATGCTCGTTCCTATGGAGGCACAGACCTCAATTCTGACCATAAGCCAGCCATTACTCACCTCCATATGAACCAGCTCTACCTAATGTACAAACGCCATACCAGGCAAGAGGGTAGAGTCACCTACAACTTAGCCAAGCTCATCAGCGACACTGACACTCAAATGTCATACAAAAAGGAGCAGATAGCTAACATCGACGTCAGCTCCTATCCAAAGGAAGCCCCAACCAAAATACTGATATCTATGGAATCATCAGCTACTAGCACCATAGGTGTTCTAAAAAACAACAGAACTAGGTATACTGACGACCCTCTCGTAGTAAAACTGTCAGCAGAACAGAAAGCGTTATGTCTGCGCATCTATCAAAGTGGCCAAAGTGAAGATCGCACCAAACTACGCCAGGAATGCAATAACATTCTGCGCCACGTCATCGAACGCTTAAAAGATCTTGCTATCCAACAAGCAGACACCCTAGCTGATGAAATCACTGCCACGGATGATTGCCACAAAATGTTTTGGGCAGCCTGAGCCCTGAGAGTTGCTGACTACGCACCATCACTAACTGTACACAACTCTGAAGGACACTTTATCGGGACTGACCAGGGCAAAGCCGAGGAAATTCAAGAATGGTTCAAGGAACAGTTCACTGACCACGATGGTGAGCCCTTGAACCCATTCTCAGGCGACCCCAGGCCATTACGAACACCAATTAATACAGCAGAGGTTGAGAAGGAACTTAAAGCCCTGAAAAATGGACGTGCATCTGGACCTGATGGCATGAGCAATGAACTATTAACTATTCAAATATGCAAGTGACATTATGCGGCACATTGTGCTCCTTAACAGCATATGGAAAATCCTATCCAATGTTACTTTATGCCGCATCCGAGACAAGATCGACGACTTCACCGGATCATGTCAAAGTGGCTTCAAACGTGGATGCAGCTGCGCAGACATTGTATGGGCTCAATGCATGCTTGAGTCGGTTGTCATGTCCAAACACTGGGATTTCCACAAAATGGACATTGACATGTCACGAGCCTTCGACACAATTAAACGCTCAAAGATCCTAGATGTACTACACCAGGCCAGTTGCAATAAAGATGAGCTACGACTAGTGAGACTATTGCATGCAGACACCAAGCTGAGAGTACGAGTCAAGTCAGTGAAATCTGTAGAGTTTGAGACACCAATCGGCTGCCCACCGGTAGATGGTCTATCCCCTGTGCTCTTCACCTGTTACCTGGCTGCTGCATTGAAATCCGTGCAGGAAAACTCGACAAGACCAAACCCCCCGGTGTCAATAGTGGGCATGCCGCTAAAGATGGAATTTGCCGATGATGTGGACTTTATAGATGAGGAAAAGAAATCCCTTGACGAACTTCTCCCAATAACTGCAGGCAAACTAAAGATTGAGAATCTCTTTATGAATGAATCCAAAACAGAGTTCACCCACATATACCTATCTACAAAGCATGAAACTAAAGATAATGACGATCCACTCCATGGCGGCGAACCATTGAGGAAAAGTAAAATCCTGGGCTCACTGCTTTGCGGTACTGCTGACATTGCTGCACGCTGCATCATGGGGAACATAGCTTTCCAGTCCTTCTGGAAGCTATGGATTCGTAGATCAAAGATGCCCTTGGTAAAAAGACTACGTTTATACAATGCAACCTGCGTATCCTTGATGCTGTATAACTGTAACAGCTGGGCAGCTCCAAAGAAACTTGACGCCTGCCACCGCAAACACCTATGCACCATCACTGGACACCGATGGCCAGAGAGCATAATTTCCAACAATGCACTATACAAGATGTGTAATACGCCGCCGCTGTCTGTAAAAGTCGCCCAGCAAAGATGGTCCATGTTTGGCCATGTGATAAGGATGCCAGAAGACACACCAGCACAGAGAGCCTTGGAATTCGCCCTACTTGGAGCCAGCAAATACAGAGCCAGGCGAGGACGTCATTGCATAAATCTGCTAAGCGTGCTACGAGGTGACATCAAGAAAGCAGGATTAGGTACACTCAAGTCAAGAATGGACCTGAGGAAGCTAAGGATTTTGGCTGAGGACAAGACACAGTGGGCAAAAGCGAAGGACTGATTGCAGCTGTAGGATGTTTCTACTACTACAGCCGCAGAATACAGTAATCATACATACATACATGTACCTGCTGAAACAAAGCTGTATCTGGATAACCTTCCCACCTCCCAGGCAACATAGCTGTATCTGGATAACCTCCGCATGCCTCAGTCAACATACAATGTAGCTGTTTCTGGATAACCTTCCCACCCCTCAGGCAACATAGCTGTATCTGGATAACCTTCCAACCCCTCAGTCAACACTTCATTATATGAAGATAACTTGTGGTGAGCACACCCAACATTGGGCAGAGGTGCATGCTCTCCCACCCACCTCTTCACTTAATTTTGATCGACTCAAACAGCTAATATTAAAGGATGTGTTATAGTGAGGCAGGGAGAGTGGCTAATACACCTCACACCTACCCTTATAATAAATGGCCCCAAGCGGCATAGTGCTCATGGTCTGGCTAATGAGGAACTGTAAACATGTTTATATCAAATTAATACACAACAAGCACCATTGGTCAATCAGGCAAGCATAACTGTTGCCATAGACCAATGGGGCAATGGTTTTTATCATTATTGACCAATAAGGCAATCATACTTAATGACTAACATCGCAAGTGTCACTGACACTACTAACCAATGGGATAAGTACCATTTTTCAATGGGACAAGCGTAACTCAGATGCCACTTACCAATGATCCTTGGCCTTATTGCTCCCTTGACCTTATTGAACGTTGAGTTAAGTATCAGTGACACAATTTACAAAAGGGGTAAAGCATGGCTTTTGCCACTGACCAACATGAGCACGGGTTCCTGACTGGTGGTGGATGCCACAATTATCACTTCATCGCCAGCACATCGGAGAAGCATCACATTACAATAGAGTTTGTGGATCAGTGGCCGGGACATCTGAGGTATCAGCATTGCTTCAACACTTACTGAGAAAGTAGTCCACTAATCAGTGAGAGTGATCCACGATTTAAGAATATCTTCAACCTGTTAAGAATATCTTCGACCTGTTAATAATATCTTCAACAATGTTTTCGAGGACGGCAGCATCTTTAATTTTGCATATCCTTGTTAATACCAACCATTCACTCAATCACAAGATGAAGTGACCACGTGCCCTCCCAGTCCAATTATTAGCTCACCTGGCTCGAAGGGCCAATGCACTTATATGCCATGCAGTCATCCATCTGTCCATCTGTCAAAATGCATCTTAAAATTCACAGCAAAATAGTACTTGAAAATAAAATTGTATACCTTTAGAGGTTTAGATTGTGTACCTCAATGTAATGAAATGAAATAAAACTTAGCATATGATGATTTCATTCCGTATAAATTAATATAATTTTGAAATTGAATTAGGGACTCCTGTCTCTATAGATATTCCAATTTCACAACTTAAATTTTTAAATTAATTTATACATAATGAAATCATCATATGTTAATATTTATTTCGTTTCATTATATCTAGGCACACAATTTAAGTCTAAAAGTTTACAAATATTAACAATTTTATTTTCAAGCATTTTGGTGTGAATATGCACATTTAATGCTTCTTTGCCCAAATTTGGCTGAAAATTGGACCATATGGTACGTGGTAGGTTCAAGAATTTTGGTTTTAAATTTCATGAAAAATTTTACGGAAATTGTCAAAACGCTTCTTAGCTGCTTGCCAGATTTCAACTAACTAAATGGCTACAAGAACCCTGTCCTGGTAGGCTCCATCACGTCTATTCAGAATTTTGCTTGGTCAAGTTTTTGGGTATAAAAGCTTAGATTTTAAGAACAATTTCCAGAAATTGTCAAAATGCATCTCCTTAACCGCTGTGTGGATTTCAAGCACATTTGGGTGGAAGGATGCTATGGTGGTAAGCTCCAGAAATTCTATTCAAAATTCTGATTGGTTGATTTTTTGGTTGAAAATTATTTTATGAAGGATTTACTGGAAATTTTCAAAACCCTTCTTAGCTGATTGACAGGTGAATCAACCAAATTTGGCTTGAAGGATTAACTTATGTTCCAAATTTTGCTTTGGTTGAAAATCTTGATTTTATGAAAAATCTACCGAAAATTGTCAAAACATCTTAACCGCTTGCTGGATTTTAACCAAATTTGGCTGGAAAGATCCTGCAGTGGTAGGCTCTAGAACCAGTATTTAAAATTTTGATTGGTCAATATTTTTGGAAACCATTTAAGACACTACTGCTACTTAATCAATGGCCTGATTTCAACAAAACTTGCGACAACATATTAAACAAGAATTTTGATTGTTCAGTCTTTTTTTCTTGTCTAATTTTCTGAAAATTATCCTAATATCCTTTAAAACCCATCTTCTAAACTGATTTTGACAAAATTTGGCTGGAAGGATTCTATGGTGGTAGCTTCTAGAACATCTATTCAGAAATTTGATTGGTTTAATCTTTTGCTAGCCATCTTGGATTTTCTGAAAATTTTCCAGAACCATATTTAAAATGCTACTCTTTTGGTGGGATTCAGGTCATACCACCAGAGTTTACCCCAAGCACTTGGTCACATCACTCGCGTATCAGCAGCCGCTGTTGTCATTTTGGTAACTTGTCCAGGTCTCGGGGTAGGTACAGTGCCCTGACCTCAATGTCCTCAACGCTCAACGCTGCCATCTAAGGAGCAACCAACCAACACCGATATACATGTAGGTGTGTGGGTACTCTCGATCATGCGATTCACCGTCAGATGGGTCTTGATACCTTCTAGCAGTGCTTCAAAATCATAGACGATGAAGTTTGGATAGGGCACATTCAATCACTGGGAGCAGGGTTGTGGGTGTGCTAGCGCTTCTCTCCCATTGTACAACAAGTCTGTATCCAGATGCTCTCTGCTTCTCATCCCTCATCTTCCTGTATCGCTCTCTAGCCTCTTCACCTTGTGGATGTTGAGGGCATCCTTGACAAAAACATGCGTGGAGTGCCCACAGATTAATGTGGGTGAACTGCTGCTGAGTGCCCACAGATTAATGTGGGTGACCTGCTGCTGAGGGCCCACAGATTACATGCCTGGGTGACCTGCTGCTGAGTTCCCACAGATTAACGTATGTGCCACCTTGGATTTAACCATTTAACACTCATATCAGCCAAAAACAGCTTTTGCAGTGATCTTGGAAAATGTCAATTTGCGGACCAAGAGAAGACAATTTTTTTAAAAGGCACCACTGGAATGACTGGCTCGATAACCGAGCGGTCATTCCAGTGGTTAATTTTCAAAAATACTCTTCTTGGTCTGCAAATGGACAATTTTCTTGAACAAATTCAAGGGCTAAAGTGTTAATGAGAGTGCATGGTGGTCGTACACTCAGATAGTGTGCCGGTTGTCTGTTCAGGTGCCAGCTGCCCTCTCCTGCTGTGCCAGGTTCATAATCTCGAATCCATCTTTGCGAAGAATTCTACCTTTTCCAGCTGATCCAGGGATGTCTTGGGGCCTGCTGTAGAACTGTTTGGCAAGCTCTCATGCAGGAGCTGTACTTCTGTCACGTCCCTGATACACTGCTAGTCATCTCTGGCAGACACCCAGGTCTGGTCTGAGCTGCCCCTAGTGTGTTCATCCAGGGACTCCCTGACACATTCTTGTGCATGACCCTGCCATCCTCGACATGCCTGATGCGATATATATGGGTGTAGAAGGTGTTCTGGACAGATGTTCTCCATGATCTGAGCTGTAATGTCTCCTCTTAGATGTCTGAAGAATGTCCAGGGACTGTTTGCCGTCCTCTCTGCTCGCTCCCCATACGCTGATTGAGAATTTGCTCACCGTCTCGCTGGATACTGTGGGCTAAGGGTTCAGATCTTGGCCCGTTTATTACATGCCTATTACATGCCTAGTGATTCTCAACAGATGATGTAGCTATTCCAGTGGATGGTCTGCCATCTGAGTGGCTAGAACTTTGGCTCGCAAGCTAGCAGTCGTCTCATCGTTCAACTGCCTAAGCTCACGGCACCGCTGTGCTTTGTCGTAGGGTTTCACAGGATCGCCAGAGATGATCGCTGGAAACTTCCCCGCCTGTTGTGCTCGGGAGAGTTGCTTCATAAACTCCTCCGCACGGGTCTGTCCAATCATCTGGAGCAGGTCGGCTTTGCGAGCCTTGAAGGCTACTCTAAGGCTGAATTGCTTTGCCATCGCGTGAAGCTGTAACATGATTGCCGGCCACTGGCTGCTAATGTCTCTAAATAGATATTTAGCCTATGTAATGTGGGGTGGGTGTGTTGGTGTGGGCGTATATGGGTGGGTTGGGGGGAGGTGGTTGGGGCATGTGTGGGTGGGTGAGTTTGTGCTCAGGTTCTTGATCATGGCTGGGCTGAATGAAGTCTTACAATGTCTGTTTATACGATTTAGGTTAATCGGAAAAGGATAAATTATGTGGGGTGGGTGTAGTGTTTTGTGTGTAATGGTTGTTATCAGTGCAGAGATCGGATGTTATCTGTGATGATTTTATCTAGGACGGTCAGTGTTTATCTACATGCATACATTCAGATTTTCAACACAGTATTCACTGAATAGGTAGAAAAAATGTCAGGTGCCAAATATGCCTGCACAGCCGGCTTCTTTTTCTTGTTCAGAAGATCCCTTTGATTTCCAGCAACCTCCTCTGCGAGTCTCATTAGTATTGAGTGAAAGATGAGATAGTTATAGGGCTGCTGCTTCCAGTAAGGCTGCCGGCAGTCAGTCTTACCACAATGAATAACTGTGCTAATTGGCAACTAAGGTAATATTTCAATTTCGACCTTCGGGGCCCCTGTGCGCACAGGTTCATCAATTCCTGGCTTATGAAACTTTGCTAGACACATTTCTACCATAGCCAGACAGTAGGTGTGGAGTTGATCGACCATACTAGCCGGCTAGTAGGAATAGGTTAGGGTAGGATAGTAGTAGGATAGGATAGAGGTAGAGGTAGGATAGGATAGTGCTAGGATAGGTAGATTAGGAGTCAAGAGAGGAGTAGGTGGAGACGAGAGGTACCGGATAGAAAAATCCCTGCACGAGAGAGCGACTGATGACCAGCAACAGCAGAGAAGGTTCAGGTTCTGGATGTCAGGAACACAGCGGTTTGGTATACTGTTTGCAAGCATTTAGATACCCCAGGTCTTATCTGCCTATACCCCAGGGATAGAGAGGGCAATGGAGGTGGTATCATTTTACTTCCAGATATACTACGCTTGCTAGCAAAGGTTTCCAGCAAATCATTTAAAAGATTTATGTACAATGATCTCACAGGTCAATTTCCCAGGTGAGCATCACAGGCACTTGTGCCTCGTGCATAGGTTACATGATCACTTTATATAAGTCACATGATTGCTTTATATAAGTCACATGATTGCTTTATATAAGTCACATGATTGCTTTAACATGTATCTTTTTCTTGATTTCAGTTCAGATAATTTCATGGTGTGTATGGAAGGCATCACCGCAGTTATTGATGGACCATTGGCTGTGGCTTCTTTGATAGCTTTCCTGCAACATCGTTCTTACCGCTATCTACTTCAGCTGATTTTGTCTATATGTCAGCTCTATGGGGTCTCGCTCTACTTCCTTATGGAGATACGAGAGAACTTTGAGCACAGCGAGAAAGGAAACTTTCTACATTTTTGGGTCTACTTTTTTACATTGAACGTTATCTGGATTATAGTGCCAACTATTTTAACCATTGATGCTATAGTTAACATTGCTGTTGCTCAGTCTGCGCTTGATAAAACTTCGACCAAGCTTAATCGCAGCAAATCAGACATAGTTACAAAAAAGTCTCATTAGCTGGAAGACTCATCTGAGATGAACACCAAGGAATAATCTTACAAATCATCATCTGAACACCAAGGAATAATCTTACAAATCATCATCTGAACACCAAGGAATAATCTTACAAATCATCATCTGAACACTGGGTAATAATCTTACAAATCCACATGTGAACATTGAATAATAATCTTACAAATCTACAACTGAACACTGAGCAATAATCTTACAACTCATCATCTGAACACTGAGTAATAATCTTACAAATCCACATTTAACACCGAGCGATAATCTTACAAATCATCATCTGAACACTTGAGTAATAATCTTAAATTAAAGTATACTGCTACAGGACTCTTTGATTTTTTTTGTGTCTCTGACGTGTTCTTTGATTTAGTGCATGTGATAAGGTGTATACAACGTTTCGTGTACAGCAGTTTGCCTTCAACTTGCATCTGTATTTCAGTCTGAGGGTTTTTTTAAACATCTGTCCCTTCCCCATATTTTGACAGAAATGACAGTTTGTCTTTGGGCATTGCAGGATGTGATCATGACATACAAGTTGGTCTTTGATTGTGGGGTTAGTTTTTGTGTCCAAATGTTTGATGCTCTCTTGAGTTAGTTTGCTCTGTAGGTGGAAGTCTGTGATGAATAGTATGCTGTTTATGAAAAATTGTCCGGTCTTGTGCGATTGCGATTATGTAGCTGTCCATGTAGTACTAAATCATATACATTGCATATATGTTTTAATGTATGTTTCAAAATATGTATGACTGCAGATTCTCCAGTCTAAGAAATTGTCTGTTTGGATTGGATTTCTTAGTCCTCATTAGGCGAGCTGAATAGAAGTGTAAGTAACCACAAACATGAGTGGTTTTTGTAATTAGGTCAAAACTAAATTTGTTGTCTTGATTTATTGAGACTCGTGTATCCAAGGTCACATTTTGAGCCGAGATTTCAGCTGTGAATTTGATGAGTTCATATATTGGTAACTTAATCTTATTTATTTCTTCCCTCAGTCCAAAGTATGAAGATATCAGCAATATAACATATGTATAGCAAGATGTTCAAGGGCCTTAATGCTCACCTGGCCCATTAGCATTTGAACCATTAGCATTTGAACAGACATAATACTTTAAATTCAGCAGTAACAAGACATAAAATACCAAATTGAGAATTCAATACAAACAATATTTAGTGGAAACTAAAAAACGTTTGATTCAGAGGGCCCCGCATTCACTGTAAATATATTTCTCTATGTAGTAGGTAGCAATATTAGTCAAAGCCTTCATTCATATTATTAGCTCACCAGGCCTGAAAGGCCAAGTGAGCTTATGCCATGGCGACCGTGTGTCCATCCGCCAACTTTTCCTTTAAATGACTTCTCAACAACCAGTAGGCCGATTTGAATTATATATGGCAAGCAGCATCCTTAGGCCATTGGGATCCAAGTTTGTTCAAACGAAGCCGATCGGTCAATTTGGCCAGCAACCATCTTGGATTTTGGCCTATTTTTAGAAACGTCTAAAAATCTCTGAAACCGCAGGAAGGATCAATTCAGAAGTCATGAAATATCATCTAGGGACAAGAGCTGAAACAAGTTTGTTCAAGGGAACTTGATTGGCCAAATAGTTTGGCAGCCATCTTTGATGACCTAGTTTTCACGAGAACGACTTCTCCAGAACCGCTGAAGGGATCAGGCCTAAATTTGGGAGATATGATTATCATTAGGGACTAAAGGCCATTAAGGTTTGTTCAAGGAAAGTTGATCCGTCAAAAAACATGGCCGCCGTGAGCCAATCAAAATGTAGCATGTTTGGCAGCCATATTGGATTATTTTATTTGATGGATTTTGAGGACGAAATTGGTTTTATATATATATATATATATATATATATTTGGGTATTCTGATCTCAAATTTGCCATTTTCGAAACTGTCGGATAACGGTTTGGCAGCCTTCTTGGATCATTTTCCCACCAAAAGCTCAGTATACTAAAGCAATTGGAAATTTAAAATGTCCTCAAAAACCACTGGGCCGATCTCAATTATATTTGGCTGGAACAATCCTTAGGGCATAGAGATTCAAGTTTGTTCAAACGATGCCATCGGCCAATTTGGCTGGTGGGCATCTTGTTCCAGCGGGGTTGCAATGCAACCATGGAGCTCGACTTTACGACTGCAATGAACTATGAAGCTTGACTTCAAACATCAAATAAATATATGCCTTATCAACAAGAGGTCTAAGGGCCTGTAACGCTAACTTGGACCATTAGCATTTGAACCATTTGCATTTAAATAACGGTAGACATGATGGGCAATTTAAAAAAAATCCAAGATGGCCACCAAAGAAATTAACCAATCAAAATTCTCACCATAGGATCATTCCAACCAAGGTGCATTGAAATTGGCCCACTAAAGGGGTAGCGTTTAAATGGTTCTGGACTTTTCAATCTAGAGCCCTACCACTATAGAATCCTTGCAGACAAATTTGGATGAAATTCATCAAACAGTTATGGAGAAAATGCATTTTGACAATTTCTGGTAAATCTTTCATAAAATTTATAATTTTCACCAAAAACAGGAGGCCCAAGGCTAACTCCGAATAAGCAGCCAAAGCTTGCTTCTAGCATGCAGAAAATGGTTTCCTATGATCGTTCATCAACTCGCTGGAAGGAAGTCACAAATTCTATAACGTGCTATATCACAGGTGCTGCCATTCCTATCTACACTGTCGACAAGTCACATTTCAAAGCGATGATACAAACACTTGATTCGCGGTACACGCTTCCAGGTAGGAAATATTTCACTGAAGTCGTGATTCCGAAATTGTATACAGAGGCGCAGGAACGCGTGAGCTCGGAGATAAACCAAGCAGAATTTCTTTCAGCAACCACGGACATGTGGTCTAGCATAGGGATGACCCCATACCTAGGTCTTATGGTACACTTCATCGATGCTGAATGGAATTTGCAGAGTCGGTGTCTACAGACTCTTTCCGATGGATCAGACCAGCGAAAACATTGTGGATGGATTGTTAGAAGCTATGAACACCTGGTCCATTAAACCAGAGAAAGTTACCTGTGTTACAACGGACAATGCGGCCAATGTATTGCGGGCAGTGGATACAATACTCGCATGGCCACGTATATCGTGTTTCGGACATAACTTAAATCTAGCCGTTACAAATTCCTACAAGAACGAAGATAGAGTGAAACGTGCATTCTCAGTCTGTAGAACAATTGTGTCCTCCTTTAGCTACAGTTGGAAACGCCGACGAGAACTGATGAGAATGCAGACAGCGCTTTCATTGCCAAACCATCAGCTGATTACGGTAAATATGAATAACGATAGCTAATAATGATATTTCCTTAGTAGTTTGAAAATAATTTGTGTTAAATTGATTGCTGTCTAAGATACCAATAATTTTTAGTAAAATTGTTTTCAAAATATTCAACAGCAGCAGCTCGCCAGCAGCAATAGTAGTAATATTTTCCTATAAATTAATTTACCAAGAGGAGAATCTTTGTGAAAATGTATCAAAGGAATGACTGGCTAGATAATCAAGCCAGTCATTCCAGTGATAAATTGCCAAAAAATAGTCTTGATCAGTAAATGGAGTTTCTATGAGAGAATACAAATAATTTACACATGCACGTGCGCGCACACTTGCCAGCCATTACATTGTATAGTATGCACGCATGGGTGAGAATGGTCAGAGTAGTATTGATTTTTCTTATTATGTTTCTAATGTCTTTGTCTTTTTAACCAAAAGGAATGGTGTACGCGATGGGGTCAGCACACGCAATGGAGAAGCGTTTCCTAGAGCAAGAAATGGCAATCGGAAAGGTGTTGAGCGATGACAGAAAGTGTGCCCACCTGATTCCCAGATATAATGATGTACAGGTATTAGCTGTGAAATTGATGTTTGACCCTGTCGCAGATTTAACGGATATATTGTCGGCCGAAAAGTATGTGACGTTTTCATCAGTACGGCCGCTGATGAAATTAATCGATAATGACATCTTAAGCACCAAGGACGATGTCCATGCACTGACATCTTCAATGAAGGATAAGATGCGTTCGTATTTGTGTGGCAAATATTCAGATTCTAATGTGAACGAGTTATTGTGTATAGCCACATATGTGGATCTGCGGTTTAAAAGTGAATGCCTATCAACGGAGGAAAGAAGATCGTTGGTGACAAGAAAACCCAGGTTAAAAACGTGACCCCTACAAAACGTTCTTTGGCATCCCTATTTGCCAAATCGAAATCCACACCCAATGATGACAGTAATGATGTTACAATTTCAATCAACAGAGAGCTCTCTTCCTATGAAAGTGTTCCGTGTATAAACTCTGATGCAAATCCAATGGTCTGGTGGCGTCTCAACTGTGGACAGTTTCCCACACTAGCCAGATACGCCTGTAAATATCTATGCATTTGCGCTACTAGCGTACCATCCGAACAATTATTTAGTTTATCGGGCAGCATCATGACACCTAAAAGAACACTGCTAAAACCAGAGTTGGTAAATATGTTGACATTTTTATCGGCAAACGTATAATTGATTCTGAATTTACTGAGCCACTCTGTATACTACCGGCTTTACAGATATTGTCAGATAGTATGGTCTACTAACTACTATGCTTCAGTTCTAAGACTAATATGAAATTTGCATTCCATAACAATATACAGTGAATATCTTGAAAATAATTTGACCATATGTTGTTGCTGCCTTAAGCAGCAACAGCATTCTATCAAATTATTTTCAATATATTCAGTAGTGATAATAAAATACCTGTTGTGACTATACCTTAATGACCTGTAGTGCTTTAAATGGTGCTATTTAATTATATTTTGTTTTCTCATTGTGTCAAATAAAGTATTTCATAAGTTGCACGCCATGCTATATGAATGGGGAAATATAAAATTAATAAAGTATTGTATTGTATAATGAAGATTCAGTTTTGTAATTTGAAATCTCAGATTGCCAATATAGCTATTAATTTGAAATAGACTATAGACGGCGCATGCTCAGTAACTCGCCTTCATCGCCATATCGCTTCCATTGCTGTCAAAGCTTTCATGGTAAATCCATTTTGTCCCATTACTCAGGCTGTTTTGCCTTTTAATCAGTTGATTACTCTAAATTTAACCCATCCCAACACAAGTCGTGAGTGGTAGGTTAATAGCTGCCGTGTTTATTTTCAATCAATGGCATTATTAACGATGTATGCAGTTTTGAGTGTATGAATGTGTACCCAACCCGTCGTAAAACCATCATATTTAAGTTCATATATTTCCGCCCTTTCAACAACTTTAGCGATGGTGATGGCCTTAAATAGGCATATTTCAGACCTTTGTAGTAATTACCATTTCCTATGTTTTACCCTGGCCCACGATATATCGAAAAATTGCGGGTTTTTTTTACAAAATCGTACTCGACTTTTTAAAACAAAAATCGAGCAAGCCTACCAAGGGCGTGTGGACCTGGACCATTAGCATTTGAACCATTTGCATTTAAATAGATATGATGGATCATTTTCGGAAAATCCAAGATGGCCACCCAAAAAATTTACCAATCAAAAGGCTGGATAGAAATTCTAGTCTACCTTGATAGGGTCACTCTAGCCAAATTTGTTTGAAATATGTCAAGCAACTAAGAAGCAGCGTTTTGACAATTTCTGGTAAGTTTTCCATAAAATCTAAGATTTTCACCCAAAAAATTGATCAATCAAAATTCTGAATAGAATTTCTAGAGCCTACCACCATGGAATCCATTAGTGAAATTTGGTTTAAATATGTCAAGCAGCTAAGGATAGGTAGCAATTTGACAATTTCCTGTACATTTTTCATAAAATCTAAATTTTCACGCAAAAAATTGATGAATCAAAATTCTGTGGGGATGTTCTGGAGCCTATGGACATAGGATCCTTTCAGCCAAATTGGGTTATAACCAGTCAAGATGGTAAGGAGAAGAAGCAATTTGACAATTTCTGGTACATTTTTCATAAAATCTAAGATTTTCACCCAAAAAATTGATGAATTGGAATTCTGAATGGAAGTTCCGCAGCGTATGACCATTGGGACCTTTCAGCCAAATTTGGTTGAAATTGCTCAGAATGGTAAGAAGCATTTTGACAATTTCTAGTACATCTTTCATAAAATCTAAGTTTTTCACATAAAAAATTAATGAATCAAAATTCCAAATGGATGTTCTGGAGCCTACGACCATTGGCTAATTTCAGCAAAATTTGGTTAAAATCGGTTAAAATGGTAAGAAGAAGCATTTTGACAATTTCCGTTAGATTTGTAATAAAATCCAAGATTTTGACCCAAAAAATAGATGAATCAAAAATTGAAGTTTTGGAGCCTACGACCATTGGGTGCTTTGGTTGAAATCACTCAGAATGGTAAGAAGCATTTTTACAATTTCTGGTAAATTTGTAATAACATCTAATATTTGACCCAAAAAATTTAGGAATTAAAATTCTGAATGGAAGTTCTGGCGGGTACTTCCAGCCAAATTTGGTTGAAATCGCACAAGCATTTAATGAGAAGTGTTTTAAAGCAAATGTTGATGGACGAATGACGGACGTTAGCCACGGTATAAGTGAGCTAAAAATTGAACCAATAAAATTCTGAATAGATGTTCGGGAGCCTACCCTGAGAGTAGCGTTTCATAGAATCTAAGGTTTTTCACCAAAGAAATTGACCAATCAAAATTCTGTGTACATGTTCTGAAATCAAAAGCATTAGGGTCCTAATCCAGCCAAATTAGGTTAAATCTGCTAAGCGGTTAATGAGGAGTAGCGTTTTGACAATTTCTGGTAAATTTTTCATAAAATGTAGGATTTTAACCCATAAAATTGAACAATCAAAATTCTGTACACAATTTCTGAAGCCTACCCTAATATGGTCCATCCAGCCAAATTAGGTTGAAATCTGCCAAGCGGTTAATGAGGAGCGTTTTAAACAAAGGTTGACGGATGACAGATGGTCGCTATGCGTATCAGTGACCTTGACCTTTTGACCAAAAACATTGTGTGATGCCGTGTCATTATAAGGAGGCATGTGTCCAAGTTTGGGTCCAATATGATTAACCAAACCTGAGATATAAACAGAAAAGTTGAGCTAAACAGAAAATGTTAATGTCGAAAAAAACTAAGTTTTTATGAAGGTCAGTGACTGACCTTTTGACCGTAGCATAATTGTGTGACCACCACCGGACGATGTGCAGGGTATCGCAATAGCTCGTTTTACTTCGTAAAGCTAAAAACCTTGGCAATTAAAGATTAGTGAAATTTTCAAATAAATTGAGTACCCTCCTGCAATTGTGTCTTATACCAGAATCTTACTTAGTAAAGGTTTACCAATGCTGATGCAGGAGAGTGATACCCACCGGTCAAACTCTGCCAGTCTACATGAATCTACATTAGAGACCAAGGGGAAGAGTGCGAGAATTATTCGTTAATCCTCATTGCAGCTCTGAATATTTAATTTCTAACAAAAAAATACTGGGCAGAGACCGGCGACAAAAGACCAACCACAAGAAGAGTACTGTACCTGCGAATATAAAGCACAACATGTGGTTAGCTAATAAAGGCATCAAGCAAGTGTAAAGCCATTACAATGACAGCTTACCGTGACTTTCTCGCATCACGGAAACACATGACCATACAAAGATTATCGCTAAATAGTACTAAAATACACCTGATGACTCGGTCCAGGGAGGTCCTTGGGCATCTTAGCATTATCCGACATGGTAATGAATGAGTTTACAGCTAAAATTAGCTATGAATAAGACTATAAAATAATAATTTGGAGCAAAAAAGCTATCAGAAGAAACAGAGGCGTGTTCGAATGGGGTCAATGAAAATTGGACGTAACAGTCTGCGCATGCAGTTGGGCCTCGCATCCGGCGAGCTGTCAGATGTCTTACCTGCCGGTAGGGGTCGTTTCTTTAGTCTGGATTATATTGGATCTACGCTGATATTTAGGAAATATCAATGAGTATCAGGGTGGTGAGTATACTCTTGAAGTGAAAAAGGGGATATTACAGACAGCTAAGCAAAACAAAGAAAGTGCTCATAACAAAGGGTGAGTAAGTCCATCCTTAAGGCCATGTTCATGGTTAAGGTTGGAAGCCAGTCCGTGTATTAAGGTATTATTACAGACAAATAACTGTTTCAAAGCTCAGTGCAAAAGCCCAGTAAAGAAAGTGTCTATGATAAGGGGCTATTCCAAGTGGAGTAAGCATTCTCATGGCTATGGAAGCAGGTCAGTGTACTATTAATAATATTAGTTTATATACTTTCTTTGTCTGTCCATGACTGTTTCTCAGAACCTACTGGCCCAATTTGTTTCAAATCTTAACATAAGTAAGGTAAAAGTGGTAAACTAGAATTTCGCAGTGATCCGTATTAAAATCTCCAGATCCAGATCAAATTATTTATGTATGAGCATGACTTCGCTCCCTTCATCACAGGCTTCTTTCTCGTCGATCCCAACTTCTACACCTATTCAACGAGCCGTTATCGTACCGCACATCTTTTCAACCATTGCGTGCGCTACACTTCTGCTGCTGATGCCACCACAGCAGTAACTGTTGTTACCACTGCGCTCGCGTCACCACTACCGCCAGTGCAACTGCTGTTCCTGCCTGCACTTCCGTAACAAGCGCCGTTTCTACCGCTCGCATTTCCACTGCTGATTCACAGTCTCTTCCACCACCTTCCAAGCCGCTTCGCCTTACTGACGAACCACAAGTATACGCAGATTCCTGACGTGACGGACCTTGATGGAGCTACCAACATGACCAGCTCCTACTTAAGAGAACTGCTCCGCAGAGCTCATGCTTGCCCTGCTGCTAATTTCAAAACCGCTGAGCTGCACACATGGACCCTCTTATTAACACAGCTGTACACCCTCACCATGCCTCTCGAGGATGCCGCTGCCACCCCAGCACCAGAAGGACTACGACTACTTAAGTCAAGAATATGGGAAACCCACACCGCTGTCTCCGCCAGCTTGATTTCACAGGGTATCCAGATTGACTTCACACCCATCAACCGCCAGTTAAGACAGATTCTTCCACCACCGCGACAGTCGCTTGGTTTGCTGCCAAGAGAGCCGCGATGCCCTCAGCACAGCCCGTCGAGGAAACATCCGTGAACTGACTCCGAGTAGAAGGAACTCCCGTTCTCGCAAGCTCCTCCATCTTTCGCAGCCGACACCCTTTTCTGAGACGACTGATCTGAACCATTTTTTTAACAGTTCTACATCATGTATTTCGCGTCTACGGCTTCTCTCCGCGTCACTCCTGCAACATATCTCTCCACATCAACATCTCCGGGTTGATCGTTGTCTACACCGTCGCCACTTTGTTCACATATTCTGCGCTGCTGGATCTTCTCTCAGTCATGATCTTCCACGCTATATTTTCCGCGCTCGGCCATATGGTTCAACTGGATATAAGGATTTATATTTATCTGTATAATTATATACTGCTTCACTGTATTGTCGTCGTTCAAGGGCCGCTTATTCTCGGGTCTCGGGGGGGATGTTGTATGTGTGTGTGGGTAGAAGTACTCCAAGGCTAATGCGGGTGAGCTGCTATTACCAGTCTTAGGGTTTGTTTATTTTCAAAATAGGCGCAAGACAAAAATATATCATGATTGCCCGCCACAAAAAGAAAAACACGTAAAATCCTTGGGCATAAAATCTAAAAGTATGCCACCCTTTCCATTCCTCCCTACTATGAGAAGGCTCGCACGACCCACCACCTTCCCACTACCCTCAGGGGGTATCACCTTCAATATGTTGACGGCTATGGGTGTGTGTGTGTGTGGCATGTGGTCGGGTAACGGGAAGGACTAGCCAACCCGGAACAAGTAACTCGCCTCCCTGGGGTGTTCTACGGCCGCCCTACGGATGGCTATAATCAATGCACGGACAAAGGCAAAAATGTTTAAGACACAATTTGCCCCCTCTGTGCATGCGCCAGGCCACTGGTAGTACCTCTGTAATAGACAGGTTTTCTTACTCTCTTGTAGTGCCGATGACGGAGTGGACACTTAGCTTGTATATATGATCATTGCACAACTTCTTCCTCGTAATAATGGTCATGATCACAAAAGTTCCAGGAATGTTTGGTACCATTGGAAAGGCTGAAGGTTCCACTTCCTCATGGTGATAACGACAGGTCAGGACAAGAAGAAAGTGACCCCCAGGATCCTGAAGCCTTGCGTATACCAAGAAACATATAAGAGAGTGCGACCCTGCCATTCAAAATGCTGACTTCTGCTGGACGAAGCTGAGACTGGCGCTTCCGTAAAGACGAACACCGATTGGCTGGAGGGATCATAAGAAAGCCAGCTATTCGTCAAAAGGTAATGAGATGCAGAGAAGAGCATAAAAGTTGCTCGCTCTGCCACTTCATGACCGACCGCTGAAAGGTTGCTCACTGTATGCCTCGCCAACAACCCCGGTTGATGGTAATTGTTCCGCTTCCCTGATTCAGTGGCACTGCGAAACACCGCTGAGCACTGCCCATCATCTGCTACTAAAGAACTCGGGAAACCTCTGCTCGGTACTCGCCTCCAACTGGGTTTGGCTTTTACCGTGTGTTACCGGCCATTTCTGAATGACTATTCTCCCGCGACAAAAGGACGTTTTCAAGAAAGCCTACTGCTCCCATTTATGTCGCAAACTTGTGAGATAAATAAATTTGTTTCGCGCCACTTTTCGTGTTCCGCGAGGAACCATTGAACTTTCATCCGCTCTAAGACTGCCTGGCTTATTGTGATCTCTGGCCGTAGAGGATTAAGTCACAACGTGATGCACCATGGGAATATACCTACCGATGTTGGTTAAGAACCAGCAATACCCGCAATAGCAAAACCTAGACCCCGCATCCACGGGACTGTTTTTTTACTGTGACTGTGAACTTTCTACTGCACTTTAGGGACTTGAACTGTGCATGATAAAACCGTACTCACTAATCTAGTTATCTATTTTTGTTACAGATGTCTAGATATATTGCCTTAAGCACCGTTTATCATTCATTCTTTTACTGCTTTCTAGCAGCTCTTCCATTTTTCGTCTCAAACGTTCTAAAGGTGATCGGCCATCTTAGCTGTAACTTGCAGATGATGGTCTCGCACACTGCTCAACGTGAAGAAAATACTAGCGTTGTAGTGGTGTCGCTTTTATAAGTATTTATTAATACGAACAAGGATGTTCACCATGTTTTGCTGCTTTTCTAAGCAGGTGATGCCCTCAGCACTTTGTACAAATTACGTGTCAAAAAGGCTAATGCCCTCAGCACTTTGTACAAATTACCTGTCAAAAAGGCTACTTCTTTTTCTTGTTCAGTAGACCCCGCACTTCTCAATTATACCACCCCTAAGTAGTATAACAGTCACCAGCGGACTATCTGCTGCATTTCCCGGTTAGCGCTCGTCGAAGTTCCTGCAATCGACACATTCAGGCACCTCGATCTGCACTGCTTCGGCTTTGGCCAAGAGCCACCTTAGAGTAGGAAATATTGTTAGGACTTGGAAAGCCGAGTCCCTCGGGTCACCGAGTCTCTCAGCTCACCTTACTTGAGCCTAAAAATCTTGTCGCCTATCAGCCGCGCTGTAGCGAACGGTTTCAACATCGCGATATCGCTTCGCGCTATGTAAGACAGCTTCCCACGGATGCCTCGGTCAAAGCTTCGACTAACCCCATCGTCCTTTTGACACCCCGCCCCCAATCGGGTCTTGTGACCCTTAGATTTCTTTAGGGAAGGTTTCGCCGCCTAAACTTCGCACCAACCACTAAGCGTATCCCCCTAGTAGAAAAACTGTGGCGTAACTTCGCCGTTGCTTAGTGAACCGTTTCTTTTTTGAATGCTTGGCTGGCAGTCAGGAAAAACAGTTTTAATTTTAATTAAACGATCCAGCGAGTAACACATGTTCTTGCGACCGAGCCAGATAATCGCTGTATCACCGGAATCTTTTCTAAGTCTGCTGCGTCTTTTTAGCGCCCTGGCTCGGCAGAGGTTCCACTAAACTCTTTCCTCCCTAATTACACAGGCCCGTTTGGGCATCTGCAACTCAGAAGGGCCGCCCCTTAGACTGCGTCAAGCTCTTTTTGACGCCGTTCAAGTTATTCTAGGTTGTGAGACAAAGATTCGCCTGACCCTGTGACGGAAGAGGTTCTCCCATAATCTAAATGTTTGTGTCCTTTTGTGGCCATCTGAGACCTTAACCCACAAAACACTTTGAGTAGCTAAAAACACCGCCTTGTGCGGGATCACTTCTAAAGTGTTAGACTTAGACACACACACACAGAAGGACCACCTCTGGACGTCTGCTGAGAACATCGGATCATCAAACAGGCGTCAATGCCTAAAACTTACCCCCGTGTGTTCCTTTAGGACACTACAGTAGGAGTCTTCTCCCGCTCCGCCTTAAACAGATCTTTAGGAACTAGTTAGCTTTCAGCACCAAACGACTCGTGACTAACTAACTAGAAAACAAATATTGACCATTAGCAACTTCCCGGAATAGATAGGAAAAGCCTGGTGTCTTCCCCCGCTCAGGACCCTTCTCCTGAGACAGCCATTTCCCCCGCCACTTCACAGAGCCATCCGCCTCCGAGCGATGTTATTTCGGATAGAGTCAACTGACTATCAGGACGCGACTTGCTCCGATCGCCGCCCTGTGTGCGTGACTCTCATCCGACAGCTAAAATATCGCGCACAGAGCTTTGGAAAACCTTAACAAAACACCACCCTTGCACCTTCTCTCTCACTCCTGTCCCCTCCTTGACACACTAGTGCCCGAGAGATGCTTAAAAAGAACTTGACTCGAATGCAGGCAGGAATGAGCCACCTGCAGCCCTTTCCTCCTGTCTCGCATGTACCACATCCGCACCTCCCGCAGGATTAACCCGAACGTCTCTGCCTGGGGGACTTCTTTTCGACTGTGCACGCCTGGGAGAATGGCTTCCCTCATCACCAACCAAGCCACTCAAACTCCCGTCACCAAAACCACAGTCACCACCATCGCCACAGGAACCTCTGATACAGAAACCACCGCCAGAGGAACCACTACCACATCTGCAAACGCGACCTCTGTCACCAACATCTGACCGCTTCCGCCATTTTGCCCGCCTCTGCTAGGACGAACGTATACATCTACGCCACCCTCCTCTCGGACTGAAGGAAACAACTGAAGCATACCTCGTGGAATGACAAGGACATGGATGGCCACCAGATGTTCCGATCTCCCACCGGTGGACAGTGAGGATGAAGCCGGCATACCTATCACTTGGGATGAACCTATGTCATCGATGGATTGTCGATCTCCGGCACCTAGCCATGTTGGAAATATCTGGCTGGACCTGCACATCTCCGGTCAGCAAATGTTTGTAGGGGAGCCCCAAACCTGTGTTACAGGAACAGCGTCGCAAGCCCTGAGACCAGCACAGAAACCTGAAGGTTGGGGGGGGGGGACTCACGGTGTAGACAGTCTTCGCCTCGGCAGACCGAGCTCGATTGCCGCTCCGGTCCAGGGCCACGAGAGAATGATGGATGGAGAGGATGATAGCTTGCGTTATGACCAGCCACCCAGTCCCCTTGGACGGGAACAAGTGTGGGATGGCGGTCGCCCGGCCACATGGATACAGCATAGAGTAACATTGGATAGGATTTTCCGTATATTTTGGAGGAGCCCAATGAGTGGCAGATTGGCTGAGGGGCCAGGTGACTTCTTGGGCTTAGGTAGTGCGATATGGATGCCTTGGCATATGGCATCGATGGGAGGGTGGTGCATAAAGGCTGAACTGATTAGATGTATGATCGGATTTGAGATGTCACTTGTGTAGCCTCCGGGGGTGCGCACTGTTCCAATCGATTCTCTCGTGCTGTACATGGTGTGTTGGGGTGAGGCTGCTGGGTAGTTGCGGATCTCGGGGTTGCGGATCTTGCGTCGCATCTCCAGATTATACAAAGACCGACTTTGTGAGTCGGTGGAACTTTCACGTTCCAGTGGGGCGGTGCGACAATCGTTGGCGAAGTTGAACCACACTATCGTCCCGGCTGTTCGTGTCACCGGTGTGGCGGTCCATTACTCAATTTGGGAGGTTAGACATCTTTAAGATTAATTGAAGTAGTAACAAACAATGGTACTCGTTTGCTGCTATGAGAGAGAAAATAAGTACATAAGACTAAGTTGGTGTTTCGCTTATCATGGTCCTCGCCAGAGGTACCTCACCAATCACTGATCGGTATAATCAGTGAGGTATCCCTGCAAGGGAGGGTCCTAACGCGGCTACTTGGCAAGTTTAATATAAACTATTATAACCCCTAGCACAAATATTATTTGTTTGCGAGAGGAAAGTGCCACGCGCGGGCCTCTATCACAAGAAAATGCCTACGATGCTGAAGTGAAGGAAGAGAGATGGTAAAAAGGGCCACTTTTATTCAAACTGCTACGGTGTGTAAAATGAGTCAACCTAGTGAAATTATAAGTTATAGTGATGCACGCTGTTTTACGTGAAGATGGGGTGGATGATTTCCGCAGAATTCAACACCGTCATCTTATGTAAGTTGAACGATACTTTATTGGTAGTTGCTGCTTTATTTAAGTGATCCTTCTGCTAGATCCTATCCTAACATTTACTTTTTAGGTCCATGTGTCAAGTTTAAGCCGTAAGTTGCTGTCTGTTCTACCTATCTTTAATATATAAGACTGACTGGCGAGGCTGCTCGGTGTCCACATGGTCACCTCACGGAGTATCCCCCTCAGAAAGACGTGTGGACATGTTACATAGTGGCAGCTTCAGAATCATATAACGATCCTGTCATGTACCGCATAGTAACGACAGATAACAGCACAGGGACAGGTCACATTACATAAACATTTAAAAGCACAGATTTATGGTGGGGATTAAGAGACAGATATCCAACTATGGTGACCCTCCCATGAGGGCGTGGTGGGTTCTAAGACTGCACCCAGTCACGTAGTGTTAGATGGAGATCTGTATATTGTCCATCACCTAGCATGTCGGGGTGGGGGTGGGGGGTGGTGGTGGACCCTGTGAGATCCGCACCCTGGGACTAACATTTACCTGTCTTTAGGGTTATGTAGATTGCCCAGAGATGCACTGCTGGCCAGTTAATATGTTTTCACAGTGCTTCCTACTTTGGCATGGTTATCTAAGATAACAAGTATCCACAGATACAGAGGGAATGTTTGCGGACATCGACACTTTGATTCTAACCATTATGAAACCCCAATAGTTTCAAAGTTAGCTCTAACTAAAGTGGTGGAGGGAGTCCAGACAATTATTAAGCCCTAAGGCTGGAGGAGCGTAGACAGAGACAATTACTCATTTATTCAAAGAAATTAGGAGGCCCTATGCTACATGGCCAATTTATGCAACCTTGCCGGTGTGTGGTGTTACATATCCGCTACTCCCGGAAAAGAGACGTACACAAATGTCTTCTAGAGAGTAATCATCCCTAACTACCTATAAAGCTATCCTATCGAGCTAAAATAGCCAGGTTTAGTCGGCTGCATGTCAGGTCCACGTAGTGAGAACATGAACAGCGACCTCAGTGAAAAATTGATGCTGTGGGGGAACAAGGCGCCACCTTGTTGTTGTTGCTGCATAGTGTAGCCTAGCGAACTGCGGTTCTAGTATTTTATATAAAATACGCAAAACATAAATAGGATGGCTACTGCCATATTACTATCACAATACAGCCAAAATATAAGGTCACATAACCTTGCGGTGCCTGTTAGTCATCAGTACAAAATAAAGATAAATATGTACAGTAAAAAGATATAAACTATAAAAATGTGGTCTCAGACGACCGTGCGCTACCTGTTAGTCATCAGTACCTTATATAAATACATTAATACTCATCGGTATGGAAAAAGTTCTAAAGTCACTGTGGTTGAAGCGTCACAAATCCGAGGTACGAGATGGCATGATACTGAAGTCAGCTGCTAGGAGAATATCCGCAGATGAACGATCTGATGCAGTTCACTCTTAAGAATGGTGAAGAAGAACTGTTGTGGATGTGGGTGGCTAGTAGTCACGTTTTATTCCCACATTAATAATTTAAGGGGTGTTATGAAAGTTCTGTACTGGTGCAGATTTTTGTAGCTGCCCTGTAGTTATGAAGAGCTGCAATTGAAAGTTAATTGATGCAAATGCACCCTGGCGGATCATAAGGCGAGATGCACTGCATAGCTCATGCAGGGCACTAGGCAATGTCCCAAGTAGCCTGCAGTCGAAATATTCAATACTGAGCACGACAGATGTGCAGAATTTGATCACCACTCTTTAGCGTGGCTTGGCAGATCTGGCGAGTTATGCATCAAAACACCACTACATACATACTTGACGAGATCTTACATCAGGGCCAAAAGGCCCATCCGCAAAAATGTCCCTCTGTGGTGTTGGTAGTGGGGTTATCTTACTTAAATTCCATTCTTGCCCCCGGATGATATCTTTTCCGGGAGCTTCCAAAAACTAGATGCGGATGCAGAGGCTGTGTCCCAGAGACAAGACTCAAACCCGAATGGCACTGTAGTTGGCTATAGGGAAGATGACTACAGTAAGCAGTTGCCCCACGACTCGGTCTGCTCCAGCCAACGCAACCTTCCACCTCTCTGCTGGTGAATCTGATTTTTCAGCTCCTTTTATACTACTCATGTCGTCACAGCTGGAACGCCACAACCAATCAGTGCGCGCGTTCTGACGAGCCATGGTAAGCGATCACGTGATATGCTGTCCTTCCCATTCACCAAGTACATGCATGCGCCTATGGCATTTAGAGCAATATTTTGAACGTAATCAAACATGGTTAACTCGGCCATTTTTGGACCGATCTTAAAATAGTAAAAGGATTTGGAGTCCTCGCTTCATCTTGGTAATGATAGACACCAAGAGCGATGAGGAGAATATATTCTAAATGAATTACGAGTACCGACTCGGTACACTATGAGATGTCATTCTTTCCAACACTAACGCGCGTTGCTAGGCATTCTCTGATGACTGCGCATGCGCGCTAGGCGATCTCACGCACTCTGTAATTTTTAGAGCCTCTCTTAAATGGCTTTATACATGTGTACTATCCTTACTATCCTACCCAGGGTGCGGTCGTGCTGCAAAGTACCAGGTCTGGCCATCCCGTACCCAGATGAGCTGGGACGGTTCGTACCTGACCGGTCGATCCGCGCTACACCTGCATATTTTAATTGCTTACGCTAGGAGGTCCCAATGCATGTCCATTTTTCAGTCAGTGCCTTCTCAACTTCTGCTGTTTTAATTGGTGTTAGTAATGGCCTGGCGTCAGTAAGCATAAATGGCATGCAAATCGGCCCTAAAATATCGCCTAAGTACAAAAGCTGTAAATATATTGAACAATTTTGAAAATCTATTACTTTTTTCAAGTGGACTAGCTCTAAGCATCGCGTGGAACAAATGTGTGAAGTTTTATTTAAAACAGATCAAGCCTAGTTCATCTAAATGTTGTTTGAAAAAACTTAACCACAGCATAGTACATATTACCTGGATGCAAATATCATAGCAAAAATTCTTAACCTGAAGGTATAAAATTGTCAAGTTCAAATGGCGAAAAAATACAGGCAAAATTTGAAAATCAGTGTCTTTTTGCTGTGGACTAGTCCTAGGCATGGCATAGATTGGACCGAATCTGCGATGTTTTATTCACATCGGTTAACCCCTTGTTGCCTAAATTATCATTTGAAAAAAACTTAACCATAGCATAATACGTATATGTAGCGAGGCTAATTTTCACTTATCTTAGAACAATGATGGATTAGCTGGGTGTCAATAGATCTGCTACACTTAAGGATGCTACGACAGGTATTGACACTTTAATAAATAATAATCAAGATCGTTCTTCAAATATTACTGATATTAAACTTTTAATGATTCGAAACTACTTCAAATGATATACTGGTGAAACAAAAGAATTAGCCAACTAGGTTTCATTGTAATCTGGTCATTGGTTAAGGAGTAGGGTTTTAAAGGATTTCTGAAATATTTGAGGAAAATCCAAGATGGCTGCCAAAGAAAATCGAACAATCAAAATACTAATTAGAACTCTTGAAGCCGCTCATGATAGGATCATTTCACGCAAGTTTCCTTAAAATCGGGCCATTGATTAAGGCACAGTAGCACTTTAAAAGATTTTTTGAAAATCCAAGATGACGGCCACAAAAATGGACCAATCAAAATTGTGTATACAAGTTCTGACTGCTGTCCCAAAATTTTCAGAAAATCCAAGATGGCCGCCAGAAAAAGTGAGCAATCAAAATTCTGTATACAAGTTCTGAAGCCACCATAGTGTCCTTCCAGTCAAGTCTGGTGAAATCAGGCAAGCGGTTAATGAGTACTATTTTAAGCGATTCCCCACTATTTATCAGAAAACTCGAGATGGCTGCCCAAAAAATTGACCAATCAGAATTCTGTATACAAATTCAGCCCCCTGGAACATTGACATTTGAACTAATCTTTATTGAGTTTTACATCAATCAGTGCAACATCCAATGACTCAGTCAATTGTTTAGTCTTCGAGATATTGACAACAACCTCTGGAGGGCGAGCGATTCCATGTGAAAAAGTAAAAAAACAAACTAAAATTAATACTGAAAAGACCAGAATTTTTACCTTAAGGACATGTCCCGCACAACACTTCAGATTTGTCCCGTACAATATATTTTATAACTTGTGCATAAACTATGATCTTCAACTCACTTATTAACAAAGAGACAGAAAATCAGCACTGAATGTATAAGAAAGATGGGAGTACATCTTTTTCATAGGTGTAGGAACCTGGTAGACTTGTAACAAATCTTCTAGTCAAACTTTTGAAAATGGCCCACGGCCGTGTGATGCTCACCTGGACCATTAGCATTTGAACCATTTGCATTTAAACAGATATGATGGATAATTTTTGGAAAATCCAAGATGGCCACCCAAAAAATTGACCAACCAAAATTTTGAATAGAAATTCTAGTCTACCTTGATAGGGTCACACTTGCCAAATTTGGTTGAAATATGTTAAGCAACTATAAGGAGAAGCAGCGTTTTGACAATTTCTGGTAAATTTTTCATAAAATCTAAGCTTTTCACCCAAAAAAGTTGATCAATCAAAATTCTGAATAGAGTTTCTAGACCGTACCACCATAGAATCCATTAGTGAAATTTGGTTGAAATATGTCAAGCAGCTAAGAACGAGTAGCAATTTGACAATTTTAAAATCTAAGATTTTCACCCAAAATTTGATGAATCAAAATTCTGAATGGAAGTTCTGGAGCCTACGACCAACGCGTGCGTCCTTTCAGCCAAATTTGGTTGAAATCGCTTAGGATGGTAAGGAGAAGCATTTTGACAATTTCCGGTACATTTTTCATAAAATCTAGGATTTTCATCAAAATATTGATGAATCAAAACTCCGAATGGAGGTTCTGGAGCCTATGATCATCAGGTCCTTTCAGCCAAATTTGGTTGAAATCGCTCAAAATGGTAAGAAGAACCATTTTGACAGTTTCCAGTAAATTTTTAATAAAATAAGATTTTGGACCAAAAAATTTAGGAATCAAAATTCTGGCCCCTACGACCATAGGGTTCTTCCAGCCAAATTTGTTTGAAATCGGCCAAGTGGTTAATGTGGAGTAGTGTTTTAAAGCAAAAGTTGGCGGGCGGATGACGGATGGTCGCCATGGCATAAGCTAACGTGGCCCAGTGAGCTAAAAATCTACCAGAAATGGTCAAAATGCTACTACTCCTTGGCTGCTTGACATATTTAAACCAAATTTAATTATATGGATTCTATGGTGGTATACGCTCTAGAACGTTTATTCAGAATTTTGATTGATCAATCTTTTGGGTGAAAATCTTACATTTTATTACAAATTTATCGGAAATTGTCAAATTGCTTCTTACAATGTCTTACTACTTTGAGCAATATCAAACAAACTTGGCTAAAATTGTTCTATGATCATAGGCGCCAGAATATTTCCATTCCGAATTTTGATTGGTACATTTTTCTCGTGAAAATTTTTTCCATCTTGTTTAATGTAACAAATCATGTATATTTAGTTAAATGCTTCAAATGCTAATAGTCCAGGTGAGCGTCACAGGCCCTTGGACATATTGTTTGATTGATATGGTACAGTGTATTAACCATGAATGGCAATAAACAATTTGCATAATTCAAATAATTTATTAATATTGTTTATTACATTATAGTTACAAATGAGTTTAGTAATGAAGGAATGAGCCATAATGTGTAGCGGCAAGTTAAGTATTAACATCATTTCCCACTACCTTAACACATGGTTCAAGGAAACGGACAATTAAAACATTTAAAGGATGTTTTAAAACCATTCGCAAGTACATTTAAACCTTTTAGAACTGTTGCACTGACCAAAGTCCATGATAAGAAAATCTTAATTTCAAGAGATGCTAATCTCATCTCAAATGTTGTACTGCACCGATAGAATATGGTTTATAGATTCCATATCATTCATATCCTGTCACATTCCCTGATTTGTATCACAATTATCTGTTTTGTAATATCGAGTAAATGTTGAACAGTGATCGACACCATTTTCTCTCCAAGTTATTTTGTGTGATGTCATGTAAGCTCCAATGCATCACATTCTTTATTATGTAATGCTCATCCCATTGAGTATTTTGAAACTAATTTGACTGGAAGTTGTTGCTGCCTATGGCAGCAACAACTTCCAATCAAATTGTTTTCAAAATATTCAACAGCTTACCTGTAGGATTGCTTTTTACACTTCGCCACACTATAGCTAGAGCCTCTATGACTGAGCGTATATACCGAGGCAGACACACTAGGGTTTTTCTGACTGGTTGAAAAGTAAATCATGACAGCCATCATAGGGTGTAGAAATGTACCAACATTTAACTACTAAATCCTGAATATCTTTCCTTAGCGGCGTGAAAAAAGGCTTAAAATTACGTGGATAGTTTATGGCCAGCGTGTTAGATCGCCTGAATAGCTATCAAGAGATGGGATTAGTTATGTTTTCTTGAGAAGTCGTTTAAAGGAAAAGTTGACAGATGGACGACGGACGGACACATGATGGACGGTCGCCACGGCATAAGCTCACTTGGCCTTTCAGGCCACGTGAGCTAAAAATCAGCCAAAATCCAAGAGGGACACCAGTCAAATTGGCCAATCGGCTTCGTTTGAACAAAATTGACTCTCCATGCCCTAAGAATTCTTCCTGCAAAATATAATTGAAATCGACCAAGAAGTTCTTGAGAAGACATTTTAACTTGTCCATTGCTTTAATATGGGAGATTTTGGTGGGAAAATGATCCAAGATGGCTGCCAAACCGTTCATCTGACAGTTTCCCTTGAACAAACTTTAATGGCCCTTAGTTCCTAATTATATCTCGCAAATTTCAGCCCGATCCCTTCAGAGGTTCTGGAGAAGTTGTTTTCGCAAAAACTAGGTTATCAAAGATGGTCACCGAGCCATATGGTCAATTAAGTTCTCTTGAACAAACTTGGCTTAGCTCTTGCCCTAGATGATGTTTCATGAGTTTTGAATCGATTCCACAAGTGGTTTCGGAGAGGATTTTTAGACATTTCTAAAAATCGGCCTCATTTGAGCAAACTCAGATCTCTATGCTCTAAGGATGCTTCGTGCCAAATATAATTGAAATCGGCCCAGTGGTTCTTGAGAACTTGTTTAAAGAAAAAGTTGATGGACGGATGACAGACAGTCGCCACAGCATAAGCTCACTTGGCCATTCTGGCCATGTGAGCTAATAATGATATGCGCATATGTAATAGGCTAAACGAAATCCTGAACTACAACCAGTAGGAAGTCTAATACTACTACAGTAATAAGAATGTACTCTTTAGGCACGATGCCGACTGGATCCTAAAAAAATTAAAACGAAAACCGTGCCTAAGAAAAAACCCCGACCCCAGGAAATTCTTAATCACCGGAAATACCAATGCACCAGAAATTGCAAACTGGAAGCGGAAGACTAGACCGGAAGTTAGACCCAGAACACCAAAAAAGACCGGGAGTGCGCAAAACTGGAAGCTATACCTTGAACAACAGGTAGATCACTGACACCGTAAGTTACATAAAGGCCGGAAATGTGAAACCGGAAGCGGAACCATGACTGGAAGTACACAAGTCTGAACACACAAAATTTGAAAGATGAAGCCGAGTGCCCCCATCCCAAGATCTATAAGGGTTTCAGAAGTTGACGACTTACTTGGGTGTTCCTGACTTCGCTTAGTGTCAATTGAAGTCGGAGACTTATTTGAGTGCTCCTTTAAGCTTCTCTTCTTAGTCTTTAGGAGGACTCGCCTCCTGTCTTAAAGCGAGTGAATACGATTTCCCCCACTTCTGACTATGATTCTTACGCAAACTGAGATCATCCGACAATCCTCCTGAACAGAGTTCGCATTCCCCCCGTCATCCTGGACGTCTGGAGATCCCTCCAATCATCGCTAGCATTGGAATTCAAATTCTAAAATGTTAAAATATCCAAAAAGATTCACTTTACCAAAGACTGTCTAAAGTTACCAAAGACTGTTTAAAGACTTGGACACGCGGAAGTGAAAAATTCAAAACTTTCAAAGTGATTTTAGATCACAGCATCCAGAATCCACTCTGGAATTTTAACGCAAATCCTAAAATGCAAATATCCATGCCTTGCATATCTCACAGACATACGATGGAATTCGAACGTGCGTTCGAACATACACACGAGGCCGAGAAAATCGCTGCCGAGTAAAACAGTCGTACTATAGAAGACGAACACTATATGTGTAGCAATAATGGCCCGAAAAAATAAATCAGGAAAAAGGCATAAAGCCAACAAGGCAAGGACAACGTTCCTAAAATAAACTATTTCAATGAGCAGCGCCTGGCTTAGTGTCCAAAAAGGCGGGAGATCATAGTAAATGGCCCATGGGCCATAGTGCTTACCTAGCTGATAAGGAACTGTAAACATGTTTAGATTAATTAATGCATAACAAGCATCATTGGTCCATCAGGCAACCATAACTGTTCGCCATAGACAGATGGCAATGGTCCATATCATTATTGACCAAGGTGGCAATTGTAGCTCCGGCACCTCATTCTCTCATTTCTACATCCTTCTGGTTAAATATGCTCGGGGAATGTGGAGGAAGACTACGGGTGACCAGGGTGTACAGGAACCGGCCTCTAGGGTCGCTGAAACGGTCATGTTCCAGTGGGGCCAGGCGAGCATCCTCCCCTGTACGAAATACCACGTCTCATCCCAACTGTTGGTGTAACCGGTGATGCGGCATCCTGCTGGTGTTTACTTAATCAGATGTTATGTTATGGCGCAGCGAGTAGAAGCTGGCTTTTTAGTGATTTAGGGACCAGTCGCTGCTAATTTACGGCATACCCTGTTTTATATGTGACGATACTGCACCGTCTGAATGGTATCTCGCCAAAGATACCTAACCTATCTTTATTAGTCCAGAGGCTTATGAAAAAAAGGTGCACTTTGAGATACACATATGAAATTTGGCACACAGTTAGTATGGCCCATAACAGTTTATTGCAGAATTGGACCCCAACCCGATTTTTCAAAATGGCCGCCATGCAGATTTTCACTCTCATGTCTTGGTTAATAATAGTATCATATGCTGGGCCTTCAATAGTTCATTCAAGGCAAATTGCTTTGTTCCAATAAATAATGAAATTAAGAATCAAATAGAAGGAAAAGGGGAAGAAGAGATTATACAGAGCAGACGAATTATACATAGTGCCAGTGCGTGTTAACTGTTCTCTATAGTAATTAGTTTGGGTAAAAGACAGGGTCCTAAAAGTGTACTAAATCATACAGTGATCGCATTACACTCTCAGTAATGGGAGAAGTTGGTCCAAACTAATGCGAAAACTGTCAGATTTGGTACTGGAATAGAACTGAAGCTTGATGCATGGATGCTATACGGTATAAAAGTCCATTACTGGCTTCGATTCTATCAGATTTGCAATTACAAGAATCCATGCATACTATTCAGTTTGACAGTTCCAATTTGTTATCCAGGCTGAGACACTATGACAAACAGAAATAGATTATGACCTAGGCTGGATCTGACTATGACGTAGGTGAAATTCATTGAACACGTGTCCAGAAGTCAATAATGGTCACGTGAAGGTCCAGAAACCTTTATAAATGGAAAAGCGCCCACTTTGGGCATTCCGTTTTTGATCATTCTTGGAATCACTTGTCATTCTCGTTATAAGTTTTGGACTTAGAAACAATAAGATTCAGAATCATTTGTTTAAAAGAAATATAAGTCTTTCATAAGGTCTCGTGTTGGATAATGAATTGTACTGAAATATAAAAATAATATTGACAAGAATTAAGAAAAAGTGTTATAAGACATTTGCTTAGGAAATTAATTAATTGAGAAGAAAAGTTTAAATGTTAGATAATAAATATTTGATAAAAGAGAATAATTCATCTTAAATTATAAACTGTGGAATGAAGATCTCGTGCAATAATGATTAATAAAGATTAGATAAGTGACCCTACATTGTCTCAAAGTTGTGATTTAGCTTAATTCGTTCAGAGAATAAGAACCACTGAATATTGAAACTTAACGGACATCATTGTGTTTTGAGAGATTATCATCCGCTTGAGGGTGGATCGTCCCCCAGATCCACAAACCGAACGGTGATAATAGTGATAGGAACTTAATTTTGGTGTCTATATACATGTATGTTTTTAGGGTCAGGGAATCCAAATATAACACAATCTTCAAAATATCTTGTGTCAGACATTTTGTTTTCCAATATGGCCGCCATTTTAAGTTAGAATTTATCGATTTCTTCATATCTTAGCTCAAAATAATGATAGACTTGATTTTTGTCTCTGCACCAATGTTTTCATTGCCAAAGATTCCAATAATAACAATAGTTTGCATGCTTTCTATGTAGTCTCCTGTTGTTTATTCCACAATGTTTACCATTTATCATTAACATGGAGTTATTCGTCACCATACCCCAGTCCATAATACAGATATTCCACTGCTCCACTCATTGCTCTGTTTTATGTATGCTGATTGTTTTAGGGACAAGGAAATAAAATGTCGTAAAATTTTCATTATTATATTAATGTATAGTTTTCTCCTTTTTATTCTTAAGATTCAGAGCTTAAAATGGCAATGACATTGAAATTTGTGACAAGTGACATTTCTCTCCCTACTATGTCGGTCAGCCATAGATTGGAGTAACTGTTTCCTGTGTGATCAAGTTTAACTGATGAAAAACTGACTTGTCCTTTGGATCATGCCTTTGGTGGTGCTGGATACAAAATACTAACTAAAGATGTTCCAATATTCCAGCTGTCAGAACGGGTCAAACTGTATACGTCCATGCTAAATCAGCTAAAAGAGGATGCACCATCAAACATCCATGTGACCTGTTTCAAGAATAGGATACTTTGACATTTCCCCTAGTTAGGGGAACACAGTGAGGGCCATGACATTCAATTAGTACCAAGTGGAACTGCTGGCAAACCAATTAGGAAAATGTGTAAACTCAGTGGAGAAAGTAAGATGGCCATTATGTCACATGTTGTCAATACCATCCATCGTGAAATGTTCAACAATGAATGCCCATCGTTGGATGGTACGTTCACAGTCGATTGTCAGCAAAGATTGGTGCCTTCATCTTTTCTAAGGCTTGTTATGATGATACTCCATGATACCAGCATCAAGAACGAAGCAAATTATTAAGCACAGGCGACACTGTCTCTCTCGCACAGCTGTTACTATATAACATTGTTCGCTATCTGAAAACAGAACATATACTAGAAATAGTCGATATCATGAACATCCACTGCCTCTGTTCCTCGGAGTATATCTGCATTCCAAGACTAGATCCAAGGACATCATTGACAGCCATTAATATATGGGACTCTCTGTAACATATGACCATGTTCTCCGTATGTCTGCTGATCTGGCAAACTTTGCCATCAACCACATCGAATCAATAGGAGCTGTTTGTCCACAATCACTCAAGATTGGCATCTTTACAAGCTCAGCGGTAGACAACTTAGATCATGATCATACCTTAACTGGTGCACAAACATCATTCCATGGGACTGCTATTTCCTTCTTCCAGCACCCAGATGTTCACAACACTGACATTGAACAAGCATGTGTCCCGCTTGTCAAGTCAACCTGCCAGATTGCCAAACTTCCAAATGACTTATTCCAAGCTGTTGTGGTGGTCAAGAATCTGCCCATTCCAGAAATAAATGGTATGAAGAAACCCGATTCTATAGCTGATCTTGTAGCGGAAACTCAGTGGTGTTAACATGTTTGTAATGTCATCAGTGTGCCACAAACCCATCACAACCAAAACCGGAAGGACAGAAAGCATGTATCATGGGCCGCTTACCATGATAACCACCAAAGTGAGATTAACAGTCAAACATCAATCAGTACACTGCTGCCATTATTCCTAGATGAATCCAAGTCAGTTGACATGATAAAGCATTCAATGGATGTAGCGTGGAAAGCTGTCAATATCCCCAACTAAGGACAAACACCTATCATAGGCTGTGACCAGCCCATTTGCAAAATGATTAAGGACATTCAATGGGCATGGCCTGTCACTCACGGGGAATACTAATATGTGATGTTGGGTGGGTTTCATATCAAGATGGCATTCCACTTTATCGACATTAGTACAGGTTTACTGGTTCTTAACAATAAGAATGGTTGCCGATTATCCCATTGTGGATTCCATACATACGATTGAGAAGCTGGGAGAGGAATGGTGTCGCCTGATTGCCCACACGGCACCTCTTCACGAATCATAACACCATCACAAAAGCAAAATTCCCGCTTTTTGCCAGACATGTTTACTTTAATGAGAAATCGCGAGATCGCAAAAGGTTTAAATCCTTGAAACTTGTTCGCACTTTATTCTTTACCGTATACATCGTCTGTCAAGCACGACAAACCAACATGGCAGAATTCTTCTCACATGAGAATCAGTCATATCCATGTTGAATATATAGGACCATGCATCACACAGTTAACCCAGACAATGCCAGGATGATCATATAAGTAATTTAGTGGTGATGTGCTAAGAGTTGATATGGTGTTAGCAAGTAACTGGCTGGAGTTCCTCTGTGAAGATGAAAACTAATCAGCTCTTCCATCTCATCAGTGAATGTGTTGCGAATGAAGCATTTCCTGGAAAGATCATAATTACCCATGGCGAGAAAGTGTTGTCGTCTGCACCTTGAGATCTTGCAGAAATGATAAGATTATACACATGAAGAGGCGGAGATAAAGCTATTCTGGCATGACTTGAAAGGAGCTTTATATGGTATGAAAAAGATTCTTCAAAGAGCTGTAGATACAAATGTTGTAAGTAAATGATTGCTCCAAAAGATTGGTTGTGAGGGTTTATGGTTGGCTTTTGGTACTGACAAACAGTGCATAATACCACGACATGACAAATCAATGAATGAGAGCTATCAGACATAGACCGGTCATCCTATGACGTTTTAACATGATCCGCTAAACAGTCATGGAGCTATCGTCTGGAAATCAATTTTCAAGATGGCCGCCGGTGGCTGGTGGCCAAATTGGATTTCGATTCATCTACAATTTCACTAAGTTTTTTCTTCACACCTAGTCCTGTCATCCCATCAAGTTTCGAAGCGAGCCACTAAACAGAAATGGAGAAATCAATTCTCAAGATGCCACTAGTGGCTGTGGGCCATCTTGGATTTAGCATTATCGTCCACTTCAATAGATTCTTTCTCCAGAGTTAGTCCAACCATCCACTTAAGTTTCAAAGCAATCCGATAAACGGTAATGAGTTATCATGGGTAAACGAATTTTCAAGATGGACACCATTTCGATGAGTTTCTTCTCCAGACCTAGTCCAACCACAACATACTTGTGGCTCGTGACCATCTTGAATTTCGGATCATTGTCCATTTCGAACAATTTCTTCTACAGACCTAATCCAAGCACCCTAGAGTTTCAGAGTGATCTGATAAACGGTAACAGTTATCATCCGGAAACCACTCTAGCGCCTGTCTGGATGGGACCATCACATAATATCGCACCAAAATATTGGTGTCTTTGACACTATTGACCAATGGGAAAAGTACCATTCATCAATGGGGTAGCCATCCCTGACACTATTGTCATTTGATTGAAGTGTACTAAAGGAACATTTCTGACAAATCTTCTTTTTGCCCATTACCAATTTACGAAACGTGACACAGTTTTTTCCCCCATAGGGTTCAATACTTAAGGCTTTAAATAGCCAGAGTTATGGCCCTTATTTCAAGTCGTGGCTACTTCATATTCATAGGGCGAATAGATATTGCCTGAAGGAACATACCTGCTAAATTTGTTTTTAATCCATCTACAATTGACAAAACAAATGTATTTTAACCAGAGGGTTCAATAATTTCAAGTCTTAATGATCCAGAGTTTATGACCCTTGTTTAAAGGTGCTGTCTCTTTACATTCATAGTCCAAATAGATATTTGACTGAAGAAACATTTCTGCTAAATTTGATTTTAATCCATCAATAATTTACGAAACAAATGGATTTGCACCATAGGGTTAAATACTTATAAACATCTCAATGAAACTGAGTTATGGCCCTTGTTTAAGGGCGTGGTCACCCTATATTCATAGCTCCAATAGATGTACCATAAAGAAACATATCTAATAAATTTAGTTGTAATCCATCAATAAATGACAAAACGTGCAACAAACGTATTTTCCCCATACTTTGAAAATATAGCAAGGGACATAACTCTGCTATTTGTTTGTAGCCCCAATACATATTCCCCAATGGTACATATCTGCCAAATTGGGATTAAATCCATCGATAAACAAGAGGCCCAAGGGGCCTGTGTCACTCACCTGGAGCACCATCAATTTTTGTCAAAATTGTTGGTGGGTGGTTTAGCAGTCTTTTAAATGGGTTGGTGGACATTTTTGCAAGTGCAATATGGCCGCCAAACAGACTACATTTTGATTGGCCCACGGCACCCATGTTTTTTCGATGGATCAAATTCCCTTGCACAAATTTTAATGGCCCAAATTTTGGCATGATCCCTTCAGTGGGTCTGAAGGAGTCATTTTCGTGAAAACCAGGTCATCCAAGATGGTCGTCGAACCATTTGGTAAATCAAGTCCTCTTGAACAAACTTGGCTTACCTCGTGGCCTAGATGAAGATTCTGCAAGTGGTTTCGGAGAAGATTTATAAAGACATTTCCTGAAATTGGCCGAAATCCAAAATGGCCGCTGGGCAAATTGGCCGATCGGGTTCATTTAAACAAACTTGGATCCTTATGCCCTAAGGATGCTTCTGCCAAATATAATTGAAATCGGCCTGGCAGTTCTCGAGAAGACATTAAAATTTGGCAGGCGGCCATCTTAGATTTTGGCCGACCGGCCCCCGTTTGCACAAACTTGAATCCCTATACCCTAAGGATGCGTCCTGCCAAATATAATTAAAATCGGCCCAGTGGTTCTTGAGAAGAAGTTGTTCAAAGGAAAAGTTGACGGACGCCAGACGACGGACGGTCGCCATTGCATATGTAACACTAGAATGCTCTTTATCAACAAGATGGCCAGCAAACCATTTACCCGACAGTTTCGAAAATTACAAATTTGAGATCAGAATACCCAAAAACACATATAAAAACAATTTCGGCCTCAAAATCCATCAAATAAAAAAATACAATATGGCCACCAAACATGCTATATTTTGATTGGCCCACGGTGGCCATGTTTTTTGACGGATCAACTTCTCTTTAATGGCCCTTAGGCCCTAATCAGATCTGCCAAATTTCAGCCCGATCCCTTCATCGCTTCTGGAGAATAAGTCATTTTCACTACAACTAGGTCAACCAAGATGGCCGTCGAACCATTTGACCAATCAAGTTCCCTTGCCATAAATCATATTTCATGAGGTTTGCATCAATCCCCCAAGCCGTTTCGGAGAAGATTTTTAGACGTTTCCTAAAATTGGCCTAAATCCAAGATGGCCGTCGGACAAATTGCCCGATCTGGTTCATTTGAACCAACTTAGATCTCTATGCCCTATGAATGCTTCCTCCCAAATATAATTGAAATCGGCCCAGTGGTTCGTGAGAAGAAGTCGTTTAAAGAATTTCCCATTGCTTTACTATGGGAGCCTTTGGCGGGGAAAACAAACCAAGATGGCAGTCAAAGCGTTTATCCGACAGTCTCGAAAGTGGTATATTTGAACTCGCCACACTAATAAGCATACAAAAAACAATTTTCGCCATCAAAATACATCAAATACAAAAAAGCCAATATGACCTAGAAACGTTGAATTTTGATTGTTTTTCAACGAACAAACTTCCCTTGAACAAACTTGAAAGGCGCCTGGTCCCTACGCATATTTACAAAATTTCAGCTCTATCCCTTCAGCGGTTCGGGAGAAGTCATTTTCGCGACAACTAGGTCATCCAAGATGGCTGCCAAGCAAATCGGCCAATCAGGTTGCCTTGGACAAACTTGGGTCTACCGCTGCCACAGATGATGTGTTATGAGGTTTGAATCAATTCCTCCAGCGGTTTCGGAAAAGATTTTTTAGTGTTTCTAAAAATCAGCCATTTTGGCCGACGGCCATCTTGGATTTTGACCGATCCGCTTCGTTTGAACAAACTTTTATCTCTATGCCCTATGAATGCTTCCTCCAAAACACAATAGAAATTGGCCCAGTGGTTCTTGAGAAGAAGTCGTTTAAAGAATTCCCCATTGCTTTACTATGGGAGCCTATGGCGGGAAAACACACCACGATGGCAGCCAAACCGTTTATCCGATAGTCTCGAAAGTGGCATATTTGAACTCGCCACACTGATAAGCATATATAAAGCAATTTTCGCCATCAAAATACATGAAATACAAAAAAGCCAATATGACCAACAAACGCTAAATTTTGATTGGTTGATGGCGGCCAGGTTTTTTAACGTACGAACTTCCCTTGAACAAACTAGAATGGACCTTGGTCCCTAAGCATATTTACCAAATTTCAGACCTATCCATTCAGCGGCTCGGGAGAAGTCATTTTCGCAAAAACTAGGTCATCCAAGATGGCCGCCAGGCAAATAGGCCAATCAGGTTGCCTTGAACAAACTTGGGTCTACCGTTGTAATAGATGATGTGTTATGAGTTTTGAATCAATTCCTCCAGCGGTTTCGGTTAAGATTTTTTAAAGGGTTTCTAAAAATCGACTATTTTGGCCAGCGGCCATCTTGGATTTCGGCCGATCGGCTTCATTTGAACAAATTTGAATCTCTATGCCCTAGGGATGCTTCCTGCCAAATATAATTGAAATCTGCCCAGTGGTTCTTGAGAAGGTCGTTTTAAAGGAAAAATTGACTGATGACAGATGAACACACGACGGACGGTCGCCACGACAAGCTCAGGCCAGGTGAGCTAATAATGTGCCACAAACGTATTTTCCCATAGGCTTAATACACATTAATGAACCAGAGCTATGGCCCTTGTTTAATTGTGTGGCCACCTCATCCTTATAGCCCAAATAGATATTGCCTAAAGGAACGTGTCTGCCAAATTTGGTTTTAATCAATTGATAAATGGCGAAATGTGCCACAAACATATTTTCCCATAGGCTCCAATACTTTGAAAATATAGCAAGGACCATAACTTTGCTACTTGTGGGTGTGGCCTCTTCATCTTCATAGCCCAAATATATATTGCCAAAATGAACATATCTGTCAAATTTGGTTTTAATCCATCTACAAATGGCGAAACGTGCCACAATTGTTGAGAGGACAGACAGAGAAATTGTGATTGTATAAGCTCATCTAGGTGAGGTAACAAGGCAAATTGAAACTAGCCTCGGAGACTGAGTATTAATACTTTCTGAATAGAATTCATGAAATAAACCAACACATATTGTTGGAAGAAAAGGCTTAGATGTACTAATAGCCTTGACAGGGAGTAAATAAAATCACAGATTTCTTTTTTCACGAGAGTTGATACTTAACACCCTGATACTCTACGATATTTCGCAAATGTCGACCTAGCTTCAATAAGACTCAGAATTAAAAAGAAACTGCCCCCACTGGGCAGGTTACTAAACTGACAGGCCAGCCGATGTGCGGCCCAAACTTGCGCATGCGCGGGGCTGTCTCTTTCTATTCCAAATTATTGGCTGACATAATTGCAACATAAAACGCCGCTAGACCGAGCTTCTGTCAGGCAAAGAGGCCAGGATCGTATCAGGGTGGTAAGTATCAACTCTCTCATGAAAAAAGAAATCCGTGATTTCGTTTATTTCACATCAAGAGTATACTTACCACCCTGATACTTTATGAGAGCCAGAATTTGTAAGAGAATTCAGCGGGAGGGAGGCGAAGGTCAGAAGACCGGCTCATTCCTGGAAGAGCAAACTCTTTTGTTTTTGGAGCACAAAAAACATCTGAAATTGCGTATGTAAACACAATCAGGAAATGACTTGGACATCGGATAACCCGACCGATGTTGAGAGTAATGACATTATAAAAGGAGGGAGTGATGACCTCAATGTCCTATACGTTATCTATGTACTCGTGCTAAAGTACTATAAGACATCGGACGAAAGATTCATTTCGTATACTCTCTGATGGAACCACAAAGAACACAAACCATTTTAGTAAGTAATGAAAACATGACTAAAAATAACCATCACAAAATATAGGACTAACCTATTTTGATGAGATTCCCTTTAATCACCGCTGGCGATGATACGTACAGTATGGAAAAGCGGGGATTCCCCCACTAAATTGCAGTGTGTGTGAGTCAACGGCCTTATATACAATATTTACAAATATATACAGATTTAACAGATAACAGATAAGGCAATCAATTTTGACATGTCACGGAGGTAATGATCTGTAAAACTACTCACAGTGCCATTGTGCTACTGACATAATGTCATCCACCGGCAGTCTGTTAAACAGAGCCGTGGATGTCACTACGCCACGGATACTGTGAGCCTTGGCCATGTCAACTTGTTTTCCCGTGGCAGCTTTGTGGCAATGCTGGATGCATTCCACAATCCACCTAGAAACTCTCCCATGGGTTTCAATTAAGATATCCATAAAGCACTAGGGTCCGTCCGCCATTCCTGTGTGGATTCTTTATAACGTGTTAATGCACGGACAGGACATCAAGCCTTTGAATTAGGATCAAACCTAGTCAAAGCGTGTAAAACTATAGGCTGACCAGGATATTTTAAAGACTGGTTTTTCGCCATAAAGTTAACTCTAGGTAGAAGCCTAAGGCCTTCCCCAGTAACCACAAAATGGTATGGCTCTTCTGACAAAGCATGTATTTTATTTCTTTGCCTGGCTGCAGCTGCAGCTATCAAAAAAACTGTTTTAAGCATCAACATTTTCATGGAAATGGAGTTTAGTGGTTCAAAGGGTTTATCTGCTAATGCTTGAAGTATTAACGATAAACTCCATGACGGAATCACTGGAGGATTCCTTGGTCTTAGACTACCCATGCCTTTGATTAACGTATTTAAATTACATACTCCATCACTTCCCCCATTAGACACGCAAGGGATAACTGACATTAAAGCTGACTTGTAGCCAGCAATAGAGTTAGGCTTGAGGCTATAGAGGAAATCGGCTACTACCTAAATAGATGCATCCATTGGATTAATACATCTTTTTGAGCAGCATTCAGCAAATCTGTTGATTTTATAATTATATGCTCTGGAGGTGGACCCCCTTCTGGCTTTTGCCATAAACATGGCTGCTTGCTCAGAAAAGCCCTCCTTAACTGCTGATTCCTTGACAACATCTGTGCAGTCAATTAGAACATTGACAGATTGTTGTGCAAGGCCTTGCCCTGGAAGATTATGTTGTCCATCAGAGGCAGAGGAACAGGATTGCAGACCAGAAGGGCCAGCAGATCAGTATACCATGATCGGTGTGGCCAATTTGGGGCAATCAGAAGCACTTGGTATTCCTGCTGCCTGATTTTCTGGAGAACTTTTGGAATCAGGATTGCTGGCGGGAATGCGTATGCATACATTACCCAGCTGATAGCTAACGCATTTAATGTGATAGCGCTCAGATCTGGAGAGAAGTACGTCGTCATCTTCGCATTCTTGTTCATTGCGAATAAATCTATGTTGGACTTGCCCCAGTGGTTGAACAGACAGGCCGCCACACATTGATTTAGTTGCCATTCCATGGGAAGAATGCTCATTCTTCGGCTCAATGAGTCTATCTAGGTACCAGCAAAGCAGTTTCCATGTCATCATACAGAGACTGGGCGACTTTGTTCCACCCTGGCAGTTTACGTAAGTCACTAGTGCTGTATTGTCTGATCGAACCTATCGTCCCATTGCACGATCCTCGTCCTCCCACGACAATCACGTATCGAGTACCGTGCTTGCACGCCTTTGATGTTTGTGCTAAGTTCACGAAGCTTCATACATATGAATGGACAGGGGTCCGTCAACTTGTACCAATGAGACTGCTCGCTAAGAAATCAGGAAGTAGACAAATTTACACATGTTCGTAAAGCAAAATAGCGGTTTTTGTTACCGAAAACCAATCTACACATTTTCTGTTCCTCAGATAACTTGTTTAAAGCAAAACAATTACAAACTTTGCAAATGTCTCTTTCCAGTTCAACAGCGTCGCGATCGCCGTTGTTTTTGTGATTGTAAATTAGCTCAGCAGACAAAGTTTCGCCTATCATGTGAAGTAGGAAGTGTGGGCGTATGTTAGTATGATGGATCGAACCAGAGCAATCGTGCCTGTAACCTTCTCTAGGAAGTGTTCCATGGCTAAGACTACTGCTAACATTTCTAGCAGATTGATATGTTCTTTTGACTGATCCAGATTTCAAAGCCTTGATCCTTTGTCTTCTTCCAGTCAAGCTCTCCATTCCCTCCATTGATGCATCTGTGTACATCGTTAACTGAGGGTGGGGAGGTGACAACGTCAACGCCGCCAGGAGATTCTCTCTTTTCCTCCACCATTGAAGGTGGTGAATAAGAGGTTCCAACACTGACACCTCTGAGTCCAGGAATCCCGTACTCTGGGTCCACTGTGTCATGAGAAATAACTGGATAGGCCGCCGGCATAAGGCTGCCTGTGGAATGACTGGTTCCAAAGAAACCATCAACCCCAGCATTCTCAAGTAGACCCGTGCCAGGACATAACGACTGTTGCACACTGACTGTATGACTGAGATGAGTAATTCTACTCTCTCCTGAGATGGGTAAACATACTCTATCTCTAGATCGAAGTACATGCCCAGGTAAACAAACTTCTGGGATGGTGTCCGCTCTGATTTTTGAAGGTTGATTATCCAGCCTAGACCTTAAGTTTTCAAAACTAGCTCCAGATTTGCTGATAAACTTTCTTGATTGTGTGCTTTTAACAGCTAGTCGTCTATGTACATGTGGACTGCTATGTGTCTCCTGCAGAGGTATGATGACATAGCTTGGACCACTCAAGTGAAGACCCGAGGAGCCGTCGATACACTAAATGGGAGAACTCTGAATTCCCATTGGCGGCCCTGAAATGCAAATCTCAGGAACCGACGAAAACCCCTCACAATGGGAATGTGAAAATAAGTATCTTTTAGATCTATTGATGCTGTCCACATTCCCTTTCTCTGTCCTGCTAACACTGTTCTTATAGTTTCCATTTTGAAACTTGGTGTGAGGATAAACCTGTTGAGAGGTTTGAGGTTGAGAATTGGTCTCCACCCTCCAGTGCTTTTTGTCACTAGAAACACGGTTGAATAATAACATTTTTGTGCGGGTTGAACTGCATTTTTTTGTATGAGGGATTTACAGTACTTTCTTCCTCTATACACAACCGCTGATCTGGATCTCGTGGATTTTGAGTCCAGATCAGAAACGGATACAGGCGCGATGGCTGGCTTGATATCCAGTTGGGATGGTAACAGGCTGAAAGCCATCGCAAGACTGAGCGGTCCTGAGTAATCCACTCCCTCTCTTGTATGTGGAAAGCCAGATGGCCTCCAACAGGTGCACCTAAGGATTGAGGTGAACCCGAGAAGTGCAAGAGTTGCCGTCTCTGGTGGCTGTCCTAGCAGCACTGGTGTGACCCTTGTGGGTGCCGGCCCATCAGGCTCGGTTCCCACGCCCAGAACCCTGTGCTCCTCTGCCAGCACCACATGCACCTCGGTAAGTGGGCTGCCTGGCGGATTGTGCTGGAGGAGCCTGCGCTCCCCCACTAGCTGGCTTATGCTGGCGTTGCCGTAGCCTGCTGAGAGTGGAAGGCATGGGGCGTTGCTCGAGCATACTCCCTGCAGAGCACTTCAAACTGCTCTCACAGCACCCTCTGGGTCACCAGGTTTACGGTTTGTTGGAGGTGCAGGCATCCTTTATCTCCAAACAACCCTGGACCTGCCATGGGTGTCCGAAAGAAGCCAAGTACAGATCCTGCGAGGGGCACAAATTGTCAAGGGAAAATGTGCGCCTCGCCCGTAAACTCCTGGTTACCGATCTCGTCATACAATCCAGAGCCAGCTTAATGCCATCCTGGGTGGCTCTCTGGACTGTAAGAGAAGCTTGGCGGGCCACAGATGCTGATACTACCCCTGTAGCAGCTGGGAAATATTCGAGGGCCGAGATGGCTCTTCTCGTACTTTCCTCCGTGTCCCACAGCATGGAATTTGCATTGCGCATAGCGCTAGTGCACAAGGGTCCCATGTCAGACCTGGACCGAGGCCACGTGTCTTCGCCCAAAGCTGCACATTCATCCGTGCAAGGCTTTGGGGCACCACCGTATTTTTTATAAAGATCAGAACTGATACAGCAGCGCCGTGCCACCTCATGAGGGGCCTTCGCAAGGCGTCCATTCGGCTGAATGGACGTCTCTGCCGCAGCAAACATATCCACCATATGCTCCAGATATGGGAGAGATGGCATGGTGCTCGTCACCGGTTTCCCTCCCAACCATGGCCGCTGGTCCCACTGGGAAGCCGGTGGATCCACCTGGAGTTCCGGCTTGATGTTCACCAGCCATTGGCAAGCATCCAGCCAGTCCTACTTGGTGGCCACCTGTGAATGCTCGACGAGCCTAGGGCCTGCGTCGTCCTCAGCCACATTCACTGGTGGAGTAACAGCTGGAGCTGGAGATACTCCTGGATAGCCAGGGAAGACATATGGACCCACAACTGGCTGGCTTGCGCCATGGCTATTCCAGGAGCCGGATCTATGGCATCATGGGGGGGGGGGAATGGCTAAATGCATGATGTCATAGTCCGGGCTTTCCTCACGGTAACTCTCGGCAAGCCGAGGGATACGGTATGGACGGCCATTGGCTCCTAGCCGTTGAGCCATGAAACTCACTCCCGAAGAAGTAGTTCCATGGAAAAGGTCACCCATGGGCTCCCCTGGGGGGGGGGGGGGGGGGGAGTGGATGGATTCCCATTTCCGTGGCCATCGGCAGACCATAACAGAGTGTCCTCATCTTCCTTCCCAGAAAGATTAGACGCCAAGCTTGAAAAGGGATCAAACTTGGCGTGAGCAGGAGGGGCATCGTGTGAGGCGCTGATACCTTTAGCCTTAGGCTGATCTAGAACGTTCGATAAGTGAACGTCCGAGGCCATGACTTTCGCTCCCGGGTCCACGGGTGAGGCAAGCCTCAGTGCCGGGCCAGTGGGAGCCGTCTCTGGGTCTATAACGAAAACTGGCTTCCTAAGAGAACCAGACACAGAGACGGGAACACTTTGTCCTGGAGAAAATGAGGAAGACAATGATGAACTTGAACTGGGAAGCAACTCCGGGACAAGATCCGTGATTGTCTTCTTCATTTCTCCCATCATCTCAAGACGGAAGGCCTCCATGTCTGCCTTCCTCTTCTTACCACAAGACTCTTTGTCAAGACACCTTTTTCATCCGCCGCCCAGTACTTTAACTGCTTATTTATAAAATCAGTGAAAACCTCCACTGGGCACGACTCACACACATGGCAATTTAGTAAGGGCCCGCACATACTGCACCTAGTGCAGTCATGAGGGAGAAAGCGGGCCTTCACGAAACGGTGGCAAGAAGGGCATTTGTTTTCAATAACCCTCTGAAACGGCACAAACGGAAACAATTAGTTTTTAGTTATGACGAACCAAAGAACCAATTGCAGAAGGATAATAAATTCCTTAAGGAAAACTTAGACCACTACATGAACCGATAAGCCAGGACGATAGAAAAAAATATGGGCCTGACTAAAGGTAAACAAATCCTAAAAACTTCTTATTCTTCTTCATGAAGACAAGGGAGACAATTAGAATTTGAACTTGAATACTTGAGAGGCGAATGCCAGACGCCACACTCAATACAAAGATTCATTAGTAGTTGAACTTTATAAACACAATGAACCTATGCAAACCATCAAGAGAGATAAATAAGACAACACTCAGTCATAAAATTTCCAAAAGATTTTTAGAAATAAAATGACTGAAAATTTTTCTCTCCATACTTAACCTCAGAAGACAACTCCTGAAGAACGAGTGAGGTCTGCTGAACAACAGGAATACCTGATCCTGAATCCAAAACCCTGTGGTTGGGGGGGGGGGGGTGGGGGGAGAATGCAGAAAAATTACTTCTTGTGGTAATAATTCCCTCTGCAAACTCATAATAAATTATATGGACCCAGAAAACCAAATATAAATTATTGTTCAAATAAAGGATACTGTCAGAAATCATCTAAATGTGTCTGAAAATACAAAGCACAACATGCGTTAGCTAATAGATAGGCCTCCCCCAAAAAGAGCTAGCCTAATGCAGACGTATCCATGAGTTAGCACGAATCCCAGATATACCATCCGAGTCAACAGGCCAATTTTTTTATCAATAAATTTACTAAAGTACACCTGATGGCTAGGACTGGGAACATCCTCCGGCGCCTTGGCAGTGTCAGACATATTAGAACAAGTCAAAATCAAGTTGCAGAACAACTTAAAGCTTCAAAAAGATCAAAAGCAAAACTAGAAAGCATGTTGCAATGGCAGGTCAATAATTTGAGAAGAGAAAGCGACAGCCTGCGCATGCGTGAGTTTTGGCCACACATCCGCTGGACTGTCATTTGAGTAACCTGCCCAGTGGGGGCGGTTTCTTTTTAATTCTGAGTCTTATTGAAGCTAGGTCAATATTTGGGAAATATCATAGAGTATCAGGGTGGTAAGTATCAACTCTCTCGTGAAAAAAGAAATCCGTGATTTCGTTTAATCCCTGTCAAGGCTATTAGTACATCTAAGCCTTTTCTTCCAACAATATGTGTTGGTTTATTTCATGAATTCTATTCAGAAAGTATTAATACTCACTCAGTCTCTGAAGTTAGTTTCAATTTGCCTTTTTAGCTTACCTACATGAGCTTATACAATCACGATTTCTCTGTTTGTCATCTTTCAATAATTGTGGCACGTTTCGCCATTTGTAGATGGATTAAAACCAAACTTGACAATGATGTGAAATATTACTACGCCATGGTATAATCTTGCAAGATGAAATCATGAAAAATGGTAACACATGTTAATGCAATACAATAAATAACAAGAATGATCAGTATAAGACAAAATAATTTAAAAACGTAGCCTTAATAAGTATCCGTGACTTCCAGGGAGACATGTATCCGTGACTTCTAGGGAGATGCGTATCCTGACTTCCAGGGAGACGTGTATCTGTGACTTCCAGGGAGACATGTATCCGTGATGTCCAGGGAGACATGTGAGAAGAAACTCCTGACTAGGGCCACTATGAGCTGTCTGGACTGGTTCCAGTCACTGTCTGATTGACAATAAGGGCGTCTACTCTATCCAAAAGCCTGGACTAAGAGCAGAGTTATGGGTCTTGCATTATGGAGCATTAATAGCAAGATCAAAAATCTTTCTGGCGCTAAATGTAGGAAGAGTGATTTCGCAAGTAGTGAATGAACGGTACAGATGTTTGTGGTGTACTAACAACTCTGGTGCTTGATGTTGTATCAGTTTCATTTTCGCGACACAGATATTAGATGTCAACATTAACGTTGGGACCAAGTTTGGTGTTAATTTGCTCAGGAATAACAAAACGTGCTGCCATTGTTGAAGGATGGATGGATGGACAGACAGAAGATGGACAGGGGTCATTGCTATACGACAAGTCAGCTGAGTTAATATAACCAATTTTGGCTTCAAAACCCATCAAATAAAAAAATTGAATACAGCTGCCAAACACGCTACATTCTGATTGGTCCATGGCAGACATGTTTTTTGATGTATCAACTTTCCTTGAACACCCTTGAACGGCCCTTAGTGCCTAATCATATCTCCCAAATTTCGGCCTGATCCGTTTACTGGTTCTAGAAGTCATTTTCGTGAAAACTTGGTCATGCAAGATGGCCGCCGAAGAATTTGGCAAATCGAGTTCTCTTGAGCAAACTTGGTTAACCTGTTTCACTAGATGATGTTTCGTAAGTCCAATCCGCCAGGCAGGTTCGGAGAATAAGATTTCTAAAGCTATTTCTAACACGAGGCCCATGGGCCCGTGACCCTCACTGGAACCATTAGTATTTAAACCATTTGCATTTAAATACACATGGATAATTTTCGAAAAATCCAAGGCCACGAAAGAAATTGACAAATCAAAATTCTTGCTTGGTATGTGGAAGACTACTTTCATAGGATCATTCAAAACAAGTTTCATTGAAATCGGGACATTATTTAAGCAGTAGCATTTTCTATGGCTTGGGAAAATTTCAATAAATCCATGATGGCCAAAGAATTGATCAAGCAACATTCTGCATACAAATTCTACAGCCTATGACTAAGAATACTTCCAGCCAAATTTTGATAAAATAGACCAATCGGATAAGTTGATGCGCTTTGACAATTTCCGGTAAATTTTTCCATAAAATCCATGAGTTTCACCACAAAACCTGAGCAAACAAAATCAGCTGTCAAATTTAGGGTCATTCTAGCCAAATTTTGTTGAAATCTGTCAAGGAGCTAAGGAGAGGCATTTTGACAACTTTCAGTAAATTTTTCAAAATATCTAAGATTTTCACCAAGAAAATTGACCAATCTAAATTCTAACAGAACTTATGAAGCTTACCCCAATATGGTCAGTCCAGCCAACTAGGGTTGAAATCCGTCAAGTGGTTAATTATAAAATCTAAGAATTTAATTAAAAACAAGAATTCCGCAGAATTAAATGTCTCGCCTGTCTCCTGTTTGTCACAGTTACCTTGACCGTTGACCTTCTGCCCTCAATGTTATCATGTTGCTTCCTAACATTATAGGTAACAAGGTATCCAAGTTTAGTTACAATAAGCTCAACCAATCCTGAAATATAAGCTGAAGAGCTTTGCCAAACGCAAAAACGTAATGTTGAAATAACAGAGTTCTGTATCAAGATCACAGTGACCTTGACCTTTGACCTTGTGACCCCAACATCATCATGCTGCTTCCTATCATTACAGGTAACCATGTATCCAAGCTTAGTTGCGATAGGCTTAACCAATCCTGAAATATAAGCTAAGAAGTTTTGCTAAACGCAGAACCTTAATGTTGATGCCGTCGCCGTCGGAAAAGTAATACTTGTCTCGCTTTTTCTGCTTTGCAGGCGAAACAAAAATTTATCAATCAAAATTCTGTGTACAAGTTCTAAAGCCTAGTCCCCATAGGGGCCTTCCAGCCGAATTAAATTGAAATCCGGCAAGATGTTAATGAAGAGTAGCGTTTTGACAATTTCCGGTAAATATTTCATAATATCTAAGATTTTCACCAAAACATTGACCAATCAAAATTCTGTATACAAGATCTGAAGCCTCCACAAATAGGGTCCTTCCATCTAAAAGTTCAGCGGTTCTGGAGGTCATTTTCGCAAAAACTATGTCATCCAAGATGGCTGCCAAACCATTTGACCAATCAAGTTCACTTGAACAAACTTGGTTTCAGCCCTAAATTATATTTCGTGAGTTTTAAATCAATCTCCCAAACGGTTTTGGAGAAGAAGTCTTTTAAAGACGTTTATAAAAATCGGCCAAAATCCAAGATGGCTAATCGGCTTTGTTTGAACAAACTTGGATCGCTATGCCCTAAGGATGCTTCCTGCCAAATATAATTGAAATCAATCCAGTGGTTCTAGAGAAGTCATTTAAAGAAAAGGTTGCCCGATGGAGACGGTCGCCATGGCATAAGCTCACGTGGCCTTTCAGGCCAAGTGAGCTAATAATGAACATGAGAAGTATTTTTGAAAACATATCTGCTATATGAACACACATAAGCATACTCAGCTCATAAGTACTGTCCTCTCTTACATTCACACTCATGAAAACTAGCAACAATAAGTACTTTGTGCATTACAATATAGGTTCATATAAAAAATGTTACTGTTACAAAATCTCAGTATGAGTAACTTTCTCAGTCAATATAAGCTGAATGTAAGCACAATTGACAATCTTAACTTAAGCAGCTTGGTTTGGTAAATGCCATAAATACACCCACACAACTGATGCCTATAAAAGATAGCAGCTGAGACTCCTAGGTTGTATCGCTATTCACAGATGACGGCCAGTCTCTCAGAATGCGACGGACATAACGTAGTCCATCAGCTTGTGGTTTCTGAAATAAAAACAAGAGTCAGATTAGTCTGAATATCATCTATGTCTCGTTATCCTCCTTTCCAAACTGGTGCATTATCACATTTTCACAATAGACCAGAAATATTAAAATTGTCTAAGTGGACCATTAGCATTTGAACCATTTGCATTTAAAGACATTATGGATAATTTCCGAAAAATCCAAGCTGGCCTCCAAAGAAATTCACCAATCAAAATTCTTGTTTGATATGTGGGAGCTTGGGAAGCCTGCTACCATAGGATCATTTCACCCAAGTGTCCTTGAAATCGGGCCATTAATTAAGGAATAGCATTTAAACGGTTTAGGAAAATTTTCAAAAAATCTAAGACAGCCGGATAGAAAATCTAGAGCCTACCTATATAATCCTTCCAGACAAATTTTTTTTAAATCCATCAACAAGGAAGAGATTCATTTTGACAATGTCCAGTTAATTTTTGATAAAATTTGATTTACATCCCAAAACATGACCAAGCAAAATTCTGAATAAAAGACTTGGAGCTTACCATGATGAGTAATGTTTTGACAATTTCCACTAAATTTTTCATAAAATCTAAGATTTTTTACCAAAAATTGACCAATCAAAATTCTGTAAAAATTTCTGAAGCCTAGCACAATAGGAGTTTTCCAGTCAAATTAGAATTAAATCTGCCAAGCAGTTAATGAGGAATAGCGTTTTGACAATTTGAGATAAATTTTTCATAAAATCCAAGATTTTCACCCAAATAATTTACCAACCAAAATTCTGTATACAAGTTCCGAGGCCTACCCCCATAGGGCCCTTCCAGCCAAATTAGGTTGAAATCCACCAAACGGTTAATGAGCAGCATTTTTAAGCAAAAGTTGACGGATGACGGACAGTGGCATAAGCTCACTTGGCCATTCTGAATAAAGCTTAATGCCTAATCATATTTCCCAAATACGAGCCCGATCCATTCAGGAGTTTTGGAGGTCATTTTCGCGAAAACTAGGTCATCCAAGATGGCCGCTGAAGAATTTGGGCAATCACGTTCCCTTGAACAAACTTGGTTCAGCTGTTGCTCTAGATGATGTTTCATGAGTTTTGAATCGATTCCACAAGCAGTTTCCGAGATGATTTTTAACCATTTCTAAAAATCGGCCAAAATCCATGAATGTCCACTAACAAAATTGGCAGATTGGCTTCATTTGAGCACAGCTTAATGGCCCTTAATGCCCAATCATATTTCCCAAATTTGAGCCTAAACCATTCAGCGGCTCTGGAGTTGTTTTTGCGAAAACTAGGTCATCCAAGATGGCAGCCGAAACATTTGACCAATCTAATGCCCTTAAACAAACCTGGTTCAACTGTTGCACCAGATGATGTTTTATAAGTTTTGACTCGATCCCCAGGCATGTTTGGAGATGATTTTAAAGACATTTCTAAAAATCAGCCAAAATCCAAGATGACCACCAGCAAAACTGGCAGATCAGCTTCATTTGAACAAACTTGGATCCCTATGCCCTAGGTCATCCAAGAAAGCCGCCGAACCATATGGTCAATCAAGTTCTCTTGAACAAACTTGACTTACCTCTTGCCCTAGATGATGTTTCATGAGTTTTGAATCGATTCCCCAAGCAGTTTCTGAGAAGACTTTTAGACATTTCTAGAAATCGGCCGAAATCCAAGATGGCCACCAGCCAAATTGGCCGATCGGCTTCATTTGAACAAACTTGAATCCCTATGCCCTAAGGATGCTTCCTGCCATATATACTTGAAATCGGCCCAGTGGTTCTCGAGAACACATTACAAATTTCCCATTGCTTTAGTATGGGAGCGTTTGACGTGAAAATGATCCAAGATGGCTGCCAAATCATTTATCCGAGTTTCAATAAATTGCCCATAATCCTTACCATTATTGATGAATGTGGCAATCATCCTTACCACTAATACAACAAGAGCTCCGCAAATGGTGCATAATACCATGACATAATGATAAATCAATGAATGAGAGCTATCAGACGTAGACCCGTTATCCTATGAAGTTTCAACGCGATCTGCTAAACAGTCATGGAGTTATCGTCTGGAAATCAATTTTCAAGATTGTCACCGATAGCTGGCAGCCACATTGGATTTCGGATCATCTACAATTTCAGTAAGTTTTTCCCTCGGATCTAGTCCTGTCATCCCACATTTGTCTTATGAAGTTTCGAAAGCGATCTACTAAACAGAAATGGATATATCAATTTTCCAGATGGCCGCCAGTTGCGGGTAGCTATCTTGGATTTATGACCATCGTTGATTTCGATATATTTCTTCTCCAAAGCCAGTCCAACCACCCTATGAAGCTTCAAAGGAATCCGATAAACGGCAATGAAAATTGTCTGGAAACCAATTTTCAAGATGGCCAGCCTTGGCTGGATTATCATAATTTTTGATGAGTTTCTTCTACAGACCTAGTCCAACCACCATATACCAGTGACTAGTCCAACTATCTTGGATTTCGGATCATTTTCATCGGATTAGTGTCAATCTCGAAATGTTTCATCTGATGAAGTGTCAAAATTTGACACGTAGATACATGCTACTTAGTATGTCCAATTTCGCTACTGCCTCTACCTAATTGTTAATTATTGTTAATTGTTGATGACAAAATAATATGGTTATTTGGATAAAGGGAGTAATCTGATAATCATCACAGTGATACTTCCACAAGGGCAGAACGCCATTCTGAATAATAGGACATACTTACGCATGTTAATGCGGTTCTCCTACAAATGCGGTTATAATCTGTTACAAGTCACAAGATCCAATAAATGGTAACAGAGTTATCTGGAAACCACTCTACCGCATGTATAGGACGCCCGCACACCCTCCATGTCCTTGATATTATTGACCATTGACCAATGGGGCAGGCATACCTGATATTATTGACCCAGCAGATATCATTTACCAACTGGACAATGGTAACAGTAACAAATTTGGATGAAGCAATTATTTACCAACGGGGAAAGTACCATTGATCAATGTGGCAGCCATCACAGACACTATTGATGAACAGTTCAATTGTCACAACACTGCCATTTAACAAAGGGGCAATGGTGAGGTCACAGTAACAAATTTGGATGGGGAAACGCAAGAATATTGGCATGATTGACCAGCAGGAAAAGTACCATTAATCAACGGGGAAACTAAACGAAATCTAGGATTTCTTTTTTCACGAGAGAGTTGATACTTACCTCCCTAACACTCTTTGATATTCCCAAATATCGACTTTCACTCAGTAAACACTCAGATTAAAAAAGTTAGGTGCCCCTAATGGGCAGGTATTCAGATGAGTCTGGCGGATGCCAGCCCCAACCTCCGTGCATGCACAGACCAGTACTTCCACTGACTAATTTTTTGGCTGACACTATGCAACTTTAAGAAAGCCTGAAGACCGAACCTCTGTGGGGCGGAGAGGCTGAGTCTGTGTTAGGGAGGTAAGTATCAACTCTCTCGTGAAAAAAGAAATCCGTGATTTCGTTTATTTCACTTCAAGAGTATATTTACCTCCCTAACACGCTTTGATATTGCCAGAATTTGTTAGAGAATTCGGTGGGAGGGGGGGGGGGCGAGGTCAAAAGACCAGCTCTTCCCTATGCGCTTTTCTGGGTTTACGGCACTTAAACTTCTGAAATTGTGTGAAAACTACAACCAGGGATAGATTTGAACATTGGATAACACAACCGATGGCTGAGAGAAGACCATATGTCATATGCGCTACCCCCTCCCCCCCCACCCCCTTTCTTGGGAGGAATACAGAATGACCTCAATGTCCAATACGCTCTCTATGTACAAGTGCCATGTACTATAGAACATTAAACGAAACGTATACTCTCAAGAATGAACCTCATAAAACATGTACCATCACCATATATACCTAAATTATTTTTTCAAAATTGATAAGGCGAGAGGATTCGAGGTGACACGGAGGTAATTGTTGGTAAACCTTGACTCACAGTGCCACTGGGCTACTGACATAATGTCATCCACAGGGACCCCATTAAACAGGGCAGTAGAAGCCACTACACCGCAAACACTGTGAGCCTTAGCTAAGTCAACTTGTTTACCTGTGGCGGATTTATGACAAAACTGAATACACTCTACAATCCACCTGGAAATGGTGTCCTTAGACACCCTGCCATCAGGTTCAATATATGATAACCATAACGCAGTTGGGTCCGTCCGCCATTCCTGAGTACATTGTTTGTACCGGTTTAATGCTCGGACTGGACACCATGCTTTTGAACTAGGATCATATCGAGTCAAAGCAGGTAAAAATATGGGTTGACCTGGAAATTTCAGACTGATTTTTTGCCATGAAATTTATCCTAGCTAGAAACTTAAGGCCTTCCCCTGTAACCACATAATGGTCTGCCTCGGCTGATAAGGCATGAATTTCGCTTCTCCGCCTTGCCGAGGCCGCAGCAATTAAAAATAGTTTTAAGTGTCAACATTTTCATAGAAATGGAACTAAGTGGTTCAAATGGCTTATCAGCTAGTACATGTACCTGGAGCACTAGAGATAAATTCCTTGGTTTTAGAATGCTCATGCCTTTAATTAAAGTATTTAATGTTCTTACTTCATCACTTCCCCTATTAGCCAAGCAAGGGATAACTGTCATTAAAGCTGACTTATAGTCAGCAATAGAGTTAGGCTTGAGGCTATAGGCATCAAACAGGTGACAGGAAATCGTCTACTACCTGAATAGATGAATCCATTGGATTAATACATCTTTTTGAGCACCATTCAGCAAATCTGTTGATTTTATAATTATATGCTCTGGAGGTTGACCGCCTTCTGGTTTTTGCCATGAACATGGCTGCTTGCTCAGAAAGGTCCTCCTTAATTCTAGATTCCTTGACAACATCCACACAGTCAATCTGAACATTGACGGATTGTTGTGAAGGGCCTTGCTCTGGAAGATAATATTGTCCATCAGAGGCAGAGGAAGCGGATTGCAGACCAGAAGGTGCAGCAGATCGGTATACCATGATCGGCATGGTCAATTTGGGGCGATCAGAAGCACTTGGCATTCATGTTGCCTGATTTTCTGGAGAACTTTTGGAATCAGGATTGCTGGAGGGAATGCGTATGCATACATTCCCACCCAGCTGATAACTAATGTATCTGTTGCGATAGCGCTCCGATCTGGAATCAGAGAGATGTACGTACGTTGTCATCTTCACATTCTTCTTCGTTGCGAACAAATCTATGTTCGGTTTTCCCCATTGGTTGAACAGATGATCCGCCACACATTGATTTAGTTGCCATTCCGTAGGTAAAACACTCATCCTTCGGCCCAATGAGTCTGCTAGCAGATTTAACCTTCCCGGAATATGAACTGCTTTCAAGGTGATCCTGTGATCCAGGCACCAGCAAAGCAGTTTCCATGTCATCATACAGAGACTGGGCGACTTCGTTCCGCCCTGGTGGTTTATGTAAGTACTACTGTTGAGTTGTCTGATCGAACTAGAACAATCGTGCCCTGAACTTTCTCTATGAAATGTTCCAGGCTCAGGACTACTGCTCGCAATTCCAGTAGATTGATATGTTCTTGTGACTGATCCAGATTCCAAAGCCCTGATACTGTGGCTTCTTCCAGGCAAGCTCCCCACCCCTCCATCGATGCATCTGTATACATCGTTAACTGAGGGTGGGGAGGGGTTAGCATCACCCCCGCCAGGAGATTCTCTGTTTTCATCCACCACTGAAGGTGGTGAATAAGAGGCTCCAACACTGACACGCTCGAGTCCAGTGATCCTGTACTCTGGGTCCATTGTGTCATGAGAAATAACTCGATAGGCCGCCTGAGGAATGACTGGTTCCAGAGAAACCATCAACCCCAGATAATATATTTATATACATGCGTATCTAGGATATATGTGATGAAAATCTATAAGTGATGCGGTTATGGAAGTATTATACAGATGCCAGATTCTTGAGGAGCCATGACGTGACCAGCTTCAGGGACAGTCGGTGACACTGCCATGATTATAATGTTATTTGTTTTTCTAATGCCAGGCACTGGCTAATCTGGCATTAGCGAGAGCGGAAGGAAATTATCGTGCCCAAGAAATATTAGACTAATGACTACCGTTAAAATTTGACTAAAGGACGCAGATTTTTGGTCAAAACACATGTACTAGAAAGGGGGGTGCGTACTATAATCGAGAACATTCCTTCCGCACATTTTTGGGTCGAAATTTTTCTTAAAAAGTCACAGATTATACCACGGAAATTGAACTAAATGTTACCCTAGCCAATTCGCGCCGCCTGACGACTATGTTTAATGTATACTCCAAAAACACCATGCGGAAGTGAAATTATTAAATTGGGGCGCCTAAATATTGCTTATTCTTTAATACATACAACTTATTACATCAAAATTAATCCAGAATTTGACATAAAATGGCGTCGAGAAAAGATACGTGTATAAATCACGTGATTCGCCTCCAATCGCAAAAGATCTTTATTCTAATTAGAGCGAGTACTCGGATATAAATATTCTGGACTCGGAACTCGGAAATTGCTATATATCATCATTGCGCGATAGGAACTGAATGTTCCCGTACCTGTTTGATAACCAACTCCCGTTAGCGCATAAGATTACACAGCGCCTCCAATCACAAAAGAGCCAGATAACCAACTCCCGTTAGCGCATAAGATCACACAGCGCCTCCAAACGCAAAAGAGCCATTACAATCTGTTTATATCACGCGATTTCGATGTTTTCAAGGACAATCTTTATTGAAGATACACGATATTTAGGCGGTCCTATTTAATAATTTCTCTAACATCATGATAATTTTTAGTCATGCATTAAACATGACGAGGAGTGATGGTTATTTTTGATACCAATTTTCGATTTTTTAAAGGTACGTTTTTTCTAAATTTAACAGCGTCTTGTACTTGAATACAAGAGTTTTTGGGCGGATTTTGGTCAAATTTGGGACAGCGTCCTATATTCGAGGGCGGCCTTTAGTCGAGAAATTACGGTATATAATAATATTGTTTATATTTAATGTAAAAATAATTTTTTCAAAAAAAACAAACACTGTGTACACTGGTTTGAAGTCAATGGCACTAAGCAGCTCATCAAGGAACAATAGCATACATACAAGGACTTATTACCAGTTATTATTGTACTGTTTAATTGTTAAATAATCTGCTGGGTCTACTACAGAGAGCCAGCTACTAAGTCATTAATTGACCCATTGTGTTTGAAGAAACACAACTAGCACAGGAGTGTATTCACCCTTTGAGCCTTACGGCATACATATGTGTATTGCAATTTATGATGTCATACTTATTCTGCTGAACATTTGGGAAATGATTTGATTGAAAGTTGTTGCTGCCAGAGGCAGCAAACATTTTCTGTCAAATTATTTGAAAAATATTCAATAGTTGCTTTGTATGAATGTTATAAAAAGTAAATACAATTAGTACAGCATTGGAATGAAAGGGTTAATCCTCATACTATGGATATAGATTTTTAAATATAGAGATTTAACCATTATACTGCTGAAGCCAGATATTAACAATTTATAATTCTAAAATGGAATCCATATTGCTGGCAGACCAGTCTGCCTGCAATAATAATTTAATTCAATAAATTCAGCATTACAATGGTTAAGTAGCTACATGAGGTTTAAGCCTGATATTATTAAGGATTGTATTTAATTGAATATATTGCTGAAAATTCATGTTTTTACAAATTATTGAACAGACATGTTTGAATGGTGAAAGTTTGTTTGCCTGGAAACTAGTATGCTATATATGTGTGAAATTATTATTATTAAACAAAGAAAGAGTGAGAGCTACATGTAGGAGAGCAGGTCAGTGAGTAAGGTTGTAAATGCAGAGAGTTATGTAGAAGTTTGAATATATATTAAGTTGTATTGTAAAATGATTACTGAATTTGAAGTTGAAAAACAAAGTACAAGTTAAGACTGCAAAACTACAAACCCCGGTTACCTTAACATGATGACTGTTGCAACACTGACTGTATTAATGAGATGAGTATTTGTACCCTCTCCTGAGTAGGATACACATATCCTATCTCTAGAGCGAAGAACATTCCCAGGTAAACCAGCTTCTGGGATGGAGTCAGCTCTGATTTTTGAAAGTTGATTATCCAGCCTAAGTTTGTGAGAGTTTTCAAAACTATCTCCAGATTTGCTGATAGACTTTTCTGATTGTGTGCTTTTAACAGCCAGTCGTCTATGTACGTGTGTATTGCAATACTTCTCCTGTGGAGGTATGCTGTTATTGCAAGAACCACCCTGGTGAAGACCCGAGGAGCCGTTGAAATTCCAAAGGCTAAAACCCTGACTTCCCACTGTCTGCCATGGAATGTGAACCTCAGGAACCGACGAAAACTCCATGCTATTGGAATGTGGAAATAAGCATCCTTCAGGTCTATTGATGCTGTCCACATTCCCTTCTCCAACCCTGCCAACACCGTTTTCACTTTCTCCATTTTGAAACTCGGTGTGTCTATGAACTTGTTCAATGGCTTGAGGTTGAGAACTGGTCTACACCGTCCAGTGCTCTTTGTCACTAGGAACACGGTTGAATAGAAGCCTGGGCACTTTTGTGCCAGTTGAATTGCTCCTTTTAGTATGAGGGAATTTATTTCCTCCTCTATACACAACCATTGATCTGGATCTCTTGGATTTTGAGTCCAGATTGGAAGCAGAGACAGCTGCAATGGTGGGCCTGCTATCCAGTCAGGATGATACCTGATTGAAAGCCATCGCAAGACTAAACGGTCCTGAGTTAACCGCTCCCACTCTTGCTTGTGGTGGGCCAACCGACCTCCCACTGAACCACCTAGGGAGAGAGGTGGACATAAGTAGCGCAAGAGTGGCACTGTCTCCTGGTCCAGAAGCACTGGAGTGGTTCTTACCATGGTAACCGACCTTTCAGGTACAATTACCACGACCAGATCCTTGCGCGCCACGGCCAGCGCCACGCACGCATCGGTGCGCGGGTGGCTGCCTGGCTGGGTGCGCTGGAAGAAGCTGCGACCCCGCCTCGCTGCTGGCCAAAGCATGCACGGCCATGGCTGGCGCTGCACTGGTGGCTGGCCGCTAACCTGGCCACCGCCACCTCGAGCCTGCAGGGGATGATATGCAGGGAGAGCTGCGCAAACATGCTCTCTGCGGAGTTATTGAGCAGGGTGACCATCTCCTGGAGGTGCTTACATCCTTCACTTCCAAAGACAACAGGACCTGTCATAGGCATACGCAGCAGCTTATTATACAGGTCCTGGGACGGGCACAAGTTGTCTAAGGCAAACATGCGCCGCGCCCGGACACTCCTGGTCACAGACCAGGTTAAACAATCCACAGTCACATTAATACCATCCTGGATGGCTCTCTGGACTGTTACCGGACTATGCTGGTGCAATGCGGATGCTGTTACTACCCCCTGTAATAGATGGGAGACGTGTGAAAGCGCTGCAATAGATGCTCTCGAACTCTCCTCCGCATCTCGCAACGCGGTATTTGCCGAACGCAAAACGTTCGAGCACAGCGCTCCCATGTCAGACCAGGAGCCTGGCTGCGTATCCTCGCCTAGTGCAGCACAGTCATCTGCGCTTGGCTTAGGCACCACACCATACCTCTGATACTCCTCAGGTACGATGCGACATCATTTTGCCACCTCGTGAGGGGCCTTCGCAGGACATTCATGCACCTTGATGGACGTCTCTGCCGCTGTAAACATAGCTACAGTATGTTCCGCCAGTGGCAGAGATGACATAACGGCAGTAGTCGGCTTACCTGCCAGCCAAGGGCGCTGGTCCCGTTGGCTGGCCGACTGTCCCACAGCAAGACCTGGCCTGGCATTTATTAGCCAATGACAAGCGTCAGACCGGACTTCCTTTGTGGCTACCTGCGAATGCTTGACAAGGCACATGCCTTCATCATCCTCCTGAGCAATCGCAGGCGTGAACACGGCTGGAGGAACTGATACTCCTGGCAAGCCAGAGAAAGCATGCAGGCATGCTAAACTGACTGGCTTGACCAGGAGCAGGCGCCGTGGTAATGCGCGGGGAAAATTTCGCCACACCATGCCCCTTGCCAGAAACTGCTACACCATCGGCAATCCGAGGTATGCGGTAATGCTGGCCATCAGATCCAGCCGGGGTTACCTTCTGCGACGTGAACGCTACTCTGCGTGAGTAGTCCCATGGAAAATGTCGCACGTGCTCCCCGCGAGGGGTACAAGTACATCAATGTCCATGGCCACGGTGCCAGGAGAACCCAGCAAATACATGTAATCCTCTTCTTCCTGGCCAGAAAGAGTAGACTCCAGGTCAGCGAAGAATGTTAACCCTGACTGGCCAGGAAAGGTACCATAGGAGGTAGTGGTACCTGTAGGGTGCGGTTAATCCTGGCCTGATAAGCAGGTAGCAGGCTCCAGTGACACCTGTCCACGAACAACCGGCGCTGCAAGCCTGCTGCCAGTGTCCTCATAGTGGACTGCCCCCTCTAATGGGGCCACCCCTGAATCTTGGACAAAAACTGGTAAGTCCCTACAGAGCACTGATTCAGAGGTGGGGATTATCTGCTCCGGAGCAGAAGATGACAATAAAGGATTTGGTCCAGGAAGCATGCCACGAAGCCACTCTGGAACCAAATCCTTAATTGTTCTCTTCATCTCTCCCATCATTTCAACACGGAAGGCCTCCATATCCATGGTGGACGAGGCCTTCCTTTTACCCTTCTTACCAAGAACCTCTTTCCTCGTTCTTCTCTCCTCCTCTATCGCCTTCTCCTTGGCCTGTAATGATAGAAACTCAGACATTAGCTTCCCCCCCCCCTACTTTTTACAGATGTCACAGTTTAGCAATGGGCCACAAGGACTGCACTGGAAACATAAATGTGAGGCGAATCTTTCTTTCAAAAACCTTCCATAAGTAGGGCAACCAGGCTTCTGAAAAAGGCCAGAAGACGAAGACAATGACAATTTTAGTTAATGCATTAGTAACTCAAAACCAAAATAAGATAGAGGGAAGGTGGCCATAAAGACAACTAACTAATAAGTAAACCAGTGTTGGACAAAACTTTTTAATTGTTAATAAAGTGCAAGGCTGATTATGATGTCATAACTTAAAAAATAAGAAGAAGTTAATCTGAACCGAAACAATATCCATGTGTACGGACGAATTGTATTCATATCCAGAACATCTAATTGGAAAAGGATAGTAGAGACAAACTATGCAAACATCAGATATACAATGATAAAATGGCAGCAGATTTCAGACATATTTTCAAAAACAATTGAAGTACCTAATATCATAACTAGAATACCTGTGTATTTAGCATAGACAAACCATCCGATCTGATGCACTGGAATCTTCACCAAACTCTATGATCTCTAAACTCTCTCCATCATTAAGGGAAGGAAGTGGACCAAGAGGGCAAAGTGAGAAGACCTTACGAGGCCTCCAACTCACTGGGCATAGATTTTGCATTAGTTCTTTCTAACATTGTTAGTAGGAAATGGAACCTTGGTGGAGAGAAAAACAAACCCTCTGATGATGTGTTGTCCTTCTCAATCATAGATAGATATCTGTGGACACAAACACAGAGAGATTAGTATTTCATAACGCCATATAGAAATAAACCATTTTTTTGGAGCTTATCACGTCTAATCACGAGTCCCGGAAACACATTACATCATTTGGGAATATCAAAGAGTGTTAGGGAGGTAAGTATACTCTTGAAGTGACACATCCCTGACACTAATGCCATTTTATTGAAGTGTACTCAAGGAACATTTCAGACAAATCTTGTTTTAGTCCATTACCAATTTACATAACCTGACACAGATATTTTCCCCATAGGATTTAATACTCAAAACCCGTTAAAAAGCCAGAGTTATGGCCCTTATTTCAAGTCGGGGAAACTTTATATTCATAGGGCGAATAAATATTGCCTGAAGGAACATACATAAATCTGCTAAATTTGATTTTAATTCATCAACAACTGACAAAACAAATGGATTTTCACCATAGGGTTATTGTTTAAGACTTAATGAACCAGAACTATGGCCCTGGTTTAAAGATGCATACTCTTTATATCCATAATTTAAATAGATATTTGACTGAAGGAAAATACACGTACATTGTATCTGCTAAATTTGATTTTAATCTATCAACAATTGGTGAAAGCATGTACATGTATTTTCCCCATATGGCTCAAAAGTTAAAAACACTTCAATGAACCTGAGTTATGCCCCTTGTTTAAGGTCGTGGTCAGTTCATATTCATAGCTTCAATAGATGTTATCTAAAGGAACATATTTACTAAATTTAGTTGTAATCCATCAATAAATGATGAAAAGTGCAAACATATTTTCCCTGTAAGCTTCAACACTAAAAATATAGCATTGTGCAATTCAATTTCAATGATAGGGCGCTCAACATGGTAAATCATTTCATATTCCATTAGATTGCATGAAAATACGCTAAATACACCTGGAATATTGTACGTTTGCTATTATTTTTCATTTAAGACTACTTGGTGTGACATAGTACCTTTAAGTGGGCATAGCCACAATAGCAGAGTTATGTCCCTTGCTATATTTTTTAAGTATTGAGGCCTATGGGGAAAATACATTTGCACTTTTCATCATTTATTGATGGATTACAACCAAATTTAGTATGCAAATTTAACTATGCAACGTGGATGAGTTTTATTTTAAATGTGTAGGCTCTGCCTTGTGAAATGGTGGAACAGCCATTCAATAAGAAGGGCTTCCCCAGTCGCAAGTAGCTCACAACCCGTAAACAAATCTCTCGTGACAGCAATAAGTTTGCGAATGTTACGTTACATATTTTTCTTCTCCTACTCGCATGTTTTAGCGTGTTCTCATGTATCAACTTCTTGGTGACAGCTTGATAGTGAATCATATGTTTGTGCGCTAGAATAAGAAAATTCAATAATATTTACGCGATTCAAAGCGGAAAACAATCCCATCAAGGGGCATTTGCCCCTGTGCCAATTCGCCATATTGTGCCGTACTTGTTATTATGGTACAATTGTAATACGCTGGCGGATTGTTTTAAAGTCCAGGTGATTTCAGCAATTTTACGTGATATTGTACACACCTATGCCAGTTCCATAGCCCTATTCTATGCATTGGGCAGAGAAAATGTAGGATATAGGCCATCTATTCATGTTTTGCGCGTAGGTTATGCGTACACAAGTCTTACAGCTTCATTCGTAGCTAAGTCAGCCATCCATGCAGTCAGTTGGTCAGTGTGTTGGTCAATCTGTGTCCATCAGTCTGTCACTCATGCAGTCATCATATCTGTCCCTCATGCAGTCAACTGATATGTCATATGTGCATTCGGACAGTCCATCACTCATGCAGTCATCCTATCTGTCACTCATGCAGTCCACCAGTCTGTCACTCATGCAGCCATCCTATCTGTCACTCATGCCGTCATCCAATCTGTCACTCATGCAGTCGGTCAGCCATGCAGTTTGTCAAGTGGGTAGTCTGCAGGTTTGTCATTTAGTTGGTCGAGAAGTCCATCACTCATCCGATCTGTCACTCATGCAGTCGGTCGGTTGCTCAGTGGGTTGGCCACTGCATGAGTGGGTAGTTTGGTCTCTCAGGATGTCCGTCACTCATGCAGTCCTCTGATCTGTCACTCATGCAGTCATCTGCTCTGTCACTCATGCAGTAAGTTGGTCTGTCGTTTGGTCGCTCATTCGATCGGTTGGTCGGCCTGTCAGCCTGTCCATCAACCCTGTCATCAAATATGTCACTCATGCAGTCGGTCATCTGATCTGTTACTCATGCAGTTGGTCGGTCGGTCAGTCTGTCAGCCTGTCCATCAGTCAATCATACAGCTATCCGAGCTGTCACGCATGCAGTCTGTCATTCGGTCTGTTGGTCTACCTGTCAGTCTGCATGCAGTCATCCTATCTGTCACTCAGGCAGTCATGCGATATATCACTCAAACAGTCCGCCAGTCCGTCACTCGTGCAGTCATCTGATCTGTCACCCATGCAGTCATCTGTGCTGTCACTCATGCAGTGATCCGATCTGTCACTCATGCAGTTGGTCGGGCAGCAGGTTGGTCGCTCATTCGGTTGGCCAGTGGATTTGTCAGTCTGTGGGTGGGTGGTTTGGTCTGTCATCATGTCTGTCAGTCCGTCACTCATGCAGTCCTCCGATCTGTCACTCATGCAGTACGCCACTCATACAGTCATCCAATTTGTCAGTTATGCAGTTGGTCACTCATATAGCCGATAGGTCGGTCACTCATATGGTCGGTCAGTCCATCACGCAAGCTGATCTGTCACTCGTGCGTTCGGTCGGTCCGTCGCTCAAGCAATCGGTCGGTTGGTCTGCCGAAGGGTAGTTTGGTCTGTCAGCCTGTCCATCAGTCCATCATTTATGCAGTCATACGATCTGTCACTCATGTGGTCGGTCATTCCACCAGTCTGTCACTGATGCAGTCATCCGATATGTCACGCATGCAGTCATCCGATCTGTCACGCAGGCAGTCATGTTATCTATCAGTCATACAGTCATCCGATATGTCACACATGCAGTCCATCAGCTAGTCATTGATGCAGTTCATCAGCCTGTCACTCATGCAGTCCTCTGATCTCTTATTCATGCAGTCCGTCAGTCTGTCAACCATGCAGTCATCCGATCTGTCACTTTATGAAGTCAAGACTGTCAATCTTTATTCCTCACGCCGTCATCCGATATGTCACTCATGTAGTCCATCGGTCTGTCACTCATGCAGTCATCGGATCCCTCACTCATGCAGTCATCGGACCCCTCACTCATGCAGTCATCTAATCTGTCACTCATGCCGTCACCCGATCTGTCACTCATGCGGTCGGTCAGTTGGTCGCTGAGTCGCTTGGTTAGCAGGTTGCTCAGTCGGTGGGTGGGTGGTTTGCTCTGTCAGCCTGTCCATCAGTCCATCAATCATGCAGTCATCCGATCTGTCACTCATGCAGTCCGTCAGTCATGGAGACATCTAATTTGTCGCTCTTCCAGTCATCCGATCAATCACAAATGCAGTCATCCGATCTGTCACACACGCAGTTCATCAGTCTGTCACTCATGCAGTCATCCTATTTGTGATTCATGCAGACATCTGATATGTCATACATACAGTCCGTCAGTCTCTACCTCATGCAGTCATCCGATCTGTCACTCATGCAGTCCCTCCGCCTGTCACTCATGCAGTCATCGGATCCCTCACTCATGCAGTCATCCGATATGTCACTCATGCAGTCTGTCAGGCTATCACCCATGCAGTCATCCTATCTGCCACTCATGCAATCATCCGATATGTCACTCATAAATTCCATCAATCTGTCACTCATGCAGTCATCCGATATGTCACACATGCAGTCATCTGATCCGTCATTCATGCAGTCATCCGATCTGTCACTCATGTAGTCTGTCAATCATGCAGTTGCTCGGGTGGGCAGTCGGTCAGTTTGTCGGTAAGTGGGTTTGTCAGTTGGTGGGTGGGTGGTTTGGTCCGTCAGCCTGTCCATCATGCAGTCCACCACTGATGCAGTCATCCAATTTGTCAGTCATGCAGTTGGTCACTCATATAGTTGGTAGGTCGGTTGCTCATGTGGTCAATCAGTCCGTCACGCATGCAGTCAGCTGATCCGTCCCTCATGCATTCAGTAGGTTGGCCAGATCTGTAACTCAGTTGGTCAATCTGCCTGTCCGTCAGTCTGTCACTTATGCAGTCATATGATCTATCACCAATGCAGTCCGCCAGTCATGCAGTTGCTTATCAGATCTGTCACTCATGCAGCCGGTTGGTCATTCGATTTGTCACTCATCTCATGCAGTCAGTCATTCAGTTGATCGGTCAGTCGGCCATTCATCAAGCCTGTCATTCAACCGATATGTCACTCATGCAATCCATCAAGCATGCAGTCAGTCATCCGATCCGTCACTCATGCAGTCAGTCAGTCATCCCCACTGTCACTCATGCAGTCGGTTGGTCGGTCAGTTGGTTGGCCTGTCCAGCAATCTGTCACCCATGCAATCATCAGATCGGTCACTCATGCAGTCTGTCAGTCCATCACTCATGCAGTCGATCATCTGATCTTTCATTCATGCAGTCAGTCACTCATCCGATCTATCTCTCATGCAGTCGGCCTGTTCGTCAGTTTATCACTCATACAGCTTTCTGAGCTGTCACTCATGCAGTTGGTTATCCGATCTGTCACTCATGCCATCGGTCGTTCAGTCGATTGGCCTGTCTGTCAGTCTGTCACTCATGGAGTCATCCACTCTGCCACTCATGCATCCCATCAGTCACTCACTCATGCAGTCAGTCATCCGATCTGTCACTCATGCAGTCTGTCATTCAACTGATCTGTCACTCATGCAATTCATTACTCATGCATTCGGTCATCCGATCTATCACTCATGCAGTCAGTCAGTCATCTGTTCTGTCACTCATGCAGTAAGTCGGTCAGTCGTTTGGTCGCTCATTCGGTCAGCCTGTCCATCAGTCATCAGATATTCACTCATGCAGTCTGTCAGTCCATCACTCATCCAGTTGGTCATCTGATCTGTTACGCATGCAGTTGGTCGGTCGGTCAGTCAGTCGGTTGGTCGGTCGGCATGACCGTCTGTCACACAGCTCTCCGATCTGTCAATCATGTAGGCTGTCAGTCCATCACTCATGCAGTTGGTCATCCGATCTGTCACTCATGCAGTCAGTCTTTCGTCTTGGCGGCCTATGTGTCAGTCCATCACTCATGCAGGCATCTGATCTGTCACTCATGCATCCCGTCAGTCTATCACTCATTCAGTCAGACATCCAATCTGTCACTCATGCAGTCGGTCGGTCATCCGATCTGTCACTCATGCAATCGGTCGATCACCCGATCTGTCACTCATGCGGTCGGTCAAAAATTGTCAAAAGTCACCCCCTCTAACCCCTCCCATATTCATACCGCATCTATTTATAATTTCAAGGTAGTCTGAGATGAGTTCACGAAAAATCAGGATATGATTCGGTCAGTTGGTCAGCCTGTCCATCACTCCATCACGCATGCACTCATCAGGTATGTCACTCATGCAGTCTGTCAGTCCATCACTCATCCAGTCGGTCATCTGATTTTTTACTCAGTCCGGCACTCATGCAGCCATCTGATCTGTCACTCATGCATCCGGTCAAAAATTGTCAAGTCACCCCTGTCTTTCCCCTCCCATATCACACAGGAGTCTGTCGTTTTAGATATGAAAACCTGAAATCAAAAATACGAAAACACGGTAGGTAGCACTATATACTACTATAATTATATAATATACACAAATATATTAGTAGTATATAGTACTACCATGTTCTCGCAGTTTTGATTTCGCGTTTTCATATCTAAAACGGCAGACTCCTGTGCATATCCATACTGCATCTATTTGTAATTTCAAGGTAATCTGAGATGAGTTCACGAAAAATCAGGATATGATTGCTTTTTCATAATGAAAGTCTCATAACGAAAATACCACAATATTGGTAAGACACATTTATGAATAAACGTGGGTTGCGCTGCCCGTTTTTGTACTAACTGCAATAGTTTGCAAACTATTGTGAACGCGTTACGAAAACTGATAAGACAAGCCACCGTCGCCGTATATGTGGTGCACGTTACCAGTATTGCTGGCCTGTTTACAGCTAATTCGCCTATTTTAGTCTAGCCTATCATTTAATTTAGTCATTAATAGTATTTACTCATGATGCATCCATCTAATAACAATAGCCGATTGACACAAGTTGAAAACGAAAGCGAAACAAAAAATATGTCACGTGATACGAGGGATTTCCCTGTATGGATATTTATGAGATGCCCACTGAAGACAATATAAACTAGATGGAAAAGATCAGAAATGGCTGTAAAAATGCGTTATTTGACGATTGCAGTAACGGTGGAATTAAATCGATTTATTGGCGGCATTGTGCAAATATGAACTTCTCCTGACACAATGAGATGATGTATATAGCCTAGAGACTGATTTGCAATAATGAAATACTGTGACATAGCAGCTTTAATATTCCTAGCCAAAATAGATATTGCCAAAAGGAACATATCTGCGGAATTGGGTTTAATCTATCAATAAATGATGAAACGTGCCACAAATATATTTCCCCATAGGTTTCAATACTTAACCAGAGTTATGGCCCTTGTTTAAAAATGCATAATCTTGAAATCCATAGTTCAAATAGACTGAAGGAACATATCTGCTATGTTTGATTTTAATCTACTTGTATCAACAATTGGTCTTCTTTCTTTCTTCTTTTCGTTCGCTGATCATACCGCCAGTCCTGTAAGTGACTATCGACATGATCATAAGCGCTAAGTGCGTGGATCCATGGTTTATTAGTGCGCCGTGCGGCCTGGAACCTCCATCTTCAGCACTCGAGGTTTCTGTCAGGGTTACCTCACCCGTACCTCCTTTAGTCGCCTCTTACGACACGCAGAGGATACGGAAGGTGTATTCTAAGCCCCACCTACAGGGCAAGCAATCAACAATTGGTGAAAACATATTTTCCCAATATGGCTCAATACTTAAAACACCTCAATGAACCCGAGTTATGGCCCTTGTTTAATGGTGTGGTCACTTCATATTCATAGCTTCAATAGATGCTATCTAAAGGAACATATCTACTAAATTTAGTTGTAATCCATCAATAAATGACTAAAAGTGCAACAAATGTATTTTCCCCATAGGATTCAATACTTTGAAAATATAGCAAGGACATAACTCTGCTATATGTGGGTGCCGCCACTTCATATTCACTGCATTAATGAACCAGGGTTATGTTCCTTGTTTAAGGGTGTGGCCATTTCATCCTTATAGTCCAAATAGATATTGCCAAAAGGACGATAGCTGCCAAATTTGGTTTTAATCCTTTGATAAATGGCGAAATGTGCCACAAACATTTTTTCCTCATAGGCTTCAATACTTTGAAAATATAGCAAGGGCCATAACTCTGCTATTTGTAGGTGTGGCTTCATCATCTTCATAGCCCCAAATAGATATTGCCAAAAGGAAGATAGCTGTCAAATTTGGTTTTAATCTATCAAAAAATGGCGAAATGTACCACAACAGTTGATAGACGACAGACAAATCACGATTGGATAAGATCACCTAGCCCAAGGGGCCTGTGTCCCTCACCTGGAGCAATATGCATTTTTGTCAAAATTTTTGGTGGGTGGTTTAGGAGTAGTCTTTTAAATGAGTTTATGGACAATTTTGCAAGTCCAATATGGCTGCCAAATATGCTACATTTCGATTGGTCCACTACAGCCATGTTTCTGACATACATTGTAGCTCCTTCCCTTGAACAAACTTTAATGGCACTCAGTGACTAATCATATCTCCCAAATTTCGGGCCAATCCACTCAGTGGTTCTGGAGTTGTTTTGGCCAAAAATAGGTTATCCAAGATGGCCACCAAACCATTTTGCTAATCAAGTTCCTTTGAACAAACTTGGTCCAGCTCTTGCCTTAGACGATATTTCATACATTTTGAATTGATCCCCCAAGCGGTTTCAGTGAAGATTTTTAGACATTTCTAAAAATCAACCAAAATCCAAGATAGCCACCAACCAAATTAGCCGATCAGCTTTGTTTGAACAAACATGGACCTCTATGCCCTAAGAATGCTTCCTGCCAAATATACTTGAAATCGGTCCCATGGTTCTCGAGAAGACATTTTAAATTTCCCACTGCTTTAGTATGGGAGTTTTTGATAGGAAAAAGATCTAAGAAGGCTGTCAAACAGTTTATCCGACAGTTTCAAAAATGACAAATATGAAATCAGAATACCAATTTCAGCCTCAAAATCTATCAAATAAAAAATCCAATATGGCTGCCAAACACCCTACATTTTGATTGGCCTACGGCAGCCATGTTTTTTTTTATGGATTACCTTCCCTTGAACAAACTTTAATGGCTCTTAGTCGCTAATCATATATCCCCAAATTCGGCCTGATCACTTCAGTGGTTCTAAAGAAGTCATTTTTGGGAAAACAAGGTCATCCAAGATGGCCACCGAACCATTTGGTCAATCAAGTCCTCTTGAACAAACTTGGCTTACCTCTTGCCCTAGATGATGTTTCATGAGTTTTGAATTGATTCCCCAAGCGGTTTCGGAGATTTTTAAAGACGTTTCCTAAAATCGGCCACTGGCCATATTGGTTGATCGGCTTCATTTGAGCAAACTTGGATCCCTATGCAGTAAGGATGCTTCCTGCCAAATATAATTGAGATTGGCCCAGTGGTTCTTGAGAAGAAATCATTTAAAGGAAAAGTTGACGGACGAGCTAAAAATGGCAAATTTTAAATCAGAATACTCAAAAACCTAAAACACATTTCGGCTTCAAAATACATCAAATAAAAAAATTCAATATGGCCGACTAACATGTGACATTTTGATTGGCCCATGGCTGCCATGATTTTTGACATATCAACTTCCCTTGAACCAACTTTATTGGCCTTTAGTCCCTAATCACATCTCTCAAATTTTGGCCCGATCCTTTCAGCGGTTCTGGAGAAGTTATTTTCACAAAAACTAGGTGATCCATGATGGCTGTTGAACTATTTGGCCAATCATGTTCCCTTGAACAAACTTGGTTCAGCTCTTGCCTTAAATGATAGTTCGTGAGTTTTAAATCAATCCCCTAAATGGTTTCGGAGAAGATTTTGAGATGTTTATAAAAAAAAATAGGGCAAAATCCAAGATGGCCGATCAGCTTCGTTTGAAAACTTGGATTTCTATGCCCTAAGGATGATTCCTATCAACTGTAATTGAAATCAGTCAAGCGATTCTCGAGAAGAGATTGTAAATTTCTTATTGCTTTAGTATGGGAGCTTTTGGCAGGAAAATGATCACAGACGGCCACTAAACTGTTTATCAGACAGTTTCTAACATAGCAAATTTGAAATTAGAATACACAAAAACCTATATAAAACCAATCTTGGCTTTAAAATCCATCCAATAAAAAAGTCCAATATAGCCACCAAACACACTATCAAATATTTCGATTTATCCACAGCGACCATATTTTTTAACATATCAACTTCCCTGGGACAAACTTTACTGGTCCTTAGGCCCTGATGATATTGCCCAAATTTTAGCCCAATCCATTCAGCAGTTCTGGAAGTCATTTTCGTGAAAACTAGGTCATGCAAGATGGCCACGGAATGATTTGGCTAATCAAGTTCCCTTGAACAAACTTGGTTCAGCTCTTGCCCTAGATAGTATTTCATGAGTTTTGAAACGATCTCTCAAACGGTTTCTGTGAAGATTTTTAAAGACATTTCTAAAAATCGGCAAAAATCCAACAAACTTGGATGATTACCGCCAAATAAACTTGAATATAAGGAAACATGTGTCAAAGTTTAGTCCCAATAATGGGCGAAGCCATGTCGAGATATTAGACGATATATGGAGCCAAGCTCAAAACTTAACCGTAAAAGGTTTTATACCAAGTGGCAGTGACCTTGAACTTTGACCTCATGACCCCAATATCATTGCGCTCATTCCTGTTGATATAAGGAAGCATGTATCTAAGTTAGTCCCAATTGGGTGAAACCCAGCTGAAATATAAAGTTAACCAAGATTGGATGCCAACAAAAACAGACAGACAGAGTGTAACGGAACCTATAGATATAAAGGCGAAAATTCTAATTTTCGGCAATAATAAAGCGATAGATGAACTTTGTTTACTATAACCCTGATAGCTTAGCTGTAGCTGAACTAAACAGTTAACCTATTGATAGAAATGCAGTTACATGTACAAGCAATAGATGAAGTTTGGTTACTATAACCTTGATGGTTAGCTGTAGCTGAGCTAAACAGAAAAGTTAACCTAAACTGTCAATTACGACGATGACGTCGACTCTGTGGTGATGACATAAGCTCTAAGTTTTGTTCTTCGAACATGTGAGCTTATAAGGAGGATCAAGGCTAACAATAAGAGATACCTTCAATGAACCTTTCCGGTTTTAGCTTTGCCCCGCCCATCTCTCGCTAAGCTCCACCCCCACCTCACTCGTGTTGGGATCGATCGATCTCTGAACACCCTGACTATCAATTTCCCAAAAAATACACAGGTAAGCTGTTGAATATTTTGAAACTAATTTGACTTGGTGCTGTTGCTGTCCAACAGTGCCAGTCAAATTACATGCAGTTTCAAAATATTCAACAGCATGTTTATTAAATAGCAATGAATTAAATATATACAATTCATACAAGTCAGACTATTTGAGATTCGGTCTATATGGAACCCTTTGCGAAGTAAGGATTGTGACATCATCATACATGCGCTGGGCTAATTATGACATCATACGAGGTCAGATGATGGATGGATACTCTGAAAAGGTGAATTCTCCTTTCATAGCAATACCTGCATTATTCTGGGTGGGCTTCTGTCCAGCAAGCCGTGATCAGGCCTCCAAAGATTCAGCACTATCAAGGCCAGCTTCCAGCCTGGGTATGTTCTCTCCATGTAACACTCATTCGACATGACATCACTAGCATTTGACACAGGCGTTAATGGCTGCTTCAAATCAGTAATCTCAGAGAACGCATCATTTCCAGAATGTTTACAACTCTCCTCCACTCGACTAGTTTCCATTTGTTGATTTTTTATTCCTGGTGAGGTGCTTTCCTCATGATGACCGTTACTGGATATCTGGGTCGGTGTGTCTAGGCGGTGTTTGTCAAAGTGATTTTGATCTTGACACGGTAGTTTACTGTGAGTGAGCCATGGACACCAGGATTTATGCTCCTTGATTGGATCAAATGGAGATTTCTGTATTGAATAATGTGATACTGTAGCATCCTGCAGACAAAAACATAGTAACAATTTAACGCTTTAACGCTTTCAACGACGAATTCCACATTTCTCATTTTCAAGGCAACCATTCAAGTCTGATTTATTTCAAAATATTCAACAGAATAAGTTTTATATCGTAAAGAATATACTTTTTCCGGGATTTGTTGGTGATGGGGTTAATGGGCAGAATGGCCAGAAATGGCTTCTGCAATGCCTTTGCAGACTAAGAAAAGAGTATTTGATAAAACTTACACCTGAAATGATTCAATCAATAGCGCAGCTAGTTATTCCAGTGGTATATTTTCAAACACATACTTCCTTTTGGCCTGTACTGCTTTGCAATACACATCCTCTAGCACCTGGTGATATAAATTTTCAGAGATTGACAAAAAAGGTTCAAGGCTATTATAACACTCCAACACAATACAAAAAGTATGGAAATCTGATATCTTAAAAATTGCCTAATCTGACAAGGACAAGAAATCAGGACTTGGCTTATGCATGGCGTTGTATGGAGACGGCACCCACGACAGCAATGGACATGCAATGGTGGCATTCGTTAGGTCCAATGGCCTGTTTGCCACAAATATGGCTATCAAACACCCATACCATCACCTGACAACATGGATAGGACAAACTGCTGATCGCAAAGCCCCACAAGCCTCTCTGAGGCTAATAGACACGATATACAAAATTATACTATACCAGTGATTTTACTTATAATACACTTAATTGTGACCACCAGAGCCTTAACAGAGATTGTCAAAGCAACAGATCGAGTCAGAAGCCGAAATAAAGAGATTAAAGAGACAAATAAACCAGTTCCAAAGAAGGAATTAAGTTAGCAATATATTTTCAGTTGTGTTTTCAAGCATGACTATTCCAGTAGACTCCAGCCCAGAGAACAATAGCCCTTAAATCAGAACAATTAAGCTGCACAGAACAGTCGTGAGGACAACATGTTTCAGCCATGCTTATAACGGAACATTTATTTATAAAGTTTCCATTCATGTTTACTAAGTTGTGTGTTTATAATCTGATAACCCCTTTCATTCTGAATCCCCACAAATATAGTTTCAGCATTGGTATAAGAGACCTACTGAGTATTTTGGAAATAATTTGACTGAAAGTTGTTGGCAGAAACAACTTTCACTTTGATTGTTTTCAAAATAGTCATCAGGAATTACTTAACTTAGTACATTAAAATACTGTTAACACTTAACATGTATATGGAATGGAAGCGGTTAAATCATTTTGTTTCATTAAATTGCATAATCCTGTATTCATAAAAGTATTATTATTAACAATTTGATATTTTCTGACAAATTATAAATGGTTTTAGACATGTTCTGAATTTATGTGTAACATGTTTCTTAACTACATATCTGTTTACTATAGATACAACTAGCTATAAAATGTGAATGATTTTGTATATTCAGCCGATAGAATTAGAGATATATGTGTAGTGACTAGAGTGACAGACAGACAGATTTAGAGATACGTATAAAGACTTAATGACAGATTGTTAGAGAAAATTTGAGATAAATAATTATAGTTTGTAAAGTTTCATATCATCAGTATATCTTTTGAAGCAAAGTTTGGAATCATTAAAAGTTTTTGAAGAAGCGTCTTGCTTATTGTCTATTAGAGTGTCTTCACCTGTCATCTCATCCTGAAGTGTAGCAGAGCTATTTCCACCCAGCTAATCCCCACTATTCAGAAATAGGTGGAAAATAGCCCTGTAACAGCTCTATGGCTACAGCCGTCTTCAACCAAATAGACTTCTCACTATGCAAAACAGAAGCCAATGGACTTGCACACCTCAATTCAGACCATAAGCCAGTCATTTAACATGCCTTCACATGAATCATCTCTATCTAACATGTCTAATGTATAAGCGCCATACCAGTCAAGAAGGTAGTCACCTACAACCTACCCAAGCTCATCAGTGACACTGACATTCAAATGTCATAAAGAGGCCCTCGGGGAGCAGATAGCCAACATCGATGTCAGTGCCGATCTAAATGAAGCCCTAACCAAAATACTAAAATCTATGGAATCATCAGCTACCAGCACCATAGTTCTCAAAAACAACCAAACCAGATATACTGCTGACACTATAGTAGGAAGACAATCAGCAGAGCAGAAAGCATTATGGCTGCACATCTATCAATGTGGCTAAAGTGAAGACCGCACCAAACTATGCAGGGAACGCAATACACTGTAACATTCTACGCCACATCAACGAATGCTTAAAAGATCTTGCTATTGAACAAGCATCCTCATAATGTTTCGGGCAGCCCGAGCCCTGAGAGTTATATTGCCGAGTACACACCATCACTCACTATACACAACTCTGAAGGACACTACCAAAATCTTGGACCCAATAAAGGTGAATCCTTCAAAAGGCCAATCTCTGCATATTATAAGTGAGGCATATATCAAGTTTTATTAAAATATCTGATGCGGTTCTGTATGCGGTTCTGTTCATGAGATCATTGACAACTATCTTGATTTTTTTTTCATCAAAAAGTGCATTTTCACCCAAAGTCTTGGATTTATATAGGTGTATCTTTCAAAAGGCACAGCTACCCATCAGAAAGAAGGCACCTGGCAAGTTTCAATAAATTATTTAAGCGAATCTGTATGATATGCCGTTTACGAGCACATTGACAAAAGTTGTGGGGTGTTGCATTAAAAAGCCAATTTTTAACCCAAATCTTGGACCTATATAGGTGAATCATTCCAAAGGCACATCTACCCATCGCAAAGACGCCACCAGCTAACTTTCATTAAATTATTTTAAGCGATTCAGTATGATATGGTGTTTATGGTCAAATTGACAAAAAAAAACACAGACACCCCCCTTGCGGGTTGGTCTGTAGTTTTATTAACCACTATAAAACATACTTACCGCTCAATCACTACTTGCTAAATCAACTACTCTGCATTTAACCACCAGAATAAGATTTTTATGCTTGCTTACATTCCTCCATATGCCTATTCCATATTAATATATACCCTCAACCAGGCTACTGGTAGGGTACACCCCCAGCATATGGCCTGATAAAGACGGGCACCAGCCTGTACTCACTCCTCGGTGACGCCTATCACAGCTTTTATATGAGATAGATTAACTTGTTCAGGAGAAGCAATCTCGTAACAAAGTTTGATGGTCTCACAAATCCATCTGGCCATCATGGCCTTAGAGACTGGTCTGGCTACCTCCTCCGCGTATGGAACCCATAAATGGGACAGATCAGACCTTTTAAAATCGGTTCGTTGCTTGTAAACTTTTAATGCCCTAACAGGACACCAAAATTTATCAGATGGCGAAAAAGAAGATAACGATTTTAAAATGATCGACTTAGCTGGGAAACGGTTAGACTGTGTCTTCAATAAAAAATCCCTTCTGGGATATAAGACTAAACCGTCCCAAGATACGATAAATTTATCCTTTTCGGCGGAAAAAGCATGAATTTCTGAACGTCTTCTAGCAGAAGCAGATGCAACAAGAAAAACAGCCATAAAAGTTAAAAGTTTCATACTAATAGAAGCAATAGGTTCAAAATGGTGGCCTGCCAAAACCTGAAGAACCAAGGACAAATTCCAGGAAGGCAAAGGCTTAGCTACTGGAGGACGAATATTGCCCAATCCTCTGATAAAACCATTAAGAATCTTCGTATCCTTGACGCCAGCATTCAAAAGACAAGGAAGCAAAGAAGCCAAAGAAAATCTACAACCCCTGACTGTGTTAGCAGATAACTGTAAAGAATCAGAGATAGGTTAAAACTCTAAAACGTGGGGAAAAGAAGCAGAATCGGGCATGAGACCATGTTCTGAACACCATTCTCCAAAAATTTTAAGTCAACCCTTGTAAACTCGATGGGTTGACTCCCTCCTGGCAGAATCAATAATCTCCTGAGATCTTGAAGAAACTTCGATCTCAGGGACTTGACGCTTGATATCCTCCAAACACACAGGCTGAAGATTTCCGGGTTTGGATGAAGACACGTTCCCCTTACTTAAGAAAGAAGATCTGGGGAGACTGGAAGGGGACGAGGGAAGTCTACGAACCAAATCCGCTTTGACCAAAAGGGAGCTACATGTATTAGAAGAATTTCGTAGAACTGGTCCATGACCTTCTTCAAGACCAAAGGAATCAGGATCGTTGGAGGGAACGCATAAGCGAACATTCCTGTCCAGGACTGAGACCATGAAGAATGCCTGAGGGTCCACCGCCAGCGCCTGACTGTCCGGAAAAGGAGACCTGAAAGAGAGCTGGGCATTCAGACAGGTCGCAAATAGATCTATGTGGGGACGATCCAAGAGCTTGAAAATCACTCTGGCAACCGACCTCTTTAACTGCCACTCTGTATGGGCGAATTTCCTTGGACATGACAGCTGGTCCGCAAGAAAATTCAGACTGCCTGGAACATGAGTGGACACTAGAAAAATCTAATTCTTGCGGCACCACAAGAGACGGTTCCAAACCTCCATACAAAGGAGGGAGGATCTCGTTCCCCCGTCTGTTGATGTAAGAAAGCACCGTTGAACTGTCCGATCGAATCGAGATTTTGAAGCCCTTTACTCGATCCGACCATGATAGTAGAGCCTTCTTGACAGCCCACAATTCCAAGATGTTGATGTGAGCTGTCGACTCCTCCAGAGACTAAAGACCTGAGACTGGCAGGGAACCCCAGACAACTCATCTCTCCTGAGAAGCATCTGTGAAGATAATCAATCACCTGAGGGGAGGACTTGACCAGAGGGACACCCTCAGAAGCAGAGAACGATCTTTCCAAAATTCTAGATGGGGAATTAAGTGATCTCTTATGGGAACCTGATGATAAATGGAGTGAATTGACTGCTTCCAAAGGGACATCAAGTACATTTGAAAGGGTCTTCTCCTCAGCGCCACCCAAGGAATGACATTCTCTACGCTGACCATCAAGCCTATCACTCTGAGGAAGAACCTTGCTCTGACCGTGGAAGAAGTTGACAGAATGTCCATTGCCACTGAGATAGCCTCTACTCTTGGATCTGAAGGAAAGACTAGTCCAAGAGCCAGATCGATAGAAACGCCTAGGTGCGTGAAGACTTGAGAGGGAACTAGACTTATTTCTTGAGATTTAAAATCCAACCTAGGCTGCATGCCAGACTGCAAGCCTCTGGAATGACTTCTGAAAGAATTGAGGAAGACCGCTTTTATTAACCAATCGTCTATATAAACATGAAGATAAATAGAACGATGGTGCAACATTCCTGCCATGGCTGAAACTAGATTGGTGAAGAGGAAGGAGGGGCCGTGGTCAGGCTGAAGGGCATGGCTTGAAATTGCCATACCCGATCTTTGTAGGTGAACCTCATGAACTTTTGGAAAGACGGGTGAATAAGCACATGGAAGTCGGCGTCCTTGAGATCTATGGAGGCAGTCCACAAGCCTGGATCTAGACTGGCTATGATCTGGGAGATGGTCTCCATTTTGAACTTTGGGGTTAAAATTGATGATAAGACGCCAACCTCCTGTTTTCTTGGAAACTAAGAAAATGGTTGAGTAGTAGCCCGGGTCTACACTCCAAAGGGGAACCTCTTCTATGGCCTCCTTGACAATTGTAGACTCCAACTCCTCCTCTAAGGCCACCAACTTCACCGGATTGGAAGGGACTGGTGTCCACTTGGGAAAAAAAGACAGAGGAGGATGAAGGATCAAAGAAGCTGCATACCCACAGCGAACCTGATTTACTATCCAGGAGTCCTGAACGAGGGAATGCCAAGTCTCCCAGAACAGAGACAGGCACCCCCCAACTGGCAAGTTGGGCAGAAGGCACTGGACCGACGGATCCGAAGGCACAAGAAGAGGAAGTGAAGAGACTGCAAGAGGAAAGAAAGCCAGACCTACCCGGGCGGTGGCCACACCTTCAAACTCTCTTACTCTGAAAACCTCTGAAAGATGACGGACCTCTGGACCGTGAACTAGGTCTACGAAAATAAGCTTGGCTCCCCCCACCCCACACCCCTCTTGCCCTAAGAGCAGGCAACGATCCTCCTCCGTGGATCGATCCTGGAAGTTGGAAGATCTGTTAGAGTTAGTAACTATCCTGGAGGGATACACACCAAACTCATCTGGCTTGAGACTCTTCCTCCTAGGGGAGGAATTGGGGCTCTTAACAGAGGAAGTCTCTTTTCACTGAAGGTTTATAAACAGAGATCTGAGCCTGAAGATCCCTAGAAGATCTCAGACTCTGACCGAATGAGACTAGAGGAACTGACCAAAAATATGCTTGCCAAAACGAGGAGCCAAAATAAGACTACTCTTGAGATTACTCAAAATATTCACCTCTACAAGCTTCCTAGACCTTCTCTTTGAGGTAATAAAACCTAAAGATCTGCAGACGGAATTAAGTGAACCTCTCAAAATATCGGCCATCGAGCGAAAAATCTCAGCAGGGACCTGCTCCTCTCTCTTGGGACTTAAGAAATGCCTCTGAAAGTAAGGCAAGAAAATTTGCCGAAGAGCTGTGACCTACAGTACACACTGACTCCCATTTAAAAAGATCAGAAGAGGCCTCAACTTTCGCGGAATCCTTCGCAAGAACTTCCCAAGCAGGACCATTAACCGATTGAGGGGTGGCAACTCGCAAATAATCGTCCTTTGGAATCTGAACAGGAGCATCGAATTTGGGAGTAAGAGAAAAGTCCTTAGAATGAACATCGTTCACAAAGAAGTCTAACATGTCAACCACCAAGTTATCAACTGGGAGGACCTGTGGAGACAAAGAGGAGTCAGAGCATGAAAGAGCAGACCCAAAAGAAGGAGGGTCTATAGAGAATTCATTCTTGAGAGGAAGAGACTAGAAACAATCCACCTGAGACTGGGACCGTTCTCTGAAGAGGCCCTGACCGGACAAAACCTCTTCAGATCCCTGGCCTTGACTGAGTTGGAAATTGAAGACACAGAAGAAGGATTAGGAGAGGAAGGAGATTGATGTGAAGAGTCACCAGAGACAAGAGTCAAGAGTTTTAGAAGATAGAGGAGAACAAGGCCTCCTAGACGCTTGAAACGAAGACACAGGCAAAGAATCGGAAATAGAGGAAAGTTGATCAGAAAGAATTGGTAAATGTCACTCTGCAGACCAGAAGACAAGGGCAATTGAACCAGACCACTAGCCGAAAACCTAGAAAGAATGGAAAAACGAGCCGACATGAAAGAACGATCAAGGGAGGGATCCCTAACCACAGAAAACAAGGCAAAATCCAGACCCGAATCAACAATTTGAAACTAACTCAGAGGATAGCGCAACAGAAACTATCGGGTAAAGATGATCAAAGGAGGAAGAAGCAGAAAAGGAGGAAGGAGGAAGAGAAGAATTAAGATGAACAGAAGAGGAAGAATGAGCAGGATCCGAAGATCCTTGGAAGGAATTGATAGCAGAAGGAAGGCGGGAAAATCCTGGAGGAGGAGGTATAGAAGAGGACTGAAAGAGAAGAATTAGAAACATGACTGGATGAAAAATCTCTAGCCGAAAGAGAAGAGGAAGGAGAAGGAAGAGACCTATGACCTTGAACTTGAAAAGAACGAGAAAGCGGGAACCTAGCATCAGAAGTAGAACCTAAAACCACATCACGAAAGGAGGAAGCAAAGGGACCTGAAGACGCATCAACATTAACTACTTGGGAATGAGACTGAGAACCAAATTCCTGAACCAAATGATCATGGAAATAAGAGTCAGAAACATCCCTAAGACGAGGAGAAAAACCAGAGCTAACTAAATTTCTATCAACAGAAACCTGACTCCTATCAACCAAACGAGAGTCCGAAAAAAATTGACCGACTAGAAGAGGAACCTGTAAGCCCAGGAAACTCTTGACCGGATGTACAAAATCTAATCCCAGAAACCGGAAGCGGAAGTTGGTGCTGGGATAAGGCCCTAACGGGATTTTGCAGACACTGGAAATTGCCCAAACCGGAACTCATCAAAAGCGGAAGCGGAAACCGGATGCTTAGCCGGATCCTGAAGACCCGGAAGTGCAACCCTCAAACCGGAAGCGGAAGAGAAAACATCGGGATCAGAAACGGAAACGGAAGTGCGCCTACCAGAAGTCGGAAAATTAATCGGGTCCTAGATATCCGGTAGGACCGGAAGAGCCAAAAGAACCGGAAGTACTAATACCGGAAGTGGAAACGGAAGTGGATAAAGTCCTACCGGAAGTCGAAAAAAGAACAGGATCCTGAGAACCCGGATGTCCTGAAAGACCGGAAGTCAAATCGGAATCGGAAGAAACAGAACCGGAAATGGAAACTGGAAGTAACCCCGGGTCTTGAAGACCTGAATCTACTAAGCACAAACCGGAAGTGCTTGACAAACCGGAAGTTACCAAACTTCTTGCCTGTATTAAAATAGGAACAGGCGATCTTTTAACATTCCTAGCTACCGGAATAACAGAACACTTCATATTGGCATAGGCGTTTGAATCAGGGACTTCCGTGGCCAACACCACTGCTTGAGGGTAATGTCCATCCTCAAGACTTATGTGGGTTTTGCCCGGTGACCTGCTTGAGATCACCTTTAAGGGCTTCTTCTTCGAGTCTTTAGACTTCAGTTTCGGAGACCGAATCTCTTGCCTGGACGTGAGGGAAATTGGCTTCCCCCATTTGCGGGCATGCCCGCTAACCTTCTAGTGGGGCGGATATGTAACAAATTTGAGGTAAGATGTTCCATTCTGGCAGAAAGCATGAAATTTGACATATAGGTGGTTTAAGGTATGCTGAACATAATTAGATGCGGTGCCACGTGATTCTACCAAGGGAACCCATTCAAAATGGCGGATTCAAAATGGCCGCCTTCCCAGCGGAAAATCTGCATTACTCAAGTTCTAGATGGAGTAGAGGGCTGGAATTGATGTCAAAGTAAGGGTTTCTTGGGTCACTGGTTATGATTTTACCCATTACAATACTCTAAATAGATAAACATGCTGAAAAAATATATTATTATTATTATTGTTGTTGTTGTTGTTGTTGTTGTCGGTGGTCGTTGTCATTGTAACATTTGTAAATTAGTAGTATTATTGCTAAACATTTGTACACGCATGTTCTGGGCGGAACATTTTGGAAACAAGTTTTCGCAACTCAAAACAATTGGTCTACACGTTTTCTCCAGTAAAAGTAATTGTATGCCAGCCCCTCGCTTCACCAAGCATTATTTCGTTGCGGATTTCCATATAATTATTGTAGTTTCCTAAACTCACACTGACTATTTAAATATATCAGGAGAATACATAGCCGCATAGCAATCACGCACACGAGTATTGTGCTCTGTTTATAGAGAGACAATAGCCTATTATATTCTCGCATTCAAGTCAATATGTCAAAGAAAGTGAAATTGACATCTGATCCCACAGTGGATTTAGCACACACGAACTGGTCCCTGTGTGTTATTTGCCAGCAGTCCACAATGGAGCATCTCATAGATCTATGTAGTAACACAAATCATGACAATGTGATTACGAGTTATAGGTCATTAGCTGATAACCTTGATAGGCTACAGCAACTCCATGCCCTTCCACCATACCTGGATCTATGTAGGTTGAATGATGGATCTGGAATTGCGGAGACGCTCATAGAAAACTGTGCTAGGTGGCACAAATCTTGTTGGCATCTCTGTAGCCGGACTCGGGTTGATCGCGCCGTGGAAAGAAATGCGAAATTAGAATCCAGCAAAGATCTCAGGTCACCAGCCAAATCTAGATTGAGGTCTAATTTCACTATGCCAAGTATAAATGACCCCGCTCACCCACTGTGCTTTTTCTGTGACCAACCGATAGAGCATGACATTTATAGAGCCGCAACAGCAAAATTTGACCAAAACATACGCAAAATTGTGACAGAACTGAGAGATACAAAACTTCTTGCTAAAATGTCATCTGGAGACATGACAGCATTGGATGCTGTTTACCACAAGACTTGTTTGACAAAACTATACGTACGACATAGATCTCTTTCGAGAAGTGAATCTGATATTGCTGACTATATGAAACCTGACTCTGTTGCTCTTGCAGAGCTAATATCATACATGGAAGATCGTCAAGCCTCTGAGCATCCTATTGGCAGCATATTTAAGCTTTCTGATTTAACACAATTATACACTCGTCATCTTGAATAACTTGGTGACCGCTATGCCAAGTAGGATTAACTCTACCAGGTTGAAGGAAAAGAACTTGTCGAAAATGCCAAATGTGGAGTCAAACAAGAGTAACTATGAAGTGATTCTCACATTCAAGAAAGACATAGGCGATGCTCTATTACTAGCCACCAAAAATTATTCTGATAGTGACGCAACTGCGTTGATGAGGGCAGCTCAAATAGTCCGCAGAGATTTTTCAGATTAAGTATGATTGCAAGGGTTCACTTGATGCTGACCAGTATGACAACTTACCTCAATCACTTGTTACTTTTGTTCAGATGATACTTGGTGGTACCAACATTCATAATCAAAATGAGAATGACAGCAAACTTTCTTCATGGGTGTGATCTCTTTGTCGCATTTGGCCATGGGAAGACCTTCCACTATGTATCAGCTCATGGCATTGCAACAGTTTTGGGTGCAGAAGCGTCACAAGGACTGCTATTTATGCACGCTTTCTCTGGGTGTGACACTGTGTCTGCATTTTGTGGGATTGGCAAGAAGACAGCATGGGAAGTTTGGTGGACTTCAGATCTATTCAAGTCACTATTTAGGCGACTGTCTGATGCCCCGACGTCTCTGTGTGACAATGACATGGAAACGCTGGAGAGGTTTGTCGTACTACTGTACAAACGCACATCACCATTGTCAAAGGTTAATGAGGCACAAAAACGGCTTTTCACTTTTGGCAACAGGCAGCTAGAAAACATTCCTCTGACCAGTGCAGCTCTGCTGCAACACACCAAACGTGCTGCGTTCCAGGCAGGTCATCTTTGGGGCCAATCACTCCACACAAATGCAAAAACGCCATCGCCAGCTGACTGGGGTTGGGTCAGAGATGGAGTTTACTTGCAGACGCATCTAAGGCATGCCGGGAACTCGTGAAATGTGCTTGCAAAAGTAATTGCACTGGCAGATGCAAATACTATAAATCCAACTTACCTTGCACACAGTTGTGCTCATGCGGTGCACAGTGCGTGTGACGTCTGTGAATCATGATTCAACAATCAACAGCATCATGTATAGCCTTGCATACTCTAATAGGATAATTGAACGTATCTATAACGACCATTACTTGGTTCGATATTAAGAAATCAAGTAATTTAAACTATTTCTAGATGCTATATTGCTTTTGTTCTCAAGAGATGGATCTTTTAGATAACACATCTTAAAGAGCCACCATCTTTTGACATCAAACACAGGTGGTCGCTATGGAAGGATTGATATTTACATATTTAGAGTATTAGAGAATTATAACGATTGACCCATGAAACCTCTAATTTGACATTAATCCCATCCTCTCTACTCCGTCTAGAGCTTGAGTAATGTGAATTTTCCGCTGGGAAGGCGGCCATTTTGAATGGGTTCCCTTGGTAGAATCACATGGCACTGCATCTAATTAAGATCAGGATACCTTAAATCACCTATATGCCAAATTTCATGCTTTCTGCCAGAATGGAACATCTTTTTCACATATCAGCCCTACTATTCTGGTTATCGTCCAACTCGGATGAAACATCTCTAGCCGCCTGAATTGGCTGAGGAAATTCGCTCATCTAACGACTTTGTCAAAACTGTCGCAAAAGACTCGAATCGCGCAAAAAGAGATAAACAGCATCAGAATTAGACAAAGAGGGGCCTCCCACACACACCCCTCCCCACCCTCCATTGCTGGTGTAGAAGATACAGAAGTATTAGCAAAAGACACACCTTTAGATGTTGAAGCAACAGGGGGGGGGGGGGGGGAATCAGTGGGCAACGCAGACTTAGCTGGTGTACGCGTAGTGCATTTTAGGCAAACATGGCTTCCAAACTCCACGGAGTGGACTCAATCGCACTTGACTTTCTCGACTGATTTAACAGACTGCTAAAAACGAAAATAAAAATAGAGAATGAAGCATGCAGCTTCTAAAAACTTAAAAGAACTTCTCTTAAATATTGAGTCCGAGATAAAGCAAACAAACGCGTGCTTAGAAAAGGCGGGAAACTTCAAATTCAAATGAAAAAAAATCCCCAAGAAAAAATGACAAACTTTTCTAAGGGAAATGGAATGTTTTCTTGCTTTTGAACTAAAATATGATTAGAAATAAGTGAATAAAAGGCTCTTAGAGTAATTGAGGGTTATAAATGATGATGATGACGTAGGCATTTTGATTGATGACCACGAAAACGAGATACATCACGAAAACCGGTAACACAAATATACAGAGTATAAATAGCAATAAAACCACGAAATACTCCATAAACATAACTTAGGGAGGATAAACTTCATATTAGGCATAATCCTGGATTGAAGCACTCTCAAATAAGTAAGCTGAACTCAGCACAAAGCTATAAAAACTTAGTTGGAATATTTGCTGACCGTACTGCTTGCAGAATATTTGAAAAGTGAATCTGTTTCCTATTTGGGCTCCAATGCGCATGCGCGGGCATGCTTAGTAACAGGCGTCACCAAGAAGTGAGTACAGACTGGTGCCAGTCTTTATCAGGCCATATGCTGGGTTGAGGGTATATATTGATATAGAATAGACATATGGAGGAATGTAAGCAAGCATAAAAATCTTATTCTGGTGGCTAAATGCAGAGTACTTGATTTAGCAAGTAGTGATTGAACGGTATAGATGTTTTTGTGGTGTAATAACAACATGAGTGTTTGCATCAAAAAGCCAATTTACACCCAAAATCTTGGACCTAGAACTTTGGGTGAATTCTTCAAAAGCCACAATAACTGACGCGTATATGAAGTTCATTTGAATATCTGAAGCGGTTCTGTATGATATGTTGTCTACGATATATTGTGGACACACAGATGTATGGATGGACAGACGGATAAATTACTAGATTACTAGCAATGATCTTCAAATACGCAAGTGACTAGGCCTTCACGGTATTAGAAAAATGAATATCGGTCTCGATATCAATTTTCATACTGGTATACCTTTAATACCGGTATTATTCTGATGGGAAAAATGGAGTGAGGTTTGAGTAGTATGATTCCATATTCAACATATATCAGCGCTGCTTAATATATAGTCGCCGCAAATTTCCACAATAAAACCAAGAAATCACATGAATCCGGATACTAAACGCTAAATTTTAAATTTGTCTTCAGCTAAATCATATCCTAAAATGGCTGAAACACCCCCCAAATCATCCCTACAAATGATTTGAATTTGCCATGAAATTACAACTATTTCCACATGGAGATCGCAATATACCGGTAACCAGTGAGCATCTTGTCCCATATAAACTCAGTCAGTGAAACTGCGAACAGCTAAAGCTGTTGATATTTGACGCTGCGTGTCAAACACATTCGACATGAATGTAAACATACGTTTTACTAATTTTCCTGGCTATCTGCATTGATGTACATTTATGTTAGAATAATAAATTAACTTTCCACTATCGCCTGTGCTTTATAGGATAAATTTGCAATGAGACGAAACTGCCAGGAAATGTGGAAATCTCCATGCAGGGGTACAATTTAGCCATTATAGTACATTCTAAATAGACTACCATATGCTGCGAATACATAGGCCTAAGCTCGCTCCCGTTAGAGTAGCTCGGATTGATCGATATCTAATGATACCCACCAACATAAGAGGTGAATAAAGCTCGCGGGAATTGAGCGTCTTTCTAATATTGAGTTCCTCTTTACTTGGGCTGTTGGGCGGTCACTACAAAGGTGCACAATTCCGGGAAATCGCTGACTAACTAGGCTGTAGTAATTGATATAAAATATCACTCAAAATATTCATTTCATACTATGATTTTCCTAGCAAACAACGGGCCAGTTATAAAATATTAGCGCACGAAAAGATAGGTTTTAGACATTTTTAACCATCCGATGTCCTATGATGATAATTAAAATAAGTGTTATTCAATTTTTTTGCGAGAAGTGCATTCTTATAAGCAGACAACTTTCGTAGCCGTAATCGTTAATTTATAAATTACTCTAACACTAGCGTCAAAACAAAAATTTGACAGCTCTGAATAAATAAGAAAAGCGTGATCGATAAATACAGGTAAAATATCATTTTCCTGTACGCAGAGCAGTAACTTACATCACTATAGACAGCTATATACTATTGAAATATTACGAATGGTAAGCAGATTATCTACTTCGTAGCGGCGTACCATGGAAGAAGAGTAAAATCCTGGGCTCACTGCTTTGCAGTACTGCTGATATTTCTGCACGCTGCATCATGGGGAACATACAGTTGCTTTCCAGTCCTTCTGGAAGCTATGGATTCATAGATCAAAGATGCCCGTGATAAAGAGGCTACGTTTATACAATGCAACCCGCGTATGCATGATGCTGTATAACTGTAACAGCTGGGCAGCTCCAAAGGCAGCTCTAGACAAACTCGATGCCCGCCACCGCAAACACCTATGCTCCATCACTGGACACCGATGGCCAGACAGCATAATTTCCAACGATGTACTATACAAGATGTGTAATAGGTCGCCGCTGTCCATAAAAGTCACCCAGCAATGATGGTCCATGGTTGGCCACGTGCTAAGGATACCAGAAGAGACACCGGCACAGAGAGCCTTGGAATTCGCCCTACTCGGAGCCAGCAAATACAAAGCCAAGAGAGGATATCATTGCATAAATCTGCTAAGCGTGCTACGAGGTGGCCTCAAGAAAGCAGGACTCGGTACACTCAAGTCAAGAATGGACCTGATGAAGCTAAGGATTTCGGCTGAGGACAAGACACAGTGGGCAAAAGCGAAGAAGGACTGATTGCAGCTGTAGGATGTTTCTACTACTACAGCCGCAGAATACAGTAATCATACAAGCAGATTATCTGCCTAACAAAATGTTATACTGGTTTTATCTTATATCTCGATATTTCGGTATCAGCAAAATCATATCGGTATGACTAACAGTATAGCTATGATACCGGTATTTGATATAATATCTGTATATCGTGAAGCCCTACAAGTGACATCTCAAAACCGATCATGCACCTACATGTAGTCATCTCATCTTTTATGCACCACTTTCACATCGACACTGTAGGCCAAGGCATCCGTACCTCGCTAACTAAGCCAAGCAGCCACCTGGGACCCGAGCCAACCTGCAGCCCCTTGTGCTCCTCAACAGCATACGGAAAATCCCATCCAATGTTACTCTATGCCACTTCTGTGATTATGTCAAAGTGGCTTTAAACATGGACGCAGCTGCTTAGACACAGGTATTTCCACAAAATGGGCATTGACATGTCACGAGCCTTCGACATGATTAAACGCTCAACGACCCTAAATGTACTACACAAGGCCAGTTGCAATGAAGATGAGCTACAACAAGTGAAACTACATGTACTACTTGCAGAGAAGACACACTGCCTCAAGTCTTCCAACTTCTACATTTTGTACAACTGCTGTAATTTTAACATATATTTACACTATAAAAATAAATTTTTCAGTCAACAAAAAATCCTCTGTTGTCAATCTTTCATCAAAACCCATCTCTAACGAGACACAAGTAGTCCTAGATCTAGGACTGGGCTTCAGTCCAAATGTTATTGAGCCTAACCTAGGCCAACTTCATAAAGATCTAAACAGATTCTTTAGAAGACTGAGATTGAAACATTTCCAGTTCCCACCTAACTACTGGGAATAGGAAAACACGTACACATCAGACACAGGGTTAACACAAACTACTAATAATCTTACAAACAGTTTCATGGACAAACTATCACATAAGTTTAAACCAGCCAGCACTTGGAAACCATCATCAGATCCGTCAAACTTGACATCAATAGGAAAGCACATCGTAGATATAGCAATGGTAATCTTTCTAAAACAAAAAGAAAGATCATCAATCAGCAACAAAATTACAAAACCTTTGTTATTAAAAAAGTTGATACTGGTCAGGCAACCATTATCCATGACACGGAAACCTACAAACAGGAAGCCATCAGACAACTTAGTGATACTAACTATTACGCCAAGCAAACTGCAGATCTCACCACGTACCACGCAGAGAAAGTAGAAAACGCCCTCACAGACATGATTCTCAGTGGTGAAATCACGAGAAACATCATAGCTAACAGTCTGAGAACCGACAACCCACCTACAGCCAGGTTCTATTTACTTCTGAAAATACATAAAAAACAAAACGGCCGACTTACTCCAGCCTTATTAGTGGCAACGGAAGCCCTACTGAACATATCAGTAGTTTTCATCTCAACAAAACAAAATCATACACACACCACTGACTTTATCAACAAACTAGAAGACTTTGGCGCCATCCTAGTCACCTCACTGTACACCAACATACCTCACAGTGAGGCTCCTAAAGCTGTATCCCAATTTTTAAGAGTACATGAATGCCTAGACCTGCTGACACCATGCAGACTGCTCACATTACTCAAAATAGTTCTCACATGTAACAACTTCGAGTTCAATGACGAACATTACCTCCTAGTTGGCAGTACAGTCATGAGCACAAAACTAGCATCTAGCTACGCCATTATTTTCATGGCCCAGCTAGAGAAGATTGCTCAACACAGCTGAACAACAACCAGGCCTCTACTACCGCTATATGGATATTTTCATAATTTGGAAAAAAGGATCCGATTCACTAACTGAATTCAAAACACATATGAATAACGCACACCCGACCATCAAATTTACAGTACAACAGTCCACAGAATACATTAATTTTCTGGATACAAGTAATTATTCTCCCAAATAGACACCTGGCCAAGCAGCTCTTCCATAGCATCAGCAGGATCCACAGAAACAATAGTGAATCTGTTCAATAATGCTGTCATTGATGACGTGGGAAAGACTTTGCAAAGCCACAAACGCTTACGAATGGAGACTGAACCAGTCGAAGAGAGGCACCGCCGACAAGACGAGAACCCGAGGACGAAACCTTACATCCCAGAAGAACATGTACAGGCATACCACCAGTGGCGCAATAATTCTAGAGTCTACCACTATAGAATCCTTCTAACCAAATTTGAATAAAATCCACCAAGCAGTTATGGAGAAGATGCATTTTCACAATTTCCAGTAAATTGTTCATAAAATTTATGATTTTCATCAACGAAATTGACCCATTAAAATTCTAAATAGATGTGCTGGAGCCTACATCAATCAAGCATCTCTCCAGCCAACTAGGGTTGAAATCTGTCAAGCGATTAATGATGAGTAGTGTTTCACCAAAAAAATGATCAATCAGCCATTCCTGAAGTTATTGACCCAGCAGATGACATTTACCAATGGGACAACAGTAAAAAAATTTGGATGAGAAAATGTGAGAATATTGGCAAGATTGACAATATTCAAGCAAACTGAAAAATAGTATTGATCAATGGGGCAGCCATCCCTGACACTAATTGTCAAATGAGCACTGATCAATGGGGCAGCCATCCTTGACACTAATTGTCAAATGAGCATTGATCAATGGGGCTGCCATCCCTGACACTAATTGTCAAATGGGCATTGATCAATGGGGCAGCCATCCCTGACACTAATTGTCAAATGATTAAAGTGTATTAAAGTAGCATCTCTGCCAAATCTTATTTTAATCCATTAACAATTTAAGGAATGTGACACAGATTTTTTCCCCAATAGGGTTCAATACTTTAAAAAAAACCTTAAAAAGCCAGAGTTATGGCCTTTATTTAAAGTTGCGACCGCTCATATGAAGGAACACATCTGCAAAATTTGGTTCAAACCATCGATAAGCATAACTAAACGTGCTATAAATTGTATTTTCCCCATAGGCTTCATTACTTTGAAAATATAGCAAGAGCTCTAACTCTACTATTTGTAGAGTACTTCATATTCACATGGCAAATAGATATTTCGTGAAGGAAGATATCTGCTAAATTTGGTTTTAATCCACCAACAATTGATGAAACAAATGTATTTTAGCCATAGGGTTGAATAGTTTAAGACTTAAAGAAACAGAGTTATGGCCCTTGTTCAAAGGTGTAGACTTTATATCCATAGTCCCAATAGATTTGACTTAAAGAACAAATCTGCTAAATTTTGTTTTAATCCATCAACAATTGACGAAACATGTATTTTCCCCATAGGGTTCAATACGTAAAAACAACTTAATAAACCAGTTGTGGCCCTTGTTTAAGGGCATGGCCACTTCATATTCATATTTCAAATAGATGTTGCAGAAAGAAATATATATGCCAAATTTAGTTTTAATCCGTTGATAAATGACGAAATGTGCCACAAACATTTTTCCCATAGGCTTCAATACTTTGAAAATATAGCAATGGCCATAACTCTGCTATTTGTGGGCGTGACCACTTCATATTCATAGCCCAAATAGATATTCCTTAAAGGAACGTAAATGCCAAATTTGGTTTTAAAACATCAATAAATGACGAAACGTGCTACAACGATATTTTCCACATAGGTTTCAATAGTTTTAAAATATAGCAAGGGGCATAACTCTGCCCTTTGTGGGTGTGGCCACTTCATATTCATAGTCCCAATAAACATTGCCTAAAGGAACATATTTGTAAAATTTGTTTTTAATCCACCAAAAAATGGTGAAATGTGCCACAATTGTTGAGACGACAGACAAATCGCGATTGTATATTATTAAGCTTACCTAGGTGAGCTAAAGATTCAATATGGCCACTAAATATGCTACATTGTGATTGGTCCATGGCGGGAATGTTTCTTGCTATATCAACTTCCCTTGAACAAACTTTAATGGCCCCTAGCCCTCTAATCATATCTCCCAAATGTTGGCCCCATTTGTTTAGAGGTTCTGGAGGTCACTTTGCGAAAATCCAGGTCATCCAAAAGGCCACCCAAAGTATTTGCCCACTCAAGTTCCCTTGAACAAACTTGGTTCAGATGTTGCACTAGATCAGGTTTCATGATTTGAATCGATCATCTAAGAGGCATCAGAGATTTCTGTATCACTCACCTGGAACATTGGCATTTCAACTAACCGTACTTAAGTTTTACATCCATCAGTGTCACTTCCAATGACTTTCAGTCAAATGATTTAGTTTTCGAGATATTGACAACAATTTCTAGACTGTTTTTTTTGCATTAGTGATTTTGAACAATGTTTAAGCGAAAATAGATGATATCAGTGCTAACAACAGCTGGTTTCTTAACTGTCTCACTGCTGCAATAATTTCAATTTTCAAAAGCTCTTGACTTGTTGAATATTTTGAAAACAATTCGACTGAAAGTTGTTGGCGGCTTAGCCACCAACAACTTTCAGTCCAATTGTTTTCAAAATATTTATCAGGTTCAATGATATAACCTTTGGAATATGTCGTCTGCAAAAACTCAGTCAAACGGTTGCTAGAGGTTTAAATACAATTTGAAGACAATGGTCTCTAAAGGCAGGTAGGTGGTCTTTATAGCACGTTATTCCCCACCACCACACAATCCATTTAACACATGCACATCTGGCTGAATCACCAAGTTAGCAGTAGGGGTAGGGTAAGCTGGAGTTGATTTAGAAAATAATTTGACTGAAAGTCATTGCTGCCTTAGGCAGCAACAACTTTCATTGCTGCCTAAGGCAGCAACAACTTTCAATAAAATACATTTCAAATATTTTTAAGAGCATAGATGTCAGAGCACATATCTTAAATATTTCTGCAGTATTGGAAAGGTTCATCTGTTAATTGGAATTTAAATTTCTAGTTTGGCAATAAAATCTGACATGGTGATAAATCAATGGACGGTGGGAACAAACCATTATTTGCCCTATGAAAGTGAAACTACAAATATTTAAGGAGTGATAACCCTGGCCTTTGACGTCCTGTCAGTTTCATTTTCACAACACAGATATTAGATGCTGTCATTAACATTGTGACCAAGTTTGGTGTCAATCCGTCAAGAAATAACAAAATGAGGCGCCATTGTTGGTGACGGACAAACAGATGGATGGACGGACATACAGAAGACGGATGGGGTTATCGCTATACGACAGCTGACTGACAAGTATGCAGAGTTAAGAAAACCAATTTCAGCTTCAAAATCCATCAAATAAAAAAATTGAATATGGCAGCCAAACACGCTAAAATTTGATTGGTCCACAGCGGCCATGTTTTTTACCTATCAACTTCCCATGAACAAACTTTAATGGCCCTTAATCCATAATCATATCCCCAAAATTTCAGCCCGATCCGTTCAGCGGTTCTGCAGAATAAGTCGTTTTCACGAAAACTATGTCATCCAAGATGGCCGCCGAACCATTTGGCCAATCAAGTTCCTTCGAACAAACTTGGTTCAGCTCTTGCCCTATATGATATTTCGTAAGTTTTGAATCAACCCACCAAATGGTTTCCGAGAAGATTTTTAAAGCCATTTCCTAGAATCGGCCAAAATCCAAGATGGCCACTGGCCAAATCAGCTGATCGGCTTTGTTTGAACAAACTTGGATCCCTATGCCCTAAGGATCTGCAAATGAATTCTCTGTTCAGCATCAGCTAGCCACTCTCAAGTTATAATTTTCACAGATGCCTCCAAGGGAGTTTATGCTGAGGTAAGGGAGCCTATGGTGAGGTAAGGGAGTTTATGGTGAGGTAAGGGAGCTTATGGTGAGGTAAGGGAGCCTATGGTGAGGTAAGGGAGCTTATGGTGAGGTAAGGGAGCTTATGGTGAGGTAAGGGAGCTTATGGTGAGGTAAGGGAGGTCATGGTGAGGTAAGGGAGCTTATGATGAGGTATGGGAGTTTATGGTGAGGTAAGGGAGTTTATGGTGAGGTAAGGCAGCTTATGGTGAGGTAAGGGAGCCTATGGTGAGGTAAGGGAGTTTATGCTGAGGTAAGGGAGCCTATGGTGAGGTAAGGGAGCTTATGGTGAGGTAAGGGAGCCTATGGTGAGGTAAGGGAGCCTATGGTGAGGTAAGAGAGCTTATGGTGAGGCAAGGGAGCTTATGGTGAGGTAAGGGAGGTTATGGTGAGGTAAGGGAGCTTATGATGAGGTATGGGAGTTTATGGTGAGGTAAGGGAGTTTATGGTGAGGTAAGGGCACCTATGGTGAGGTAAGGGTGCCTATGGTGAGGTAAGGGAGCCTATGGTGAGGTAAGGGAGCCTATGGTGAGGTAAGGCAGCTTATGGTGAGGTAAGGGCACCTATGGTGAGGTAAGGGAGCCTATGGTGAGGTAAGGGAGGTTATGGTGAGGTAAGGGAGCCTATGGTGAGGTGAGGGAGCCTATGGTGAGGTAAGGGAGGTTATGGTGAGGTGCAGGAGCTTATGGTGAGGTAAGGGAGCCTATGGTGAGGTAAGGGAGCCTATGGTGAGGTAAGGGAGCCTATGGTGAGGTAAGGGAGTTTATGGTGAGGTAAGGGAGCTTATGGTGAGGTAAGGGAGCCTATGGTGAGGTAAGGGAGCTTATGGTGAGGTAAGGGAGCTTATGGTGAGGTAAGGGAGGTTATGGTGAGGCAAGGGAGCTTATGATGAGGTATGGGAGTTTATGGTGAGGTAAGGGAGTTTATGGTGAGGTAAGGCAGCTTATGGTGAGGTAAGGGAGCCTATGGTGAGGTAAGGGAGTTTATGCTGAGGTAAGGGAGCCTATTGTGAGGTAAGGGAGGTTATGGTGAGGTAAGGGAGCCTATGGTGAGGAAAGGGAGCCTATGGTAAGGTAGGGCGCCTATGGTGAGGTAAGGGCACCTATGGTGAGGTAAGGGAGCCTATGGTGAGGTAAGGGAGGTTATGGTGAGGTAAGGGAGCCTATTGTGAGGTAAGGGAGGTTATGGTGAGGTAAGGGAGGTTATGGTGAGGTAATGGAGCTTATGGTGAGGTAAGGGAGCATATGGTGTGGTAAGGGAGCCTATGGTGAGGTAAGGGAGCCTGGGAAAGAACAAAGTCTCAGGTGTTTGGAATTTGGATATTTCTCAGGAACACATCAATGATCAATCGATGAATATAACCAATGGACCTTTCCAGTCTTAGCTATGCTCCACCCATCTCTAGCCAAGCTCCACCCACACCTCGCTCGTATTGGGATCAATCGATCCTGAACTCATTGACTATCAGTTTCCAGAAAACTATACAGGTAAGCTGGTAAATTAGTTTCAAACTATTCAACAGCATGTTTATTAAATATTAAAGACATACAATTCATACAACAACTCTTAGTCTGTCACCAATTATGCATTCGTGACCAACTTATCTACATCTTTTATGACGTCATTGATTATGACATCATCCTACACGTTACATAGTTGAATATGACATTATATGATGGATGGATAAACTGGAAAGGTCCATTCCTGGGGGATGATGAATCCAAGAATATGACTAAATCTTCTATAGTACGATCATGTTAGCCTTAATGTTAAGTCCTGCTCATCTGTCTATGTAATTTTGCAAAAATCCTGGTTTTGCTATGAATGGTTAACAACCAACCCCCATCACACCACCACAGCTGAGAAATTTATTACCAGTTTGACGAGTTTCCTATGCGGCGCTTCTGTTCCCAATTCGTCCTCTTCACCAGCTGCCATTGCTTTCCTCTTGCCATGCTGAACACGAGAACACTGAGATGAGGGCAGAACAGCACTCTTATTGTCCTGACATGCATGCACATTGTTAGCATGTTGATCAATATTAGCGGAAAAGGACACCTTACTGGATACGTCATCCTGGCATGGAGAATTATTGCCTACATTCACCTCATCATCCTGCTCACCCAAATTAGCACTACCATCAGTTATATCCTTGGCTAAATTGTCAAGGTTTTCCGAATTAGGACTGATATTAGCCTTAACCAAGTGACTGTATTCAAGTGTAGCAATGTGAACCGGCACATTTGTCTTACCAATCATAATATCAGTGTCTAAATAATCAGCTTTCTTCTCTATCTCATCGTGAACACAGACATTTTCCTCTAAACTACAAGTTTGCACCACATTCTCCAATGATGAGTCATCTTTAAAGCTCTCACACTGGAGAGTTTCCATATCCTTGAATTGATCCTTACATCCAACGGTGTTTAACTTATCAGTACAATCAATTTCTGTCAAGGTCTTAGCATCTTTCAAATTATTCTCATCACAAATATCTATGGTGCTTAAGTTATCCAAGCAAGCATTATTGGCTCCTTTAAAATTACTAATTATGTTATTCAAATTACCATGGCTAGGGATATCAGTCCTTTCCAAAGTACCCTGGCTAGGGCTATCAGTCTTTTCCAAATTACCCTGGCTAGGGATATCAGTCTTTTCTGAATTAACATAGCTAGGTCCAGTCTTTTCTAAACTACCATGGATAGAACTATCAGTGTTTTCCGATTTACTCTGGCTATGGCTTTCGTTCTTTTCCAAATTATCGTGACTAGAACTATCAGTATTTTCTGAAATATCTTGTGTAGAAAGAGCTGACTTTTCTGCATCATCCTGTGTGTGGTAGGTTGTGTTTTCTAAATTATCCTGGCTATCCATCATTCCAAACTTATCCTGAATAGGACAATCTGTCTTTTCAAAATTATCCTGGTCAAGAATATTAACCGATGACAAATTATTGTCACTATGAATATTTGTTGTTTCCAAATTATCCTGGGTACGAACAAATATTTCTTCTAAATAAGCCTGCTTGCAGCTATTAGTCATTTCCATATTACCATTTTTCAAGCTGTCATCACTATAGGCAGCCTTTTTTTCAAAACTATCCTGGCAAGGAATATTAGTCTTTTCAGAATTATCCTGCCTATGAATAGATGTGGCTTCTAAATTATCCTGTTGCGTGCTACATGTATCAGTCTTTTCCAAACTTTCCAGAATATGACTATCAGTTTTATCCTGTTGAATGCTATCGGTCTTTCCTAGATTAGATTGTATCATTTCATGATTATCCTTGGTATGTATATCTATGCTTTCCTCTTTATTCAAACTATGATCATTTGTTTTGTCAAAATTATCCTGTTTAGCACTGTCATTCTCTTCCAGATTACCCATTTCAGGACTATCTTTGTTTATCAAATTACATGGAATAGAACGTTCTACTTTTTCTAAATCATCCTGCCGTACAATAGCAACCTTTTCAGGATTAGCCTGGACAGGGCTAGCTGTTTTTTCTACATCATCCTGCCTAAGGATAGTAGACTTTTCGAGATTAGCCTGGGTAGGGTTGGCTGTGTTTTCTAAATCATCCGTAATTTGCTCGTCTGTAGGTGGTATGTTCTTTATGTCAGTATCATCAATGCTTTTGAAGCTACTCTGATGAGGACAGTCAATAGTTCGCAAATTATCCTGTTCTAAGCTTTCAAACTTCCCTCGATGATCCTGCTCTGGCCTGTCGAAGCTGATTATATTATCCTGAGCTCTACAGTCTATCTCTCCCAGACTAGTGTCACTGGAACTCTCTGTATCACGAGAGCTGGTTTGTTCAACAGGATGCTCATTCTCATCATCATCTTGCTCTCTGTTGCTCTCATTAACAGAATGAGCATCACTCGTTTCTAACAGCTCTGTTCTTACTGGCCTCAGAGTACTGTCATCATTCATGCTATATTCCTGCTCAGTAATCATCTCCATATCGTCGTCATCATCTGCATCACTGGCCATCTTGTCCTGTATTGGCTGATGCTCAGTTGAACACGATGTGTCAATGTCATCCTGCAAACGCTCACAGTTACTCTCATCAATTAACATTTCAAAATCGACATTTATCTCCGGATCAATATCCCATAATTCATCTGGTCTGGATAAGCTGTCACTCTCTGCTTTCGTGTCACTATCTATATTTACATCGTTCATCGACGGGCTGTGACTATCTGATGTCCTATTCTCATCAGATAAACTCTCACTTTCTGTAGAGGATGCATCCATGCTTTCCTGATATTGGTTTCTGGACACAGAACTGACCTCATTGTCCTGGCTCTGTTTTGTGGTTACCTCACTTGTCTCCCCATTGTCGCAGATATCATCAACAAGGTGTAATTGAGAGTGCGAAATTGTTTGCTGGTCACGTCGGTCTTCCTGTATCTCATAGTTCCAGAGTCCCGCCTCTCTTTGACAGTGCTCACAGAACAACACAGCACCAGAGCTACTCTCACTGCAAGTATTAAAAAAACAATCCTTTAGTTAAAACAAGGAAATGAGTGTGCACATGCATTGTTGTGTGAATGTGTGTGTGTGCATAGATGCATGCGTGCGTGCACATGTCATTGTGTGGATGCCTGCAATTGTGCATGTATATGTATCTATGTATGTTCATGGTCTGATTTGAGTGTGCATATGTGCTTGCAGTGTAACGCGAATGCATAGGTACCATGCTCTTGCATTCTAAACATGCCGTGACCATCTGCACACAAACACGCACGCACGCACGCACGCACGCACGCACGCACGCACGCACACACACACATCCTCCCAACCCCCTAAACCCTAGGAGGGAGTCACCGAACGCTGAGCGCGTACATACTCATAGGCTTATTACACCTGTCCAGCGCTCAGGAGAATAGTTAGTGTCCACAAAATGAGCCACTGCACATACACAGGCAGATGCCTATGGCTAAGATATTATTTTGATTACAAAGGCCAAGTAAGGAAATTATCTAGGAACACCTCACTTCTGAACTCTGCCACCGCTTGCTTGATATTTGGTGTCCCCCGTAGAGCCTGTAATCATACTAGAGCCAGTACGCCAGAAATCATGTTTCAGTAAACAAGTAATTGGGAGACAAAGTACTACAGGGATACTACAGGGATTGTGCATTACAAACTTTCTATAAACTCAAGCCAGTTGTACAGCGTGAGAAGCCTGGTCATGACACAGTTCTTGCAAAGCGGTCATTGAGTGCTTCAGCCAAATCTAACCTGAAGTCACATGTGGGAAGAGAACAATATGTTTCTCGCACAAGGCAGACCTCTTGAGATTTAACCAATTGATTGGTAAGACACGATGTCGAGACACAGTTGCATTCATTGGACGAGATTGAGTCAGCCATTAGTCGCTTGACAGATATCCTTAAGAATGCTACAGAGAAATCTCTCCACTGCAAGATCACCTTCACCAACAGAAAACTCAAATTAATTCCTGAAAGTGCTCTACTTATACACAAAGAAAAAAAAAGAAGTTGGCAAAAGCCAACGACATGCAAATGGGTCAGATCAAAATGTCCCATTAGTGTTAGGGACGGAATTTGAAAGAATAATGTCAAATCAAAATCACTATGGATGTACATCATTTATCATCAAGCATAGTTAGTTTTTACATAATTTATCATCAAGCCTAGTTAGTTTTTACATCATTTATCATCAAGCATAATTAGGTCTACAACATTCTTAAAAAAAATTAATGAACCGCCACGTAATTAATTCAGGTTTGCAAATTTTGTGTGTGTTAGGGACGGAATTGGAAAATCTGGCTTTCTCCACTCTTCCATACATTTATGTAAACGTCTGTGAAATTTAGAGGAATTTAAAATAATGTTCTCTATGTATCCCAGGACTATTAACTTGGCTTTCATGCAATACCATTCATCTCCTTGTATCTCTCTGATTTAGCCCACTACATCTACCGAAATCTCTGTGTTAGGGACAGGTTTGCATTGTTAGGGACGGAAGGTTTTGTCCACAAATAGGTCAACATTCTCAAATCTCAAATTCATTCTGATAAACTTTAATGTTAACACCTCAGGTTTCATCTCATGCAATAAAAGCTAATTCAATTCATGCATCGTTGAGGAAACACAAATAACGTACTTTGTTAGGGATGGTATAATAATCTGTGTTAGGGACGGAAAGCTGGAAAAATGAACTAAGCTCTACAGGAAAAGTTTCAATCTTGCCACAGATACTCTTCAGATGCCTTTTTATGCAAAGTGAAGCTGCCATTGCTTGTTATGCTGAAGATACTGTATCATTTCTTAAAGGAAGAGACAATGAAACTATCAAATTCTGCTGCTGAATGGTAACGTGTTGTGGTACCGGGTAAATATTTTGAAATTAGTTTGCTTGAAAGTAGACTGCTGCTGTCAAAAACAACTCGACAAAATTGTTCTCAAAGTAATCCGTACTTTACCTGGAGCAAGTAGCTACACATGTAATCACCATGGGTAAAAACATATCAGTGTAATAGAAAATATCATTTCTATAGATCTCTGCATATACAGTTCAATGTATTTGAAAGGCTTGGTTGATGTCATAATTAAGAATTTTTAGTTCAGGCAAAATGGCTTTAACCATTAGAGTCATATACATGAATCATGGGCAGGTTTAAACATTCCTTTTAAAATAGTGTTCTGATCCATTTCATTCTTTTTCATGGTGATAGATTTTTTATTGGGTGAGGTTAGCAAACATCAGGATTTTTTAGCCCTCTTTTCTACTCTTAGATTATTTTGTATGGTTTCCCCAAGTCTAAACTTATGGATTACCAGAAATATAGCTCACGGCAAAGTTCTAATAATGTGGTTGTACCTATTGAAGTCTGATGAAACTAGCAGACCTATGTTAAGCTTAAAGTTGTGCAGGTCAACTGAATTTATCACCCTTTTCCATGAGATTGAAATTGTTCTGAATTGAATTCCCCTGTTTAACACTATATGCTCGGCCTCAACATGGCGCAGGGGTGTAACCCACTGGGTGTCAATCCAGACATTTGGAGGGGCTAACCAGAGCATTATGCACAACGCAAATGAATGACACTTGGAGAATGAATGACACTGAACTGAATTTGGAAGTGCAGACAAGTTTTGTGTCTCAGCAACCCGAAAATCAACATTTCTATATATACATATGCAATCTCAGGTGGGCAAATGTCCCCCAGGCCCGCCCTTGGTGCAACACTGCCATATCTTTTGGAATACACAAATTTAATTAAAGTCTGAACAAAGGAACATCGTCAAACTTTTCTTTACAAAGCAACCTCATATTTGACTTCATAGTCCTGAGCAAGTACATGTAACATCAATATGTAATTTTTATGATAAAACCATGTAGAAGTATAAATGTACTTAAAGCAGAATATAGCCATCATTTAATATCCAGATGGGTCAGTGGTATTAGAAGTTTGTAAACTATTAACACTGTCATGACTGTAACAATGACAGATTTACAGTCGATTAAATACTTAAAGGTGGACTCTGTGACATTTTATGGTAATTCAGAGATCTTATGGCGCTATTAAAACTAAGAGCTCAAAATCCATCTCTCAGATTTCAAAACTGTCTGGTTGGAGTGACATTGATGGATACCGAGTCTGATAGGTCGTGAGTCCAACTAAGGTCAATCTAAATCCCTCAGTGGGCCCTGGCTGTTAGTGACTTGGTGTCTCCATTGGTTTGGTAAAACCATTGTAGACAGGCAAAGTAAATTACAATTCGCAGCCAAAGGGCTTTGCTTCAAAATCCTGTTGTGTATGACCATTTCTAATGTATGTATGTATGATTACTGTATTCTGCGGCTGTATTAGTAGAAACATCACACAGCTGCAATCAGACCTTCGCTTTTGCCCACTGTGTCTTGTCCTCAGCCGAAATCCTTAGCTTCCTTAAGTCCATTCTTGACTTGAATGTACAGAGTCCGGCTTTCTTGAGGTCACCCTGTAGCATGCTTAGCACATTTATGCAATGACGTCCTCTCCTGGCTTTGTATTTCTAATGTATGAAATAGAAAGGCGAGCACAGAGAATTGAATAGTGGCCCTAAATCTGCCTTGTGTGATGTCTGTTGTCACCTGGAAACAGGATATTTAATGGCATACATCAACATGTTTCACCTAGAAAGCCTGAGCATTAGATGACAACAGGGGGTGGGGATGGATCAGTGTTATTCCTCATTATCTGGGCCAACAGTAGAGGCCATTGAGACCAGTCTATTGAATGACTGACCAAGAGCTTAAGCGTTTATATGGTGACTAATTACTTCATAACTCGATCCAAATAATGTTATTATAATTGTAGTGGGGGTTTGCAGACCTGATGAAAGCTTTAAGTCATGTTAGTCACTAGTCAGTGCTGAGGGAAGCTAGTCAGATGCAATCATTAGAACTAATGTACACAATATAATTAGTAAAGTAAACTAAACCTGTCCTTGTTACAGTCATGACAGTGTTAATAGTTTACAAACTTCTCATACCTCTGACCTATCTGGGTATTAAATGATGGCTATTCTGGTTTATTATACTTCTCAATTTCTGTCCAGAGCTAAATGTCGGTGGAGTTGTATTTAGCATGTAGTGATTGAATGGCATAGATGTTGGTGGTGTGATAAAACAGTTAATTACTGTTTATAGTTGCCTGGAGGATTTTAATTTGGGCTCACTAATCCGGGCAAATTTCATTCAAGGCATATTTGGGCATGCCTTTTAAAGTCACAGATTTAGAGGTAATCTAAATCCCTGGTCCAGGTGAAAGGTACACTACCTACAGGAATAGTGTTTTACTACAGTGTTAATGGTCATGAAGACACATCATCATAATTAATGTACCAAGATGAAATATTGATGAATTAAGAAGTGTTGAGTTACAAACACAATTACATACATTTGTTATCAGATAGCATTTAGTAATTTTATGCATAATTTTTATTTTATATAACAATTACCCAGTAACAATATTTTTTAATCATAAAATACCTGGCTTTTGAACTTAAATAATTATTGTTTTAACGTTACTTATTATTATGTTACATTGCAACATCATTCATTACCTCACTTATCTGACATTTATGTTACCTTGTAACATCTATTTGAAAATTTCAAGCTATAATTATTCTTTAGCAATTTTGTTTCACTCAATAAAATTTGGTTCAATGGGCGTTTCCATTTCTGTCCCTAACGCAATTCACAATTCCGTCCCTAACGCAATTCACAATTCCGTCCCTAACAATTATGTTTGACCGTTACGCAGTGGAACCATGCAGCCCAAGTCATAATATTCCACTACATGATGCATGGTAATACTAAACATACAGTCTACAGAAACTTGTTTTCATGAAGTGTCTATTAAAACCACAGGACAACTAATTATGACTCCTAGCGTTAGGGATGGAAATTCTAATTATTCAAATGAACGATAGCCTAATTAGCAATAAGTTAATTAATTTTTGCACACACAATTTTGAAGTCCTGGCATAGAAATGTTTTCACAAGAAAAATCCCCAGATAATCCAGTGTTTTAAAATGAAGGAGGCATAAAATACTATAATATAATATATAATTCTGTCCCTAACGCTAGATAATTAGTGGGTCAGCTATAATTAAGCATAACGCCCTAACGAAGTCTCCAAAAAAATTTTATTTTACAGATTTTAAAGTTAGATTATTAACCTTGAGTGTGAAATAAATGAAATTGATCAAAATCAAACATTGGTTTTTAACCCTGAGGTTCACACCTTTTTGTCTGACCCACATATGGTGGGCCAGAAAGAGTTGTACACACAGATACAAGATGCTAATTTTGAGGAGCAGCAACTTTTCTTCAAGCTACTAACTTGCCAGAGAAATAGACAAGCAGGAGTCACCGGGGAGCTGATCATCAATGGACAGAGCTTCACATCTACTGAGCATATTAGGGAAGCATGGGCCACAAATTTTGAGAAACTAACTACCATCAACCGGGGTGACTTTGGACTAAGGTGTTACTTTGGACAAAATCAGTAAAATCTTTGTTCTACATAAAATGTTTTATTTCTTTCACATTGTTGCTGGTATTTGTATTTTTATCAATAGAAAATGGCATCTAGATTTTAATGGCATATGACACTTCTGTGACCTATTTATTTTAACTGGCTTTTTCTGTTTCTTCTTAAGGACACTCTAAAGACCTGTTTTTCGATGTGTTCAAGCTTTGCATCTTTCATGTCAGTTTATGATAGGAAGACAAGCACAGACCCATGGCTTGAGGCGATAGAAGTATCTTCCATGTCCGCTTATGATGGGGAAACAAGCATGGAGGACCCATGGCTTGAGATCGACATACATGAACAGTGTATATGCCACATCCCCATATGTAGAAAATATGGATGGTGCCCAATGTCACCCGCGATCTAACATGAGTTTGGGGGATTTTGGACGCTAAGCGGAAATGTCCAATGTCACCCGCGATCTAGCATGAGTTTGGGGGGACTTTGGATGCCAAGTGGAAATGTCCAATGTCACCCACGATCTAGCATGAGTTTGGTGGACTTTGGATGCCAAGTGAAGTTGTCCAATGTCACCCGCGATCCAGCATGAGTTTGGGGGGACTTTGGACGCCAAGTGGAAAACTAAATTTTGACTTTTTATCCACACCATGTCTATCATCACCTTTTTCAGAGGAAGTACTGCAAACGAACAATGACTACAATCTCAGCTCTATTATTGTTAATACAAGTTAACATAAAAAGAACATGTTAGTGCTTTTCAGTAATGGCTTTTTAGAAATAGCCAAATGGCCATTATGTTACTATATCAGTACATTGTCTGGTATGACACTAGGGGGCCATGTTCCTGCAGGTTTCATTTCTATAGTTAAACTACAGGAACGACATCTTCAGGAACATGGATAATAACAACGTAATCAAGAATTGAAAACGATTAAGATAGCCTGATGCTTGGATAATTTTGTGAATCCAGAAGTCTGAATGGTCTGAGACTGTTTTTTCAGCCCCTTATATACCCTCTTGGGGCTCAACCTGTGGATTGGCCGGGACATGCCCATACGGCATCAACCTAGCAGGGTAAAGGTCACTCATTTCCCTGGGTCAACTCGCTCTCAAATAAATCGGACAGACCCAGTACGTCATTATTACCCTCCCATCGTCAGGAACATGGCCAAAGGACTCTAAATGTCTTAAAATGTTTTAACTGCTCTTCTTTCTGTAGTTTCTCTTTACAAGTTAACATAAAAAAATCATGATAGAGTTTTTGGTAATTGTGGATTTTGTGTTAATGTTCAGTGGCTCGTGCACAGGAAAAACAAGTGCAGAATTTGTTTATTGTTAAAAACTCAGTTCAAGTCCAATGTTACCCCAGTTACAGTCATACTTTGGATAAAGCGTGCCTACAACAAGAGGCCCAAGGAGCCTATATCACTCAACTGCAACATAGGCATTTCAACTAGAAAGGCTATCAGCTATAAATAAGTAGATACCGAAGGAGTTGACCAGCATCATAACAAGAACACAGCAGCAATGTTTCTCTACGCATCAACTGTACTTGATTACATTTTAATGGCCCTTAGTTCCTAACCATATCTTGCAAATTTCAGCCGGATCCCTTTAGCGGTCCTGGAGAAGTCATCTTCCAAAAAATTAGGTCATCCAAGATGGCCACCACACCATTTGGCCAATCAAGTTTCCTTGAACAAACTTGGTTAAACTCTTGCCCTAGATGATATCTCCTGAGTTTTGAATCAATCCCTACCATAGATGATATTTTGAATCAATCCTCCAAGTGGTTTCAGAGAACATTTTTAGATGTTTCTAAAAATTGACCAAAATCCAAGATGGCCGATCGGCTTACTTTGAAAAAATTTGGATCCATATGCCATAAGGATACATCCTGCTAAATATACTTGAAATCGGACCAGCAGTTCTCGAGAAGACATTTTCAATTTACCATTTCTTTAGTATCAGAATTTTTGGCAGGAAAACGATCCAAGATGACGCGAAACCATTTATCGGGCAGTTTTGAAGATGGCAAATTTGAAATCAGAATATCCATCAATCTATACAAAACCAATTTTGGCTTCAAAATCCATTAAATAAAAAAATCCAAAATGGTTGTCAAATACACTACATTTTGATTGGTCTACGACGGCCATGTTTTTTTACGTATCAACTTCTCTTTAACAAGCTTTAATGGCACTTAGTCCCTAATTATTTCTCCCAAATTTCGGCCTGACCCCTTCAGCGATTTTGGAGAAGTCATTTTCGTGAAAACTAGGTCATCTAAGATGGCCACCAAACTTTTTGGCTAATCAAGTTCCCTTGAACAAACTTGGTTCAGCTCTTGCCCTAGATGATATTTCATGAGTTTTGAATTGATCCGCCAAGCGGTTTCAGAGAAAATTTCTAAAAAATCGGACAAAATCCAAGATGGCCACCAGCCAAACTAACAGATCAGCTTCGTTTCAACAAACTTGGATCCCTATGCCCTAAGGATGCTTCCTCCCAAATATAATTGAAATCGGCCTGGTGGTTCTTGAGAAGTCCTTTAAAGGAAAAGTTGATGGATGGACAACAGACGGACAGTTGCCATGATCACATAAGCTCACTTGGCATTTCAGGCCAGGTAAGCTAACAAGAGGCCCATGGGGCCTGTATTGCTCACCTGGAATTATTGGCCACTGGCACAACTGAAGAAAATGAGATGACCACTGGAAAAAGATACTAATCAAATTTCTGCGAAGAAGGCGTAGCCAAGTTTTATTAAAATTGGTCCAGTGTTTAATAAGTGGTCTTTTTATGATTTTCGCAGAAATTTGCAGAAAATACAAGATGTCAGCCAAAGACGCTACTTGTTGATTGTTTCATGGCGGACACGATTTTGACATATCAACTTTCTATGGACACATTTAATGGTGTTTCAGCCCTAATCATAACTGCCAAATTTAGCCCCGATCTGTTCAGTGGTTCTGCGGAAGAAGTTGTTTTCGGGAAAACAAGGTCATCCAATATGCGGGCCACCAAACTATTTGCCCAATCAAGTTCCATTGAATAAACTTGGTTCAGCTCTTCCACTAGATCATATTTCTTAAGTCTTGAATCGATGCCCCAAGCAGTTTCAGATATTTTTAAAGATATTTTTAAAAAGCAACCAAAATCCAAGATGTCCGCCGGCCAAATTGGGCATCTGGTTCCTTTTACCAAACCTGAATCTCTATGCCCTAAAGATTGTTTCTGCTAAATATAATTGAAATCAGCCCCATGGTTCTCGAGAAGACATTTTAAATTTCCCATTGCTTTAGTATGGGAGTTGTTGGCAGGAAATAGATCCAAGATGGCCGCCAAACTGATTAGCCGACAGTTTCGAAAATGGCAGATATGAAATCAGAATACCCAAAAACATAGATAAAACCAATTTTGGCCTCAAAATCCATCAGATAAAAAAATCCAATATGGCCGCCAAACACGCTTCATTTTGATTGGCGGATGGCGGCCATGTTTCGTGACGGATCAACTTCCCTTGAATTAATTTTAATGGCCATTAGTCCCTAAGTATATCTTCCAAATTTCCGCCTGATCCCTTGAGCAGATTTAGAGAAGTCGTTTTCGGGAAAACTAGGTCATACAATATGGCCACCGAACCATTTGGTCAATCAAGTCCTCTTGAACATATTTAGCTTAACGTTTTCTCTAAATGATGTTTCATGTGTTTTGAATCAATTCCCCAAGTGGTTTCGACACATTTGACATAAAATGTCGTCGAGAAAAAAAATCAATCACGTGATGTATTATCAGCTTCCGCTTATGGCCTCCATTTGTAGGACAAGTTTAGGTCATTACCTGAGTAGTGCAAAGACGCTAACATTGGTACCTGGGGAGATACCGCGTAATCCACATACATAGGATGATTCGAGTAGCTACATGTACAAGAGTGACGGTGTAAACTCATCTTATAGTGCAGTATATAGTTGCTTTCAGAATGTATGATTTACATTTAAGAGCAATCAACAGAACACACAGTTCAAAATACTACAATCTGGAATGCTGTTGCTTTATTTTCTTTAATTAGACATGACAACCAAATCAAAAAAGAAAAATTATTACAGTGTGTTATTAATTGAAATTGCTAACTCTAGAATCAAAAAGAATTATGTTCACTGATTATTGCCTAACACTCTAAGTATATACTTGGTATTTCACGACAGATTCAGGGTCTGCGAAAGAAAGAAAATTATATGGCGATTTGATGGCGTAACTAGCTGTTTTTCTCAATGACAAAGGTGTTACCTCGCTATTGTTAGCTTGTTTATCGTAGCACTTTGTGTTGTGATTAGTAATTATTCGACACGTGCATGATATGGCGGGATATAAACACAATGAACACAGGCATGAATCAATTATAACTGCACTCATGTACTGCTAAAATGCGGCAGAAAAGTACACACTTCAGATTTTAAACAAACATGAAATTTTGGACAATTTTCCGATTTTTCCTCAATTACATCGTAAAAATCGTCATTTTAAAAATAAATCGAACTTCACCATCAAATAAAAAAAAAATCATGCAAGCCTACTCTGAAGCATACCACTTTAGGGTCCTTCCAACCGAGTTTGCTTGAACTGTTTTAAGCAGTTAATGAGTAGCCTTTTAACTGATTTCCCAAAATGTTCAGAAAATCCGATGGCCGCAGGAAAAATTGACCAATTAAAATTCTGTATATAAGTTCTGAAACCTACCAGCCTAGTATCCTTCCAGCCAAGTCTGGCTGAAATTGCTCAAGCTGTTAATCAGGAGTAGCGTTTTAAACGATTTCCAGACATTTTTTCGCAAAATTAAAGATGGCCACCGGAAAAATAGGGCAATCAAAATTCTGTATACAAGTTCTGAAGCATACTATGCTAGGGTTCTTCCCTCCAAGTTTGATTGAAATCGGCCCAGTGGTTATCGAGGAGTAGGCTTTTAAGTGATTTGCAGAAATTTTCAGAAAATTCAAGATGGCTGCTGTAAAAATTGACCAATCAAAATTTTGTATAAAAGATCTGAAACAGATCAGCATACTATCCTCCCCAGCTAACTCTAGTTCAAATTGCGCATGCTGTTAATGAGGGGTAGCATTTTAAACAATTTCCCGCCATTTTTCGGAAAATTCAAGATGGCTGCCAAAAAACATTGATCAATCAAAATTCTGTATAAAGTTCTAAAGGTTACCCAATAGTATCATTCATGCCAAATTAATTTGAAATCTGCCAAGCGGTTAGCAAAAGTTGACGTCCGGACGTCAGATGACTGATGGTCACCATGGTATAAGCTCACTTGGCCATTCTGGCCAGGTGAGCTAAAAATCGTTTAAGTGCCCCCAAAATGAAATCTGTTGTCAGGCCAATTGCATCCGTGTATAGTATAGAAAACTTCTGTAAAGTGCCACTGAAATCGAACGACCCATTGTTGAAAAATGTTGATTTAAAAACCGTAACCAATTTTGCACTGGCAAAATACATGAAACAAGAACGCTGAAGCGTACAATGTCTCGCCTGTAAAGGCGTGGATAGAGTTGATTGGCAAAGCAAACTTGGCATGGGTTGTAATACACATATTCAGTAATGCACCAACCAAACTGTGGATAGTCTGATCATGAAATTTTTTTTCAAAATGAAACTACATGTAGTAATGATGCAGATCGTACTCTTGCATAGTATATAACTCTGCTGTAAAATTGTATTGATATCTGGTGAGCCATTGTTGAAAATGAGTGGTCCATAAAAAAACTACAACAAAACACATATGAGAAAAGTTCAAAGTTCAAAACTGTGGAAAAAAGTAGTAAAAATTGCCCAAGTTCTTACCAGTAATGATGCAGATCGTATCCCTGTATTGCATCGAACACTTCTGTAAAGTTTCAGTGATATCGGAATGACCATAGTTAAGCTACATGGTCCATAGACAACCTTAACACAAAATCTTGAATCCACAACTGTGAAAAAGCAGGAGAAATTTCCCAAAATGAAATGGATAATGATGCGGATAGTACCCCTGTATAGTATATAACGTTGCAGTAAAATATCCGTTGTTGAAAAAGAATGGTTCATAAAAAATTGTAACCAGAAAAACATGAAAAAAGTTTGAAGTCCAAAACCATGAAAAGATAATTATAATTCCCCAAAATGGAATTTATTGTTATGGAGATCAGACATCCCTGTATAATATAGATCACTTCTGTGAAGATTCATTGAGATCCGATGAGCTATTGTTGAAAAATAAGTTGATTTAAAAACCTTAACCAAAAGTGCAATGGCAAAACACATGAAAAATGGCCAAGTCCACGAACATGAAAAAAATAGCTAAATGGTAAAAATTTGACAATTTCTGGTACATTTTTAGCTCACCTGTCCAGAATGGCCAACTAAGCTTATGGCATGGTGACCGTCCATCACCCGTCTGTCCAGCATCAATACGTCAACTTTTGCTTAAAAACACTACCCATTAACTGCTTTTGCAGATTTCAACCTAAATTGGCTGGAAGAACCCTATGGGGGTAGGCTTCAGAACCTGTACACTAAACGAAATCACGGATTTCTTTTTTCATGAGAGTTGATACTTACCACCCTGATACTTTAGGATATTTCCTAAATATCGACCTAGCTTCAATATTACTCAGAATTAAAAAGAAACCGCACACACCCCCACTGGGCAGGTTACACAACTGACAGTCCAGCGGATGTGCAGCCCAAACTCGCACATGTGCGGGGCTGACTCATTCTATTCCAAAATATTGGCTGACCTAATTGCAACATAAAACGCCGATAGACCGAGCCTCTGTGGGGCGGAGAGGTCGGGATCGTATCAGGGTGGTAAGTATCAACTCTCTCCTGAAAAAAGATATCCGTTATTCCATTTATTTCACATCAAGAGTACACTTACCACCCTGATACTTTATGATATAGCCAGATTCGTAAGAGAATTCGGCGGGAGGGAGGCCAAGGTCAGAAGACCGGCTCATCCCTGGAAGAGCAAGCTTTTGCTTTTGGAGCACAACAAACATCTGAAATTGAGTATGTAAACACAATCAGGAAATGATTTGGACATCGGATAACACGACCGATGTTGAGAGTAATGACTGTTAAAATAGGGAGCGATGACCTCAATGTCCTCTACGCTCTCTATGTACTCGTGCTAAAGTACTATAAGACATCGGACGAAAGCTTCATTTCGTATACTCTCAGATGGAACCACAAAGAACAAAACCATCACCATTTTAGTAAGTAATATAAAAATGTGACAAAAAATAACCATCACCAAATATAGGACTAACCTATTTTGACGAGATTCCCCTTTGATCACCGCTGCCGATGATAGGTACAGTACGTAAACGCGGGGATTCCCCCCCCCCCCCACTAAATTGCACTGTGTGTGAGTCAACGGCCTTCTGTACAATATTTACAAATTTATATACAGATTTAACGTTTATGTAAAATCGATAAGGCAAGTGGATTTGACGTTTCACGTAGGTAATGATCTGTAAAACTAGACTCACAGTGCCATTGTGCTACTGACATAATGTCATCCACCGGCACTCCGTTAAACAGAGCCGTGGATGTGACTACGCCACAGACCCTGTGAGCCTTGGCCATGTCAACTTGTTTGCCCATGGCGGCTTTGTGGCAATGCTGGATGCATTCCACAATCCACCTAGAAATGGTATCTTTAGAAGCTCTCCCATGGGGTTCAATGTAAGATAGCCATAAAGCACTAGGGTCCGTCAGCTATTCCTGTGCACGTTGTTTATAACACGTTAATGCACGGACTGGACACCAAGCCTTTGAATTAAGATCAAACCTAGACAAAGCGGGTAAAACTATAGGCTGACCAGGATATATTAAAGACTGGTTCTTCGCCAAAAAATTAACTCTAGGTAGAAGCCTAAGGCAATCCCCTGTCACCACAAAAAGGTCTGGCTCTGCTGACAAAGAATGTATTTCACTTCTTCGTCTGGCTGAAGCTGCAGCAATCAGAAAAACTGTTTTAAGCGTCAACATTTTCATGGAAATAGAGCTTAGTGGTTCAAAGGGTTTATCTGCTAATACTTGAAGTACTAATGATAAACTCCAAGACGGGATCACTGGAGGATTCCTTGGTCTTAGATTACCCATGCCTTTGATTAAAGTATTTAGATTACATACTTCATCACTATCACTTCGTCCCACGACCAGAACCCAGCACTCCTCTAGTAGCGACACGTGCACCTCGGTACGCAGGCTGTCTGGCGGGTTGTGCTGGAGGACACCCCCCCCTAGCTGGCTTACGCTGTCGTTGCCGTGGCCGATGCTGTGTAGGTGGTTGGCCACTGACAAGGCCACCTCCACCTCTAGCCTGCTGAGGGTGGAAGGCAGGGGGCGCTGCTTGAACACACTCCCTGCGGAGCACTTCAAACTGCTCTCGCAGCGCCCTCTGGTTGTTTACCAGGTTTACGGTTTGTTGGAGGTGGCTGTCCTAGCAGCACTCGTGCGGTTTGCTGGAGGTGCAGGCATCCTTCACCTCCAAACAGCCCTGGACCTGCCATCGGCGTCCGAAGAAGCCGATTGTACAGGATCTTTGAGGGGCACAAATTCTCAAGGGCAAATGTGCGCCTCGCCCATAAACTCCTGGTTACGGATCTCGTCAGGCAGTCCAGAGCCAGGTTAATGCCATCCTGGATGGCTCTCTGGACTGCAAGAGAAGTTTGGCGGGCCACGGATGCTGCTACTATGCCCTGTAGCAGCTGGGAAACGTGCGAGAGAGCCGAGATGGCTCCTCTCGTACTTTCCTCCGTGTCCCGCAACACAGAATTAGCGTTGCGCAGGGTGCTAGCGCACAAGGATCCCGTGTCAGACTGGGACCCAGGCCGCGTGTCTTCGCCCAAAGCCACACGGTCATCCGTGCAAGGCTTTGGAATGACGCCATACTTCTGATATAGATCAGAACTTATACGGCAGCGCCGTGCCACCTCGCGAGGGGCCTTCACAAGGTGTCCTTTCAGCAGAATGGACGTCTCTGCCGCAGCGAACATATCAACGATATGCTCCGCATACAGCAGAGATGGCATGGTGCTCGTCACCGGTTTCCCTCCCAACCACGGGCGCTGGTCCCGCTGGGAATCAGGTGGATCCACCTGGAGTTCTGGCTTGATGTTCACCAGCCATTGGCAAGCATCCAACCAGTCTTCCTCGGTGGCCACCTGTGAATGTTCGATGAGCCTAGGGCCTTCGTCGTCCTCAACCACATTCACTGGTGGGATAATGGCCGGAGCTGAAGATACTCCCGGATAGCCAGGGAAGCCATACGGACCCGCAAAGGACGGCATGGATTGCGCCGTGGCTATTCCAGGAGCCGGATCTACGGCGTCACGGGGGGCTAAAAACATGACGTCACAGTCCGGGCCTTCCTCACGGTAAGCCGAGGGATACGGTATGGACGCCCATCGGCTCCTAGCCGGCCTAGCCGTTGAGCCGTGAAACCCACTCCCGAAGAAGTAGTTCCATGAAAAACACCCATGGGCCCCCATGGGGTGCCCATGGCAATCCATTTCCATGGCCATCGACTCATCGGTAGGCCATAACAGTGTCCTCTTCTTCCTGCCAAGAAAGATTAGAAAGAATGCAGAAAAATTACTTCTTATGGTAATAATTCCCTCAGCAAACTCATAATAAAATAGAAGGACCCAGAAATCAAGTATAAATATTGTTTAAATAAAAGGATACCCTTCAAATACCAGCTCATGTGTCTGAAAAATAAAGCACAACATGCGTTAGCTAATATATAGGCCTCCCCCATAAAAGAGCTAGCCTAATAAAGACATATCCACGAGATAGCGCGAATCCCGGAAATAGCATCCAAGTCAACACGCAAATTTTTTATCAATAAATTTACTAAAGTACACCTGATGGCTTGGACCGGGAGCATCCTCCGATGACTTGGCAGCGTCAAACATACTAATAATAAGTCAAAGCAAGTTGCAAAACAACTCAAAAGCTTAAAAAAGAATGAAAGCAAAAGCAAGGCTAGAAAGCGTGTTGCAATGGCAGGTCAATATTTTAAGAAGAGAATGAGTCAGCCCCGCGCATGTGCGAGTTTGGGCTGCACATCCACTGGACTGTCAGTTGTGTAACCTGCCCAGTGGGGGCGGTTTCTTTTTAATTCTGAGTATTATTGAAGCTAGGTCGATATTTAGGAAATATCCTAAAGTATCAGGGTGGTAAGTATACTCTTGATGTGAAAAGAATTTTGATTGGTCTTTTTCCGGTGACCATCTTGAATTAAAAAAAAAATGGCAGGAAATCGCTTAAAACGCTACTCCTCATTAACCGCTTGAGAAATTTCAACCAGATTTGGGTGGACGGATACTAGTCTGGTAGGATTTCACAACTTATATACAGAAATTTGATTGGTCAATTTTTCTCGCGGTCATCTTTGGAATTTCTGAAAATCACTTAAAAGCCTACTCGTCGATAACCAGTGGGCCAATTTCAATCAAACTTGGATAGAAGGTCCCTAAAGTGCTATGCTTCAGAGCATGTCTACAGAATTTTGATTGGTCAATTTATTCAGTGGTCATCTTGCATTTTCTGAAAAATTGATGAAAATCATCTACTCATTAACTACTTCGGCGATTTCAACCAGACTGGCTGGAAAAGCCTAGGGCGCTAGGCTTTAGAACTTACATATAGAATTTTGATTGGTCAATTTTTCCGGCGACCATTTCAGATTTTCTGAATATTTTGGGAAATCAGTTAAAAGGCTACTCCTCATTAACCGCTTGGCCGATTTCAACCAAACTCACCTGGGAGACCCCTAGGTCGGTATGCTTCAGAACCTGTATACAGAATTTTGACGGCTTGATTTTGATGGTGGCCATCTTGGATTTTCCGAAAAATGGGGATTCATATAAAATGGTACTCCTCATTAATCGCTTGGGCAATTTCAACCAATTTTGGCTGGAAGGAATCTATTGTAGTAGTCTCTATTCAAAATTTTGATAGGTCAATGTTTTGGCAGCAATCTCTGATTTTCTGAAAGTTTTCCGGAAGCATTTAAAAATGGTACTCCAATCAATAGCCCGATTTCAACAAAACTTGGGTGGAGCGATCCTATGACGGTAGGCTTCAACATATTAAACGAGTCTTGAATGGTCAATTTTTTGGTGCCCATTGTCACATTTTCCTCCCTTTCTCATTGTTATTATTGTTATATGAGTACTTTAAGTGATTGATTTTTACCTGGATTTATTGTGCATTCTCTTATGTATGATTACTGTATTCTGTGGCTGTAGTAGTAAAAAAAGCCTACAGCTGCAATCATTCCTCCTTAATTTTTGCCCACCATGTCTTGTCCTCAGCCGAAATTCTTAACTTTCTCTTACCAGGCTTTTATATCGGTAACCCTGTTAATTCTATTGCCGGTTTTATTTATTGATTAGCGATATTGGTCATTTTGCTTTTCGATTTGAATTAATGTGCATGTTTGTATGTTTTCTTTGAAACGTACCAATTAGTTTATTTGTTGTTCCTGGTTTTGTGCCATTTTATTATTGGTATTCGATTCCTGGATTAGATGGGTCAATCGTGTCATCATTCAGTTATTGCCTGTCATGTTTTGTTATGCAAATTGCCTTGTGCGTCGTTCACCTCTTGGCGCACGCTGCTAGTCCTTTCTGGTTTCTCTATATTTTAATTTTGAGTTTCGTCTTTGATCATGAATTTGTAGCGCATCTAATCACGCCTCAGGTAACCGAATTATTATATTGTTCTTATCTTGCTGTTGCGTTTTCAATTTGGTTCAAATGACTATACCTTGCTCAACATTTTGGTGTATTTTTTATATCTGTTGCTGTCAAGTTTGCAACGGCTTCTCAACTTAACACTCAACATGTGTTTTAATGTAGTATGCATTTCTAGTCTGTCGCACAGCAGCATAAGTTTTTATTTTGACAATTATTCGTTGATTACGCTTATTCACCATGTCTACAATTCTGTACGCATTTTTATAATATTTTGTACATGTATATCATCGGACAATGTGGCCCATTATCGTCATGAGCGGATCCTCATATCTTTCAATATGGATTTCTTAGTGACAGCATTCGTCCGTCTGGCAGTTTGTATGTAATGAACAATTTCTTCAAATATGGATTGCGTAGTGACAGCATCTGTCAGTTTGTATGTCACATTTAAATTTAAATTTCCAACTGACCTAAATGGAATTCGTCGAACATTGAACATTTATTCGAGTGGCTACATACCGTGTCGCTCCGCCGCCCCCCCCCCCCCCCCCCATCTCACAAACAGCTATGCATTGTGATTATTTAGCAGTTTTGTTGTTGCTTTCACCCTCAGCATATGGTGACCTTTGATGTTGGTCTGAGAAACAGATGCTTGGTGACAACCACGTGGTGATGGTATCAATCCGGGCAGTGTTGATGTTGCACGTATACCTGATGCATGTACACTGAGAGGACTCTTAACGTTTCACAGGGACTCTGGATCGTGCGCGCAAGCTGTCCCATATAAACCTGGTGCACCAGGATGTCATACAGTCATCTTCAGTTCACGGACATCACGGTTATGGACGAGGGCCACCAAGAAGATATAGATAAGTTAATGCAGTAATTCATTATTGCATATTTCATATGTACATTGTGATATCATAATAACTTCTTGTTTACAAAATTATTGGGTGTTGTGATGTTTTTGAAGATCACATGACACCGCCTTTTGATCCACGTCCGGCTAGCATTGAGATTTGAGCTTCCTGCTTACATCATACCATAGACAATCTGAAATCTCAACGCTATTTGTGACCGCCATCTTTGATTTTCCTAAAATCATCCATCAGGTCTTTTTAAATGCAAATGGTTTAAAAACCAATGGTCCAAGTGAGCGCCACAGGCCCTTGGGCCTTTTGTTCATAAAATCTAAGATTTTCACCCAAAAAATTGATGAATCAAAATTCTGAATGAGAGATCTAGAGCCTATCACAATCGGATCCTTTCAGCCCAATTTCGTTGAAATCGATCAAAATGGTAGGGAGACGAAGCAAATTTACAATTTCCAGTAAACCTTTAATAAAAACTGATTTTCAACTAAAAAATTGAGGAATCCAAATTCTGAATGGATGTTCTAGAGCCTATGACAATAGGATCGTTTTAGCTTAATTTTGTTGAAACTCGTCAAAATGGTAAAGAGAAGAAGCAATTTGACAATTTCCAATAAATTTTTTATAAAATCTCAGATTTTCACCCAAAATATTTCCAAATGGAAGTTCTAGAGCCTATGGCACTAGTATCCTTTCAGCCAAATTTGGCTGAAATCGGTCAAAATGGTAAGAAGTATCTTGACAATTTTCGGTACATTTTTTGCAAAATCTAAGATGTTGACCCAAAAGGAATCATAATTCTGAATGGAAGTTCTGGAGCCACACCCAATAAATGAAGGATCCGTTGACCCAAATTTGGTTAAAATCTGTCTATTGGTTAAGGAGTAGCGTTTTAAAGCAAGTTGACAGACGCCGGACGATTGCCATGGCATAAGGTCACTTGGCCTTTCATGCCAGGTGAGCTAACAAGAGGCCCAAGGGCCTGTGGCGCTCACCTGGACCATTAAAGACATGGATAATTTTCGGAAAATCCAAGATGGTCACCAAAAGAACTGACCAACCAAAATTCTGTATATACGTTCTGAAGCCTACCCACCTAGGGACCTTCCAGCTAAGACTGATTGAAATCTGCCAAGCGGTTAATGAGGTGTAGGCTTTTAACTGATTTACCAAAACTTTTGCAAAATCCAAGATGGCCACCCAAAAATTGACAAATCAAAATTCTGCCTATACAGCCTGCCACCATAGGGTCCTTCCAGCCAAGTCCGGTTGAAATTGGCCAAGCAGTTAATGAGGAGTAGCGTTTCAAGCGATATCCGGTAAGTTTTCATAAAATTCAAGATTTTCACAACAAAATTTACCAATAAAAATTCTGCCTAAAAATTCTGAAACCAACACCCATAAGGCCCTTCCAGCCAAACGAGGTTGAAATCCCCCAAGAGGTTAATGAGGAGTAGCGTTTTGACAATTTCCCGTAATTTTTCCCCCCCCAAAAATTAATCAATAAAAATTCTCAATAGATGTTCTAGAGCCTACCATCGAGTCAAATTTAGTTGAAATATGTCAGGAAGCTAATGAGTAGCATTTTGACCATTTCCAGTAGATTTTTAAAATAAAGTCCATGATTTTTACCGAAAAAAGTTGATCAACCAAAATTCTGAAAAGTTTCTAGAACCTACTATCATAGAATCCATCTAGTATTTTTACCATTTCCGGTACATTTGTCATAAAATCTAAGATTTTACACAAAAATTTGATCAATCAAAATTCTGAAAACAAAATCTAGAGCGTACCAACATTGAATCCATCTAGTAAAATTTGGTTGAATTATGTCAAGCAGCTGAGGAGTAGCATTTTGACCATTTCCAGTAGATTTTTTTATATTTTCAACCAAAAAATTAATCAATCAAAATTCTGAAAAAAAGACTAGAGCCAACCACCATAGAATCCATCTAGCCAAATTTGGTTGAAATCTGTCAAGCAGCTAAGAAAGCGTAGCATTCTGACTATTTCCGGTAGGTTTTTCATAGTCTAAGATTTTCACCCAAAAAAATCGATCAATCAAAATTCTGAATAGAAGTTCCAGAACCTATCACCGTAGAATTCATCTATCCAAATCTGGTTGAAATATGTCAAGCGGCTATGGAGGAATAGCATTTTGACCATTTTCGGTAAATGTTTCATAAAATCTAAGGTTTTCACACAAAAATTTGACCAATCAAGAATCGGGAAATGTCTGGAGGGTACAAGCATAGGATCGTCACAGCCAAATTTGGTTGAAATCGGTCAAACCATTAAAGAGATTTGACGGATGGACGACGGATGGCAGACAACGGATGATGACCGGACAGCTGCCATGACATAAGCTCACTTGGCCTGGTAAGCTAAAAATAGACCAATCCAGAATCTCATTTGTAATTTTGAAGCCCACAGAAAATCAAAGATGGCCACCAAAACATAGACCTATTAAAATTCGGAATAGAATTTCTAGAGGCTACCACTATAGGATCATTCCAGCTAAATTTGCTTTAAATTGCCCAAGGGGATAATGAGGAACAGCATCTTAAATAAATTCCCATTTTCCGGAAAATCCAACATGGCCACCCAAAAACATCAAGTAGTCAAAATTCTGTATACAAGTTCTGGCTCCGTCCAGCTGAGTTTAGTTGAAATCAGGCAAGTGGGTAATGATTTTAAACAAAATTCTGAAAATCCAAGATGGTCACTGGAACGAGAGGCCCAAGGGGGCCATGTCGCTCAACTGGAGCACTATGCATTTTTGTCAAAATTGTTGGTGGGTGGTTTAGGAGTAGTCTTTTAAATGAGCTTGTGGACAAAAATATGGCCGCCAAACACGCTAGATTTTGATTGGTCCACTGCGGCCATGTTTCTGACATACTCCTTCTTTAATGGCACTCAGTGACTAATCATATCTCCCATATTTCGGCCCAATCCGCTTAGTGGTTCTGGAGTTGTTTGCAAAGAATAGGTCAGATGGCCACCAAACTATTTGGCCAACCAAGTTCCCTTGAACAAACTTGGTGCAGCTCTTGCCTTAAATGATATTTCATGCATTTTGAATTGATCCCCCAAGACATTTCTAAAAATCGAACAAAATCCAAGATGGCGCGAAAATACATTTTAAATTTCCCTTAGCTTGAGTATGGGAGATTTTGGCAGGTAAATGATCCAAGATGGTTGCTAAACTGTTTAACCAACAGTCTCGAAAATGACAAATTTGAAATCACAATACACAAAAATATATATAAAACCAATTTCGGCCTCAAGATCCATCAAATAAAAAAATCCAATATGCCCGCCAAACCCGATATATATTGATTGGCCCACGGGGGGGGGGGGGGGGGGGCCAGGTTTTTTGATGGACTAACTTATCTTGAACAAACTTTAATGGCCCTTAGTCCCTAATCATATATCACAAATTTCGGCCTGATCGCTTCAGCGGTTCTGGGGAAGAAGTCATTTTTGCAAAAACGCGGTCATCCAAAATGGTTGCTGAACGATTTGGTCAATCAAGTTCCCTTGAAAAAACTTGGGTCAGCTCTTTCCCTAGATCATATTTCATGAGGTCTGAATTGATTCCTCAAACCGTTTTGGAGAAGATTTTTAGACATTTCTAAAAATCAGCCGAAATCCAAGATGGCTGCCGGCCAAATTGGCTGTTCGACTTCCTTTGAACAAAATGGAATCTCTATGCCCTAAGGATACTTCCTGCCAAATATAATTGAAATCGACCCAGTAGTTCTAGAGAAGAAAACATTTTAAATTTCCCATTGCTTTAGTATGGGAGCTTTTGGCAGGAAAATGATCCAATATAGCCGCCAAACACGCTATATTTTGATTAACCCACAGCGGCCATGCTTTTTGACGGATCAACTTCTCTTGAACATCCTTTACTGGCCCTTAGTCTCTAATCATATATGCCAAATTTTAGCCTGATCCCTTCAGTGGTTCTGAAGTCATTTTTGCTAAAACCAGGTCAACCAAGATGGCCGCCGAACCATTGGACCAATCAAGATCCCTTGAACAAAGTTGGTTGAGCTCTTATATATTTCATGAGGTTTGCTTCTTCTTCTTTTCGTTCGCTGATCATACCGCCAGTCCTGTAAGTGACTATCGACATGATCATAAGCGCCCTGTAGGTGGGGCTTAGAATAAACCTTCCGTATCCTCTGCGTGTCGTAAGAGGCGACTAAAGGAGGTAAGGGTGAGGTAACCTTGACAGAAACCTTGAGTGCTGAAGACGGAGGTTCCAGGTCGCACGGCGCACTCTAATAAACCATGGATCCACGCACTTAACGCTTATGAGGTTTGCTTCAATCCCTTAAGCGGTTTCGGAGATTTTTAAAGACGTTTCTAAAAATCAGCCAAAATTCAAGATAGTTCTTGAGAAGTCGCTTAAAGGAAATGTTGACGGACGACGGACAGACACACGACGGACGGTCGCCACGACCTAAGCTCACTTGGCCTTTCAGGCCAGGTGAGCTAAAAATTGGCCAATCAAAATTCTGTATACAGGTTCTGAATCCTACCACCATAGGCTCCTTCCAGCCATGTCTGATTGAAATCTCCCAAGCAGTTAATCTGGAGTAGACATTTAAATGATTTCCAGCCATTGTACGGAAAATTTAAGATGGCACCGAACAAATTGACCAATCAAAATTCTGCATACAAACTCTGAAACACAGACCCATGGTTCCTTCTAGTCATGTTTGCTTGAAATCATTCAAGCAGTTAATGAGTGGTAGTAGCCTTTTAACCGATTTCCCAGTCTTGAAAGCTGATATGTTTGTATTTCATAAGTCGAAAGGGGGCATAACTCCATCAAAAATTGACACAAACGCCTGAACCTCGAACTTGCTCTGTATTTTCTGATAACAAAGCAATGAACCAATTGTCAGTTGAATATCTCGAAGGGCTGCGAAAAATATTGTGGAAAACTAATATTTTTTGTATTTCATATGTCGAAAGCTGGGAAAAAATGACAAAAATGTCTGAAACAAAAACCTGCTCTATAACGGCCTATAATAAAGCAACCTACCAATTCTCATTTGAATCCCCTGAAGGAGCGTGAAAAAGTGCAGAAAATTGACTTTTCATATTTCATAAGTTGAAAGGGGACGTAACTTGACCAAAAATTATGCAAACGACTGAAACTCGAATTTGGTCTGTAACTCCTTATACTAAAACGATGTACCGATTTTCCCTTAAATATCTTTGAGTGCGAAAAAAAGTGCGGAAAGCTGATATTTTTCATATTTCTTAAGTCAAAAGGGGGCATATTGCCATAAAAAATTGATGCGTACGCCTGAAACTCGAACTTCGTCTGTAACCTCTCATAACAAAGCAGCGTACCAATTCTCAGTTGAATATCTAAACTAATATTTTTCGTATTTCCTAAGTCGAAAGTGGCCATAACTACATGAAAAATTGACAACAATTTCTGAAACTTAAACTTGCTCTGTAACTCCTTATACTAAAATGATGCACCGATTTTCCCTTAAATATCTTGCAGTGCGGAAAAAGTGCGGAACGCTGATATTTTTTGTATAACTCCATAAAAAATTGAAGCATAAGCCTGAAACTCGAACTTGGTCTGTAACTTCTGATAACAAAGCAATGTACCAATTTTTAGTATAATATCTTGAAAGACTCAGAAAGGTGCAGCACCCAACTGCGACAGATGGACAGACAAACGGAGTGCAAACTTATAGTTTTTACAAGTAGGGGACTAAGGGGAGTAGGGTAGTAGCCTTTTAAAGCAAAAGTTGATGGACAGACGGACCACGGACGGTCGCCATGGCATAAGCTCACTTGGCTATTCTGGCCAGGTGAGCTATCAATGACTGAGAACAATTCAAAATCATCCAACATTCTCCACACCATACATGTACGAACTGCCACAAGGATAGACACAAATGAGAAAATTGTGTCTAAGCAAGCGTATGTGCATGTGTTAGTGTGTGTTCATGTGCATGTGCTAGGGTGTGTGTTCATGGGCATGTGCGAGGGTGTGTGTGCATGTGCGAGGGTGTGTTTTCATGTGTGAGGGTGTGTGTTCATGTGCGAGGGTGTGTCTTCATTTGCATGTGCGAGGGTGTGTGTTCATGTGCATGTGTTAGTGTGTGTTCCTGTGCATGTGCGAGGGTGTGTGTTCATGTACATGTGCGAGGGTGTGTGTTCATGTGCATGTGTGAGGGTGTGTGTTCATGTGCGAGGGTGTGTCTTCATTTGCATGTGCGAGGGTGTGTGTTCATGTGCATGTGTTAGTGTGTGTTCATGTGCATGTGTGAGGGTGTCTGTTCATGTGCATGTGCGAGGGTGTGTGTTCATGTGCATGTGTTAGTGTGTGTTCCTGTGCATGTGCGAGGGTGTGTGTTCATGTGCATGTGCTAGGGTGTGTGTTCATGGGCATGTGCTAGGGTGTGTGTTCATGTGCATGTGCGAGGGTGTGTGTTCATGTGCATGTGTGAGGGTGTGTGTTCATGTGCATGTGCGAGGGTGTGTGTTCATGTGCGAGGGTGTGTGTGTGTGCATGTTCATGTGCATGTGTGTTTGCATGCATGTCATGCAACAGAATATGTACTTACCTATGTGACCATCCTGTGATGGCTAGAAGTAGAGCCGTCTCTTTAATGCTCTGCAGGAATGAATCACTATCAGAAGTACTCTGCCATGCCTCATCCAAGATGCGATCAGTCACTAGTAGTACTGTCTGGCAAGTCTCAATAAAACGTGGAAGCTCAATCGCCTGCTCAAGAAAGCACATATATATGCATCATACTATTCTATTCACAGAAAAAGTCTTAGAAACGAGATAAATGTTAAACTTGCTGAATAGCTTGAAAGGCGCAAGGGGACTGAAGGGGCCTGTGTCGCTCATCTGGAACATACGCATATCAACTTGAAAGGCCATCAGCTATAAGTCCCTATGGAGGTGACAAGAATTGTAGCAAGAGGCCCAAGGGCCTGTGGCGCTCACCTGGACCATTGGCATTTACACCATTTGCATTTAAATAGACATGATTGATGATTTTCAGAAAATTCAAGATGGCCGCCAAAAAACTGACCAATCAAAACTCTTGTTTAATATGTTGAAGCCTACCATCATAGGATCGTTCCACCCAAGTTTTGTTGAAATCGGGCTATTGATTGAATGTGTATCATTTTTAAATGGTTCCGGAAACTTTCAGAAAATCAGATATTGCTGCCAAAACATTGACCTATCAAAATTCTGAATAGAGTATCTAGAGGCTATGACAATAGGGTCCTTCCAGCCAAATTTGATCAAAATTGCCCAAGCGATTAATGGGCAGTAGCATTTAATATGAATTCCCATTTTTCAGAAAATCCAAGATGGCCACCATCAAGATCAAGCCGTCAAAATTCTGTACACAGGTTCTGAAGCATCCCGGCCTAGGGTTCTTCCAGTTGAGTTGAAATCAGCCAAGCAGTTAATGAGGAGCAGCCTTTTAATGGATTTCGCAAAATATTCAAAAAATCCAAAATGGCAGCCAGAAAAATTGACCAATCAGAATTCTGTACACATGTTCTTAAACATACCAACGTAACATCCTCCCAGCTAAGTCTGGTTGAAATTTCCCAGGCAGTTAATGAGTAGTGTTTCAAACGATTTCCCGCCCTTTTCAGAAAATTTAAGATGGCCACCGAAAATATTGACCAATCAAAATTTTGTATGCAAGTTCTAAAGCTTACACCCCCACCCCGACCCCCTTAAGATAATTCATGCCAAATTAATTTGAAATCCAACAAGCAGTTAATGAGTAGCCTTTCTAAGCAAAAGTTGCCGGACGGATGCCAGAGGACGGACGCTCGCCATGCCATAAGCTCACTAATGGCCATTTGAGCTAACAAGGTTCTTACCAAGGTAACAGTGACTGTGACCTTTGACCAAGGTGATTGTGTGATGAAGCATGTGCCTAAGTTTGGGTCCAGTATGATTAACCAACAAGAGCCCCGCAAACGACACCTGCCATCATGACAAACCAATGAATGAGAGCTATCACAAAATATTTATTTCTTCCTCAGACCCAGACTGGTCATCCTTATGAAGTTTCAATGCGATCAGACAAACAGTAACAGAGTAATCATCCGGAAACCACTCTGCCAGCCGCCAGCCCACCCGCCCGGACGGATGACGCCGTCATACATAATACCCCCCCAAATTTTTTGGCAGGGTATAAAAATTAGATATAAACAGAAAAGTTGAGCTAAACGCTAATTGGACGAAGACGCCACCACCGCCGCACAATGTGCATGGTAGCACAATAGCCCGTTTTACTTTGGAAAGTTGAGCTAAAAACAACAAAGCGCCAGAGTTAGTCCTTATTTCAAGTCAAGGCTTCTTCATATGCATGGGAAAAATAGATATTGCCTGAAGCAACTTATCTGCTAAATTTGCTTTTAATCCATCAACAATTGACGAAACAAATATATTTCCATCAATTTCAACAATTTTGGATGTCAATGACCCACGGATGTGTTCTGACAAATTTAGTTGCAATTGACACAGCGGCTCTTGAGAAAACATTTAAAGGAAAAGTTCACAACAGAGATGGACCACAGACAGTCATCATGGCATAAGCTCACTTAGTCATTCAGGTCAGGTATTCTGCTAATTAAAAGACTAATACAGGTTTGACTGAATTGGCAAAAATTCCTGTCATGAACTTATTGCTATCATCTGTGATGTAAATAAGTGTTACTTACTGTTTCGTGGACAAGTGTATCCGACGCAATAATAGGCAGCGGTAAGTGACCGGTGGTGAAGCGATCAAGCATCATCAGTTGAAGCAGGTCTGCATATTGATCTACGATGATATTGTGCAGGGTGTGAGGCATATGGAGCGGGAGGTGTACACACCACCCTGAAACACACAACATGGGCAGGTGAGATAAAAATCAGTATTCAAAACTTAATCAGCTGATACCATGATAGTACTTTGCTAAAACATGCTAATAGTACTAATATGGTGGGTTGGTGGTGGGGCAATAATTCTACGAACATTTGTGCATTATTTATAAGAGCATATCGGCAGTTATTCCTTTGGGCTGCAATGAAAGATAACTTGTTTTCTGAACAAGGAGTTATTCTCTTCGTATTTGCTAAGTTGCTATCAATGCGTAGCCCAGTCCTCCATTGATGGACACAGTAATCATTGATACAATTGGATAATAAGATTTCCTATTTGAGTAGGAAATAGGCACAGGCTGAATTTTACACTTGTTATCAATGCATATCACAATGTTCTAAAGACTAATCAATTTTTAAAATCCTTCAAGCAGAGCTCTAGATAAGCTTTTCAGTAATTGAATAAATTTACTCCTAGAATTTTTGTAAATTGGGTTTTAAAAAATGTTATTGGGTATTTTAAGCGAGATTGTTACATTATTAGCAGTAGAAGTGAAATTAATTGAGTAACTAGCTATTTTGTTAATCATGAAATTTAGAATAATTGAGTGATTGGCCATTTTTATTGGGTAATATACTCAGAAACTCTGCTTATCTAGAGCTCTGCCTTCAACCAGAGTTTCTATTGATATAAATGTTTGATTGAAATTGTTGTTAAATTAGGGATTGTCTGTGGTCTGGCACAGGTCATGCCAGAAAACAAGAACTTTCCTTACAGTTGTGACATGAAAGCGTACACAAGCAGTCACAATGTTTGCTTAACAAAAAATGAACACGTGAAGAGGGAAAACTATCTGGTTACATTGGAACAGAAAGAAAACCATCACGTGTTCGTCTAAAACATGGTTCAGATACTGTGTCAATTAGCAAGTTACTTATGGTACCAGTGCAAGTCAGAGTGGTCGGACCGGTACGAAACCGGGTCCTGGAAAGTTAGACATGTTGTTACTTACACAGTTGGGTTGCTCCCTCAGGGACATGCTGATACTTACACAGTGTCAGGTTACTCCTCTGTGGACAGATTGATACTTACATGGTGTCAGGTTACTCCTCTGTGGACAGATTGATACTTACATTGTGTCAGGTTACTCCTCTGTGGACAGATTGATACTTACATGGTGTCAGGTTACTCCTCTGTGGACAGATTGATACTTACATGGTGTCAGGTTACTCCTCTGTGGACAAATTGATACTTACATGGTGTCAGGTTACTCCTCTGTGGACAGATTGATACTTACATGGTCAGAGTTGCCCTTATGTGTCCCTTTGCGCATATATACGCATAAAAATGGCAGAGGGACACCTAAAAATTAACCCTCTGCGTCCCCGAGGACGCACGAGGGACGCAGTGAAAAAGTGTAACGGAAACTGGTAACTTTGCATGTGCTTAATTATCGATTATTTTATCGTGTGTGTATATTTATTTGTGCATGTTTTTACTTTAAAAAATATACCTAATGTATTGTGTGTTCAATAAAAACAAACTTACATGTACTGCATTGTTTAAGACCATGATTTGTTGTATGTTTTCTAGCACAACTCAAAGTTGTTAATGCCCATAAATCAGATTCAACCACCACATTTAATTGTAAACACAATCCCCAAATCATCCTTAGTATTCCATTTGATCTAATTTTTATAAATAATGAGTTTACAAGCCCGATGTTAGTCGCCTTGTTTGGCCTACAAATTGCAAAAATACCCGCCATGTTGCTGTCTGTTGTGCTAAACGTCAGTGTGACGTGTCAGTATTTGATTGGATACCAGCAGAATCTCCCTCTAGAGGAACTCGCGCTTGAGAAATCCAATAAAACTGATCAAGCGTATACAAACGTGTCTGGGCGTCTTAACCGTTTCACAGATCAGAACATTGGACAGATCACAAAGTTGTTATCACTAATCTGAATATTTTTTAAATTAATTTGCGCATGCCTACTAGCCTAAAGCAGCAACGACTCACAGGCAAAATATTCTTTTCTGTTTACTTATCAAAATATCTAAATGGATGAAGGAATATATGGAAGACATTGTGATATCTTTTACATTTGAATGGTCATTTGACGGATTAGCGGCGGTGTCTTTGTATTGCTGTTTGAATAACGGTATCAATACACGCTATATCCCGTCTTTTATTTAGCAATAGCGGCTGCTTGATTGACTGATGGAGTAGGGTTTATAATGTCTAACAATACTCGATCGTTAGGTGTTCCCAATTTCTCAACTAAAAAGCTCATCCCAGCAGTGATGTTCAACGATATCGTCGATCTACAGGTAGGCATATGTTAAAATATTGGTTTTTTCCAAACAGCGTATAGCTCAAAGCTCCCCGATACAAGCGCCCTTATTGGATACACGCTAATACGTTATCTATGCTTCAACCAATCAGCAATCGTGTTACATAGTTACTCCCTATGAATTAGACATATTCGGTTATTGGCTGATATATTTTCACTAATTACGCAGTTTAATCTGATTTACACAGATTATTTTTGACAAATTATTGTTATGTCTGATCTTAGCCTATGTATTCCACTATATTTAGTCATTCCAGTTAAATTATAAAAAATATGCGCGCATTATATCGAAGTAGGTCAAGTCGTCCTTGAGCAAATTCACCCCCAGATCCTCGTAATTTTTCAATTCGTCGAAAGTCAAGTTAGGGTTTATAGAAAAACTAATGCAGTGGTCTTTGCTAATCAATAATGTAGTGGTCTTGAAATGTTACTCATACAAGGTTGTCAATGTTGGTTGGTTGGTTTATCAGACAAGAAACAAGTACAGTGCTTTTAAGTTATTGTTTATAGACATGCAGTTCAAATGTTATTAGTTAAATATACAAAGGTCATTTCAATAGATCAATTTTAGCCACCATTGTAGATCACAGAACACATATTTTTGAAAATTTACCACTGGAATGACTGGCACTGTTTAGAGCCAGTCATTCCAGTGTTAAACTTTCAAAAATAGGTATTTTGGTGATTTACAATGGTGGCCAAAAGTGTTAAGCGCTAACGGTTAATAAACTATGCATAGTTAATATTCTCTAAATACACATTAACATTATTTACACAATGTCATAACTAGTGCTTTCAACATGTTTAATAAAGTGCTTTATAATTAGATCAATGTTTTGTGGGTTTTTTAAGAAAAAAACATGGGACCCCCATATTTCGGATGAGGACTCCATGGGACTCCCAGATTTTACAGTGGGACCCCCAAATCTGAGTGTGGGGTCCTTAGGACCCCCAAAAATCAGATGTTGTGGGCAACACTGTAAATGGTGTCAGGTTACTCCTGTGGACAGATTGATACTTACATGATGTCAGGTTACTCCTCTGTGGACAGATTGATACTTACATGGTGTCAGGTTACTCTTCTTTGGACAGATTGATACTTACATGGTGTTGGGTTGTTCCTCTGTGGACAGATTGATACTTACTGTACACAGTGTCAGGTTGCTCCTTTGTGGACAGATTGATACTTACAGTGTCAGGTTACTCCTCTGCGGCCACATTGATACTTACACAGTGTCAGGTTGCTCAGGACTCTGTGGACAGATTGATACTTACATGGTGTCAGGTTGCTCCTCTGTGGGCAAATTGATACTTATACAGTGTCAGGTTGCTCCTCTGTGGACAGATTGATACTTAGTGTCAGGTTGCTCCTCTGTGGACAGATTGATACTTACATGGTGTCAGGTTACTCCTCTGTGGACAGATTGATACTTACATGGTGTCAGCTTACTCCTCTGTGGGCTGATTGATACTTACATGGTGTTGGGTTACTCCTCCAGGGGCAGGTTAACTTGTGACCAGAAATGAGACCATCCTCCAGTTTCTGTATGTACTCGCCAGCTGAATATATACACAGCAAACACGATTATTTCAAAATAACAAGGCATATTTGTAGTCGGACGGAGGCATGGCCTTGCTAATAAGTGCCCTTGTACTACCATCTGCCAACCAGCGAGAGCTCGCGAGATTACTCATCTCGTGAGACTACTCAACTTGCGAGATTACTCATCTCGCTGGCCTGCAATGAATGTGCGTATCCATCACGCTGGAAACCCTGTGTTGCGCATATATACTAGACATAACAAGAGCCATCAGAAGATGGCATATCCCCCCTGGATCCAAACATTTCAGATATACATACATCGTAGCTAAACTGTAGTTGTGTTGACATCTTGAAATGATTGCCAGAGATGACGGCCCGACAGACTGACACACATACATTCTATACAGACGCCTCGATGTACAGGCATACGGATAGCACATGTACATCTTCAAGTGGTAATGAGAATCCTTACTAAGTTTCAATAGAATCACAGCTAAATTGTAGGAGTTGTGAGGACAAGAAATGATTGGCACTGCAGTTTATGTATCAGCTTAAAAGGTATTTAAAGGGAGATAACGCTGTAATGAATAATTTTCTGGGCGCGAAAAAAGCACATGTACATCTTCGGATGGTAATGACTAGATTTACCATGTTTCAAAAGAATTGTAACTAAACTGTAGGAGTTGCATTGACAAGGATTGACCGACAGACGAACATACATTTTGGACAGATGGATGGATGTACAAGTATACGGATAGCACATGCACATCTTCATGTCGTAATGATAACACTTACCAAGTTTCAAAAGAATCGCAGCTAAACTGTAGGAGTTGCGTTGGCAAATGATTGGCAGTGCAGTTTATATATTTGCTTTAAGATATTTAAAGGGTGTTAACTCTGTAATGAAAAATTTTTTGGGTGCGAAAAAAGCACATGCACATCTGCACATGATACTGATAATGTGGACAAAATTTAAAGTTAATCCATTGAGACCTCTAGGAGGAGCTGCATTGACAAGAAACATAGATAGACGGACATACATACATTTTGGACAGACGGATGGATGTACAGGTATACGGATAGCACATGCACACCTTCACGTGGGAATCATAACACATACCAATTTTCAAAAGAATCGGAGCTAAACTGTAGGAGTTGCGTTGACAAGAAATGATTACCAATGCAGTTTTATGTATCGACTTTAAGATATATAAAGGGAGATAACTCTGTAATGAACAATATTTCTGACGCGAGAAAAGCCCATGCACATCCGCACATGATACTGATAATGTGGACAAAATTTTAAGTTAATCCATTGAGACCTCTACGAGGCGTTGCGTTGACAAGAAATGAACGCAATGCAGTTTATGTATTGGCTTCAAGATATATAAAGGGGGATAACTCTGTAATGAACAATATTTCTGATGCGAAAAAAGCACATGCACATCCGCACATGATACTGGTAATGTGGGCAAGATTGTAAGTTAATCGATTGACACATCTAAGAGGAGTTGCATTGACAAGAAATGATTGGCAATGCAGTTTATGTATCAGCTTTAAGATATATAAAGTGTAACTCTGTAATGAACAATATTTCAGACGCGAAAAAAGCACATGCACATCTGCACATGATACTGATGTGGACAAAATTTTAAGTTAATCCATTGAGACCTCTAGGAGGAGTTGCATTGACAAGAAATGATTGGCAATGCAGTTTATGTATCGGCTTTAAGATATATAAAGGGGGATAACTCTGTAATGAACAATATTTTGGTGGCGAAAAAAGCACATTCACATCCACACATGATACTGATAAGGTGGACAAAATTTTTAATTAATCCATTGAGACCTCTAGGAGGAGTTGCGTTGACAAGACGGGGACAGACGGACGGACAGATGGACAGACGGACATGCTGATCGCTATATCACCCCGTCTTCCAGACCGGGGGGGATAAAAACGGACTTAGTCCATTGACCGGAGAAACTCGAGAGCTGGCACGCAGCGTTTAACACCAGATAAATGAGGCTTGTACTTCACTGTCACAAAGATATTTTGTCACCCCTAGCTAGTTTCTTAATCAAATAAGGAAAGTTTGGTACCAATTGGAACTGTCTCTTTGACAGGATTCTGAAGCTGTTCATGAAATCTCTCTATATTACCTCATTTATATTGTGAGGATCTCTCAAGCACCTGCTGCTGAAGCACCTAGACGAGCTCTTGGAATGAGGGAACCACATGACCATCCCAGATTGTATATAAGCTGACCAAGGACCGAAAATGGACAGAGGATGTGCTGCCCATCGCGGCACAACTCTGACGACTGAGCGCTGGAATCACCTAAGCCACAAGGGCCAAAACAACGGTCTCCCACCCGCCTCGAGTAGCTGATCAATCAGCGGCTTCCAAGCATCGGTGCTACTGTCATGGTGCGATTAGGCCAGGTATAGGAAATTCTGTGTGAAATTATATATACACCTGTGCAAAAGTTAAGCACCACCCTATTTTTACGCACATGCGAGGGTATATTCATGTGCTATGAAGAAAGCAATAGCATAAACATTTATGTACCCATCCATCTTAGTGCAAGAGGTAATAATGCAACTAGAGGAATGCTGATTATGATGGTGGGGAAACACTGTATGTTTTTGTTTGAACTTGAAAACGAGGCCTGAATATGGTTACGTTGACACAACTGACAACTATTGCCCTACAGTTGACACACGTGGCTAGATTGTCATTAATGGTGTCTGAAAACGAAGTTTAACATCTGTGCACGAGTTTGAGACTGTCATTATTAATACCGGGTATATCCACCTTGTGCCTGGATGACGGCCTGGACACGACGTCTCATGCTGGTCACCAACCGACTGATAGGCCATTGTGGTATTCGTTGCCATTCAAGATGGAGTGCGTCTGTTAATTCCTGTAGGTTCTGCACAGGAGGATCCCTCCTTCTCACCATGTTTCCCAGAATGTCCCAGATATGCTCAATAGGGTTCATGTCAGGGCTCCTTGCTGGCCATGGTAGGGTTTCGATGGCATTCTGGCGGAGGTATTCATGCACAGCTCTAGCACGATGTGGTCGGGCGTTGTCATCCATGAATATAGGGTGGGTTCCAGGTGCATGATTTACAAAATGAGGGACCACAACTCTATCCAGTATGGAATCTTGATATCTTTGTCCATTTAGTGTTCCAGGTACAGTCAACAGATCCAGCTTACAATCAAATGAGATGCACCCCCATATCATAACGGAACCTCCACCAAATGGAACTTCTTCCATGATGTTACGTTGGTCGTACGCCATGCGTCTGGACCTCCATACACGAGTTCGACCATCTGTGGCATGAAGCAGGAACCGACTTTCATCGGACCAGTGTACCCGTCTCCAGGATCTCATGTTCCAGTGTCTTCTTTCGTTGCACCACCTCAGACGCTCCTCTTTGTGGTGTGCAGTGAGGAGAGGACATCTGACAGGTCTCCTAGCTTTAATGCCAGCAGCATACAGTCTCCTTTTGACGGTAGACATTGACACTCTATTGCGCGTTTCCCATTGCTGGCTGAGCACTCTGCTGTTGGTGAATGGAGATCTCCTAACAAGGCGTACTAGGGCTCGATCATCACGGGCAGTAGTCTTCTTCGGTCTTCCAGATCTAGGCCTGTCCTTCACCTCGTTAGTTTGCCCATGTTTTGCAATCAAACGACTGATTACAGTATGGTTAATGTTCAGCTGTCTGCAAATCTCTCTGCATGACATACCAGTGGTATGCATGCCTATGATTTGCCATTTCACACGATCACTTAACCTTCGTCTTGCCATAGCGGTTCACAATCAAGAGCTAATTCTCTCTGTACAAATAAACCACGGTCATGAACACAAAATTCCTAATCTTGTCGCCTAACTCTGTATGTAATGTTCTACACCTCAAACTGGACTTTTACATAACTGAACACGTGTGCTGTTTCCCGCCACGCACGGACATCAAGCGGCGTGAAGTCATGCATGCATGTGCATTTCGTACTTGGAATTATGTCAGCTAACGCGGGGACAAAAAGTATGGCAGCCTAGTTGTACCATCATGTTTCTACGTTCTATTGTTTTTGCTGGTGCTTAACTTTTGCACAGGTGTATATTATTGATTTTATCCAGCATAAATTAGAATGTTCCTAATCATGGCCAGCTGAATCATATGAAATCAAGTGTGACGATTCTAGGAGTACAGTGGATAGAGGACAATAGCCCAATTAATAGCCAGGACAATTAGTGACCCAGCCTGCAGTGTGGACATAATAAACCACAATATTACAAGACATGTATATGCTGAACTTTTATATATAATAACATACATGTACTTATGAAAATGCTTGTTTATAATCCGTTAACCGTTTTCATTCTGAATTCCCATAAACATGATTTCAAGACATTGGCATAAGAAACCTGCATATTATTTTGGAAATAGTTGGACTGAAAGTTGTTGCTGCCTCAAGGAGAAACAACTTTCGCTTTGATTGTTTTCAAAATAGTCATCAGGATTTTCTGAATTTGTCAGAGTAAAATACTGTCAGCACGTATACAGAATGAGTGGTTAATTATATTTTTCATTGAATTGCATAAATCTGGTATTCACAAAAGTACTATTAGTAAAAACTTGATTCTTTAAACAAATTATTAATGATTTTAGACATGTTCTGACCTTATTTTGAACATGTCTCTTGACTACCTTTTTGTTGACTCTAACGACTACTAGCTATAAAATGTGAATGAATTTCTATACCAGACAGATAGAGTGAGTGAGAGAAACAGTGAGAGACAGAGCTAGAGATAGATAGATAGCAGACTGAGATTTAAGCCAGAATAGTAGATAGATATAGCGTTCATAGTTTGTATAGAAATTTTGTATCAACATCAGTTTGTGTACAGAGTCAATTTAAAATTATTAAAAGTTGAAGTCATTTATTATTTGAAGAACCGTCTTGTTGAATACTATTGAAGTGTCTTCACCCATTTTTGCCTGCCACCTCATCCTGGCAATTTCTGAAGTGTAGCAGAGCTAATGCCACCAAGCTAATCCCCCGTGTGTCGAGATAGGTGGAAATTAGCGTCGCTACATCTTTTGGAGGATCCGGGTAGTCGTATTGACTACATACACGATCCCGGTGAGATAAGTCATACTAAAGAACGTGCTAGGATGAGTCAATGTGTACCATTGCGAAGACCGGTCAATAGACAAAGAAGATGGAATTACCACACAGTTTGTCAACATCAACCATGGCAGCCATCTTTCCAGCAGCAGCAGCCATGGGTAAGTGAGCGATTACGTCATCATCAGCATCACCATCAAAATCATCAGTGCTATCGGTGTGGTGAGTTATTTCATCATACTCATCTCTCGAGTTGTAAAGCAAGATTTGTTCGTTGCTTTTCCTGTAGACATTTCGGACATTTTTCGTTTATGTGTGCTAATGTTCGCACATATGTTTCGCACAATACTGCAGGTAGAAGCAAGGAACAGAAGCCTTGCCAGATGAACAGATATAGACACATAACCAAGAGACAGCCCGAGATTATCAATAGAGTAGTTGAAAACACTGTACCAGAAGTGCTGTCTTTAGCACAAGAGCTGCCATTTGCTACGATCAACAAGGCAGCTCTAGATCCAGAAATTGTGAGTGCAGGTGAAAGAGAAGTTAAATTGGAGAGAAAACTTTGTGCTGTGATGAACAGGATGGAGGAAGACAAGATCGTTCACAGCATGGAAGTTTTATCAGTGCTAGACAGAGTCACCAGTGTTCGGGAACAACTAAGTAAATGTGACCAAGAGAAAGCTTCCATTAGTCAGGAATATGAAAATCTTAAAACAAGACTTGAAGAGACCAGTGCTGAAACTCAATCATTAAAAGCTGAATGTACCAAACTAAACGAATAGATCAACAACATTAGAACAGACAATAGCATCTCAGTAAACAGTGTTTCCAAAATAGAGGGTGAGTTAGAAAAACTTAGAAAAGAATTTAATGACACTAGACAACAATTAACTAACTGTCGGGAAGAAAACAAGAGACTTAAAGATGAGAGTGAACAACATACACGAGATTTCAGCGAGTTGTGGCGTTATAATAATTTTCATGTCACACAGCATAATGCCATTCTGGATGAGCTAGAGACATTGAAGAAACAAAATACCCGTAGTGTAAATTCGTGCTGGGAGACAGAGTCGAAGCAACTCCAAAAGAAGATGGCACAGCTGCAGGATGAGCGCAACTATTTTGAGGAAAGGTATGAGACATATGCGGCCGATAATCAGCGATGTGTAGAGCGGTGTATCGAAATGGAGGCCGAAATTAAGAGATTAGAGGCAATGAAACCAGTGACTGAGAAGAAATTAAGTGTGAAATATATAGTCAATTGTGTTTTAGCCATGGTAGGTTTCACCCATGAGCTACATAAAATTTTCATGTGCCTATCAGGAATATTCTACTACATCATTTAATTAATTCCGTTCCATCGATATACCACTATTTAATTTTTTTATCTTGGACCTGAGGGCAGATCCATTTTTTAAGTTGGTAGAGTATGTCATGGTGCTATTAGGCCAAGTATAGGAGATTCTGTGTGACATTATATATTATTGATTTTATCCAGCATAAATTAGAATGTTCCTAACCATGCCCAGCTGAATCATATGAAATCAAGTGTGACGATTCTAGGAGTATAGCGGATAGAGGACAATAGCCCAATTAACAGCCAGGACAATTAAAGTGACCCAGCCTGCAGTGTGGACATAATAAACCACAGTATTACAAGACATGTATATGCTGAACCTTCATATATAATAACATACATGTACTTATGAAAATGCATGTTTATAATCCGTTAACCATTTTCATTCTGAATTCCCATAAACATGATTTCAAGACATTGGCATAAGAAACCTGCATATTATTTTGGAAATAGTTGGACTGAAAGTTGTTGCTGCCTCAAGGAGAAACAACTTTCGCTTTGATTGTTTTCAAAATAGTCATCAGGATTTTCTGAATTTGTCAGAGTAAAATACTGTCAGCACATATACAGAATGAAAGTGGTTAATTATATTTTTCATTGAATTGCATAAATCTGGTATTCACAAAAGTACTATTAGTAAAAACTTGATTCTTTAAACAAATTATTAATAATTTTAGACATGTTCTGACCTTATTTTGAACATGTCTCTTGACTACCTTTTTATTGACTCTAACGACTACTAGCTATAAAATGTGAATGAATTTCTATACGAGACAGATAGAGTGAGTGAGAGAAACAGTGAGAGACAGAGCTAGAGATAGAGATAGATAGATAGTAGACTGAGATTTAAGCCAGAATAGTAGATAGATATAGCGTTCATAGGTTGTATAGAAATTTTTTATCAACATCAGTTTGTGTATAGAGTCAACTTAAAATTATTAAAAGTTGAAGTCATTTATTATTTGAAGAACCGTCTTGTTGAATACTATTGAAATGTCTTCACCCATTTTCGCCTGCCATCTCATCCTGGCAATTTCTGAAGTGTAGCAGAGCTAATGCCACCAAGCTAATCCCCCGTGTTTCGAGATAGGTGGAAATTAACGTCGCTACACTACTACCACACTCAGTGCTGCGGCGTCGCTTTGCCAATTCTTTAATGCCCCAAGTAGTACGGTCAGGATTAGAAAAATACACCTCCCTCTAGGGGCAACCGAACGGCGACACCCAACGCCCTCCTTACCCCTGAGGCCTGTCACACTATAGATTGCTGTCTAAGTGTGCGGTTCTAGATATTCTCTTGTTATCAGCAAGTGCGTTATATCTAGATTTGAAGCATACTTATATATCGGGAATATCCTGAATATTGCTGTACTTTGTTTATATGAGTGGCAAGTCGACATTTTGTCCGGATACCGAGTGGATTAGGAGAGAGGGAGAGGGAGGGAAGAGGGAGAGGGTGAGGGGGAGGGAAGGAGGGAGGGAGGAGAGAAAAATGAGAGTTAGCAGCACATGAAAAATCAATCTTTGGCATTGGACCCATACAGATTTTTAATAATATGTTATTTGGCCTCAGGAAATTCCATGATTTTGATGTCGACCCATATTGTTGCAACCCTATTATCAAGCTCTACATGGGACCGATAACAACGAGAATATGAAACAAGAGGTCCAAGGACCCCGATGCTCCCCGGGACCATTAGCATTTGAAGACTTTAAATTCAGCAGTAACAAGAAATAAATAGAAAATTGGAATTCACTACGCACAATATTTTGTAGGAAATTAATGATGGATGTCTGTAAAAGTCGCCCAGCAAAGATGGTCCATGTTTGGCCATGTGCTAAGGATGCCAGAAGACACACCAGCACAGACAGCCTTGGAATTCGCCCTACTCGGAGCCAGCAAATACAAAGCTAGGAGAGGACGTCATTGCATAAATCTGCTAAGCGTGCTATGAGGTGACATCAAGAAAGCAGGACTCGGTACACTCAAGTCAAGAATGGACCTGAGGAAGCTAAGGATTTCGGCTGAGGACAAGACACAGTGGGGAAAAGCAAAGAAGAACTGATTGCAGCTGTGGGATGTTTCTACTACTACAGCCGCAGAATACAGTAATCATACATAATGATGGATCACACAATCAGATTAAACCTTAGTTTCCATCCAGCTAAAAGAATGCAATATGGCAACCAAATGCTAAATTTTGATTGGACGATAATAGCGATGTGTTACCACGAATCAAATAACAAAGTTTAATCATGCTTAGGCCACACTAATTGTTTTTCTTGGTCCATGTGCAGGACTGGCCCCGATGCAAAGTTGGAGGGAAGAAAATTTTTTTAAAAACACCAAGGTCGAATTTTGTCAGGCTTTGATGCAACACAGATAGGCTTAGCACTGGTGCACATGAACCCTTTGTAGTCTGAAATTCCAGTAACTCAATTTCAAAGTAATCATACATGTAAACTATTAATTTTTTTTAAAGTTATTTGTCTGAAAGGTGTTGCTAGCTTAGGCAGCAGCAGCTTCCAGTGAAATACGGTTCAATATAGTCCAAATTTACGTACTATAATTTATTATTTTATTTTCTGTGCAGCCGAGTAACCCAAACCTTGGTTGGACAAGATAGGATGCAAACGTCAAAATGTAATTAGATGATTTTACTTAATTTTTTTCTGGTTTATGCTTTTTCAAAGTACCAGGGCTGATATGGCCTTAGTTATCCATGACATATACTTCAGTTTCAGCCTGATCTGTACAGCGGTTCCTGAGATGTCAGTTTCAAGAACAAGATCAACACAGGAAAAATGGACCAATCCAAAATTCTAAATAGAATTTTTGGAGTGTACCACCATTACGGAGCTTCTACCTAAATTTGCTTGAAATCAGTTAAATCGTTAACTAGCTGCGATTTGACAGATGAATGGCGGACAGCCTTCATGGCATAAGCTCACTTGGTCATTCATGCCAGATGAGCTAATAATTATTAAGCTGAGTATATTGAACCTAATTTGACAGGAAGCTGTTGCTGAATTAGGTTGAAAATATTTAACAGCTTACCTGTATGGTTGCTTCTAGACCACACTGCCAAACTATATAGCTACATTGTAACACCTGAATGATTGAGAGAATATACTGAGGCCGACAGCCTAGGGTTTTTCTCATTGGTTGGAAAGTAAATTATCACAGCCTCCATCTAGACTGGAGAAATGTATCTGCATTTAGTTATTAAACTTCTATGATGGCTTAATAAAAACCTAAAAGTGCCATGCATAGTTTATGAGAGGCATGTTATATCACCTGAATAGCGATTATAAGATGAAGTTGATTTTCCTTTAACTCTCTTAGCCAGTAAATTAGCATATTTTTAAAATGTTATTAGCCAACCATGAGAATTATTCTCAATAACGAATTGGAAAGTGGGAAGGCCGGTCCAACCAATCTAATCACAGTTGAACTGGCAAACTATTGTCAATACAACAGTTAGCAAGTTAGTAAAGCTAATCATAATGTTGTGAATTACTGCTTGGTGAGAGTCCTCAGCGGTTAGGACATAGCATGATGCAATGCATTACATGATAAATTGTTTCCTTCTATAGCATCAGAGAAGCAGTAATTACATTATAAATTCACTCTGAATACCCGGTTTTTGTTATCTATAGTTGCACACACACACACCTCCCCCCCCCCAACCCCCATAGATTCCATGCGGTAAAGAGACAGTATGGCAGTGGTCTGGCACTAGTGATATAGAACAATTTAAGGAGGATCTCCCAGCAGACCGCTGGTTCGGATTTGCTGAAGGGGACATCGAGCTACACCAGGCCCTGGGGACGAAGTTCGAGGGAATGTCCCCTATGTTCTACAACCGCAAGATCCCAGTAGAGGCAGTATCCTCAGAGATTCTCACATACCTTGGCAGCACAGGTTGGAAGCATCCCACCACCAGTAAACTAGTCGGTGCTCTCTCTGGCAAGAAAAGGCTCCTGTATGCACTGAGGCTCATGACCTAGAGATCACCGCATCATAGACTATGAGCCACAGCACACATTCGAGTGCTTCATGAATAATGTTACAGAGGTCCGCCGCTCAGGAGACGTGGACAAGAGCAAAGCATTCTTGGCAGATCTTTTCAAATTACTAGCAAACAGCGCCTATTGAAAGCTCATTGCGGCACTGGAGTGTCATAGCTACACTAGCTTCACCAACGATGAACGAGTGGTAGATAGAGCCCTGCACAGTACGTGGTTTGAAGATCTCGAGGAGATCGGTGATCCCTACAAGCTCCAAAGCCATAAGGCTAGAATCACTATTCGTCAGCCCTTCCATGAGGGGATACATGGAGCAGTATATAAGCTCATGAAGCTGAGAATGCTGGATGGAGAGCTCTGCTGGTATGGAAGTGCTCGGGTAAGGGAGTTCTAAGCATCAGAATGCGGTCTCATGACACAACTTTCTACAGTGCCACAAAACCAAGGTTTCCACATGTGCAACCAGGTATGGTAATGTATGAGCAGGAAAAACTTGGTCTCTTGAGTGTGTCTGGAGGGACATCCTAAAGTTCCTCTCATAAAAAGGGTCGCCTGGGTCCACTAGCCAGGTAGTACAGTATAGGCTGCTTCATCGACTCCTCATACCTGTCAAGTCTGTGGACATCGCTGTCGACCACCTTCCAGCTCACCGGCCTCATATATGTAGCACACCAGGGCATTTGATGGAAGTCTGTCCTCTCCCTTGTCTCTTATGTCAGAATGATTGGCATCAGATGAGCGCTTCACTGAATGTGATTTCTGATTAAATCGTAGATCCAAATTCCCAAAAGTATACACGGGAGAAACGTGACGAAAACTGAGAATAGGAATTGTGAAAGTTGATGTAATGGCCACCATCGGTCGGGTTTGGTACACAAATATGCAGGTACTATATTGCTTAAATAAAGGCAGATGCCATTGGAAATACACATTTATATCTGCGTTGCTGTTGGGGTGGGTAAAATTATGATATTTGAGCTGTAATTTAAGTTTACTTAACGATAGATTTGGTAAAGATGCCGATGACGGAATACAGCGACATTCAACGTGCAAACGGTAGTTTACAATTGTTGACTAATGACTATCTACTGGTCAAACACACCTAGAATTACCCAATCCAAAAATGTTGCGCTCGACTGACATTTACTTGACTATTGGTCACTACATTTAGCGGATTGCATCTGTGCCGAGAGGTATGTAAACAAGAGGCCCAAGGGCATCTGACACTCACCTGGACCATTAGCATTTAAACCATTTGCATTTAAACAGACATGGATAGTTTTTGAAAAATCCAAGATGGCCATGAAAGAAATTGACCACTCAAAATTCTCGTTTGGTATGTTGAAGCCTGCCGCCATAGGATCATTCTACACAAGTTTCATTGAAATTGGGACATTATTTAAGCAGTATCATTTTAAGTTTACGGAAAATTGTCAAAAAATTCAAGAAATTGTGAATATGTGTTCTAGAGCCAACGACTAAGCAGGAGATGCACTTTGACAATTTCCGGTAAATCTTTCATAAAATCTATGATTTCCACAACAAAACTTGACCAAACAAAATCCTGAATGTAAGTTCTGGAGCCTACCATAATAGGGTCATTCTGGCTAAATTTTTTTTTAATCTGTCAAGCAGCTATGGAGAAGTGGTTAGACAATTTCAAGTAAATTCTTCATATCTAAGATTTTCACCAATCAAAATTCTGAATAGCCTACCGCAATAGGGTCCGTCGCGCCAACTAGGGTTGAAATCCAGCAAGCGGTTAATCAAGAGTAGCATTCTGACAATTTCTGGTAGTTTTCATAAAATGTAAAATTTTAGCCCATAAAAAATGGATCAATCAAAATTCTGTATACAAGTTCTAGGTTCCAGCTGAATTAAATTGAAATCTGGCAAGAGGTTAATGAGGAGTAGCGTTTTGACAACTTCCTGTAAATTTTTCATAAAATCCAATATTTTCACTAAAAACATTGACCAATCAAAATTCTGTATACAAGATCTGAATCCTCCATGGATAGGGCCCTTTCATCTAAATTAGGTTGAAATACACCAAGCAGTTAATGAACAGTAGTGTTTTGACAATTTCTGGTAAATTATTAATAAAATCTAAAATTTTCACGCAAAAAATTTACCAATCAAAATTTTGTATAAGTTTTTGAAGGAAAGACACATTGGGTCCTTCCAGCCAAATTCAGTTGAATTCCGCCAAACGGTTAATGAGTAGTAGCATTTTGACAAGTTCTAATAAATTTTTCATAAAATCTAAGATTTTCAACCAAAAAATGTACCAATCAAAATTCTGTATACAAGTTCTGAAATCGCCAGCAATACCATGGGTCCTCCCAGCCAAATTAGGTCGACATCCACCAAGTGGTTAATGTGTAGCATTTTGAGAATTTTCGGTAAATTTTTCATAAAATCTAAATTTTTCACCAAAAAAATTGACCAATCAAAATTCTGTATCCGTGATCTGAAGCCTACCCCCATAGGGCCCTTGCAACCAAATTAGGTTGAAATCTGCCAAGCGATTAATGAGTAGTAGCATTTCAATGCAAAAGTTGATGGACAGATGACTGACAGACAGACTAAGGCCAGGTGAGCTAATAATTATTGTATGAGCATGCAGAGTTTATAGTTGCTTTCAGAATGTAAGATTTACATACATGTAAGAAAAATCAACAGAACACAGAGTTCAAAATACAAGAATCTGGAATGTTGTTGCTTTATTTTCTTAATTAGACATGACAACCGAATCAAAAAAGATAAATTATTACACTGCCTGACTTTTTATTAATTGAAATTGCTAACAATAGAATTAAAAAGAATTATGTTCGAGAAAAGATAATTATATGACGATTCGACGGAGTATTACTAGCTGGTTTTCTCAATGACAAACAGACAAAGGTGTTACCTCGCTATTGTTAGTTTGTTTATCATAGCACTTTGTGTTGTGATTAGTAATTATTTGACATGTGCATGGCACGGCGAAATATAAACACAATGAACACACGCGTGAATCGATTATAATTGTACTCATGTAGTTAAAATGCGACGGAAAAGTACACACTTCAGTTTTAAACAAACATGAAATTTTTGACGATATTCCGATTTTTCCTCAATTACATAGTAAATTCACGATTTTAACAATAAATCAAACTTCACGATTAAATAGAAAAATCCTGCAACCCTAAGTCAGGTGAATGACCTCTGTGTTGGATTTCTCAACTACAACGGGTAAGCCTCATACCTATACTCTGGAACGATCACCAGGAGCCGCCATCTCCTGAGCATATTGGTGTGAGAACAGTCTCTCCACCAGTGTCCAGCTCCACTGCTCGATGATCGCTTGGGCGCGGTGATGCCCTCACCTCGTCTATTTACTTTTATACCATGTTTGCCACAGTTTCCCCTCTGATCTCCTTACCATCATCCACCTGCAGCAACTCTGGCCACTGGAGGGGCGACTGTAGATCCTCATAAATACTTTGGAACCTGGTCGCTACCTGGCCTGCATAGTTATCCATGAGGGGGTACTGCAGCCTTGTACCTGCTGGCTACAGCGGCGATGGTAAGGGCATACTTGTAGGTCTTGAAGCCCACACAATCATGCGGAAGGAACACCACATCCGCCTGGTGAACTTTGTTTGGGACAGGTTCATCGAAGTGTGCACTGATATGACGGGGGTGAGGTTTGTATATTTGCCACATGGTCTTCCTGGAGAGCCATTGTTTTACTTCCTCCAGGGCGATGTTGACCCCTTGTGGCGTGTGACCTCGAGCACCTATTGAGGCTCATGGTGGTTGCCAGCGGGTTGGCAATAGAGCCCCTCAAGACAGGCGGTTGATGAACTCTTGGATCTCATCACTCACATCCACTCATGTCCTGTCACGCACGTCACGAGCGAACTCTAGGCAGATGAATAGACAACCATTATGCATATGACCATCGCTGAACACCTCCTCAAACACCTGGATACAATGTCGTCTAATCTCCACAGGATCCGCAGAGAAGGGCAGCTTAACGACCAAGCCTCGAATGTCGAGTCTTGACCAGGTCGTACATAGATGTCATACTATATAGCTCATCTTCAGCGCCCAGATGACTGTGAGTGCAACTGCAACATATGGGAACCACAGGCCAGCTCCTCCAAAAAATGTGCCCACACCTGAGGCAATGCTGGAAAGCCCTTCGTGATACTCTCGATGCCATGTAGAGTATTGTTAGTGATCTTGCGGACTGTTCCACCAGCCTTCGTCATGAACAGAGCAATCAGAGTGCCGCATGCTGCCAGAGGACTGAAAGAGTCCTTCACGTAGTCGAGGCTTGGTGGATTAGTCAGTGGGATTCGGGTTCTACATCATCACCATTGCCACCACCATAGTCCTCCTCCCCATCATAGTCCTCCTCCCCATCGTAGTCCTCTTCCCCATCATAGTCCTCATCCCCATCATAGTCCTCATCCTCATCATAGTCCTCATCCTCATCATAGTCCTCATCCTCATTATAGTCCTCCTCCCCATCATAGTCCTCCTTCCCAGCATAGTCCTCCCCACCATAGTCCTCATCCTCATCATAGTCCTCCTCCCCATCGTAGTCCTCCTAACCATCATAGTCCTCCTCCCCATCATAGTCCTCATTCTCATCATAGCACTCCTCCTCATCATAGTCCTCCCCCTCATCATAGTCCTCATCCCCATCATAGTCCTCATCCTCATCATAGTTCTCATCTTGATCATAGTCCTCATCCACATCATAGTCCTCATCCCCATCATAGTCCTCATCCTCATCATAGTCCTCCTTCCCATCATAGCCCTTCTCCCCATCATATCATAGTCCTCCTCCTCATCATAGTCCTCCTCCCCATCATTGTCCTCACTCCCATCATAGTCCTCCTCCTCCTCCTCCTCATCATAGTCCTCCTCCCATCATAGTCCTCATCCCATCATAGTCCTCCTCCCCATCATAGTCCTCATCCTCATCATAGTCCTCATCCTCATCATAGTCCTCCTACTCATCATAGCCCTTCTCCCCCCATCATAGTGCTCATCATCATCATCATAGTCCTCATCCCCATCATAGTCCTCATCGTCATCATAGTTCTCCTCCTCCTCCTCATCATAGGCCTCCTTCCCATCATAGTCCTCCTCCCCATCATAGTCCTCATCCTCATCATAGTCCTCCTTCCCATCATAGCCCTCCCCACCATAGTCCTCATCCTCATCATAGTCCTCCTCCCCATCATAGTCCTCCTCCCCATCATAGTCCTCATCCTCATCATAGTCCTCATCCTCATCATAGTCCTCCTCCTCATCATAGTCCTCATCCTCATCATAGTCCTCCTCCTCATCATACTCCTCCTCCTCATCATAGTCCTCCTTCCCATCATAGTCCTCCCCACCATAGTCCTCATCCTCATCATAGTCCTCCTCCCCATCATAGTCCTCCTCCTCACCAGTTCTCATCCCCATCATAGTCCTCATCCTCATCATAGTCCTCATCTTCATCATAGTCCTCGTCCCCATCATAGTCCTCATCCTCATCATTGTCCTCATCCCCATCATAGTCCTCATCCCCATCATAGTCCTCATCCTCATCATTGTCCTCATCTTCATCATAGTCCTCATCCCCATCATCATCATAGTCCTCCTCCCCATCATAGCCCTTCTCCCCATCATATCATAGTCCTCCTCATCATAGTCCACCTCCCCATCATTGTCCTCCTCTCCATCATAGTCGCCCTCCTCATCATAGTCCTCCTCCCCATCATTGTCCTCATCCCCATCATAGTCCTCATCCCCATCATAGTCCTCCACATCATCATAGTCCTCCTCATCATCATAGTCCTCCTCCTCATCATAGTCCTCCTTCCCCATCATAGGCCTCATCATCATCATTATCATCATCATCATAGTCCTCATCGCCATCATAGTCCTCATCCTCATCATAGTCCTCCTCCCCATCACAGTCCTCATCCTCATCATAGTCCTCATCCTCATCATAGTCCTCCTCCCCATCATTGTCCTCATCCCCATCATAGGCTTCCTCCCCATCATAGTCCTCATCCTCATCATTGTCCTCATCCCCATCATAGTCCTCATCCTCATTATAGTCCTCCTCATCATCATAGTCCTCCTCATCATCATAGTCCTCCTCCTCATCATAGTCCTCCTTCCCCATCATAGTCCTCATCATCATCATCATCATCATCATAGTCCTCATCCCCATCATAGTCCTCATCCTCATCATAGTCCTCCTCCCCATCACAGTCCTCATCCTCATCATAGTCCTCATCATAGTCCTCCTCCTCATCATAGGCCTCCTCCCCATCATAGTCCTCATCCTCATCATAGTCCTCATCCTCATCATAGTCCTCCTCCTCATCATAGTCCTCGTCCCCATCATAGTCTTCCTCCCCATCATAGTCCTCCTCCCCATCATAGTCCTCACCCTCATTATAGTCCTCATCCTCATCATAGTCCTCCTCCCCATCATAGTCCTCGTCCCCATCATAGTCCTCCTCCCCATCACAGTCCTTGTCCCCATCATAGTCCTCATCCCCATCATAGTCCTCATGGCCTCATCCCCATCATAGTCTCATCCTCATCATAGTCCTCATCCTCATCATAGTCCTCATCCCCATCATAGTCTCATTCTCATCCTCATCAATGTCATCATAGTCCTTATCATCATCAATGTCATTATAGCCCTCCTTCTCATCAATGTCATCACAGTCCTCATCCTCATCATAGTCCTCCTCCCATCATAGTCCTCATCTGCCAGGTCCTCGGCCTGGATCAGGTTCATACATCGTCTGCCGCTATACAGGTGCTTTAAACCAGTCACTATATACATGGCATCCGCAGTCTTGAACGCAGGTGTGTTTGCCTTGGCGAACTGGGGCCTCAGATTCGCGGACCATAAGGCGGCAGAGATAGAGTGAAGACGACATAACCAGGCAATGGAGAAGCTGTCATGGGAGAATTGATTACGCCCGGGTACATGTGTGTATAATCAAATTGCTTTCAAAATGTGTACCCATACATTTTGTTAAACTGACTAGTTTTATCTACAATTATCTCAATTTAAATTTCTGCCTTGAATGGAGTTTGAGTATCCTTCCATTTAAGCATTAAGCTACTCATACATTCTGAAGTTGACAATAATTTTGAAGTAATTCAGTCTCGCACATCTTATATCAACAGTGCCTCAAAGCACTCAAAATGCTACTCGTATAAATTACGTTCTCATAAAATCTTAGAAGACTATTTTTGAAGATTTACTAATGAAATCCATAAAATAGCTTTCCTCAAGGCTCCTGCAGAGGTTGCTCTTGACCATGAATGTGTTATTGGTAAAGAAAAGCCTAATTTGGTCAGCAGGGTTCATACAGCTGGCAGGTTTTCTTATTCAAGGACTTTTCAAGGACTTTCAAGACTTGGGCTGAGAACCAGCATCCAGGACAGTGAGGATATGACACTGGTGCAAAATCTCATACAGCTTACCTTTCAAATTAGTTTGAATTTTGGAACATACTCGGTTCCAGATAGATTTTGCCAGTCAAATTGCCTATCAAATTTTCCTAAATCTATATTTACATCAGTATGTGAACGTTTTGCAGACAGTAAAAATCACATGGGAGAAAATGTTGATTTTCAAGGACTTTTCAAGGCAGATGTGTGAAATTCCAGTACTTTTCAAGACAAATTTCAAATTCAAGGCTTTGCAAGGCAGATGCCAAAATTCAAGGGCTTTTCATGTTTGTACGAACCCTGGTCAGTGTCCATTTGCTGGAAAAGAGGAATATTTTTTTTTTAATTTACCATCCGTCATTCCAGTGGTAAATTCTCAAAGTCTTCTAAAACTTTCTGAGAGAGCTTAATTTATATGAGTAGCATTGGCCTGTAAATGACCACTGCTCAATATCACTTCAGAGGCTGGGTTCACCGACTTGACCATTAAAGGGTTAACTTGGCACAAGATGGGTTAAAAAATCAATTAGTGTACTGGGAACCAGGAACATGTAATTTGTTGTGTAGCTAGTTCCATTAATCGGCATATGACACGCATGAATATGGCGTATGTAGTCACCATTTTGCAAGTCATGTACGAAGTGCACGCATGTGCATAACTTTGTAAAATTTACCAGGAACTAAGCAGCCAGGAACTACGCATTGCATTAGCCTGGTTTCTTGATCCGGCATACCGGTTTACACAGTGCATACTTTCACACAGTGTGAGATATGTAACGTTTAAATGTTGTTCTGCCTATCCGGCGGGCCACCATTTTATTTGTAAAATCCTGTCACTTCGATCCTTTCAAAAGAAGTACAATGATTAAATACCACAGTTTCATTTTGGAAGCGTGCTATAGGCATTTTCACTTCAATGGTATACTTACCTCCCTAACCCTCTTTGATATTTCCTAAATATTGACTATCACTCAATAAAACCTTCGTTTAAAAAAGGTAGGTACCCTTACTGGGCAGGGAGTCAGTTGACACTCCGGCGCATGCCAAGCCCAAACTCGCGCATGCGCAGACTGACACTTCCTCTTTTCCAACTTAGTGGTTAAAGAGACACATGCAGTTTCTTGTTTTCTACTCAATTTGCGTTTGTCTTTAACCTTTTGACGTGTAATAGAAGCGATTTAATCATGTCTGAACATGCTAACTCTCCACGCAGGGATCACGCCATCAGGTGAAATCTATTACATTTTTGTCTAATTCTCATCATTAGATGTGATAGGCGCCTAGAAAACTGGCAAAATATTATTTGGGCGCTATGAAATGCTAATCTCTCTTTGTTTTTGTGTCCATAGGTACGTGTCTTTGTTTTTGTGTCCATAGGTACGTGTCTTTGTTTTTGTGTCCACAGGTACATGTCTTTGTTTTTGTGTCCAAAGGTACGTGTCTTGGTTTTTGTGTCCACAGGTACATGTCTTTGTTTTTGTGTCCACAGGTACGTGTCTTTGTTTTTGTGTCCACAGGTACATGTCTTTGTTTTTGTGTCCAAAGGTACGTGTCTTTGTTTTTGTGTCCACAGGTACATGTCTTTGTTTTTGTGTCCATAGGTACGTGTCTTTGTTTTTGTGTCCATAGGTACGTGTCTTTGTTTTTGTGTCCACAGGTACATGTCTTTGTTTTTGTGTCCACAGGTACGTGTCTTGGTTTTTGTGTCCACAGGTATGTGTCTGTGTTTTTGTGTCCACAGGTACGTGTCTTTGTTTTTGTGTCCACAGGTACATGTCTTTGTTTTTGTGTCCAAAGGTACGTGTCTTGGTTTTTGTGTCCACAGGTACGTGTCTTTGTTTTTGTGTCCACAGGTACGTGTCTTTGTATTTGTGTCCACAGGTACATGTCTTGGTTTTTGTGTCCACAGGTATGTACACGAAAGATAGAAAAATCTCTAACACAAAAATGAAGATAATCACTTGAATTAAGAAAACCAGAAATGGAAGTGTAACTGGAAGCTCAACCTGGAAAACAAGGCAGTTTCCTACAACCGGAAAAAACTTGTCACCGGATATATTCAAACCGGAAGTGGAAATCGGACCATATTGGCTTTACCATACTGGTACATGTACTAAACTTATACATTTGTACATATTGTAAATATGGGATTTGTGGACTAGCTACCCGCCAACCCCACGGCTAGCTTTTGGTACCCGGGTAAATATTTGCAGGTGACCGTTTGACACTGTGCGGGTCAAGTATGTTTTGCGTCACATCTTCAGTCGTGAATATTCATAGCACCATCATCATGATACGTCACAGGATAGAGGGCCAAAGTTTGCGGTCGCTAGAGACAGTGAGTATTGTAAATATGTCATCAGTAATAGGGCCAATTATTTAGGTCAATATTGGCAGTAAGCAAGTAGGTATATTCCTAGTAGGTCGGTATGACATGAGATGAGTGGTGTAGCGTTTATGTAGTAGTTTATTTATATCCGCATAGGGATATCTGATTACGCCACTGTTATTATTAGTTATCCATGTTGCTTACTGGAGGTATCAGTTATATATTTTATGTGAATGTTTAGAGGGTTCCTAAATTGATGATTATGATCCCTGGTGATGGATAAATTAGTTTAGCCATATTTGATTTAAGTTTGAGTAAAATTGGTTGCTACAATCAATCTAGTTTTGTCATTTTCATAATCAGGATTTAGAATGGATAAATTAGGCGAATATTCAACCCAAGCAAAGTCATAATCGTTTATAGGAATCGGACTGAATCTTTAACCCCTGGTAGGTTAGAAACTGGTTCTGTTACTTTAATGTAAGTTACAGATACTACGACGGTAAGACACCATTGGATTAAGATCAAGATAGATCTTAAGATGATTTCTAGATGCTTAATACAAGGTCTTACAAGATGGTTAATTAAGATGGATATTTACATGATTCGAAGAAGCAAGTCAGATAGCCGAAATGGTGTATATAGATCCAGTTATATGATTCAGCACCATGTGGAAATCCTGTGATGTATGCGTACTGCTGGTAAATACCCAGGATATATGTGACACGTCAGAGATCACCTCATGACGTCATGACATCTCATAACCACTAGTTGTCGAATCTGAATATAGATTTCATGTAGTGAAGTAATCCTGTGAAGTTAATACTTGAATGGTTAACGCTCTTGTTACAACAGAACAATGAGTAAGTGGAATGAAAGTATGCAGGGAATGGATGCTTGACTAGGCTTGTCAAAGCAGATTTGTATATGTATTCTGTCAAGGGGCATCACTTGCAGACTGGTTCTGTCCGGTTGAGTCCGACCATCTTTTGAGTGTGGGCAGGAGAGTGTTAACTAATCAAAGTAGTTAGATTTTGTAAATCAACAGGGAAGCCCTCTGAAACGTCATTACACCGACGTCATGCACGAATCCACTTTTATTGTATATAAGGATGTGCATGAGGTCCAATTCGTTAATCTTCTGATTGCGCTCTTCTAGAGACGTCATCTCTCTTGACTACGAGTTTAACATCAGCAATTGATATTCATTTAGTATAAGCTAGAATCTTTGATAGTTGAAATATTAGTTTAGTTAAATTTACAAATTTCAAAAAGTATTGTTAGATTTATAAGCCTGCAATACGGCGCTACTTATTGTGCATTAATAAAGTTAGATTTATTTATATTAAAAATTTGCAAGAGTGTTTAGTTGTGCTTGAAGATAAATTAATTGAGAAAGGAAGACCACCTTTCCCGGACTCCCGATAGAAGCGACTCCGGTATTCGTGAGTAAGAGTTTAGAATCAAAACACCCCAAAAATTTTCATTGACGACCACGACGAGACCATAATCTTCAACGACGACAACAGCTTTTCAGATGGTTCATCAATGCACAGTGAGTACTAAGTTTATGGAAGAAATCGCTGAAGCGAGAAACTCTCTGCAATGATATTCAACCTTAATCGACTCCTACCGTGATAGAATAATCTCTTCAGACCACATAACTTTCTCAACCCACACTGAATACAAGGCAGATGTGACAATAAAGATTACACTAGAAGTACCCAACCCCCAGAAGTGAACATCCCGACCATCTACCCGAAACTATTGCACAAATCAACGTGCATATTTAATTCATATGAATCCTCTTTCACAGCTTGACATTAACGAATTAGTATTTGAACCAAAGTCAGGAATGGCTCACCAGCAACAGCAACAATTACCCAGCCGTTTAGAACAAACCCGTCAGGAACAAGCTCGTTTAGACACCAGTATAGAGTCCCCAAACATGCTTTTTCAAGCATTTGAGCAGATGACCGCTGATCTGAAAGAAAGTCTTAATGGCTTCACGACCACATAACTAGAATGCGAATAGCAGTGTATAAAGCGTGAAATTCTTCACGATCATGTATGACACATTATGCCGTGTGATGGACATATTCCAGCCATAGTCGGGGAGTATTTAGAAGCGTGTAGGTTTGCTCTAGACGCAATGTGACCGGAACAGCCTGGTGACCCAGCTTACATCATTAGCTGGACAACTCGTGGACCACTCCACAAGGATATCGAAATGTATCTCGCTACACGGCACAGACGAACTGTTACATGGGACGAAATCTACAACCATATTGTGAAATATTTCGTGTCCGCCAATGAGTCGGAATGACTCAAATGCGAAATCGAAAATCTCAGACAGAAGAGAGAAGGAATCAACTCCTTCAATCGTCGATTTAGAACAATGGCGATAAAGGCGTACCCTGACAACAACCCGGACAGCTGTAGAATAGTGGTAAGAGCGTACGTCAAATCCTTATCAGACATTTCCCTAGCCCGACGAGTTATCACAAAGGGTAACGACACCCTAGAAAAGGCCATGAATTATACCGAGGAACAAGGCAACATGAGCGAGTTGCTCGAAGCTATGAACCTAAAGGACACCCGAAGACCCGATGACCCCATGGAAATTGATGCTTTTGAAACAGACAAATCACTTTACAATATTACCATTCAGGATTGGAGAAGGCAGTTAGCCGACCTAGAAAAGCGGATGATCACATAACAGGAAAAGGCCATGAGAAACATCTTTTCGATGGTAAAAGGTCTCCAGGAGGAGATGCTCATGAAACTGACCGGTATGACGACAATAAATAGTTAACCCAAGACCTCACCTCAACCAAAGCAAGCACTAACCATTAGGTGCTATGCTTGTGGACAAGTAGGTCATACGAAATGACAGTGTATGCAAGCTACTAGTACCCAACAGACCAACCCGAAAAAGACGATAACTTGTTACAATTGTGGTAAAATGGGCCACATGTAGGCTTGCGCGATTTTTGATTTGAAACATCGCGATCGATGGAAAAAATCGTGATTTTCGATTAAATCGTAGGTCCAAATTCCCAAAAGTATAAACCGGGTTAACGTGACTCGTTTCTAGAAAGTTTAAATAAATGATACAAAAATAGCACAAAATTAGAACACATGATGATGTTCATGCGACGAATTCTTACCATCCTACGTCTATGCTTAATGTATATCTTATATCCATCATCGCGGCCGTGAAATTATTAATTGGGACCGCCTAAATATTGCGTATAGTTTAATAAACATTATTTAATGCATCAAAATTTGAGATAAAATGTCGCCAAGAAAAAAATATAAATTACGTGATGCTTCCGCTTATAGCCTCCCTTTGTAGGACGAGTTTAGGTCATTACCGGAGTAACGCGAAGACGCTAATATTAGTAGCGCGAGAGATACTGCGCAATTCACATACATAGGACGGTAGCTTTGAGTAGGTACTAGTGTAACGACGTAAACTCGTCCTATAGTGCGGTTTATAGTTGCTTTCAGAATGTACGATTTACATTTAAGAGTAATCAACAGAACGCACAGTTCAAAATCAAACAATCTGGATTGCTGTTGCTTTATTTTCTTTAATTTGACATGACAACCGAATCAAAATGGAAAAATTATTAGACCGTCTGAAATTGCTAACTCTAGAATTAACCAGAATTATGTTCACTGATTGCCTAACACTCTGAAACCGTATATACTTGACATTTCACAACAGGCTCAGGGTCTGCAGCCAAAGAAAGAAAATTATATGGCGATTCGCCGGAGTAACTAGCTGGTTCTCTCAATGACAAACGTGTTACCTCACTATTGTTAGCTTGTTTATTGTAGCGCTTTGTGTTGTGATTCGTAATTATTCGACACATGCGTGGCACGGCGGGATATACAACAATGAACACAGGCGTGAATCGATTATAAGTGTACTCATGTACTGATATAATGCGACGGAAAAGTACACCCTTCAGATTTTTTTAAAACATGAAATTTTTGCCGATTTTCCGATCTTTCCTCAATTACATCGTAAAAATCGCGATTTAAAAAATAAATTGAACTTCACGATTAAATCGAAAAATTGTGCAAGCCTAGTCACATGGCGCGCGAATGTAGGGCCAGCAAGATGCCTGATCATAGTTTGCCTAAATGGCAGCAACGGCCCCCGACCGACCCAACAGCAGCAACGACCGTCACAAGCTCCACGACAGGAACCGAAGTTCCGACGCTATTTAAACGACACCACGAAGACGAACCCCAGGAACATCAGAAACGACCTACCGACTACCATGACAATACATTCGACAGTAAGTGTTGGAAATGCGGCGCATCCGGTCACTCCGAGAACAGGTGCCCATATTATAATCTGCCTGTTTAGCATGTTGAACTGTAATTTCTTGGATTAGGTGTTGTGTATTATTATTTGATTAATTATGCCGTTTTATTTTGTAGGAGGTTGACGAAATGACCACACCCGCGTGGGGATCTCGGAACGCAAGATGGGAGAATTACAACCGCCATAATGATGATCCGTATGAAGACCGAGATGGTTTTGTCCTAATGGGACATAATACTGATGCATATGGAGAAGTGGTTTTTGGCGACGGTGGCAATACTCAGACTGAGTGCCGCGACCGTTACGGGAGCAGCAGTAGACGGTCATATGCTGAGGCCGTATCTGGTAGAACCAGCTCGCATGATGCATGGTTAAACAGCGATGGAGGGAGCCCGCGAGCGACCGCTTCCCGGTCCGACTGTTATTGAGTGAAACGATGGGTCGCAGTAACGAAGTCGATACCGGTAAGCATAGTATAGATATCCTTATCGATACTGGTGCCAGTACCTCACTCATTAGGAGTGATATTTGGAAAACTATGTTAGGCGCCCAACCTTTGAGGAAGGGGCAGGTCCTTTTAGCTGTAAATGGATCGCCCATTGACGTGCTAGGTGAAACGGAGGTCAAGTTTCAAAGTGCATGGCCAATTCCCGTTATGATTGTTAGAAAGATGAGACATCAGGGGTTAATTGGGGCCGATGCTTTGCATGCGGGTTGGGCTATCATTAATTACAGGAAAGCTGAAATGGAATGGTTTGGGAAAACATACAAATTACACATTCCCTATAGGCACCATAATGAATACTATGCTGAAGCCAGTATCACCGAGACAGCCGGTAGCAAAGTTATTGACGATGTTCTTAAGGAATACGCCGATATCTTTGATACCGCTCGTCCGAAGGAACTAGGTAGGAATCCCTAATAGAATGTACAATCCCTACCAGTTGTTATCCTTTTAGACAACATGCTTACCGATTACCGTTAACAAAGCAGCATGTTGTGGAGGAGCAAGTCAAGGAGATGCTGGATGCAGGCGTAATCAGGCCTTCATCATCTCCATGGGCATCTCCCATTACCCTAGTACCTAAAAAGGATGGGACGGCCCGATTTTGTATAGACTACCGCCATCTTAATGAGGCAGTACCGACAGATAATTTTCCGTTGCCAAATATTTCTGATATATTTGATAGCATGCTGGGAGCAACTGTGTGTACAGCTGGGCAGTTTGAATGGACCCGTATGCCCTATGGTTTTCACAACAGCGGTGCGGTTTTCCAACACGCCATGAACGCGGTTTTCCGCGGATATGTTGGTAAGTTTATGCATGTTTTTGTTGACGACATTGTGGTGTATTCTAGAAGTCACAAGGAACATGCTCGTCACTTAGCCCTTGTAATGAAGAGATTGCGTGAGCACAATCTCCAATTAAAGCGTAAGAAGTGCGATTTCACAAGCAAGTCGGTGGATCTGCTTGGTTCTCTGCAGCCGGTATCTCACCCCAGATACAAAAGGTTAGTCATCCGTGAGATGGCACCTCCGCAGGATGTAGCAGGAGTCAGGACCATATTAGGCACAACTGGCTATTATAGGTCGTGCGTACCAGGTTACACAGAGATAGCCAGACTCCTAATTGATCTGACGAAAAAGTATCGACGATTTGAATGGGGTAAGGAACAGCAGGTGGCATTTGACAAGTTGAAGAACTTGCTATGTAGTGAGACTGTACTAGCCTATCCTGATCTGAAGAAACCCTATCGTCTGTACACCGACGCATCTTCTTAGGCGATAGGTGCAATTTTGGTGCAGGAAGATAACCATGGCATGGAGCGAGTCATCCAATATGTAAGCAGTACTCTCAAGGAATCCCAGCTTAACTGGCCAGTTATTGAGAAGGAAGCTTATGCCGTGGTATATGCCCTGAAGAAATTGCGTCCCTATCGCTTTGGTGCTGATTTCACCGTGTATACGGACCACAAACCTCTTAAGAGTCTGTTTGTGGACGAAGTCCGTAATACGAAAGTTCAACGTTGGCCAGTGCTTATAGCCGAGTATGGGTGTAAGATTTGATGATATTAAAGGATCCCATAATGTCCGTGCGGACATGTTGTCTCGGCTGAGGCAGTCTCAGGAAACCGGTGATTATGCAATTCCGGAAGTGGAGGATGGAATTCGTCCGTATATTCCGATGGAAGTATATGGTATTCCATACCAGGAATTATGCGATGAACAATTAGCTGAATTCCCCGACATGTTTGTCGATGTTCCTGATGAGTATACAGTACATAGCGGCGCTCTGTACTGTACTCGTGCCCCATCAGCGTTGGACGCTGAATACTCACGTCTAGTTTTACCTTCCCGATATTGTACGTTAGTAATGGAGGAAGCACATCGTCATGCAGAAAATCAAGGATTACCGAAGACCTTAAGTTTGATCCGTGGTGCTTTCTTCTGGAAATCCTTGGGAAAGGATGTTATCAAAATGTTGGACCGATGTACTACATGCCAGGTTAATCGACCTGTTAACACTCGCCCAGTGTATATGGAGATGCCCATGGCACAATATCCTGGATAGATTGTCGGCATGGATTTGGTAGGACCCTTTGTCAAGTCCACTAAAGGGAATCAGTACATTTTGACCATAGTTGATCATTGCTCTGCGTGGGCAGAGGCATATCCTATTCCTTTGAAGAAAGCTGAGGTGGTTAAAGATAAGTTCTTTAACGAGTATTGTGCGAGACATGGTGTGCCTGAGATCATGATAACCGATCAGGGAGGCGAGTTCAATGAACGTGAACTTAAGTGTCTGTACAAGGACTATGGGATTGATCATAGAAGGACAAGTCTCTATCACTCCCAGACCAACGGAAGAACTGAGAGGTTCAACCGTACCCTTAAGGAACTAATTCAAAAAGGGGTAAACAACCAAGCCAGAGCTTGGGAAGATGAATTGAGTTCCGCCCTACTAGCTTATCATAATACCCGTTATGCAACAAAATGTTACACGCCTTTTTATCTCACGTATGGCAGGCGTGGCAGATTGCCAATGCGATGCTGGTGGATGGATTTCAGGATTTGGGCGATCATCTCACCAGCCTGAATAACGCTTTGGTGAGAGCTCGTGCAAATACTGAGCATTCCCGAGAGCATCATCGCAGGGCTATTAATAAACAAGCCAACGCTGCTGAGTTCAAGGTGGGAGACTCCATTCTTGTGGTAGCAAATGAACCAATGAAGCTGACTACACGTAATGATCCCGAGTATGAGATCTATAAGATTAATGGCCCAGTAGCCCATATACGACATCAGAGATCTGGTAAGACCCGAGTCCTGAATGTGTCCAAGCTTTGGATTGTCGATCCTGAATTGTGTTGGGATAATATCCGATTAGGAAACCTGGTAAGGGTACCGCAGCTAGCCATCCAGAACTGGAGAAGGTAGTTCGATTCTGTAAAGAACCACAACTTCCTATCCTAGTTCCCGAGGGAACAGCCGGTCCCTCAGGTATTTCCCGTCATTCTAGTCGTGTGGAAAAACCAGATCAGGTGGTCATAGAACCAATAGTAACAGAACCCATCATTACATCAGTCCCCGATATAGAAATGACTAATGAGCATGAGTCAGTGGCAGATGAACCTATACCCAATGACGCATCTGAGTGTGGATGATGACAGATTAGGTCACATTTTTGGCCGAGCGCCAAATTCAGGTCACAATTTGCGGAAACGCAAGCATAGACCCGAGTATTTTAGTCATGCGCGTATTATGATGTATTGAGGCCTTCAGTCAGTGGTGCTGATGGCTGTTGCTCTATTAGATAGCAACAGCTTGCAGCAACACATGGTATCCCTTGGGCAGATTACTAACCATTATACTGCTGAATATTATGATGTATTACGAGGCCTTCAGTCAGTGGTGCTGATGGCTGTTGTTCTATTAGATAGCAACAGCTTGCAGCAACACATAGTATCCCTTGGGCAGATTAATAACCATTATACTGCTGAATATAATATGAAACAATTTTACTGGAACACTTAAGATATGCTGTTGTTGAGGCATGTTGGTATTTCGGATAGCAACAGCTTCCAACAACATCTAATTGAAAGTGGACACCACCCAGCAGGTACAGTTACTATATGGAATGAAAACATCAGCAGGGAAAGGGTTAATAATAGGCCATTACATTATTAACACAATATACCTTGATATAAAGACCAGTCCCCAGATAAAGGATCCACCCAGTAGTCTAAAAATCAATGTCATAAACCAAAGTATGTGACCCTCCATTTAAAGAACACCTGTGTATAATGGACTGTGTCATACGGATTCCCCCTGATGCCTTTTATTAGACAGGCTATACTGTGTATGATTGTAGTTATTATGTATTATTTTATGGTCACTTTCATATGATCCCACATGGTGCCTCTTATAGACAGGTTATACCGTATTGGATTATAGTGTACATGCATTATTTTTATACGTTTAAGCAATAACTTATAAAAATCAATAAATTCTTAGTATATAGTTAGCCCATGATAATTAGAGCTATTGTGCCTGGAGCTCTGACACTACTCACTGGTTGATAGGTCACTCACCCACTCACCCATTCAACAGCCTTTAGTCCTTTTCATAAAGTATTAGCCACCTTGTCTAGAACAGCATACTTATGGAGAAATATCCCTGTCGCCAAGTTTAAGAGGCCATTAATTCCATTAGATGCCATTATTAGGAGTCACATTTATGTTTGGCAAGACGACTGCCCAGTGCCCACCTATATATATCTCTGTAGCAGGCCCAAACAAGAATCTACGGTTGTCATAGAAGAATTACAAACAAATCTCCCTGGACACTTGTAGAAGCCAAACATGTGCCACTTCACTGTTTGGTATTGAGCGACAAACATCTAATTCTACAAGTGTTTTCATGATTCTTCTGTTACAGGTGAGAATTTGTTAATACATTAATTTGTAAATATTTAGTAAGGTTAACCTTTACACTGATAAAGCTATATGTCCAGTATGTAGATGTCTTATGTGAGCCTTATTGGTGGTGTCTGTTTTGCATAGGGTGTTGCTGAAAGCTGTTGATTTATCAAACATTAACAGTTTTCAGCAAGACCATTTTCAAAATAAACATCAATCAGATGGCTGAATAAATACAAATGAGGGCAGGCAGTGCCACCAGTAAAAGGGTTAACTGGCTAGATAGAAGCAGCCATTATAAGTTTGCAATGTTAGTATTTATCAACGATGTTAAAAAACATAGAAGGCAAGACTTCTAGAGCGGCCATTTTATATTTTGACATTAATAGATTATACTTTAATAACAACTGCGCTAAAATAATTTATAACAAGATAGACCCATATAAGCTATAGATATTTAGCATCCTGGTTGCTATGGTTACCATGGTTACTATGCTTCTGTAGCTACTACTGCCAGTACAACTTTTATAGGCCCGTTACTGTAACAATACCCTATGCTGCCACCACTATATCACTGCCGCTAGACTGCCACGCTTAAACTGCCACTGCTATACTGCCACCACTATACTGCCACCTCTAACCTGTCACCGCTATGCTGCTACCTTATACCATCACTGCTACACTGCCACCATTATGCTGACACCACAAGGCTGCCACGCTTATGTTACCACTACTGCCGACGCTACTACTATTACTACTACTATTGCTCGCGACTTCCTCCCAGCCCACCCACTACGGTCCTCTGTGAACATCACTCGAATCCATATGGATAAATAGAATGTTAGATATTATAAACTGAATGGTGATACAATTGATTTCTAGTTGGTATGAATTATAAGGTATATGTATATTTGTAAAAAAGACTTCACTGTTTGGTATTGAGCAAGAAACATCTAATTCTACAAGTGTTTTCATGATTCTTCTGTTACAGAAGAAACCCCGCCAATGAGCTAATCCCCAGTAACCCAGACAAAAATGTCATAACACGCGCAGGAAAGTCCCACACATTGGTGTGGTGGATATTCCGATGACTGATGCGCAATTCCATCGCTATATAACCGCTGTCATCAACCGTCATATCTCGCTCACTACTCATTAGATGCTCAAACTCGTCGGTTTACTTCACTGTAGAATCCATTCAGTGTCGTTGTTCGAATGTGTGCATTTAGAAATTAGTTTATCATATTCAACATATTTCGGTGGAGTAACATTGCCTGATATTCAACTGTTAATTATATGTACTGTGCCTCTAGTAAAATTTTTGTGTTAAATTTCAGCCTCTAAGATCGGATAATGAATTTGTGTAAGGTTTTTGTATTGTTAGCTATTGTTTCGGTGGCCACAGTTCATGCAAAGAGACTTACCGTGGCAGGAAAATTTTTGAAAGTTGACGAATACCAAATCACTACCCGGATGTTACATATCACTGCCTCCACGTTGCCTATTATCAAAATCATATTATGGGAATTTTACCCATGGTTAATGACGTACGCCACAGCAAAGCAGGTACCCATTAATGGGCAGTTCTCTGAAGAATACCACAATTTTAATGGAGGGGAATGGGTTTATAGTCCCTGAGCTATGCGTGCACAGCTGGCTGGCATTATAGACCCATTATGGTCTACGAACACCCATACGTCAAGATGTGGCCAGTTCTAAACATGACTAACATAGAAATATCAGATGTATTGAACCAATCCCAAATTGTAAAGCACCTTGAAACCATCAAATGGGTCCATTTACGCAAGGTCAAGATGGTCAGTTTGGCACCTTTATGTGATATGGATTTGACGCGACCGGTATCGACGAGTTAGGTCGTAGTGATGTTGTTATTATTGTATTTGCTATATGTATTGTATTCTTATTTATTTTATATCTTTCATATCGATGTGGCGTTTGGCCGAAAATCAAACTGTGCTGCATCGCCTGTTTAGTTAAGTCGAAGGGTACGTCCAAAGATTCAGGTGAATCTATATGGGATGGGCAGTGCACTGCTCATACACCACGGGAATTGATCAACTCGGGCGGGTTAATTGATGAACCGATATGAGCAGGCAGCCACCCGGAAGGTGGCATCTCACTATCAGTTCCGGCGAGTGTCCTTTGATGAACCATTACATCCGGTTTGCCGAAAGGTAACCATATAGTGTATCCGGAGGATACATTTTACTGTATTATACTGTTTTGTATCGATTGTTCATCTTGTGGTACGATACACTACTTAACATCTTTACGCGGTCGTACCATTCCATTATTGTTGAAGATATGTACAAAGTCTATATTTCTTTTATTTTTATCTTTTGTTGTTTATAATTTAGTTGTATTAGTATATTTAGTTATATTTTAACTGCACACACCTAGCGCACATAGAAGCTTGTCGGGCATGAGATCCGTTCTCGTGGCTGATGTGCATCCAGCGTGTGCCCAACCCTGGGACACGTGGGCACATGATTGCCAGGGGATGATGAAATCCCGGATGACGTGAGTCCCAGAGGGCCTTCCCCTGTGCTTGGCATATGTTACAGTGTGATGGAATCATCTGAGCCACATGGTGTATGACCGCTACACACAACTGTGTTGCACGTAGGATAATTATGCTAGTATTGATTATTACTGTTTTAGTTATATAGATTGCCTAGTTATCGTGCTTATTGTTTAGCATGTTGAACTGTAATTATTTCTTGGATTAGGTGTTGTGTATTATTATTTGATTAATTATGCCGTTTTATTTTGTAGGTGGTATGAATATTTGTTTAGTAGAGGGATGTGGAGATGAGTTGCTGTAGATGGTGTACAGCTAGTTAAATGAACCGGCCATTTAACTTCGATGGGCATATGTAAATATGGGATTTGTGGACTAGCCACCCGCTAACCCCACGGCTACCTTTTGGTACCCGGGTAAATATTTGCAGGTGACCTTTTAATACTGTGCGGGTCAAGTATGTTTTGCATCACATCCTCAGTCGTGAATATTCATAGCACCATTATCATGATATGTCACTGGACATAGGGCCAACTATTGCGGTCGCTATAGAGTGAGTATTGTAAATACGTCATCGGTAAAAGGGTCAATTATTTAGGTCAATATTGGCAGTAAGCAAGTATGTATATTCCCAGTAGGGCGGTATGACATGAGATGAGTGGTGTAGTAGTTTATTTTTATCCGTATAGGGATATCCGATTACGCCACTGTTATTATTAGTTATCCATGTTGCTTACTGGAGGTATAAGCTATATATTTTGTGTGTATGTTTAGAGGGTTTCTAAATTGCTGATTATGATCCCAGGTGATGGATAAATTAGTTTAGCCAAATTTGATTTAAGTTTAAGTAAGATTGGTTGCTACAATCAATCTAGTTTTGTCATTTTCATAATCAGGATTCAGAATGGATAAATTAGGCGAATATTCAACACACGCAGTCATAGTCATAATCGTTTATAGGAATCGGACTGAATCTTTAACCCCTGGTAGGTTAGAAACTGGTTCTGTTACTTTAATGTAAGTTATAGATATTACGACGGTAAGACGCTGTTGGATTAAGATCAAGATAGATCTTAAGATGATTTCTAGATACTTAATACAAGGTCTTACAAGATGGTTAATTAAGATGGATATTTACATGATTCGAAGAAGCAAGTCAGATAGCCGAAATGGTGTATACAGATCCAGTTATATGATTCAGCACCACGTGGAAATCCCGTGACGTATGTGTAATGCTGGTAAATACTCAGGATATACATGACAGGTCAGAGATCACCTAGGCATACGTCATGACATCTCATAATCACTAATTGTCGAATCCGAATATAGATTTCATGTAGTGAAGTAATCCTGTGAAGTTAATACTTAAATGGTTAACGCTCTTGTCACAACACAACAATGAGTAAGTGGAATGAAAGTATGCAGGGAATGGATGCTTGACTACGCTTGTCAAAGCAGATTTGTATATGTATTCTGTCAATGGGCATCATTTGCATACTGGTTCTGTCCGGTTGAGTCCGACCGTCTTTTGAGTATGGGCAGGAGAGTGTTAACTAAAGTAGTTAGATTTTGGAAATCACCAAGGAAGCCCTCTGAAACGTCATTACGCCGACGTCATGCATGAATCCACTTTTTTTATTGTATATAAGGACGTGCATGAGATCAAATCTTTAATCTTCCGATTGCGCTCTTCTAGAGAAGTCATCTCTCTTGACTACGAGTTTAACATCAGCAATTGATATTCATTTAGTATAAGTTAGAATCTTTGATAGTTGAAATTAGTTTAGTTAAATTTACAAAGTTCGAAAAGTATTGTTAGATTTATAAGCCTGCAATACGGTTCTACTTATTGTGCATTAATAAAGTTAGATTTATTTATATTAAAAATTTGCAAGAGTGTTTAGTTGTGCTTGAAGATAAATTAATTGAGAAAGGAAGACCTCCTTTCCCGGACTCCCGATAGAAGCGACTCCAGTATTCGTGAGTAAGAGTTTAGAATCAACACACCCTAAAATTTTTCAATATGATTACACATATCAACCGGATGGATCACAATGATATTGAGGTCAAAGGTTAAGGAAACCATGATCTTGGTATAATACTCTATTGTTTCCGGTTAAGGTTTTGTTCAAAATATCGTTTTTCATATCTAACGATTGGTTCAACCTATTGTGACTAAACTTGGACACATGTTTACATACATCAGGCAGATGCAGCACCATCCTATTGAGGTCAAAGGTCACGTTCACTGTGACATTAATAAAAATAGATTCTTTTCGTTTACATTTTTGGTTTAGCTCAACATATTGTCTTATACATGTACATGTATCTCAGGATTGGTTCACCATACTTGAATTTAACTTGGTCACATGTTTACCTATATGAAGTACAATAACACTGAGGTCAGAGGTCAATTTCTTTGTAACATTTGTATAAATTGCAGACTAACAGTTTGGTTCTGCTTAGCTTGTCTGACCTTTATTTCAGAAACCTAATAGTGTGGCTAGACATTAAGCCCTGAGGCATAAAGGACACACCCCAGGTTGTTTTATCAAGTGCACCATGATCTTGGCCTCGTGACCCCAACATCGCTGTGTGATGCCATGTCATTATAAGGAGGCATGTGTCCAAGTTTAGGTCCAGTATGATTAAGCAAAGATGAGCTATGAGCTGAGAAGTTGAACCAAACCAAAAATGTTAATGTTGAAAAACCAAGTTTTTACCAAGATCACTGTGGCTGTGCCCTTTTGACCCCAAGGTCATTGTGTGATGCACTGTTATTATAATAAAGCATGTGTCCAAGTTTGGGCATGATAACCATAAGATATGAACTGATAAGCTACATGCAAATTGGACGACGACACCACTGCTGCCACAACCTCCGCAGGATGACAAAGAGGGTATCAAAGGGCTTCATTTCTGAGGCATGCTATCACTCTCGCTCGCATAGCTCACCTAACTTTTCATCGCAGACGAGCAACTAATCACTCATGTCAAATCTTAAAACTGAAATCAATATTTAAATATTTTTATCTAAACATGTTATTGATAGATTTTCACATTTTCACATTCATGGAGAGCAATTTATAGCTCACCAGATAGTTCTCAAAATGAAGCCCTGGTATCACAATAGATCGATTTACTTTCTAAAAGTTGTGCTAAAAAGGGCTGACTAAATAATTTTAATGACATAAAAAAATATTTCACATGTATGATGGTATTTATAAGCACAGTCAGGGCCTGATCCATGGTTTTAGTTTGGGCACTCTTACATGTAGCAGTGTTGGTGGTGCAAAATAGGAGCCTGAGTAGATGATATTTTACGCAAATTTGTAAACAAGATGTATCACAAGATCCATACATCTCGCCTGGGAGTTTTTTATTGGCCTTTTCATAATTTGGGCATCCAAACTGATGGCGCCCAAACCCTTTAAAATGGGTTCAAAATCAGTCTGGATCCGGCCCTGAAAGTGTTTATTGTGCCATCTCATATGAAGAGATGGACTATTATTGCATAGAGATAAACAATCAACGCACAGAGATAGACAATGAATACTTACATGACTGTGTACGGGCCGATTCAGGAAAGTGGCCAGATAGAATAGATGAACATGTTACACACTTTAACAATTCAGCCTGTTGATTCTCCCAGCCATACCGAGCACACGCCAATGGGGACAACTGTGCAGGCTTGCAAAACCATGTCAATGTCTACTCAGTGTTAAGTTTATAAGCAAACATACATTACATCAAAATTAATTCCTAAATTTGACATAAAATGGTGTCACAGGATTATATAAATCATGCGATAATCTGCTAAGGACGTGTTTAAGTCGTCACATGCGCGAAAATGACAATATTGGTACCCAGGTAGGGACTTTCGCAACACATGTAAATAAGAGTGTAAGCTCGAGTAGATAGCCGAGTAGTTACAAGATTGGTGGTCTAAACTCACTAAATTATAAGGTATCAGTTGCAATATTTGACTGGTATTTTACCCGTGAATAACTATTTTACAGTACTTAGACTTGAGTTAACAAAAATTACATATCTATAGGCGAGTCTGAAGGCTAAGTAACTTAAAATAGTTATTCACAGAAAGTCACGTAATCATACCAGTCAAACAATAGAAAGTAGTCAACCAGAAAATAGTTCACAGAATGGGCCATTCAAATATCGCAAATATTTTGAGTGTGTACTCGGTATTCGTCTGTGATTTACAGGCGTAATAGTACTGGCCTCGGGAACTCAGATGTTACTCTATATCGAGTATTAAAAATTCAATTTGTTCCATATAATAAGTACCTGTTTCATATATTATTTTTCGTTAATAGTCATTTCACATATAATTCAGTGAAATGGTATTTTAATGCGCCGGTAAATAAGAGAGAACGTAAACAGATGAAAGTATTAAATCTTGAATTCGAAATACGTGTAATTAGCGACTGACAATAGACCGACGGCTGAAGAAATAAAATCTGCGCTAAACTGGGTTGAATTAATCTTAATTAATGAACTACAAACTTTAATGACCACAGTTAATGAGAAATGAGAAGAGAACTCAACCTCCATGTGTCTAAATCCACCGTCAGAGAAAAGAAATTAGATAACAAGAGAGAATAACAATAACATGGAATTGATAAATGATGAAATCCAGATCTGTAAACAGGCCCAATTGGACTGAGACATGTTGCAATCTCGATTACTACTAAAATTAATTTTTTAAACAACTATACAAAAAATGGAGTAAAGAAATAAATATGATAATGACACATAATCCAACTATCCAAATTCCAATAATCCCAATAAATGTCCCAAGGGCCATAGTGCTCACCTAGCTGATGAAGAGCTGTAAACATGTTTAGATTAGTTATTGCACAACATGCATCAGTGGTCCATCAGCCAACCATAACTGTTGCCATACACAGATGGCAATGGTCCTTATCATCTACCGCCTATCAGGATGGCGCCATCACATAAGATCCTCCACCCCACCCACCACCCACCCAAAAAAACCCCATTGCTGTCCTTAACACTATTGACAAATGGGAAAAGTACCATTGATCAATGGGGCAGCCATCCCCGACATTATCGACCTAGCAGATGACATTTACCAACTGAACGATGGTCACAGTAAAAGATTGGATGAGGAAATGCAAGAATATTGGTGTCATTGACATTATTGACAAATGGGAAATGTACCATTGATCAATGGGACAGCCATCCCTGACATTATTGACACGGCAGATGAGATTTATCAATGGGACAATTGCCACAGTAAACAAATTGGATGAGGAAATGCAAGAATATTTGTGTCTGATTGACATTATTGAACAATGGGAAATGTACAATTGATCAGTGGGCCAGACATCTTTGATGGAGACAATAGTCACAGTAAACAAAATGGATGAGGAAATGCAAGAAGATTGCTGTCTGACATTATAAACTAATGGGAAAGGTACGATTGATTAATGGGCCAGACATCGCTGACATTATTGACCGAGTAGATAACATTTACCAATGGGTCAATGGTCACAGTAAAAAATGTGGATGAAGAAATGCAGGAATATTGGTGTCATTGACATTATTTACCAATGGGAAAAGTACCATTGATAATGGCGCAGCCATCACAGACACTATTAATAAATAGTTCAATTGTCACAACACTGGCATTTATTGAAGGGGCAATGGTGGGGTCACAGTAACAAATTTGGATGGAGAAATGCAAGAACATTGGCATGATTGACCAACAGGAGAAGTACCATTAACAATGGGGCAGCAATCCCTGGAACTATTGCCACTTGATTAATTAAAGTTTACTACAGGAACAATTCTGACAAATCTTGTTTTAGTCCATTACCAATTTATGAAACGTGACAGATTATTTTCTCCATAAGGTTTAAATCTTAAAATGCTTTAAAGAGCCAGAGCTACTGTATGGCCCTTAATTAGTCATGGCTACTTCATATTCATAAGGCGAATAGATATTGCCTGAAGGAACATATCTGCTAAATTTGTTTTTAATCCATCAACAATTGACAATACAAATGTATTTTAATCAAAGGGTTTAATAATTTCAAGTCTTAATGAACCAGAATTATTGCCCTTGTTTAAAGATGCAGCCTCTTTATACCCAAATAGATATTTGACTTTAGAAACATCTGCTAAATTTGATTTTATTCCATTAACAATTGACGAAACAAATGGATTTTCACCATATGGTTAAATAGTTTAAGACTTACTGAACCAGAGTTATAGCCCTTGTTTAAGGCTGCATTCTCTTTATATCCATAGTTAAAATAGATATTTGACTGAAGGAACATATCTGCTAAATTTGATTTTAATCTATCAACAATTGGCGAAAAACCCCAACAGACCCCCATTGGTCTGTAGTTTTATTAACCACTATAAACATATTTACTGTTAAATCAACTACTCTGCATTTAGCCACCAGAATAAGATTTGTATGCTTGCTTACATGCCTCCATATGCCTATACCACTTCATCACACCCTCAACCAGGCTACTGGTAGAGTACACTCCCAGCATATGGCCTACTAGAGACTGGCACCAGTCTACATTCATTCCTCTACGACACCTGTCACTGCACATGACCGCGCATGCGCAAAGGAGCTCAAATAGGAAGCAGATTCACTTTTCCAAATATATGAAATACACAGTAAACAGATTCTCAAATCATTCCCATGTGGGGTGGCTGAGACCGGGTCGTAGTGATTGAATGCTAAGCATGTTTATAGTGGTTAATAAAACAACAGACCAACCCACTACAGGGGGTCTGTTGGGGGTTGTTATTACACCACAAATGTCTATACCATTCACTCACTACTTACTAAACACGTAGAATTGGTCAGTTGCCCCATATAAAACCCTTGGTGGGTGGAGATTTGAGAATCATTAAACAAGGATAAAAATTAAACACATCATATCCAGATGTTAAATAAATTTAACATAATTGTGTATCCATATCAATCATACAGTGATTATCAAACACATAAAATAGCAAACTCAATGGAATTAACAAAACATAAGAAATCCTCACCATTTCTAACAGACATACAGTTTAGCGAAAATGGTGGATGTGCTCGATAAATGGTCTTCGGAATGTTTTGTTAAATAGATTTAATTCTAAGGATGAGTCCTCTGCACTCTGAACCTTTAAGAAAATGAGATACAAGTTAATTCAGATTGCCAACCTACGACTTACATGACATCGTCCAAAGATGAGCCAGCGAAAATGAATGAGAGAGGAAGCCATTCCATCCCGTGAGCCTTGACATGGCCTAATTAAAATTTGCCACAAGAGGCAATCTCATAGTCGATTTTGATGGTCTCGCTCATCCATCTGGCAACAGAGGCCTTAGCGACTGGTCTAGCTACTTCCTCCGAGTACGGAACCCATAAGTGGGAAGGATCGATCTTTTAAAATCGGTTTGACGTTTATAGACTTTTAGGGCCCTGACAGGACATCAGAACTTATCAATTGGCGAAAAAGATGATAAAGATTTAAGAATAATCAGCTTGGCTGGGTAACGGTTAGACTGGGTCTTCGATAAAAAAATCCCTTCTGGGATATAAAACTAATCCATCCCCAGATTCGATAAATCTGTCTTTTTCTGCAGAAAGAGCATGAATTTTAGATCTTCTCCTGGCTGAAGCAGAAGCAACAAGGAAAACAGTCTTAAGAGTCAAAGGTTTAAGACTGATAGGTCCAAATGGATCAAAATGGTGATCTGGCAATACTTGAAGAATTCCATAAAGGCAAGGCTTAACCACTGAAGGACGAATACATGTACATGTAAAAACATTGAGAATCTTCGTATCCTTGACATTGTCATACAAGAGACAAGGAAAAGAAGAAGCCAAGGAAAATCTATAACCCCTAATGGTGTTAGCAGATAACTGTAATGAATAGAAGATATTATAAAAAATCTAACACCTGGGAAATAGAAACAGAATCGGGCAAGAAACCATGGTCTGAACACCATTCTCCAATGACTTTAAGTCAACCCTTGTAAACTCGACAGGTCGACACCCTCCTAGAAGAATCAAGTATTTCCTGAGATCTTGAAGAAAACTTGATCTCAGGGACCGGACACTCGATATTCTCCAGATCGAGGGCTACGAACCAGATCCTCTTAGGCCAAAATGGAGCTACCAGAAGAATTTCGCAGATCTGGTCCCTGACCTTCTTCAGAACCAATGGAATCAGAATGGAGGGTGGGAACGCGTAGGCAAACATTCCTGTCCATGACTGAGACAGGGCGTCAAACGCCAGAGCCTGACTGTCCGGAAAAGGAGACATGAAAGATCTGGGCATTCACACATGTCGCAAAGAGATCTATCTACATGGAGACGACGCAGAAGCTGAAAAATTGTTTTGGCAACCGACTTCTTTAACTGCCACTCGGTGTGGGCAAAACTTGCTGGGTCTTGACAACTGGTCCACAAGATAGATCAGTCTGCCTGGAACATGAGTGGCAACTAGAAAAAATTTGGTTCTTGCAGCACCAGAACAGATTCCAAATTTTCATGCAAAGAATGAAGTGACTGCTTCCAGAGGGACATCAGGAACACTTGAAATGGTCTTCCATCAGCGCCACCCAGAGAATGGCATTCTTGACACTGACCATCAAGCCTAGAACCCCAAGAAAAATCTTGCCCCGACTGAGAAAAAGGTTGACAAAATGTCCACAGCCAACAAGATTGCCCCCACCCTTGCCTCTGAAGGAAACACTAAGCCCTGAGACAGGTCGAAAGAGATGCCTAGATGGGTGAAAACTTGAGAAGGGACTAGGCTTGACTTTTGAGAATTATAATCCAACTTAGCCTGCATGCCAAACTGCATACCTCTGGAATAATTCTTGAAAGAATTGAATGTAGAAACGACATGTATACTCGAGGAAAATAGATGACCAAGGATAAATTGTCTGAATTGATAGATGATGAAGAATTCCTGTTGCAACTGAAAACTATGCAGAGGGATTAAATCCTGGATCCAAATTTTCTTGTAAAAAATTTGTCTACAGACAGCTACATGACTCTAGATATGAACTCTTCCTTTTAGAAAGAAAGACAAGAGGCCCAAGGGGCCTGTATCGCTCACCTGGACCATAGGCATTTCAACTTGAGATCAGAATACCCAAAAACACATACAAAACCAATTTCGGCAACAAAATCCATCAAATAAAAAAATCAAATATGGACACCAAACATGCTATATTTTGATTGGCCCATGGTGCCCAGGTTTTCGGACGAATCAACTTCCCCTGAACAAACTTTAATGGCCCTTAGTCCCTAATCATATCTGCCAAATTTCAGCCCGATCCCTTCAGCGGTTCTGGAGAAGTCATTTTCGCTACAACTAGGTCAACCAAGATGGCCACCGAACCATTTGACCAATCAAGTTCCCTTGAATAAACTTAATTCAGCTCTTGCCTAAATCATATTTCATCAGGTTTGCATCAATCCCATAAGCAGTTTCGGAGATTTTTATAAAGCCATTTCTAAAAATCTTCCAAAATCCAAGATGGCCGCTGGCCCAATTGGCTTCGTTTGAACAAATTTGAATCTCTACACCCTAAGGATGCTTCCTGCCAAATATAATTGAAATCGGCCAGGTAGTTCTCCAGAAGAAAACATTAAAAATTTCCCATTGCTTTAGTATCATACATGAGAGTGACTTCATCAAGCAGGGTAGGAAATTAAGTCATACCCCCCTGTTAAATTAAAATTAATGCAGATTTGAATGTTTCAGAGTGAATAGAGATCATTTCATTTTACTAAGATTTAATGACCGGGTAGGAATTCCTACCCTAGACTGAACGCTCTCATGTATGTAGTATGGGAGCTTTTTGGCGGGAAAATGATCCAAGATGGCCGCCACACCATTTATCCGACAGTTTCGAAAATTGTAAATTTGTGATCAGAATACCACAAAACACAATCATACAAAACCAATTTCGGCCTTAAAATCTATCAAATAAAAAAATTCAATATGGCCGCCAAACTCGCTATATTTTGATAGGCCCACAAGCGGCCATGTTTTTTGACAGATCAACTTCTCTTGAACAAACTTTAAGGCCCTTAGGCCCTAATCATATCTGCCAAATTTCTGCCGATCCCTTCAGCAGTTCTGAAGAAGTCATTTTCGCTACAACTAGGTCAACCGAGATGGCTGCCGAACCATTTGACCAAGAAAGTTCCCTTGAACAAACTTGTTTCAGCTCTTGCCCTAGATCATATTTCATGAGATTTGCATCAATCCCCTATGCGGTTTCGGAGATTTTTAAAGAAGTTTCCTAAAATTGGCCTAAATCCAAGATGGCCGCCGACCCAATTGGCCGATCGGGTTCATTTGAACAAACTTGGATCCCGATGCCCTAAGGTTGAGAAGTTGTTTAAAGGAAAAGTTGACGGACGACGGACAGACGACGAATGGTCGCAACGACATAAGCTCACTTGGCCTTTCAGGCCAGGTGAGCTAAAAATGGAAGTGAATTTCTGAAATCTTTCAACATAATATGTGAGACCCAGAAATAGTTTCCAGAACAAGGTCAATAAAAAATATAATAGCTATAGAGCAAGAACTCCCACCCTAGGAAAGAATAAAATGAAATCTACATAACATGAAATGTTGTATTCAGATACAGCCTTTGCATGATGCAGAATGTAAATCAACCATCAAAATATGAGTAATCGAATGAAAGGTAATATCAACAACACCACCAGCCCCCAACCACCAGCCCCCACCCCACCCACCCCTAACAACAGCCATGAAGGGAGAGAACTAAAAAGGAAAGGAAAGAAGAACCGCTATGAGAACAACTAAAATTAAAGAGGAATGTAGATATAAAAATAATGCAAGGAACCTACTAATCAGACAAGAAAAAATAAGAAACTTAAAGCTATTAAAAGGATATTAAACATTTACACAACAGAAAATGTGATCTCACACATCCGACCCCGCATGACAGAAATCAAGGGACAGAAAAAACAACTGAAAACCATCTACTGAAAATGACAAGAAGGGACTGAATAATACAGAAAAGCCTATAGAAAAAATAAACTATGAAATAAACAAGCATAAAGACAACTTCAAGGATCAGCACGAAAAAACTCTGATCTAGGAGAAAAGACCAGAAACCCACAAAAAGATACATGTAGAAAGATGTCATGAAAGGAATTAAAGGGGAAAACAAAAAAAGGGAAAGGAAGAATAAAACTGACAGATAAGACGACGATCGACAGCTACCGGAAGTAGAAGGAAAGGACACAGAATTTTAATTTACTAGCAGAGAAAACTGACGCCGAGATGTAAAGAAAGAATGAGCTTTTAAGTAAAAGGATAAAACTAGAAGCAAATCAAAAAGTTGAAAAAATAATAGCAAAAAGGGAAGAAAAACGCTGAAAAGACAGAGGCGATATGAAATCAGGGCGAAATGACTCACAGTAACCACGACAACAGGAAGAAAACTGACAGTCACTGAAAAGGTATAGAATCAGGAGAGGGTACTCCGAGAAGAGAATGGAACCAAGAATAATGTCCACAAGAATAAAAAGACACTAAGAAAGGAGAAATAACCCATAAAAGGAAAAAGAAGAAGGAATAAAAGCCGAGAGTGGTTTCTATTTCACAACCAAACCTAATGCGCGTCACCCTCACCACTTCACGTCAGGACAACATAATTTGATGTGGTACCTACAAACAAGCATTATACACGCATAACTCATAGCGATAACCTCACTATGTCACTCAACAACTATAAACATCTTCATCTACATGCGCTAAGAACGACACAACTCGGTATGACATCAGCAACATCATTCGTCGCCGATCACGTTACACAACCTACTAAAACACGCCGTTTTTTACCAGCTAGACAGGACACCACACATAATCGATGACATACACTTCAAGTACTTCCCCTGCATCAGGCATTACACACACATCACCAGAATCATCACGTCCATCACGCCGAACACCTGGTGACAAACCAGGATCGAAGGGTCACATCAGCAACCAAGACATCATTACAACACGCTATAAGGAATAATCCCTTCCCTCTATACGCAACTCCACTAAACTCCACTAATAAACCCTCTATCTACATAACACATGTCATCCCAGTTATTTTGTTAAGAGAACGCTGATTCCCGCAGACTGTGGTCAGTAGTTAGGATTTCGCTACGTGAAAGCGAGGCTCGATTATGAAAGTATTCAAGAACTACAGCAAGGTATGACGGTCTCCTCATTCTAATGTAAATTTATTCTGCCATTAGCCTCATTCGTAACAAAGCGAATGCAATCATTGCCCTATAAAATAATCATCGCACTTATATAACAGCATACAGCCCGCCATTTTACTTTTTACACGCAAAACTGAGCCTGAACGAAACGGTAAACTAACTAACCTCACATATGAGAATCACGCACCAATACCTCATAGACACATTTCACATGCCTACAGATCGTCTCCATTGACTTTTCGTACGCAAGTCGCCCATTATTATTATTGTATTATATTTTCCCGAGATGTACTGTAGTGTGATTCCTCAGGTCTGGGAATGGTTCGGCTTTATCGACCTATGGGTAATGACAACTTAAAAGCCAGCCTGACTCAGTAAATGCATTTAAATCATTATACTTATCGAATGGTGTCGTAACCAAGTCCATTACAGTATGCTTGTGCTTACACTTGAGGAAATCACTCTACTACCAGTGTTTTGGCCAGCCCTTATATGACCCCGTGAACACAATTCTACATGACCAGATACAGTAAGCCAAAATTCTGCAGCAATTCCCATGCTATGAGAATTTTCAAAATTTCTCTCTCAAACACGCTCCCATTAAAAACAGATCCTAGGAAGTCTGTTGGGACAAACATACACAAGACCTGTGCCGATCACGATCCGTGACACTTGAACTAAAATCAAAGCGTGTCAACCGACTTTCTTAAATTTAAGAAAGATTACCGTTATTGCAAACGCTGTACTGTACCTATCACGAGCCTATTGCCTATTATCAAATTACCCTCATGCCAACACTCAGCGTGCACCAATAAACCCGACTCATCCAAGGATGTATTCACTGTCGCGTAGCTGTGACGTCAGAGACATAACAGTGCCGGCTTGTCCTCAATGCTGGACTGGGTGAAACAAAGCGATGTCGCCAACCACGTGATGCGCTCTCGGTCTCCCTCACCTCGCTGTATGCCTAAATTTTAATAAGCATATCTATAACGCTCGAGTCGCAAAAAACGAATTACATCCTGCAACTTGGGCCATCCACAGGAATAAGTAGACCCTCTTGGAATCTACTCATCAGTAATCATTCCTCCCTTGCTCCAAATAATAGAATTTCTGCACAAGCCCTATCCTCAACTCATTATTACTTCTCGCATGGCTGAACGGCGGCCTGGAGAATTTTAAACAATTTAAGGAAAATACCTACATAGGTATGGTCGCATAAAACAGGCGAACCACGAGGAAGGTCAAATTCGTCTTCCTCCGTGCTGTAATGCGGTTCAGAAAGTACATGTATACAAGAGCCGTGAGAAGATGGAATATCCCCCCGGGTCCCAAATACCTCACTATTAGGGAAATGTGAATTGGCTGCAGATAGACACAAATCAGGATTTAACATATCATTAATGGGAGATAAATTCATTTTACCTATTCCAGGTTTCCTGTTATGAATATTTATATGAAGGCAACAAAAAAGATGGTAATGACTAGATTTCCCACGTTTCAAAAGAATTGTAACTAAACTGTAGGAAGAGTTGCGTTGACAAGGATGGACCAACAGACGAACATACATTTTGGACAGACGGATGGATGTACAAGTATACGGATAGCACATGCACATCTTCATGTCATAATGATAAGATTTAACAAGTTTCAAAATGATCGCAGCTAAACCGTAGGAGGAGTTGCGTTGACAAGAAATTATTGGCAATACAGTCTATGTATCGGCTTTAAGATATTTAAAGGGTGATAACTCTGTACTGTAATGAATAATTTTTTGGCCGCGAAAAAAGCACATGCACATCTGCACATGACACTGATAATGTGGACAGAATTTTAAGTTAACCCATTGAGACCTCTACGAGTTGCGTTGACAAGATATGATTGTCAGAGATGGATGGACCGATAGATGGACATATATACATTTTGGACAGATGGATGGACGTACATGTATAAGGATAGCACATCTCCATGTGGTAATGATAATACTTAACAAGTTTAAAAAAAAATCGCAGATAAACTCTAGGAGTTGTGTTGACAAGAAATGATTGGCACATGCACACCTTCACGTGGTAATAATAACACTTAGCAAGTTTCAAAAGAATCGGAGCTAAACTATAGGAGTTGTTTGCGTTGACAAGAAATGATTGGCAATGCAGTTTATGTATCGGCTTTTAAGATATTTACAGGCCGATAACTCTGTAATTAAGATTTTTTGAGCCACGAAAAAAGCACATGCACCTTCCCTATCTTGAGCGCACGGAAAGGTCGTTAGGCAATAGGGCACTATAGTGCTTTAAATTAAATTCAGACTTTTAAAAACGAGTTAGCCGAACTGTGTACTTTTATTATTAATTTATCAAAGTTACTTCGGCAAAGCCGAAAACTCTATTTACAGTTATGCCACTAACACCTCAACAACATGCAGAGGTGAACTGATCTCGAAATGTCATACTTCCGGCGAAGAAACGTCTAACCCGTCTCACAAATGTATGTGGGAATCAGTGGAAAGTGGACCACCTTGTGGTCGTACGTATAATCGTAAAGGTGACGTCACTTGTCACATTGACCAGGACCATAAGCTCTTCCGAGCATATTGCATGCAGTGCAATAAATTCTTTATGGCTTGGCGATTCGGCATTACTCATTCTTCAGCCAAAAATTGTGTGCACGTAGTAAACTTATTGCCTAATGAACTTACAATGACAAAGTATGAACTCGGGGCAATATTAGCTTTTTCATTATTAGCAATTTCGGGTTTCGACGTAAAAAACTCCAAATCTAGGAAACGCAAAACGCCTTCGCCAAGAGTACCAGCAATGATTGTTCCACCAGTTTCGGGACCACTAACACTTCTAGAATCTCGTGTATTAGTGAGCCCGGTATCGTTATCACAGTTTCATCTGTTGTCATACAACGAACCCAGACAATTACAGATCGATAGTGTCCAGTGATCTGGACGTCTCGGCAACTTCAGCGACGGCTACCCCGATAACAGGAATCCATAGTACCGTTCACCCTCGAACCTGAAGGATCGACTTCCGCTGACTCGCTGTGGACGTCGACTAAGATGCTAACTTCGGTCGCGAAGAAATCTAAACGAACATTGATTGAAGAAACTGCCCACCATGTATCAGGAAACAAACAGCTCCATCCCTTCGGCTATTCCTTCAGTCGTTTCGGCATCGGCTTTATCAACACTTAACATTAGTGACCCTCGGCGAAGCTATACTTTGTTTATACCAAAGCATTTTTCGGACCAATCAACTCACTGACATTACCATCTGCGAATGACCTATAATACCGGCTACATTCGACCAACAGAAGACAGGATATTAATAACATATATTTATTACTTTATATCTATACCATTACATGTACGTGGCGCTGAAAACGCTTGCATAATGTTCATGTAAGGATGCGTAAAAAGCGTCCATGTGGCTATGGTCACATAATTGCTATGTAACCATAAAATGTAAATGTATATATGTACAGGAAGGAGCTTGGACGTCTTCGGCCAAGGCGTAATTACCCTTCAGCTGAAAGACATCCTCACGAACAATTGTATAGCATTGATTAGCTATGTTTATTAAATAAATAATTACAAATCAAAAGTTCACAAAATAAAATAAAAAACTAAAATAAAGCGCCTGGCTTAAGAAACTTGGGTCAAAAATTCAAAAGTATGCCTCCCCACTCTAAACCTTCTGCAACCTATTGTGCCTATCTCTAATATCAACGTGCCACTGATGGCTTTATATTCTTGGCTATGTACCTACGAGAAGTCTATAGTTCTCACCTAGCGACTGCAATGCAGGCCGCGATCTGTTCATCGGTATCGTTCGGCCCATGGCACCAAGCTAGGAAGGGGTGATGTAGCACGGATCGCGTAGGGCCTGGACAGAATGGCCCGTACCAGCGCTTTCCCTCTCCACCTCTCTAATACGAACATAGCGGCCTGTATGCATAGCGCATGTGTCGTAACACGCTGAGAAAACGAGAATCCGCGAGATCATCTATGGTGCATGCGCGATAATCCAGATAGGCCAGGCATGCTGTACTGTAGGTATGGAGCTGGCATCTTTTATGCATATATTTCCTGTGTTGTTAATTGTTAATACGGGCCCCTTTCGCTCCATCTTTTGGCGAATATTAACTAAAATTATCTCATGAATCCGAATCTGCATTCCAAATTAAAATCAGATACGGAATGGCGGAGATATTGTACGCTATAAAGTAGGCGCATGTACCACATACGCGCACTAAGAGTAGACCCTGTAGTACCTATGTCGTCATAACACGTGACTGCATGATTTTGCCTGGTTGTTACAACCGCATGTGGATTGTCTGAAGCGGAGTCCTGGAGCTTTTTCATTGGACGCCATTAACCATAAAAGGGCCTTAATCGGTCCAGAAAAATCAGTCGAGATAGAGTGGTAGTTCAGAACAGACGTGCATTTGAATCCCCAAGCACTGTGCTGAGCAACTGACACACATCTACACCGGCCCAATTTCCGCAACTTGGGCTAAAATCCTATGTGAAATGTAATCGGCTTGCGCCTAACCCAACGGCTAGCCAAAAGTGCACCAAAGTCATCTAGATGGCGCGTACCACACAAATACTATCTTTGGTAAAGTCGTACTCAGAAACTCTTTTCAAACTGACTTGTAAGCCATCCATAGCTACGATTTCTATCTCGCTGTAACTTATCAGTACCACGACTGAAACGTGGTCTAACTGCAATTTTATTAGTAGCCCCGAAAAACTGTGCTAGCTAACTTCCGGTTTCTCAATAAGCTGAAACGCTGTGTCAACTCGTTTCCGGTAAATCCGAAATAACTGTATCACTCGAACTAGGTGCATCATCGAGCCGATTATTACTCTCGGGTTTAAAGCATTAATCTGAGCTTACCACATCGTTCATTTTGTGTAAACTCCTGTATTCATCGGTGAAGTTTCAAAACTGTCCAAGACCATCTGACTGCTTCGTTCCTGTGAACTCTCATAATGAGCGGACTTCCTCAACTGTAGTTTTCGATCATCCTTGTTCAACTGTTCTGCCTTTTTCTCAACTTTATAATGCATAAACCTTTTTGTGCCATTTGTAACTCGGCACCACCTTTCATTTCAAGGGCCGATGACTAATAGTCCAACTTGAAAGCCATTTTATTTTCCTCATTGTAACATCTTTCTCATGCCGATGACTATTAGGCATGATTACGATTCGCTTACACTTCTGCACCTACAGCAAATTGGTGGCTCTCTTTTGCTAATCTTACACTGACTACTATTAGGTGTGTTTTTACGGCCAGATTCGACCCATTGCCAAATTCTCTTCATTAGCCTTTTCATGGCTTGTGCCGTTCTTACCTAGAACTTGTATAATTATATTTTTATGTCATTTACTGTATTATATATATATTGTAGCTCACACTCACCGTTTAAACATAACACACCACCAACAGTACATTAACATTAGAATCTTTATATCAACATTCCACACTAGGAAGCCATCCTTGTGGCCAGAAACGACACAAGTTCGGCACAATCTAGCATAGATAGTAGCTCAGTTATTGTGTCAAAAGGAATTCAGTGAAAATAATACTAATTTATTATATCGGCCTAGCAGTGAATCCTGGGCATTTCAATATAAACCTAATGCAGAGTAACAGTTAACTCCCAGGAATCAGGTCTAGACGGCTTGATTTTGACACGCTGGCTCGCAGCAAAAGACGAGCTCGGCAGACTCATTCTCTGGTGACTTAGAAGGGTCGAGTGGGCCCTCCACACCTTCTAAACGCAAAAATCATCTTCGGTCTGCCAAGTATTTCTTCAGCCAAGCCATAACTAGTTTAAGGTGCTTCTAAACGCTTGTGTATTGTCTTGTCCTTGTCTTGTTGTGATTGCTTTACTGGACACAGGCTGGGAGTCGCTATTCAACTCGGTCCCCTGTCACGAAAGTAGCATCTGTAACGTGCAGTTTGTTTGTTGGGTTTGCTCCACGGTCGAATCCTACGGGAGGCTAGAGCTCACCTAATGCAAGCAAACAAAACCTGTCACAAACGATAGGTTAGCGTATTAGACCCCTGTGGCACTAAACCTCTGTGTTCAAAAACATTAGTTTTGGCGCCTCTTGAAGGACCACTACCTACAGCAGCATCCACCCAGCGAAGTTAATTAGAGATTCGGCCTGGTTAGTATCTGTTGAGACTGACCAGCCATTCCTCATAAAACAGTGCGCAAACACACAATCACTTCCCAACACACAACGTTAGGACCAACTACGGTTGGATGAACTTATATTGGTTGGATGAACTTATATTGACGGGAGGCCGGTGCGAGGCACTTCCTCTCGCTTCGGCGAAAGCTTCTACATGGTTATTTTCATATATATATATATATATATATTATATTTCGATTTATATTAAACCATAAAAAGCCTTGATGACCCTTTGTCATTATATTTATCACTTACATGTAGGTACTGTATAGGATAAGTCATTCACTGGCGAGATAGCAATCAGTTCGAGACACTAGCTCTCATTAAATCAGCGAGACAAACGCCGGCTTATACCGACACAACCAAGCCTTCGGCACCAATAGCTGCGCCGAATGACTATAAACCAGTATAAATTAGTGGATAAACATGCATAACCATTACACCGGGTTAACTAACAGTACGGATCAGACCGTCATTGACCGTGGTGTGGAATCGCGATGTATGCAGGAATGCCTGCCCAGCCTCACTGGAATGTTATCGTTCTGCCGATCACAGAGATCGGCTCCATATTCTTCAGATAGTCTGACTGCCACCTCTGATGAACGGGAATACCCGAGATCTAGCCAGCACATTCATCAGGCCGATTCGTACCTCGCGCACGGTCCAGACACACTGAATGAGCCCAGATGCGATGACTCTACATATACTATGGGTGCAATGGGTTAACAATTGGATGAATTGCACTTTGGGCTACAAAGGGTTAAACAATCTGGTTAGATACAGTCCAGGACACAAAGGGTTAAACTATCACATCGGCTGCAATACGGGGTGCCACGGGTTAATCCATCAGAACCATTACAATACATAAGACTGATGTGCCATCAGAACCATTACAATAACTAAGAATGATGTGCCATCAGAACCAATACAATACATAAGAATGATGTGCCATCAGAACCAATACAATACATAAGAATGATGTGCCATCAGAACCAATACAATACATAAGAATGATGTGCCATCAGAACCATTACAATACATAAGAATGATGTGCCATCAGAACCATTACAATACATAAGAATGATGTGCTATCAGAACCATTACAATACATAAGAATGATGTGCCATCAGTACCATTACAATACATAAGAATGATACGGCCAAATCCCACAGCCCTCTGACCTCGGGGGACCATCATCATTTCGGTCGAAACTGGACACTAGCATCCTCGCGCTCATAAAGGCAGTTCCGACGTCACATCATGATTTTTTAGTACATACATTACAAATAGTTTATTTTAAGCTTGATTTTAATATAGATATATTGTGAAAATGTCACATCTCTTAAAGTTTAAATTGTGTTAAGATTTAATTTTTGGAGGTGTTTTATCGAAATCTAAATCAAATTTTTGATGCCCTTTAAAGATTTCAAATGTTATACAACCACAAGAAATATCAAGTTTAAAAAAATGAGACATGTTATGTTGCTACTGGTGATTTCAACAAAATACAATGAAAACAGGGCTACCTGAAGCACACAAATTAGATCCACGCTCGCGGTCTTGGCAAGTCCAAAACAAGTTTTGTAAGAGGCAGAACTTTGTTCTGTCCATGCTCAAAGCAATTTCAATGCTTTTTTAAGTGAGGGACTAAGCTGAACGAATGTTTTTTTGGCAACAAAAGCTCGCACCGTTGACTCCGAATTTGAAACACTATCTGGTAAAGACACTGCTGGTTTTGCTGGTACTTGGAGTTTATTCAATTCTACATCTGCCTGAAAGTGTGGGCGTAATCCATAAGTGGCATCATTTGACACACCAGTTTTTATAAACATACCAGAAAATTTATAATTTGTCTTTAATAGCTTTTTCTGTTGAGCTTCATTCTCAGTATGCTTCTCGGTATGGAATCAATTGGTCAACCGCAATCCGCCCCTTCTAATTGAACACAATGTACACTATGCCTTTCCTGGAGTGTTTAGTCCCTTGATACACTTTACTACAAAAATGTCGCCTACTTCGTCTCATTTCCAGTTCCATTTGTCATCAATTCCGTCACCAATACCTTTCACATTGACTGACTATTAATTTACAAAATCATGTCTTCCAACCATTTAGAACTCTGAATGAAAACTACGGGTAATAACCACTGGAATTTTGAATCACGATTACGTAAATTGATCGTGGAATATTCAGACAACAAAGTCTTTCCGACTAATGCTGCACTATATACGCCATAACGGCACTAAAACGTTTTCGAAATTACCATTGGATTAGTTTTCTAATTCAGTCAAACAATGAGTGAGTGATTTTTCCACGAAGAACAATTAAATTCTCCCAACATCGCTGCCAGAAACAGGAAGCTTGAGGTAATGTGATTTTGTATTCGTCAATACGATTTATGAAAATATAAATTTTAATACAAGAAGCCCAAGGGCCTTAACGCTCACCTGGACCATTAGAATTTGAACCATTAGCATTTGAACAGACATAATACTTTAAATTTAGCAGTGACAAGACAAATTCAGTACAATCGATATTTAGCGAAATTAATGATGAACGCTGACCACACAATCATCTTGACCCTAGGGTTCAATCCAACCAATAAAAAAAATCCAATATGTCCATGAACAAACTTTAATTACCATTAGATATTTATGAAATTAAATCTAGTGAATTTTAGCCTGATCCATACAGCAGTTCCTGAGATGTCATTTTTGAGAACCAGATTGGCACTGGAACAAGAAGCCAAAAGGGGCCTATATTGCTCACCTGGACCATAGACATCTCAACTAGAATGGTCATTAACAATAAGTAGAACTCTAATGAGTTGTGAGCAGACTTGTAACAAGAAAACAGAGACCATGTTTCTTTATGTATCAACATCTCTTGAACAAACTTTAATGGCCCTTAGTCATTAATATCATATCTCCCAAATTTCGGCCCAATCCATTCAGTGGCTCTGGAGCTGAAGTATCTTTCATGAAAAGCAAGCCATCCAAGATGGGTCGCTCAACCATTTGGCATATCAAGTTCCATTGAACAAACTTGTTTCAGCTCGTGCCCTAAATATTTTGAGTTTTGAATCAATCACTCAAACATTTTCAACAAAGGTTTTTAAAGACATTTCAAAAAATCGACCAAAATCCATGATGGCCACCACCCAAATTGGTCGATCAGCAGCGTTTGAACAAACCTAAATCTCCATGCCCTAAGGATGTTTCCTGCCAAATATAATTGAAATCGGCCCAGTAGTTCTCGAGAAGACATTTTAAATTTCCCATTGCTTTAGTATGGGCGCCTTTGGCAGGAAAATAATCCAAGATGACCGCCAAGCCGTTTATCTGAGTTTTGAAAATGGCAAATTTGAGCTCAGAATACCTCAAAACATATAGAACCAATTTTGGCCTCAAAATCCCAATAAAAAAATACAATATGGCCGCCAAACATGCTACATTTTTATTGCCCCACGGCGGCCATGTTTTTTGACAGATCAACTTCCCTTGAACAAATTTAAATGGCCCTTAGTCACTAATCAATAATCATATCTCCCAAATTTCGGCCTGATCTCTTAAGTTATTCTGGAGAAGGCGTTTTCGGGAAAACTAGGTCATCTAGGACAACTTGTGACTCAATCCATATCGTCTCTTGAACAATAAAAATATGTTTAAATAAAGGAGATGCGATTTGACGGATGGACGACTGATGGATGGACGGACGATGGACAGCCGCCATGGCCTGAGCTAACAATTAAAATTGGCATATTATAGCTGCAATGGCATGAATGGTATGCACTAAGGATTTTCTGTAAATTGTATGAGAAGCCATCAGCTTTATTTTATCACTCATTAGCGAGATACTTAAACAGAACGGAGGCCTTGGCTATCAGTCAGGGCATGAGGTTATTATCATGTGGCCGCCAGATGCTGTCTGCCAGCTTTGTGTCCAGCGGGACTAAGCACTGACCCCAACCGCCAATTTTTCAAAGCGAATTTGCACGAATCAGGAGAATGATCATTGGGTGCCAGAAAAGCAGAATTTCGTGTTTCGGAGGAAATTTCTCATCACTGAGGCCTGAGGGTAACTGTAACATTTAAATATTCTCACGGGTCACAAATATTATAACATTATCATTTTATATTAAATAGTTACTATTACTTTGACACTCTGATACAACACTGTGAAAAAGGATACAGAAAATGTGCGGATTCTTTTCAAATATGCCTTTCTACTTCTATGCTGAGACACGTCAAAACCATCTTCAGAATGAATACTAACGTCTGGCTCCCTGTAAACAGAATATTACAAACCATCGTCAGAATGAATACTAATGTCTGGCTGTAAATAATAAAAAATACAAAATTACCAAGCTACCCCTTTACGGGGCTGGTCCTATGTTTTAAAAAGTCATATTTATCTCTGCCGTATACATATTGCTCATTTTATCTGTGAAAGGAATCCACTAAGGTTTTTTAACACTCGCTGGTGCTGGTCTTAGACCCTCTTCATGCATTGAGTAAGGGGATGCTACTCCCTGCAACTCCAGAGTGTCTCTCTTTCTCCCTCTGCCATGAAGAGTCCCAGAATAATTCGCTTATATTACTTCCCTTGTGGGAGTACACAACCGTCACTAATCTCACTAAAGAGCGCATCGACAAGCCTCCCTAATAGCGCAACCTTGCATCACACAAAGAACATGTTCATGTCTCCCAAAAAGCGCGTCATACCTGCTTGCTGTTTAATTGTATCTAGGTAACTGTAGTTTCCCGGATGTAGATTACATTACTTAACTGTTCATATGTTAGATTTAATTTATGACTTATTCTCAATTCTTTATTGAGGGAGGGCTGCGGTCGGGATATATACGGCAGAGGTAAGTATAGGAAGTTCTTAAAACATACTGGTATGACCATCCCCCGTTAAGGGGCATCTTGGTCATTACCAAGACATGTGCAACTTACCACTATCGTATACTTATTGCTTGAAACCAGATTTCAACATTTTAAGAATTGATGGGATGGATAATTTAGAATAAGCCAAAAATGTTAAAAATGACACTTCACAAATTGTTAATACAGAGCAAAGTGGGGCCCCCTTAGAGATCCATAATCTGTAAAGTAATGAAAAGAAGCGAAAGTTGTGTAATTAACACAGGGTGATTGCGATGAAATGAAACAAAGTCAGATGAGTTAATGACAAGGAACACGGACCGTACCAAGGCTGAGACGACGAAATTGCCAATCGAAGAGAAATTAGGTGACTGAGATATGGCCAAAGATGCAAAAAGGAGGTGGCTGGACTGTCATCTTATAAATAGCAATTAATAAGTGTTTTGGGACTTCCAGTCAGCAACCGTCATTATGTCATCAATGGAAGAGCCATTATAAAGGACACATGCAGTATCCATTCCCCTGACGATATAAGCTTTGACCCCCAGTGATATATTTATCAACTGGGGTGGTTAACTTATGGCAGAAAATAATCATCTCAACTATCAATCTAGATGATCAATACATACACAGCATAAGTAACCCAAAGGCGCTGATCATCCGTGCAGTCGAGAGAAGTACATAAACGATAGTTCTGAGGGATCAAACTGGACACCAGGAAAATCGCATGGGGACATATTAGCGAGATTCCTGATGACGATCGCTCACACACACACACACACTGATGTTTAATAGATTGAGACTTGAGAGAAATTTTATGTGAGGAATTAAAGAGACAAATACCAAGAACTTGAAACCGGACAGCTTTTGCAGATAATGCATGAATCTTTAATCCCTTAAGAAAATGATAGAATGAAGAAAGTTTGATGTTTCAAGCAAATAGATGTTAGATGATTGAACTGAATGCCTTCGAAGACTAGCAAAATTAGTGATAGATTCCAAGATGAAAGCGGATTCTTCATTGGATGAAGAACCAGGAAACTAGAGACAATTTACCTATGATACAAAGGTAGTGAGAGTAATCAGTATGTTTGTAATTAGTAAGAAAAAATATGAACGTCAAAGAAATAAGAAATCGGCCATCTGAGCTACAGAGCAATCGATTGAATGAGAGTAAAGCCATGTCAAAATTTTTAATTGAAACTCGAAAAGATTCGATTTTATTAACTCGAAATGATTCGAGTTGATTGACAGAGAAAATGATCCAAAAATTGCTTAGCTCTAACAGAAACGTGAAAATAAAGAGATGGGTACCTGGATACAACTTTCAAAGTGAGATTGAAAAAAACCTGGGTTCTGGTGAACGAACCTCCTCTCCAAAAAAGAGGGTCCTGCGAGAGGAGAATCAGGGGAGAGAAGCCCACTAGAAGATGCAACATAACTGAAAACAAGACTTTGATGGCTGGAACAGGCATATGAGAAGGACTAGATACCACTGGAAGTTAACTTTTTGTATGTATGGTACTTGAATTATTGTGCTGAAATTTATGAAAATTAGTTTCATAAATTTCTACATTCAATCAAGCAATTAAAAGTATTATGTATGTCTTATAATGTCAATTTTAAAGGTGTTGCTAAAAGAGTTGCATAAGATGACTAATTGCTAAAGTAATTTGACTCAGGGTTGTTGCTGTCTAAACAGCAACCAATTTTGATTAAATTATTTTTAAAATGATCATCCGAATTTACAGGGAATTGCTTGAGTAATAATCAAATTCTGGAACTTGGAAATGAAAGGGATAATTAATTATGTTTATTATGGCTCTCTACCTGCTGTTATGTAAAAGCTATTGCTTTTTATTGACATGGCGATGAATGGACAGATGAGAGCTGAAAGTTGTGTGCAAGGAGAGCGATAGACAGAAGATAGAGTGGGTGGTCTACATTGAATAAAAATGGTAACTGCTAAATGTATTTAAGTACAACTGATGATTATTGAAGGATGAAATTTTACTGAAAAACAAGTTATTTAACATTTAGTCTGAGTTCTTGTTCTTATATAAAAAGTATTTTGTCAGCTGTTGGGCTGTCAATCAGCCAGCCAACAAGTAGTACTCAACCAATCAATCAATCGATCCATCAGTGACTGAGCCAGCCAGTAATCAGCTCGCTTACTAGACTGTTAATTGCGCTAACAGTCAATCAGCCAGTCCATCAGAGTCATACTAAGATAGACATTTATATCAGTCCATTGGACAGTTGTTCCATCTGCATAAAAGTGTACCTTAATCAATCACACCGTGACTATCAAATAAGGAAAACTTTAAACATAAGGAAATAAACAAACTCAAATAAAACTCTCACCATTTCACAGTCTTAACGAAAATGGCGGGATGTGCTTGTAAATGGTCTTCGGCTTTTTTAAGTTAAAATTGTGATATTACGAAAAATGAGGCCGCTGCACTATGATCCTTTAAATAAAATGAAGTAAAAGTGGACTCAGATTTCCAGCCTGTCTTCGTCTAAAGAGCCAGCGAAAAGAGCAAAGAAGGTAGCCAAATTTTATCCGTCTTAATATTTTGTGGATAAAATTTGCATATGGCTGTATAACTCTGGATATGATATAAAATACTTTGAATACAATTTAACTGAATGTAGTCTGTAATAACTGTCGGTCAAATTAGTTTGAAAATATTCAGCTGGTCTAGAGTTATTATTGTCTAGTGAAATTATTGTCTAATGGCTGGTAGCAGCCAAAGTCAAGTCAGTTAAAAATAATAACCACAGAACTGTTAGAAATAGCATTGGTCTGTGCAGTGTTTACGCATCAAATAACAACTATGGAAAGTTTCCACTAATTGTACTGATATAAATAAACCTTCTTAGTTCTTATATTAGCATAATATTGTAAAACCAGGCTTATTAACTTATCTGAAACAATAGCTACAATAACTTTTAACAAATCAAAAAATTTTATAGTGCAAATGAGATGAGTTGGAGGGAAAAATCGGAAATAAAAAACAAACAAAAAATCAAAAAAGTTGATTTTTAAGCTTGATTTAAATCAAAACAACCCTGGATAAAATGATTCATAATATGACATTGTCAACATACATGTAATATTATTATCAGGATAGGTACGGGACTCACCTCAAGTCATTCAATCATCTCTCAATTTTATTTTTTATTTCTGAGTACATAATAAACAGATATTGAATATTAGGAATTAATATCAATTAAATTTTATTTAATATAAACTCCCCACCCCACAAGCCTTGCGTAATTCCATGAAAGGAAACTGAAAAAGATGATAAATTGCAGGGTTTGTACACCTTTCAGTATTTGAAATTCCATGACTTTTCCATGACTTTCCATGACTAAAATTAAGAAATTCCATGACCTCCAAGAATCAATAGCTAGGTAGGTCAAAGACAGTCAAATTTGTTTCAAAATGTTCAACAGCATATAGTGAATCATATGAAATTCACTTTATCTAGGGCAAAGGGTCAACATGTGAGAATATCCGGTACATTTTTAATAAAATCTGAGGTTTTCACATAAAAAATTGATGAATAAAAATTCTGAATGGATGTTCTAGAGCCTATGATCATACATGTAGTATCCTTTCAGCCTAACATGGTTGAAATCGGTCAAAATGGTAAGAAGCAATATGGCCATTTCTAGTAAAGGTTTTGACCCAAAAAATTCTCTATTAACCCTTTAACACTCATATCAGCCAAAGTCGGCTTCTGTCACGCGTGGTCTTGAGAGATGTCCATTTGCAGACCAAGAGAAGATTATTGTTGAACATTTTTTATAAAATAGTCTTCACTTGGTCTGCAAATTGACATTTTTTTTTTTAATTAAAAAAAATTTTGAACAAATTTAAGGCTTAGAGCCGAGGCTTCTATTTGGACAAGGTGTTCAAGAACAAATTTAAATCCAATCCCTAAAATTGTTACTTTCGCAAATATGTTGCGCACTAATAGATAACATGCATGGGAAAATTTGACAAAATATGAGCCAAAAAAGCCTTATACATGTATATACCACGCAATCAGTTTAGAAATATTGCAAAACATATTTTTCAGACGAACGAAAATTGGTAACTTTACCGCTAGATTCAAAATAATAATAATCCTTTATCGGCTAAATATCTTGTTATTCTTTTAATATTACCAAGTATATTTCATACTTTAACCGTAATAGAACGCATAAAACCATCTTTGAGCAAGAAATACGTTCAATATACAGGGGAATCTCCATACACTAGTGAGACCGAGATATTATCGCCATCTAATTATCATAATGTAACCAATTCGGCCGGGACGAAATCGCCCTAGTGAACAAAAATCTTGCCACTAAATATACTGCCGAATGCATACGCTGAGTAGGAAATAGTGAATTTATTGCTCAAATTGTTTTTAAAACATTCTCTTCTGTACATATTTATTATTAATTTGGGATATTCGCATTCGCGGCGTTACAAAACCCGTTTTTATTTGGGAGGCCTCCTTCCAGTCCAGATATAGTTTCAGTGGAATGTCTCCAATCACAAAAGAGTTTAATATGGCCTACCAACATAAGAAGGGATTTAACTTCATTTAATTTCTTACGTTGTTTTGGGTCATTTTATTTTGGTTGGACATATGACTTTGATAATGAATGAAATCCTGTGCTCGCCGCGATAAAGATATGGAAATGTGTATTTCCGAGCTTTATTTCCCCATTTCACATTTGTATGCCATCAGATTTTATTTTTATTTAGGGAGATTATCATTTTCCATGACTTTTATCAAATTGACAAATTTCCATGACTTTTCCAGGCCTGGAATTTAGATTTTCAAATTCCATGACTTTCCAGGATTTCCATGACCCGTGCGAACCCTGTTTATTGAGGGAGGGCTGTGGTCGGCCTACATACGGCAGAAGTAAGCATAGGAAGTTCTTAAAACATACTGGTATGACCATCCCCCGTTAAGGGCCATCTTGGTCATTACCAAGACATGTGCAACTTACCACTATCGTATACTTATTGCTTGAAACCAGATTTCAACATTTTAAGAATTGATGGGATGGATAATTTAGAATAAGCCAAAAATGTTAAAAATGACACTTCACAAATTGTTAATACAAAACAAAGTGGGGCCCCCTTAGAGTTCCATAATTTGTAAAGTAATGAAAAGAAGCGAAAGTTGTGTAATTAACACAGGGTGATTGCGATGAAATGAAACAAAGTCAGATGAGTTAATGACAAGGAACACAGACCCTACCAAGGCTGAGACGACGAAATTGCCAATCGAAGAGAAATTAGGTGACTGAGATATGGCCAAAGATGCAAAAAGGAGGTGGCTGGACTGTCATCTTATAAATAGCAATTAATAAGTGTTTTGGGACTTCCAGTCAGCAACCGTCATTATGTCATCAATGGAAGAGCCATTATAAAGGACACATGCAGTATCCATTCCCCTGACGATATAAGCTTTGACCCCCAGTGATATATTTATCAACTGGGGTGGTTAACTTATGGCAGAAAATAATCATCTCAACTATCAATCTAGATGATCAATACATACACAGCATAAGTAACCCAAAGGCGCTGATCATCCGTGCAGTCGAGAGAAGTACATAAACGATAGTTCTGAGGGATCAAACTGGACACCAGGAAAATCGCATGGGGACATATTAGCGAGATTCCTGATGACGATCGCTCACACACACACACTGATGTTTAATAGATTGAGACTTGAGAGAAATTTTATGTGAGGAATTAAGGAGACAAATACCAAGAACTTGAAACCGGACAGCTTTTGCAGATAATGCATGAATCTTTAATCCCTTAAGAAAATGATAGAATGAAGAAAGTTTGATGTTTCAAGCAAATAGATGTTAGATGATTGAACTGAATGCCTTCGAAGACTAGCAAAATTAGTGATAGATTCCAAGATGAAAGCGGATTCTTCATTGGATGAAGAACCAGGAAACTAGAGACAATTTACCTATGATACAAAGGTAGTGAGAGTAATCAGTATGTTTGTAATTAGTAAGAAAAAATATGAACGTCAAAGAAATAAGAAATCGGCCATCTGAGCTACAGAGCAATCGATTGAATGAGAGTAAAGCCATGTCAAAATTTTTAATTGAAACTCGAAAAGATTCGATTTTATTAACTCGAAATGATTCGAGTTGATTGACAGAGAAAATGATCCAAAAATTGCTTAGCTCTAACAGAAACGTGAAAATAAAGAGATGGGTACCTGGATACAACTTTCAAAGTGAGATTGAAAAAAACCTGGGTTCTGGTGAACGAACCTCCTCTCCAAAAAAGAGGGTCCTGCGAGAGGAGAATCAGGGGAGAGAAGCCCACTAGAAGATGCAACATAACTGAAAACAAGACTTTGATGGCTGGAACAGGCATATGAGAAGGACTAGATACCACTGGAAGTTAACTTTTTGTATGTATGGTACTTGAATTATTGTGCTGAAATTTATGAAAATTAGTTTCATAAATTTCTACATTCAATCAAGCAATTAAAAGTATTATGTATGTCTTATAATGTCAATTTTAAAGGTGTTGCTAAAAGAGTTGCATAAGATGACTAATTGCTAAAGTAATTTGACTCAGGGTTGTTGCTGTCTAAACAGCAACCAATTTTGATTAAATTATTTTTAAAATGATCATCCGAATTTACAGGGAATTACTTGAGTAATAATCAAATTCTGGAACTTGGAAATGAAAGGGATAATTAATTATGTTTATTATGGCTCTCTACCTGCTGTTATGTAAAAGCTATTGCTTTTTATTGACATGGCGATGAATGGACAGATGAGAGCTGAAAGTTGTGTGCAAGGAGAGCGATAGACAGAAGATAGAGTGGGTGGTCTACACTGAATAAAAATGGTAACTGCTAAATGTATAAGTACAACTGATGATTATTGAAGGATGAAATTTTACTGAAAAACAAGTTATTTAACATTTAGTCTGAGTTCTTGTTCTTATATAAAAAGTATTTTGCCAGCTGTTGGGCTGTCAATCAGCCAGCCAACAAGTAGTACTCAACCAATCAATCAATCAGTCGATCCATCAGTGACTGAGCCAGCCAGTAATCAGCTCGCTTACTAGACTGTTAATTGCGCTAACAGTCAATCAGCCAATCCATCAGAGTCATACTAAGATAGACATTTATATCAGTCCATTGGACAGTTGTTCCATCTGCATAAAAGTGTACCTTAATCAATCACACCGTGACTATCAAATAAGGAAAACTTTAAACATAAGGAAATAAACAAACTCAAATAAAACTCTCACCATTTCAGTCTTAACGAAAATGGCGGGATGTGCTTGTAAATGGTCTTCGTCTTTTTTTAGTTAAAATTGTGATATTACGAAAAATGAGGCCGCTGCACTATGATCCTTTAAATAAAATGAAGTAAAAGTGGACTCAGATTTCCAGCCTGTCTTCGCCTAAAGAGCCAGCGAAAAGAGCAAAGAAGGTAGCCAAATTTTATCCGTCTTAATATTTTGTGGATAAAATTTGCATATGGCTGTATAACTCTGGATATGATATAAAATACTTTGAATACAATTTAACTGAATGTAGTCTGTAATAACTGTCGGTCAAATTAGTTTGAAAATATTCAGCTGGTCTAGAGTTATTATTGTCTAGTGAAATTATTGTCTAATGGCTGGTAGCAGCCAAAGTCAAGTCAGTTAAAAATAATAATCACAGAACTGTTATAAATAGCATTGGTCTGTGCAGTGTTTACGCATCAAATAACAACTATGGAAAGTTTCCACTAATTGTACTGATATAAATAAACCTTCTTAGTTCTTATATTAGCATAATATTGTAAAACCAGGCCTATTAACTTATCTGAAACAATAGCTACAATAACTTTTAACAAAACAAAAAATTTTATAGTGCAAATGAGATGAGTTGGAGGAAAAAATCGGAAATCAAAAACAAAAAAGTTGATTTTTCAGCTTGATTTAAATCAAAACAACCCTGGATAAAATGATTCATAATATGACATTGTCAACATACATGTAATATTATTATCAGGATAGGTACGGGACTCACCTCAAGTCATTAAATCATCTCTCAATTTTATTTTTTATTTCCGAGTACATAATAAACAGATATTGAATATTAGGAATTAATATCAATTAAATTTTATTTAATATAAACTCCCCACCCCACAAGCCTTCCCCACTTGCGTAATTCCATGAAAGGAAACTGAAAAAGATGATCAATTGCTTCATATATAACAACACAACTGTTATTTAAGAGAATCATTTTTCTAGAAAGGAAGATATTTCTATTTTAAAGTGACCATTTTTCGTCTCAGAACTGGACACAACAGACTAAACCAACACATGTGTACAGGCGGTTCCACCTTACGACATCGCCCGCTTGTCCTTGTGGAGAAGCAGACCAGACCACAGAGCACATACTTCAATGTTGCAGTACGTATCAGCTGCTGAGAGAAGAGATCTGGCCTTTGTCAACCTCTCTTCTTGAGAAGCTGTATGGGCCTGTGGAAGAACTGCAGAAAACCACAGATTTCATCTTGAGAACGGCTCTCCAAGTGTGATACTAGCGATCGAAAAGAAGAAAATGAAGGTACGGAACTCACCTCAAGTCATTCAATCATCTCTCAATTTTATTTTTTATTTCCGAGTACATAATAAACAGATATTGAATATTAGGAATTAATATCAATTAAATTTTATTTAATATAAACTCCCCACCCCACAAGCCTTCCCCACTTGCGTAATTCCATGAAAGGAAACTGAAAAAGATGATCAACTGCTTCATATATAACAACACAACTGTAATTTAAGAGACAAATTTTTCTAGAAAGGAGGATATTTCTATTTTAAACTTTACAGATGCCCTCTCAACCTAGTTGAATCCATAATTTATATATATTTTATTACTGAATAAATAATCTTGAATCTTCAATCACCTTTAATTGAAATTTCAACCCATTTCTGAACTCAATATAATTCATACACTTATCAGTAACGTGGCATTTATAAATATAAAATTTTGTTAATAAGAGTAAATAATTAATATGGGGATAATGAGGCGCGCCGCGAAGAGTTATCTCCCCAGAGGGCGTGCGTTGTGAGGCATAAATATACTTCCGCGTTTATCAATGGCGTGTATAGTAACAACGTCAGAGTACCGTATCATTGCGTAACGCAAAGCCGTTTTAGGTAATAAAATGCCGTTATATTGTTGTGTTCCTGCCTGTAAAGTTAAAAGAGGTGGAAATCGATTCCCGAAAGAAGCAGATATGCTATGTAAGTTGCGAATATCCGTGAAAGAATCGATACGGTGACACGCAAACTGTGGATGTCGAGATCGACTGAACTCGTTTACAGTGATCATATAGGCCTACATACATATTACACCGGAGTGGTTCAAAGAAACTCTAACATGTATGCTTAAATAAATTTATATTGTGATATTTTATTGTCCACATTGTCAAATACATGAACAAATGGCATCTATATCGGACACGTTCTTGCGACCGCCAGTTATCATCCCAGGTTGTGGCTATTAAAGGGTGGTCTCTTAAGACAAGCCAATAAATATGTCATGAATACCAGAGTTTCTTTAAAAACCAATGGTCTATCAGTAAACCTGTTTTAACCGTTTAATGCTAAAATTAGTTCCAAAAAAATTATATTTTCTCATAGAAAATATCCAGTAGGGTAGGCCTACAAAGAAAATTGTTTTAGAAAATTTTCAAGGGAATGGCTCGCTGCAGGTGGACCGTTACATATATTATAACATTTAACATCAGCCATTAATCACAGGTACAGCATAATGTATACATCATAGGAGGTGTTACCCCAATTTTTCATTGTCAAGACTTACACACATTAATTTCCAAATCCATTTAAGAAATGTATTTGAATCTCTATTAAGAGACCATCTGCCTTAAGAGACCACCTTTTAATTCTCCCATGGGAGGTCTCTCAATGCAGGTTTGAAAGTATGTCATCAATTTGGTTTGTTAGCACTGATGTCATCCATTTTCAAATAAACATTTTTCAAGATCACTTGATAAAGCAAATAAGAATGCTTGCATAGTCAATGTCCATTTGCAGGTTAAGAGACTCTTTAAAAAAAATTTCTACTGGAATGACTGGCTAAGTTTTCTAAAATAGTCTTCTCTTGACTGGCAAATGGACATTTCTCAACAGAACTGCAAAATCAACCTCTGCAGTGGTATTGAGGAATGGTTATTTGTAGCACAATAGAAAAGTAATTTTTGTAAATTTATCACACGAATGACTTGCTCGCATGCCAGTCATTCCAGTTGTAAATTTTCAAAAATAGTCTTCTCTTCACCTGCAAATGAACATTTAATTAAGCAAATATTTACATTTTTGATCAAATTTAGCCATTATAGCATTAAAGCAGTGATCTGTATGTGAAAAAGGCCTTCAGATCACAGAATCAGTGGTTATTTCTAGCCCTATTGAGATGATCCATTGTTGGCCAGTAGGATCCAAGCAAATTAGTTCCGAAATTATCATAAACTTACCTTACTGTTGTCTTGTTTAAAAAAATTAAATTTGGCCAACCAGATAATGAGTCTCTATATGCCAGAAAACAAGATGTTTTATATATGATGTATGCAATGCCTTGTTCAATATTTTGAGACCAACTTGACTGTGAGTTATTGTTGCTTCCTATGCCCTATTAGTTTGAAGTTATTCAAGAGCTTTCATGTATATATGTCTAGAAATTGAGACATGGGCATTACATATGTTAAAGGGTTAAAAGAAAAAGTTGACAGATGGAAAGTGACCACCGCATAAGCTCAGCGCGGCCCACCCCTTCTGGACAGTTCAGCTAATAATGTGTCTGATCTGTTTTCTAATTATTTTACAGGTACCTCCTGTAAGCACCTGTAAGGTACTGTTTCAAATTTGTTCAACTTTGACACTCCATCTACACCATATGCCAAGGGAGGACAAGAAAGTACACAAAGAAATAGGAAACTAGTTACGGATGTGATGGGTGCCAGTCTAGATATTGGAAATGAAGTCCTCAGGGAGACAATGGAGGAAGGTGAAAGTACTTCATCTATCAATGACAACCACTTCCTGTGTGGTTAGCTGTCAAGTATGACCTTCTTTCTGACAGAGTTTGTATTCGATAGAGAGATTTCACGACAATCTTGATGCAATCAAATTTAATACAGGCTTTGATAATTATGACCATTTTATGCGCAGTTAAGACTTGTGAATGATAATATTTGCTCAATTATGACTTGTGAATGATAATACATGTATTTGCTCAATTAAGACTTATGAGTGATGAAATTTACTTAATTGTGACATATTAGAGATGAAATTTTCTCAACTGTGAGCTAGACATGATGAAATTTGCCCAATTGTGACTTTTCAATAATAATATTTGCTCAGTTATGACTTGTGAATGATAATATTTGCTCAGTTGTGGCCTGTGAATGATAGTATTTGCTCAGTTGTGACTTATGAATGATAATATTTGCTTACTTCTGCCTTATGAGTGATGAAATTTGCTTAATTGTGACATATTAGTGATGAAATTTGTTCAGTTGTGATTTATGAATGATGAAATTTTCTCAACTGTGAGCTAGAACTGATGAAATTTGCCCAATTGTGACTTATGAATAATAATATTTGCTCAGTTATGACTTGTGAATGATAATATCTGCTCAGTTATGACTTGTGAATGATAATATTTGCTCAATTATAACTTGTGAATGATAATAGTTGCTCAATTGTGACTTATGAGTGATGAAATTGACTTAATTGTGACATATTAGTGATGAAATTTGCTCAGGTGTGATTTATAAGTGATGAAATTTTCACAACTGTGAGCTAGAAGTGATGAAATTTTCCAAATTGTCACATATGAATGATAATATTTGCTCAGGTATGACTTGTGAATGATATTTAATCAATTGAGACTTATGAATGATGATATTTAATCAATTGAGACTTGTGAATGATGGTATTTAATCAATTGAGACTTGTGAATGGTGATAATTAATCAATTGAGTCTTGTGAATAATGATATTTAATCAATTGAGACTTGTGAATGATGGTATTTAATCAATTGAGACTTGTGAATAATGATATTTAATCAATTGAGACTTGTGAATGATGATATTTAATCAATTGAGACTTGTGAATGATGGTATTTAATCAATTGAGACTTGTGAATGGTGATAATTAATCAATTGAGACTTGTGAATGATGGTATTTAATTAATTGAGACTTGTGAATAATGATATTTAATCAATTGAGACTTGTGAATAATGATATTTAATCAATTGAGACTTGTGAATGATGATATTTAATCAATTGAGTCTTGTGAATGATGGTATTTAATCAATTGAGACTTGTGAATGGTGATAATTAATCAATTGAGTCTTGTGAATAATGATATTTAATCAATTGAGACTTGTGAATGATGGTATTTAATCAATTGAGACTTGTGAATAATGAAATTTAATCAATTGAGACTTGTGAATAATGATATTTAATCAATTGAGACTTGTGAATGATGATATTTAATCAAGTGAGTCTTGTGAATAATTAAATTTAATCAATTGAGACTTGTGAATAATGATATTTAATCAATTGAGACGTGTGAATGATATTTAATCAATTGAGTCTTGTGAATAATGGTATTTAATCAATTGAGACTTGTGAATGGTGATAATTAATCAATTGAGACTTGTGAATGATGGTATTTAATCAATTATGGATCTATGAGCCATATCTCAGAAACTGCTTGTCTGATTTTCTAAAATTTTACCACAACAAAGAGTGTGGTCGTATACTAGATGTCGCCAATGTTGGCCGGGCATGATCTAAAGAAATCCAGAAAGTGTGAACAAATTTAGGAAATCCTATTGGTTTTAAAAACTTGCGGATACTGGCATTTCATTATATAAATAAAGAGTATAGGCCTATATTCATTATTCCAGAGTTTCAGCTCTGTATCATATGTTATAAGGTTAAATATAATTGTATATTGATCATAGGATGCATCTATTTAACCCTTTAATGGCTAAATTTAGTCAAGACCTTAATATCAAAACATTTGCTTATTGAATGTCCATTTTCGGGCCAAGAGAAGAGTATTTTTGAAAATGTGCCATTGAAATGACTGTTTCGGTTATCAAGCAAGGCATTCCAGTGGTACATTTCCAAAGGTTCTGTTCGCTTGTCCTGCAAGTGAGCATTTCTCAAGACCACTCCAGAGGCTGGTTTTTGCCCTGACCAGTAAACTGTTGAAAGGCATGCAAGCACGTAGGCAAGCAGGCAGGCAGGCAGACAGACAGGAAGGTAGATAGATAGAAAGATAGAGAGTATCCATCTCTACCAGCAAACAATAGGGAAGTAAGCAATAGGGAAGTGAGGCTATGTATAGGCTGGATAGATAGCTAATCCATACTATGACGTAAATGGTTGTTACTGCAATACATGATGTGCCACCATGAGAATAAGATTGGTCATACACAGGGCTGGTGTGGGGGGGGGGGGGGGGAGGAGTAGAAACTATTGTTGTATTTAGTAGGCCACAACGACCTTTCTTGCTTGATTAATGAAAGTTACCACTACTAAATTCTCCCCATGGACTTTCACAATAGCTCAGTTCAGAACTTGTAACACATTTAATACACTTCTAGCAAAGCATGCATGTAATGGATTGGATTGTATATACTTGGTAGGCCTTATAAAAAGTTATACATAATGTGGTCTATGCATACATGTATGGGCACTACAATCCATCCCCAGCGCTAATACTGGTAGAGATGGATACACCCAGAGTTGCCCTTATGCGTCCTTTTGCGCGTATATACGCATAAAAATGGCAGAGGGACGCATACAAATTAACCCTCTGCGTCCCCGAGGACGCACGCACGAGGGACGCAGTGAAAAAGTGTAACGGAAACTTTGGTGTGTGCTTAATTATCGATTATATTATCATGTGTGTATATTTACTTGTGCATGTTTTTACTTTAAAAAATATACCTAATGTATTGTGTGTTCAATAAAAACGAACTTACTGCGTTGTTTAAGACTATGATTTGTTGTATGTTTTCTTGCACAACTCAAAGTTGTTAATGCCCACAAATCAGATTCATCCACCACATTTAATTGTAAACACAATCCCAAAATCATCCTTAGTATTCCATTTGATCTAATTTTTATAAGTAAAGAGTTTACAAGCCCGATGTTAGTCGCCTTGTTCGGCCTACAAATTGCAAAAATACCCGCCATGTTTCTGTCTGTTGTGCTAATCGTCAGTATGACGTGTCAGTATTTGATTGGATAACAGCGGAATCGCCCTCTAGAGGAACTCACGCTTGAGAAATCCAATACAACTGATCAAGCGTATACAAACGTGTCTGGGCGTCTTAACCCTTTCACAGCTTAGAACATTAGACAGATCACAACGTTGTTATCACTAATCTGCTGAATATTGTGAAATTAATTTGCGCATGCCTACTTGCCTAAAGCAGCAATGACCTACAGGCAAAATATTTTTTTCTATTTACTTATCAAAATATCTAAATGGATGAAGGAATATATGGAAGATATTGTGATATCTTTTACATTTGAATGGTCATTTGACGGATTAGCGGCGATGTCTTTGTATTGCTGTTTCAATAACGGTATCAATACGCGCTATAAGCCGTCTTTTATTTAGCAATAGCGGCTGATTGATTGATTGACTGATCGATTAGTGTTTTATAATGTTTAGCAATACTAGATTGTTAGGTGTTCCCAATTTCTCAACTAAAAAGCTCATCCCAGCAGCGATGTTCAACGATATCATCGATCTACAGGTAGGCATGCGTTAAAATATAGATTTTTTTCCCAAACAGCGTGTAGCTCAAAGCTCTCCGATACAAGCGTCCTTATTGGATACACGCTAATGCGTTATCTATGCTTCAACCAATCAGCAATTGCGTTACATAGTTACTCCCTATGAATTAGACATATCCGGCTATTGGCTGATATATTTTCAGTAATTACGCAGTTTAATCTGATTTTTACAGATTATGTTTGATAAATTATTGTTTAGTCTGATCTTAACCTATGTATTCCACTATATTTGGTCATTCCAGTTAAATTATAAAAAATACACCCGCATTATATCGAAGTAGGTCAAGTCGTCCTTTAGCAAACTCGCCCCAGATACTCGTAATTTTTCAATTCGTCCAAGATCAAGTTAGGGTTTAATAGAAAAATTAATGCAGTGGTCTTTGCTAATTACTATTGTCGTGGTCTTTGGAAATGTTAATCATACAAGGTTGTCAATGTAGGTTGGTTGGTTTATCAGACAACAAACAAGTACAGTGCTTTAAGTTATTGTGTATTGACATGCAGTTCAAATGTTATTAGTTAAATATACAAGGGCCACTTCAATAGATCAATTTTAGCCACCATTGTAGATCACAGAATACAAATTTTTGAAAATGTACCACTGGAATGACTGGCACTGTTTTCAACATGTTTAATAACGTGCTTTACAATTAGATCAATGTGTTGTGTTTATTTTAAGAAAAAAACATGGGACCCACATATTTCAGATGAGGACCCCATGGGACCCCCAGATTTTACAATGGGACCCCCAAATCTGAGGGTGTGGGGTCCTTGGGACCCCCAAAAATCAGATGTTGTGGGCAACACTGGATACACCGCAAAATTTTTGCAACCCCCCCCCCCCCACTTAATCATAGAGACGCTCCTGCTTGTCAATTTACACTATCGCCTCATTTACAAGTGGATTAAATAACGCACCGATGTCTGATTAGTGATTAGTGATTACTTGACAGCGGCGACATTTATGTCTCGTTCCGAAGATGATGCCTTAAATCACGGAAACGTAGAACGACGTTTGAAAATGTCGAGTTTGGACACTATTAAAGTCATTGTTAAATATATATTGCCAATAATGATACGGTATTAAACAAAGCAACTACAATCAGCGTATATACGAACTATAACTACTTAAATAGACAAGATACGAATAACAAAAGTACAAACTCGCGTAATGGCAAACATGACCGCATTAGAGAGGATGCCTCACAACGCACCAACGCCGCCTGGCGGCTGTTGCAGCGGTGCGCCCCATTGGAGCATATCCAAAAATTATTATTTCCTCCATCGCTCTTATAGTAAAATTTACAGTATTTTCTATTCTTTTTATTCCATTAAAGACAGAATACCAGAAATCTAAAGTAAGAGGACAGTTATAAATATAGTGAACTATAGTATATCTTCAATTATATTTGGGCATCTTTGTCTCTTGTTTGTAATGTACTGTGATATATATTTGTAAGGGGTCCATCATTTTATAGGCATTGCTTTGGATGGACTGCCTGTAGTATCTGTTTACATGTACATAAATCGTGAAATAAATAATATTGAACTTGAACTTGAAAAATAGGATGATGATAGGTTTACTACATGGGCTTTCAGTTTGCCACGAAATTTGGTTAAAACACTATAAATAAAATTATCTATGTTTTCAATGTCTACAGCATTTTAATAAGTAAGGCACTTAATTCTATGATGCTTTTTCCGTCATACGAAGAAAGCGGCAAAATTAAATAACACAAATAAACGTGAGTTACCACTTTTCGTGAGGGGTAAGAATAGTTATAACCGGTAAAATGGCATTACGCTTACGTACTTATCAGAATGGAATTCATCAGCAACAAATGATGATAATAACTGTTTAGCACGCATCAAAATATTTCCTGTCATATTTCTATAATTTACTGAAGAACTCAATGTTCTTTTTCTGTGTAAATTGTTGTTGTTGTTCGTATATCCCTCCTCCTCATCATCATCAACCGAAAATCAATAGTGACCTAATTCATAGTTTCGCACATCCGAGAATCTTGAGATCGGCCGCCATTAAAGTTGTGGCAAACTTACCACATGCTAACGAGGACTGCTAAGACTCAAGATTCAATATTATTTATTTGCTGCTTGGATGCCAATTTACATATTTTCAATACATGTTGTCCGCAGAAGCATTGCGAGATTCAAGAATCATAATTGGAGGGGGGCGGGGTGGGGGGGGGAGGAAGGGGATGGGGTCATGCATGCTAATTACCCCCAGCTCAACCCATAGGTTGCTATTTAGTAGTAGCACGTGTTGAGGTGCGTCAGATTGAAGGAAGCAGTAGTCACAATAGCTGTAATAGTGCATTATGGTGGAGTAGTAGTAGTAGTAGTAGTAGTAGTAGTAGTAGTAGTAGTAGTAGTAGTAGTAGTAGTAGTAGTAGTGGGTGGCTGTTATGATAGTAGCGATGGCAATGATACAGGAGTGTGTGATCTTAGTTATCTTGGCATTGTGTTTTTTAGATCTAGTATGTATTGAGTATGCTAGTTTTAATTATGTCTTTGTATGATTTTAGTGCTAGTATTTTTTTGCGTGTGTGTTTATCTATGCTATTCCATGCTTTGACGATACCAACTGAAATTCTACGTTTCCCTCTGTCTGTTCGTGTGTATCTAATGTGGAGATCATGTGTGTTCCTAGTGTTATATGTGTGGATTTCGATGTTGTTTGCAAAGCTGTGGGTTATAGATTTAGGTAGGATTTTGTGATGAAAGGCTCTGGAAATGTTGATCATCTGTGACTTGCCTATGTCTGTGAGTTTAAGAGGTTTTTGTGTTTTGAAGATGTTTTGACCCTTTGCTGTTTTTGAGAACATTTTAATGCATTTTTTCTGCATGCTTTGCAATTTTGTTAATTTGTTTTTTTGTGTGTTAGTCCAGATGGCATTGCAGTATGTTAGGTGTGGAAGAATCAATGTGGAATACATGGTTTTAATGGTAGCTTGTGTTAGGTATGGCTTTAGTCTTTGAATGACCCCCATGCCTCTTGCTACTTTAGCTGTGACTACCTCAATTTGTTTGTCCCAGGTCAGGTTCTTGTCTAGATAAACTCCTAAAAATTTAGCAAGAGGAGCTTCTTCAATTTCTTTTTTATTAATATAGATTTTTGGAATACTATTGTTTCTTGATTATCTAGACTTTGAAAATAGCATGTAGTTTGTTTTATCAACATTTAATGATAGCTTGTTTACTTTGAACCAGTTAATAACTTCTTCCATTTCTTGATTTACTCTTTGTGATACTATATCTAAGTTTTTGGTGGAGCAAAAGGCATTGGTGTCAGCGGCAAACAGTATTAGTGACACCGTGTGGCAAATTTTGGTCAAGTCATTCACATAGAGTAAAAACAGCAGAGGGCCAAGAATTGACCTCTGAGGAACACCACAGGTTAATTTCCTGTTTTCAGAACAGGTTGCATTAAATAGCACGCATTGTGTTATATCAGTTAAATAGCTCTGAAACCAGGCAAGTGCACATCCTCGGATTCCGTAATAGGCAAGTTTTCCTCATAATATATTGTGATTGATAGTATCAAAAGCTTTTGAAAGGTCCAAAAAGATGCCCAGTATATGTTCTTTCTTTTCAATTGATTCAATTATTTTTTCTGTCATTTCAACTAGTGCGAGCATTGTTGAGTGTTTCTGGCGGAATTCATACTGTGAAGCGTACAAAATTTCCTTTTTTTTCTAGATAATTGATTAATCTATCATACATTAATCGCTCCATTAATTTAGAGAAAAGTGGAAGTATTGAGACAGGCCTGTAATTTGTGAAGTTGGACGAGTCTTTTGCTTCATATATTGGAGTGACACGTCCAAATTTTAGTTTTGATGGAAATATGCCTTGTACTAGTGATTGATTGCAGATATGGTTGAGTAGCGTTAGTAAATCAAATATGCAGTGTTTGAAAATGCTCCATTTAAACCCATCTACGCCAGCACTTTTCGCAGGATTAAGTGAATTAAGTATAGTGATGATTTCTTCATTGTTAACACGATAAGCCAAAAATGAAGAGGATTGATAAGCGGAAGTATCTGTGAGGTAATCACTGTATTTAATTCCTGATGTAGATATTATTTTCTTTGAGCGATCTGGACCTATATTAACAAAATATTGATTGAAACTGTTTGCAATTTCATTGTTATCCGTGATTACCTTATTATTGTAGAGAAACTGGGTCTGTTGTGCTTTTCTATTGTTTTTATTCAAAAGTGATTTTATGATTTTCCATGTTTCATTTATATCATTTTTGGATTGCTCAAATTTATTCTGGTAATAGTTCTTTTTTTATGTTTTTATTATTTAGTCCAACTTATTTCTATAGTTTTTAAACTTTGTCTCATTATACTTTGTTTGACATTTTATAAATGTCAAATAAAGTTGCTGTTTTTTTATGACAGGCAGACATCAATCCTCTTGTCAGCCATGGTTTAGTAGGGTTGTGCTTGAATAATTTCTTTTCTTTCATGGGGAAACTGTGCTCAAAGATGTTACTGCATATGTTGTGGAGCTTGGTGTAGGCATCATCACATGACTATATCTAGGCACTTTGTTCCAGTCTACCTCAGACATGGCCCTTTTAAATTTTTCAATGTTGACCTGATTCATTTCCCTACACTTAATTTTTTCGTTTTTAAATGGTCTACTGTAGTTTGCCTGTTTTTCGAGGATAGAAATTGGTAGGTGATCTGATGTGTCTGTTACGAAAATTCCTGAATGTGTTTTGTTGATGAAACTGATATTATTACTGAATATATTATCAATAGTTCTAGCTGAACTCTCAGTAATTCTGGTCGGCTTAGTTATGTTTGGATAAAGGAATGTGCATTTAGAAAATTTGTAAAACTTTGTGAATGAGAGCAGTTTTGTTCCATCAGGTCAATATTGAAATCACCCATGAGGTAGACCGTTTTGTTTTCTTTTTGAATATCATCTAAGGTTGCTCCTAGTAGGTCAATAAATTTTCTTTTGTCTCTGTTTGGTGCACTATAGATAGTGCCTATAAATTAATTTTTTGCTTTTTCTGTTGGGATTTCTATAAACAATGATTCCAAATTTGGGTCCAGAACGGAAAGATCCTCACGCTCATTGTACTGAATATTATCCTTGATGTACATGCCTACACAACCACCCTTTTTAATTTTTCTGTGCTTTTCAATAAACGTGTAATTTTTTAATATTTACAAGGTTAGTAGGTGAAGTTGCTTTTAGTCATGTCTCAGTAATTCCAATAATTCCAAATTCATGTGCGCTCAGTTCTAGAAGGCAGCTTAACCTATCAATGTTCTTCAGGAGTGATCGTATGTTGGCATGCAAGAGTGAAAAGGTGACATGTTCCTTAGATGCTATTAAATTGTCATTGAATGTTTTTTGTAGAATGTAGTCACATGATGGTGGTGTTATGTTTAGGTTTGTTCTGTTGTCAGTCAGGTTTGTTTTGCATGTATTTAGTGTAAATGGGTTTATAATTTGCTGGTCTATGTGTTCCATATGGTTGTATTTGCAATGTGGATTTAGAATTGCAAGCATATAGTGTGTATCATTGTCACAGTGATTAAAGGGGAACAGTGATTTGTTGCAGTTGATGCACCACCATGATTTGTTATTGGTTTCAAGATGGGTGTAGTCAGAAATTTTGAGCTTGGAGCATTTCAAGTGAATCCAGGTATTACATAAATCGCATAATAGTGCTCTGTGGTTCTTTTTTACTGGTTTCCTACAGGTTGAGCAAGGGAACCTGGCAGGCATTAGGGTTTGGCAGGGGAAGATTGGAGAATGAAGAGAAAGGATAGATGACACCCAGGTCTAGGTAGTCAATGGACTACGGTGTGGCTTCCTCATCTTGACACGGTAACTGTATTGATGTTTGATAGCAGCAATTGTGGAAATATGGTGTTAATGCTTACGCCAGACACTCCTTCAGGCCAGCTGTTGAATATCTAGATACTAATCTGACTGAAGGCTGCTGTTGCCTTAGTCAGCAACAGCTTCCTGGCAACCCAGTTTTCAGAATATTCACCAGCCTCCCTATATAGTTACTTTGAAATTGGGATTCTGAATATATAAATCGATTTCAGCACACGCAAAATAGTAGGTTGAGCTTAGCTAGAGTTACCTGGTGGAGATGATATATACAGAGTACCTATACAAGTTATCGCATAACATTGAAATAATGCAGTGGATAGAATAATCAACACAAAACAAAGATAACCTTGGACAACTTTGTAAAAATAGACATGAACAGAAAGGAGTAAATAATAGCTGGAGCTGAGCTATGGTTAGTTGGCGGTGATGGATTGTTGTCATTGCAAAAACATTGGCTAAAATAGTTCTAATTTGGCTAAGAGGAAACATGGGCAGCAATAGTCAGCTTAGTCATAGGTCAGCTGTTAAACATCTCAAAAACCTATTTTGGCTGTAAGCAGTTGCTACCTTAGGCAGTGTCAGCTTCCAGGCAATCCCGTTTTCAAAATATTCACCAGCCTACCTTATAGTTACTTTGATATTATTTTGATGTTGGGATTCTAAAAATTAAGGATTGTATATCAAGCGATTTCAACACACGTAATGAGTAGGCGGAGCTTAGCTAGAGTTACCTTGTGGTGATGGATGGTCTCAAATTAAAAGCACTAATATAGGCCAGATGTTGAGTGCCTTAGGCAGCAACAGCTTCCAGGCAGACTAACTTTTAAATAATCGCCAGGCTACCTGTATGGTTACTTTATATATTGAGTTTGTGGAAATTCTGGTTCCATGAAATATCAATCGATTCCAACACACGTATAGAGTAGGTGGAGCTTAGCTAGAGTTATCTGGTGGTGATGTATGGTCTCAGATTAGAAGCACTCATATATACCAGCTGTTGAGTATCTTGAGACTAAGTTGACTGGAAGCTGTTGCTGCCTTAGGCAGCAACAGCCTCCAGGTAATTCAGTTTTCAAAACATTCACCAGCCTACCTCTAAAGTTGCCTTGAGGCTTCACAATTTTCATCAGCTCATCTCTATGGTTTCCATTGAGATTGAGATTCTGGAAATTCAGTATTCAAGTAAATAAGTTGACTTCAGCACACATTAATAGTAGATGGAGATGAGCTAGGGTTACCTGTTGGTGCTGGAATGTTGACATTGGAAAGTATTGGCTAAAATAGCTATAATTTGGTTAAGAGAGAGTATGGACAGCAACAACTCCATGTCAGATTAGTCACATAATGTGTGTGAGGTCTGCAGGTGTTAGTATACATAGACAGAGAAGCTATACACGTTATCACAAAACATTGACATAATACAGTGGATAAGGTAATCAACTAAAACAAAGATAATCTTGGACAGCTCTATAAACAGACATGAGATAGAAAAGAACAGTCCACTTGGGCAAAATAAATATTGAAGCACGTTAGCTGGCAGCAAGGTTAAGTATTGACAAGTAAAAAGGAGTACTTATCAAAAGAAAGCAACACATAACATGCAGATATTACCATGACTTGACCTGTCTGACATCAGTACTCCTTATGATTCAGTGGCTGTAATATTCATAATCACCTATGAAGTAGAAGCAATAGTTATAGCATACATACACATACAGACATGTATGATGTATGGTTACTTGATCTTGAGATTCTGGAAAATCCGGATCCATAAAATATCAGTAGATTTCAACACATGTAAAGAGTAGGTGGAGCTTAACTAGAGTTATCTGGTGGTGATGGATGGTCTCAGATTAGAAGCACTAATCTAGGCCAGCTGTTGAGTATCTTGAAACTAAGTAAACTGAAAGCCATTGCTGCCTTAGGCAGCAACAGCTTCCAGGTAACTCAGTTTTCAAAATATTAACCAGCCTACCTCTATAGCTAGCTTGAAGTTTTTAAATTTTTTATCAGCTCACCTCGATAGTTTCCATTGAAATTGGGGTTCTGGAAATTCAGTATTCAAATATATAAATAAATGATAGCCTATAGTGGTGGCGGATACCTAACATTAAACATACATCAATCAATCAATCAATCAATCACATTCTGTTTCCTGTGAGAAGACTATGCTGGGCTGTAATGACAGATTACTATACACTTGCAATTATATGATACAATGATACAATGAAAGGACATCTAGCAGCAGGCCTCAGACCTCTAACATCAGGAATAACAAAGTTTGTCCAATCTATGTTTAAAAGAATTAATTGAAGGTGCGCTGATGACATATGATTTTTAAGCTATGGCCTCTTGTATTAGTATTTATGTTGTGGAGTTCAATGAACCCTGATGCTCCTTGGTCATATTTGTTATTGAGATGTTTATAAATCTCTATCATATCGGCACGTAATCTACGAAATGCCACGGTTGGTAATTTCAAAGTTTGTAGGCATTCACTTTATGATAGATGGCGTAGACCAGGAACGAGTTTGGTGGCTCGCCTTTGAACATTTTCTACAGCATTTATGTGTTTCTTCAAATGTGGGGCCCAGACAACAATAGCATATTCAATATGTGGTCTAACGAGGGCCTTGAATAGGTGGGTAAAATTATATTTATCTATATAGCTAAACGTACGTCCGATTAATCCCATGGTTTGCTTTGTTTATCTTTTCATTTATGTGCTGGTCGAAATTTAGCTTTTCATCGATTATTACACCAATATCTTTTTCAGCTGTGGAGTATGCGAAAGTATGACTGCATGAGTTCATTGTATAGGAGTGTGGTTCTGTTTTTTAGTAGCGATTCGTATATATTTGCACTTATCTGGGTGAAGTTTTAATAATGAATCATCCGTCCATGAACACATCGAATATATATATTTTTGCAGTGAAATACAATCTGTTCGATTAAAAATTGATCTGAAGAGTTTTGTGTCATCTGCAAACAGGAACATTTCAGAACCACAGCTAACTGCATCAGGAAGATCATTAAAATATATTATGAAAGAAGTGGTCCCAAAACAGAGCCTTGTGGTATGCCACTTGTGACCTGTGTTGTTTTAGAAGGGACCCCGTTAATTAATACCTGTTGCATTCTACCGGTTAAAATGATTATTATTGTTATCTAGATGGCTTTCTCTACCAGTGTGTGTACGTCACTTGTAGAAAAACCACATTGGACAAGACTTTAACCAGCCATGTATACACCATCAAGACTCACTATGAACTATAAATTGGATGCGCTGAAAGCATTGGCGAAAAGATCCGCAGTACAAATAAGCCAGACTGTTTAGTCCAAAGAAAGGGGACGAATATTGTGTTAGAATTTTCTACTGCAGCTTTTAAAGAATTTCGCAGAACTGTTAAACATTATCTGTTGAAGAATTACGTGGACAGAAAAGAAACCATCATAAAACATGACTGACAGAGTGTTCTCGTTGAAGAGGACTACAGAATTCACAATAATGCTGAAATACAGCTATACAGAGTCAATACATACCTCACTACAAATAAGGTACTGGTAAACAGGCACGATCTGAACCATTTTGTTGAAAATGGTCTAGAAGGGATATTAAAGACCATAAAGAATCATAACTATGCCCTGATGAATGACTACATCCGACAGCAATGTAGCATAGCACTGAATAAAATGAAGAATGTAGATTTATTCAAGAAACCAAGGAATTCTGATGGTCAGTCAATTAACCGAGTATCTAGATCCAAAAGCGTAAAATATATAGATATTGTAGCTGATATTGTGAGCCCAGCCAAGCAGATGTGTGCTATTGTCAACCGAGGAAATGACTCATCAGCTGCAGATAGTCTGATAAATCATGTATTATCCACTGAGCAACAGCAACACAGTTACCTGGAGGTGGAATTTGAGGATAACACACACTTGCCAGCTGTCAGTTATGTGATGGTGTTGTTTCAAACGCTGATTATGCGATAGAATGCACAACTTGTCAGTCTTGGACACATATTGGATGCTCAAACCTGAAACCAAATGACACAGTGAGAACTGCATCAGATGTATTTTTCAAGTGTCTGGCATGCTTAACCATTCATCAAACAAGTTTTACAGATGAGTCAACAGAACAAGCTATCTGCACACAGAAGGACAATATACCTAACCTAACTGAATTACACCTTGTCAGTCCAAAATAATGATCTGTAGGACAAGTAGGCTACCTACTCAGGTGTATGCCAATCCATCGGGAACAGAAATCAATAATAACGATCAAACTAACCTGACTGGTATTGGTGAAGAAATCATTCCGAAGGAAACATATGGGCATTCACCAGCAGTAGTGCTATCAGGCAATTTCAGAAACCATTAGATGATGACAATAGATTACGATCAGCTGAGCTTAAACACAAAGAGAAGATGTTGAATAGTAAAGAGAAAATGCTTCAAGACCTTGAACAGAAAGTTGCCGCCCGTGAATTCGAACTTAAGAGCAAGCTGGAACAGAGCTCATACTCTCATTCATTTATAGCAGTGTTGGAAAATAAAATTACTGAACTCAAGATGAGTAATCGTACTTTACTGCTAAAGCTAGCAGCTATGTCTGAGCAGCCACTGCATCCAGAGAGTTCCCTGCCAAACAATCAGGCCAAACTTAGTTCATCTCTTAACAACCAGTTTAATAACTGTGTGGCGCAGCACAATGCATCAGTATGCAACTGTTCTCTTAAAAAATTGAGTTCAAGAGTATCAGCCCTTGAGTTGAAGCTGCTTGAAAACCGAGTCAGTCATTTAGAAAGGCAGATAGTGAAAGAAAGAATCGAGCAACATCATCCTGCAGTAGTCAAAGATCGCAACATTCAGCCTTATTCACCTAATACATACTACCCTCAGGAAAACTCCAGGCCTCAGCATGACCCTCCAGCTCCTATACATCAGATTACAAACTCTAAGGTGTCAGAAAGCCGTCAACATACAGCTTATGAAAACATATTTGTCCCACCTTTGCACCAATCTGATATCAATCGCCAAAACTCTCAGCAATCCTACCGACAACAGCAGAATCATTTTTTAGAAAATGGCCATCGAAAAGGGAAAAGAGAAGGTGGAGAAACACACAGTGGAGAAACACACAGACGGCTGCTGCAGTAGACCTGCAACCAACATCAGTCCACCCGCAAATTATTATACCACATGTAAAACAAATGCATCCACCTCAGCCAAACAGACCATATCAGTCTCAGTTATTCCAACAAAACAGGCCAATCATACCAGATTATGTAGCGGATATGCAATATCCATTTCATCAACTCGATCATCCTCTACTTGTGAGGCCTCAACAACAACAGTTCCAAACACCAAGTCACAACCAACCACCAAGCTTCATTCCAACCACATTATCAACTTCACCCACCTTACCATCAGTCACAAATCGACAAGTTGCCACCATGGTTGAGAAGATTGCGATTGACACCGCCTCATCAGACTCGAATACAGTACAACAGCAGAGTTTAGCCTGTGCCAAAGGTTTGGAATTGAAGATGACAACGTTAAACACAAAGAATGCAGAAACAAGTATGAACTACTTCGAGTTGCTCTCCAAGCAAAATTCAATTATTCTATTGCAGGAGCATTGGCTTTACAGATATAAGAGTGGTAAACTTGCAGATGTCTACAACAAGCCAAACTTTCATGTAAAATGCAGTGATGATGAAAATCCCCCCCCCCCCCCCAGCACCTCGGGGCTACAGTGGAACTGTTATCACCTGGTCAAAGGATCTAGATATGAATGTTACTAAAATGTCAGCTGGTGCAACAGATTACTAGCCATAGAGCTCGATGCAGACACTCCTATATGCCTGATCAATGTCTACATGCCAGCACGGAACACCGCTCAAGCGGAAGAAGACGAACTGCATGAAATGATTGAGAAGTATAAACAATCCAATTACATCTTAATTGCATATAATTACATATAGCTAGTTTAATACACACGAGTAAGAAGGCACATTATCTATGGAACATCAATGGTAGACCTAACAGTAACAACAGCAATATCAATAATAACCGTAAAGAAGCTAGTCAGAAGCTGAGACAAGCAATGTGACTACTAAACAGTGAAACGAGAACATCATTGCATAACAAGATCATGGAAGCTCATGAAAATGACAAGCAGACATTTTTCATGTTGATAGCAAAGCAGCGCATAACTCGTCAAAGAGGGATGCATCAGCTTATCATTAATGGTGAAATATGCAAATGATGATACTAGTATCTTGAGCGGATTCAAGAACCATTTTGGGTCACTCGCCATCCCCCTGGTAGACCAAGCCTTCAATGAAGAGCAAAAGAGAATTGTGGAACTTGATGTCCAGATAATTGAAGACGTGTGTAGCAATCATACTACTGGGACAGAATGTGAATCAGTAACTGAAGCAGAGATCCGAAAGATCATTGCAGGATTTAAGAATAACAAATCAGCAGACCCGCATGGGCTAACAGCAGAACACTTAAAGCATGCACCAACTGTGGTAACACATTATCTTGTAAAGCTAATGAACTATATAATCAGTACAGACTACATTCCATCTGATATGAAGCAAGGAATCTTAACTCTAGTATTAAAGAAGGGTAATGATGATAAACAGCCTAGCAACTACAGAGGAATAACAATCCTTTCAATTGTAGGCAAGATCTTGGAAAAAGTCATTTTACAACGGACAAAGCAACAGCATGATAATGTTCAATCAATGCTGCAAAGCGGTTTCACTGAAAGATCATCATCAGTAAACACAGCACTTATTATTTTAGAAGTGATCAATGAAGCTAAAGACAATCATCAGCAGCTCAGGTTGGTAACCTTAGATGCTTGCAAAGCATTTGATGTAGGCATGCGTCCTTACTCCGAAGGATCTACAACATAGGAATTGAAGGAACATTATGCTGAACCATCAAAGAGATATATACTGATGCTCAGTCTTCCGTCAAGATGAAAGAACACTCTCAGACCCATTTGTGATACGCCAAGGAGTACGCCAAGATGGAATTCTCTCAACAATCCATTACAAACTCTTCAATAACAATTGTCTCAAAATAATTGAAGATGTGAATATTGGTGCTAAAATTGGGCACATTAACTGTAGTGCACCAACATGTGCGGATGACATAGCCCTACTAGGTCAGGACACTGATCACCTACATGAGCTCCTAAACATAGTTCATCAGTACACACTTCAAGAGCGCTACACTATAAACCCTGAAAAAGGTGCATTGACTTCTCTAAACAAGCGACCTAAATCTGCTCCAGTTATTCATCTATGACACAGACAGATCTTTGAATCTAAATGCGAAACTCACTTAGGTATATAACAGTCAACAAATGGGAAAGGCAATATAGAAAAACACATTCAAGCAACAAGAAGAACAGTCTATTCGCTGATGGGAGCTGGACTTCATGGAAATGGTGGACCTTCCACCATTAACTTCAGCGCATATATGGAAAATCTACTGTCTTCTAAGATTATTGTTTGGTCTAGAGGTCATTCAGATGACAAAGGCTGAGATTAGTGTATTGGAACTATTCCAACTGTCAATTCTTAATCAATTAAAGTCCTTTCCAAAGAATACAACATCATCAGCAACACTATGCCTACTAGGAATAAGACCCATCCAAGCAGAGCTAGACTCAAGAAAACTAGAACTACTAGGAAACATCCTCAGAACAATACTATAGAATTTCAGATAGCAGCCAGACAACTTACTGTAAAGAATATTAAGAGCAATAGTTGGTTTATGAAATGCCAAGAAACGTATCAGCTCCAAAGTGTCTACCAACTAATTGACAGCATGTCTGTAAAGTTAGCATGGAAGGCGCAAGTAGAGAAGCACATCAACTGTGCTGTACACAGCGTCTGGAAAGAAGACTTTGTTATGAAGATATCAACAAAATACTTAAATGTCAATGTATGCACTGTAAACAACGTTCACCACTGTTGGACCTCACTTGACAACACAACCAGGGATGTTAGACGAGCAGTAATAAAGGCAAAGATTCTGACTGGCTCATACATCTCGCAAGCAAATCGTGCCCATTTCAATCAATATGTTGTCTCTGACAAGTGTTTATTTTACCACTCAGCACCTGGGGACAGGAATCACTTCATTACAATATGTACAGCATTGGAGGAGTCAAGAACACCATATTTGAAGAGTATTCGCACCACCATGTACCTAGAAAATGACCCAGTCATCATTAACACGTTATTAGCTGATCCCAAAAATACAACTCAGCTGATACTTGATCATACAATGACGATATCTAGATTGAACATTAAGCTGTCCACAACAAATTCTCTCAAAATTGCGAAAACTACACGTTTCTCTGCTATGCCTTGCACCTCAAACGTACACAATTGATTGAGGCAATTGTGTTTGTATAAATACCTCAATGAACACTAATCCAAGTAAATCAGACACAATCTAAGTTTACCTATTTTTCTACAAGTTATAAATGTTACTAACAGAACTTTCTTATTAATGTGTGATTGAAAGACTCTGCAATCAATTTGACGTTAATTAATTTAATCCTACTCAGTCAGAGCAAATTTCGTGTATTCGTGTATTTAAGACTTTGTGTTATATAGACATTTTGAAGAACCGTTCGTACCCTACGGAATAGGGGTGAACCCACCGAGGCTGGATTTCCACATACAGATACAGATACAGATACAGAATGCCAGTATCCAATCTAACAAAGTATCTTCTATGACATATATAGACAAACTTTTTATGAGACGTTTGTAAGGAACCTTGTCAAATGCCTTCATAAAGTCGACAACAGTAGACAACACCAATCATACCGCCTTTATCAAATGTCTGCAGCCATTTTTCAAGTACATTTAGCAATTATATAGTGTGTTATTTATTAAGTGTGGTTAATTTATGGTTGTGGGATATAGTTTTGGGTTTATATCTATGGTCTAGTAGTAGTAAAACAAGGGGTGGTTCGCCCACAATTTGTCCAATATGCATTAGAATGAAAGAAAACTTTCTGCAGCTACTGCTTTGTCAGGGAGGCTGTTCCATAAGTCGACAACCCTGTAGGTGAATGAGTAGTTTCCTGTATTTAATCAGGATCTTTGGTTATATATGTTTAGTCGGTGCTCCCTAGTTATGAAAGTGTCTCTTAACTGGAATAAATCACACACATCCGGATCATACTTATATCTTAGAATTTGATATACTTCAATAATCCCTTCCCCCCTCTTTCTACTCACATCAACTCACATGAATCTTCTGCTGACAGAAGGCATCAAATCGCCACTGGCGTCAGTTCTGGGCTGCATATACTGGATGGCTGATTCAGTTGTAGGTTGTCATCACATTCTTGATTTGTTAGTAATTCTTCAAAGAAAGTGGGATGAAAGATTGGATCAGATTCAAAGTTGAATAGCAGTGGGTGTTTACTCCATAGTTTGTCTAATCTGGATTTAAAAGAGTTAATAGACGGCGCATTGATGTGTTTGGGTAGTTTGTTCCATTGGTCTGTGCAGCGCAATGGAAATGAAAACTTTCTGTTATTTAACTTAGCTCCGCTTTTCTGAATTATTAGGCTATGACCTCTTGTAATACGGTTGTTGCCAAAAAGGTTGATACGGTTTGATGGAGGTTGATCATATTTGTTGTGAGGTATTTTATATATCTCAATTATATCACCTCGTAGTCTTCTGAATGTGAGAGTTGGTACGTTGAGTTCTTTTAGTATTTCATTGTATGGTAGGTTACGCATACCTGGGATAAGTTTTGTGGCACCCCTTTGAACATTTTCAATCGCATTTACATGTTTTTAGGAAAGGCGCCCAGACTAGATTTGCATATTCGATATGAGCCCTTATAAGAGATTGAAAGAAGTGTTTAAAGTTGTCTTTATCTATGTAGTTAAACGTGCATCTAATTAGTCCAATTATTTGATTGGCTTTGTTTATTTTTTCATTTATGTGTTGGTTGAAATTTAATTTTTCATCTCTTACTACCCCAATATCTTTTTCGGTGGGGGAATACTCTAGAATATGTTTTTAGAGTCCATTGTGTAGACATGGGGAACTGTGATTCTTGAAGAAATTCTCATACGTTTACATTTGTCTGGATGGAGTTTTAGGAGTGAGCTTTCTGTCCACAGGCACATAGAGTCTATATCTTGCTGTGGCGTATCACAATCTGGTTGTTTAAGAATTGATTTGAACAGTTTTGTATCATCAGCAAACAAGAATATTTCTGACCCACACTTAATTGCATCAGGCAAATCATATATATATATATATATATATATATATATATATATATATATATATATATATATATATATATATATATATATATATATATATATATATATATATATATATATATATATATATATATATATATATATATATATATATATATATATATATATATATATATATATATATATATATATATATATATATATATATATATACACAATATAAAGAGAAGTGGGCCAAGGACTGCGCCTTGCGGTATGCCGCTGGTCACATTTAGTAATTTGGAGTATGTTCCATTAATGACGACATGTTGCTTCCTCCTGATTACAAATGTTTGGATCCACTTTAATAGTTTTCCATCAATGCCTAGTAGACGTTTGTGGGGAACCTTATCAAATGCTTTCATAAAGTCAAAGCAGATGACATCGACCATCCCTCCATTAACCAATGCCTCCAACAATTTTTGTAGTACTGTCAATAGCTGTAGCACAGTAGACCGGCCACTTATAAAGGCAAATCGGTTATCTGACAGCATACAGTTGTTGGATAGGTGTTTCATAATTGAGGCTTTAACAACTGATTGTATTACTTTGCACAGCACTGAAGTGAGACTGATAGGGCGGTAGTTATCAGCCTTTTGTTTATTACCTTTTTTGAAGATAGCAGAGATATTAGCATTAGCCCAACTTTCTGCTATTTTGCCTAAATCTAATGGTACATTAAAGAGAGTGGCTAATGGGTTACTAAGAACATTACGTAACACCCAAACCCAATAACGGTGTGCAATTGATGTTTAAAAATGATAAAAAATAAATGTTGCCAAATCTACTAAGCAATCAACTTTTTTTCTAGCATTGGGTATCCGGAATATAAATCCACAATAGTTTCAAGTTAACTTCTTTAGTTTTTATTTTATAACCATTTCAATTATAGACCATCATCATGCATATTTGTCCTTGTAAATGTATGTTACGTGTCAAGGGAATGTAGCAAATAAGATTTAAACCACTGGTATTACTGCATAATTTATGACAAATTTTATGCTCTATGTTGCATGTATATTTCACCATTTCCAAACACTACATACATATATAGATGCTGATATATTGTTATTTTGCTAAAACAATACATGGCGTTCAATTAATCCATGTAACAGTTATTCCAAATTGTGTGTGGAATACATTTCCAATTATACTGCAGTCTATAAGCAATCATCTATTAAGTACTATTTCGAATTTAATACAATCTACATTATACTTGCAAAGTTGATGGCATGTATTGGTAGATCCAATACTATAACCATGTAAGATGAACTTTTAATAAAATAGTAAGGCGATTGTAAGGTACATTTCACATGAATTACACAAACCAATGATGACTATCTCCGTGTCATAAATTTAGCAGAAACATATACACATGCATAGGTTGGTACTTTCCCAATGGGAAGCAGACCACTAACATCTCATACTTTACATTGATACCGTTTACTTGAATTTGAGTAACACAACGACACAAATATAACATGTAGGCCCTATGTATTATGATCTACACATTTTTACTAAATGTAAACTGTTCAATATAATACAAATGCCACTTCAAAATGTTGAATAATATGAAATAACTCAATTATAATATAATATAACAATGATAACTGATATTACTTATCTTGAATCTCCAAAAACCAGACAATTCAAGTAATGGACATTTCCTTGACAACATTAACACAATTGCCTTAACAAAATAGGTAAGTGGAAACAAGACAAGGACATCAGGTTGAGAAGTAACTGCTCTTGATACATTGTATGAAAGAAATTGTGTACCCATTGAGGCTTATAAGCACGCTGAGATTTTCCAACTGCTGTTGGTTGCTGTACCAAACAGAGAATATCGGCATCGGTGCACCAGATAATATCCTCGTGGCATGGCCAGTGAAATGTCTTCTTTCTTTGTTCCATGAAAGTCACTTTGACAGTGGCATCAGATTCGGTGACTTCTAGTACCTTTCCAATATACCATTGGTCATCATGAACGGCAGCTACAAAATCACCAGCTGAAGCTTTGACATATGTTTCATTTTCATCATCTACTTCCAATACTGGAGGTGTACTAGATGATTCATTGGTTTGTACAACTGATGTAGAAGTTTCTTCATGTCCATCTTGGTCCATATCACGGTTTCTGGATCCCAAATATTCTATCCTCCAGTTCTCGCATATTGTAACTGACAAACATATACCACAATAACAACTGGCATCCTTTACAGCAATAGTGGATGCTCCTTGACCAACTACTGCATTGATCTTCATGGTTCCTTTCACTACACTGGGTATTGTATTCTTCATACTGTTAACTTGTTCTTGACAAAGAAAAACTGGACAGATCTCATGCTGGAAGATTCTGCCCATTTGAAGAAATCGTTAGCATCCTGAATCACACACTTGTCACTCCGAACAGCTTCATCAGCCATGCGCTTTGTTATACCACCTAGGCCATCACAGGGTCCCTTGCCATGCCCTGCTTCAAAATAATTCCATCTAGCTTTCATTTCAAATACATCTTCATGATTAGCCACAGTGTTGAAGATGAACCTGCTACGATACTGGCTGGTTGGACTATCTGTCCAGTAATTGATCACCTCAACCTGTGCATCAATCACTTTGCCACGTGATATCATTTTGGTAAGTATATCCAAGACTGTTGATGAAGTATGTGATTGCTCATCAGATATGGCTACAAAACTCTGATGGATAACTTTGTCATCAGCCGTCCTGTAGTAAGCAACAATAGGGTGTAATGTGACACTCATCTGATTTCAGTAGGCACTTTGTATTTCATCAACTGTCTTACAAGTGTAATTCTCTGCGAAATCCATTTGCAGAATTATATTGTGCTTTGGGAGGCTTTCTTTGAGCTTTCTCTTTTCCTCATATTGGATTGAAGCCCACTTCACATGGCTCTGAAACTCTGTTATTTGGATTTTAAGTAAAGCGATAAAATCCCTTCTAGAAAACTCAGAGTCAACAATCCTTGTGACAAACTTTGATTTTCCCTTTTCTTCAATGGTTACACGTTTCCATTGACTTTGTACAACAATGTCTGGCAATTGTTCTATGCATGTATCCATGTCAAAGTTCTCTTTTATAAAAGACTGTATTCCGTGTGCATTGATGCCTTCTCTGCACACGGTTTTCAGTTTGCAAAGCCATGTTTTGGTGCTTTGTGCATAGGCAGCTATGGCGGCTGATAAAGGATGTTAGTAAGACGTGTTTTGGTCGGATACGTCTGAATGTCTCAAGAGATATTTTGATGCCAGAATTCTCTGCAAGGAATTTTGCATGATGGTTTGCTATATAATCTGTTAAAACCCTGGTCTGGATCTTTTGGCCCATCCAACTTTTTAGCATCTGCCTTCCCTTGCTGAAATCGACTATTGTCGTCGCATTCTGGAAATGTCATAACATTAAGCCTGTACATTCCTGTGATCCGTATACGCTTGCTTTTTGTCCATGTTATGGATTTGTTTGATACATTCGACATCTTATTCCTACTTAAACCAGTTTCTGTACTCAATAAGCTCATACAATGGTAATTCTTTGCAATCTTAATAATTTCTGCTATGGCAACGTTACCCGAAAGCAGTTGTTTCCTAACCTGATATTTTTGTGTTGTGTTTAGTCGTGCATTATGCAACAGAGCTTCTGTCTTACTACGAGAGGTGTTTGGAGAATTATTAGCTTTCTTAGTTGATCTACTTAAAGGTTTTTAATTGTGCTGTTTGTCCTGGTTTTGAGATTGTTCAGTATGACTTTGCTAATGTAGCTCACGGGGCTATGCGCTGGTCTGCCATGTTGTTCCGCTCCATTGCACTGCATGTACAGCATGCATGGGAGGGCTGGTTAGCTGCGGCTCTCGGGGGTTGCGGATCATGCATTGCAACTATCCGGAAGGTACAAAGACTGGCTTCTGGAGCCGGTGGAATGATAACATTCCAGTGGGGCCATGCAATCGTTGCCGCTGAGATTGAACCTCACGGTCTCATCCCAACTGTTCGTGTCACCGTTATGACAGTCCATAAACTATTTTAAAAGTCTGGACATAATAATACTTAAAAAAAATAACTACACAAACAATGGTACTTGTTTGCTAGTAAATGAGCAAAATAATACAGTACATAGAACCAAACTGGTGTCCTTTCTACGTGGGTGCGACGGAGGTACCTCACAGATTCGTAAATCCAGCGAGGTATCGCCATAAGGGAGCAGCCTAACGAGGCTACTTAAATAGTTTAATTTAAACCAATTATACCCCTAGCACACACAAAATAATATTGTTGTGATAGGAAAGTGCCTCGCGTGGGCCTCCGCCACAGGAAAATGCCTTCAACGCCGAAGCGGAGGAAAAGAGCTGGCAAAAAGGGGCACTCTTTTGTTTAAACAAAAAGTTATGTACAGTGGGTCAATCTTAGTGAGATTAAAATTAATGTGATGCACGCTGGTTTACGTGAAGATGGGTCGGATGACTTCTGAAGAATTCATAGGCCATCGTCTTATGTAGGTCCAAAGATACTGCATTGGTAGTTGCCTATTTTATTTATGGGGGCCTTCCGCTAAATTCTAACCTCCCATTTAGTTGTTAGATATGCTTCCAAGTTTTGGTCGAAAGTGGAAAGAATTCCCACCTATCTTTTGACACATAAGTCTAACTGGCGAAGATGTCCGGCTTCCAGAGCGTCGTCCCGCATAGCATCTTCCTCAGAAAGACAGCCTGCGGACATGTTATGGAGCGACAGCTCCCGAATCACATGATGATCCAGTCACGTATTGCACTGCAACCACATATAGCATCACTAGGACATAATAAGGAAAAATTAGTTACCTCTCCGGGATGTAGAAATTGTTTGAGTGTAGCTTTCGTGACCATCTCGGTCACTTCTTCAGCACTAACTGACGGTCACTGGCAACGTCACTCTGGTCAGAGCTTGTGGAGTCACGTGACGGCATGACTGGTAGACTGCTGGTATACGATGGCCCTCGTCTCTGTTCATGGTTGGTTGATGCTTGTAGATTTCTATGGCATCTTTAATCTTAAGAGGTGTACACAATATGTCTCTTACAGAGAGATTGTCCCTAACTACTTTAAACCTATCCTATCGAGCTAGAATAGCCAGGTTTAGTCGGTCACATGTCAGGCTTGAGCAATGTGAGCATGAACAGTGACCTCAGTGTCAAATTGATGCTGGGCGAGGTAGTGATGCGGATATAATGGTGCTGTATAGCATAGCCTAGCGTACTGCATCCTAGAGCTTTTATATAAACAAAACCAAATAAACTAGGATGGCTACTTGCCATATACAAAACTAACTAGTACAGTGCTAACAGTACATCAGGTCGTAGGACCTTGTGGTGCTTGTTAGTTGTAAGCTCACAGAAATAAAGATAATATATATATATATATATATATATATATATATATATATATATATATATATATATATATATATATATATATATATATATATATATATATATATATATATATATATATATATATATATATATATATATATATATATATATATATATATATATAGTATGAAACAGAAAATATAAAAATGCGATATCAGATGACCGGGGAGGTACCTATGAGTCATCAGTACCTATAACGGAATGAATGAACAAATACAATATTCCGATTGTATAGCCACTTGAGTACCTATTGCTCATCGGTACGGAAAAAGTTCCTAAATCACTGAAGTTGATGCGCTACAGATAAGTAGCATGAGGTGGCACGATTCCGAAGTTGCTGGGAAGATTTCCACAGGCAGACTGTTGATGCGGCTCAATCTCATGACGGTGAAGAAGAATGACTGTAGATGGATGCCCATTATATAGTCATAATAACTGATACATGAATTTGCACAGTAACTGATAAAGTGTCTGTCCAGCGACGGTAGTTTGAAAGTTGCCCATAACAAGGAGGGCTACAGTTGTAATTAAATATTGCATGTACATAACTGGGTACACCGTGCGGGATACATCACATAGCTCTTGTGGTGTACCGGGCAGAGTCCCACCAGACTGTGGCCTAAAAGTTAATTAAAGACACAACATGCTGCGTGGAAGTTTGATACCACTTTTCAGTGTGGTTTGGAAGATTCGGCGAGTTACCCACCAAGAATCACAGTGGCTCTACATCTTGTAAAATTTACATCGGGGCCACAAGGCCCATCAGCAGGGAAGCTCCTCTGTGAGTTGTTCCGGAGATGAAGTCCTTCCTATTTATTTAGTTTCCCTCGGATGGCCATCTGACGGCTTAAAAAAGTCTGATGTGGATAAAAAGGCTGCTGACCAGCACACGAGATCTGAATTCCGAAGGGCACTGCTGCATATACTTGAGTAACAGATTGGATACCTCAAATGATAGAATAAAGCTTGTGCTACAAAGCTTAAACGTATGAGCAAAAACGGCTACTCGAACGCCATAAATATCATTATACACGCACGCATCACACACTTGCACGTATGCCCGCACACGCACGCGCGCACGCGTGCACATACACATGCACGCACACACACATGCACGCACGCACGCACGCACGCACACACGCACGCACGCACACATTTATTAATTGCCATATATATATATATATATATATATATATATATATATATATATATACACCTGTGCAAAAGTTAAGCACCACCCTATTTTTACGCACATGCGAGGGTATATTCATGTGCTATGAAGAAAGCAATAACATAAACATTTATGTACCCATCCATCTTAGTGCAAGAGGTAATAATGCAACTAGAGGAATGCTGATTATGATGGTGGGGAAACACTGTATGTTTTTGTTTGAACTTGAAAACGAGGCCTGAATATGGTTACGTTGACACAACTGACAACTGTTGCCCTACAGTTGACACACGTGGCTAGATTGTCATTAATGGTGTCTGAAAACGAAGTTTAACATCTGTGCACGAGTTTGAGACTGTCATTATTAATACCGGGTATATCCACCTTGTGCCTGGATGATGGCCTGGACACGACGTCTCATGCTGGTCACCAACCGACTGATACGCCATTGTGGTATTCGTTGCCATTCAAGATGGAGTGCGTCTGTTAATTCCTGTAGGTTCTGCACAGGAGGATCCCTCCTTCTCACCATGTTTCCCGGAATGTCCCAGATATGCTCAATAGGGTTCATGTCAGGGCTCCTTGCTGGCCATGGTAGGGTTTCGATGGCATTCTGGCGGAGGTATTCATGCACAGCTCTAGCACGATGTGGTCGGGCGTTGTCATCCATGAATATAGGGTGGGTTCCAGGTGCATGATTTACAAAATGAGGGACCACAACTCTATCCAGTATGGAATCTTGATATCTTTGTCCATTTAGTGTTCCAGGTACAGTCAACAGATCCAGCTTACAATCAAATGAGATGCACCACCATATCATAACGGAACCTCCACCAAATGGAACTTCTTCCATGATGTTACGTTGGTCGTACGCCGTGCGTCTGGACCTCCATACACGAGTTCGACCATCTGTGGCATGAAGCAGGAACCGACTTTCATCGGACCAGTGTACCCGTCTCCAGGATCTCATGTTCCAGTGTCTTCTTTCGTTGCACCACCTCAGACGCTCCTCTTTGTGGTGTGCAGTGAGGAGAGGACGTCTGACAGGTCTCCTAGCTTTCATGCCAGCAGCATACAGTCTCCTTTTGACGGTAGACATTGACACTCTATTGCGCGTTTCCCATTTCTGGCTGAGCACTCTGCTGTTGGTGAATGGAGATCTCCTAACAAGGCGTACTAGGGCTCGATCATCACGGGCAGTAGTCTTCTTCGGTCTTCCAGATCTAGGCCTGTCCTTCACCTTGGTAGGTTGCCCATGTTTTGCAATCAAACGACTGATTACAGTATGGTTAATGTTCAGCTGTCTGCCAATCTCTCTGCATGACATACCAGTGGTATGCATGCCTATGATTTGCCATTTCACACGATCACTTAACCTTCGTCTTGCCATAGCGGTTCACAATCAAGAGCTAATTCTCTCTGTACAAATAAACTACGGTCATGAACACAAAATTCCTAATCTTGTCGCCTAAATCTGTATGTAATGTTCTACACCTCAAACTGGACTTTTACATAACTGAACACGTGTGCTGTTTCCCGCCACGCACGGACATCAAGCGGCGTGAAGTCATGCATGCATGTGCATTTCGTACTTGGAATTATGTCAGCTAACGCGGGGACAAAAAGTATGGCAGCCTAGTTGTCCCATCATGTTTCTACGTTCTATTGTTTTTGCTGGTGCTTAACTTTTGCACAGGTGTATATATATATATATATATATATATATATATATATATATATATATATATATATATATATATATATATATATATATATATATATATATATATATATATATATATATATATATATATATATATATATATATATATATATATATATATATATATATATACTCATGCAGTCATCTGATCTGTCACTCATGCAGTCATCCAATCCATCACTCATGCAGTCAACCGCCCTGTCACTCATGCAGTCATCCGATCTGGCACTCATGCAGTCATCCAATCTGTCACTCGTGCAGTTATCCAATCTGTCACTCAACCACTCCATCAGTATGCAACTCATGCAGTCATCCGATCTGTTACTAATGCAATCGTCCGATCTGTCACTCTTGCAGTCCGTCAGATTTTCACTCATGCAGTCATCCGATCTGTCGTTGATGCAGTTGATCACTTATGCAGTTGGTTGGTCGCCCAGGCGGTTGGTCAGTGGGTTTGTCAGCCGATGGCTGGCTGGTTTGGTCTGTTAGCCTGTCCGTCATTCCACCACTCATGCAGTCATCCTATCTGTCACTCATACAGTCTGTCAGTCCATCACACATGCAGTCATCTGATCTCTCAATCAGGCGGTTGGTGGGTCGGTTGCTCAGTGGGTTTGTCAGTCGATGGGTGGGTGCTTTGGACTGTCAGCCTCTCCATCAGTCCATCACTCACGCAGTCCTCCGATCTGTCACTCTTGCAGTCGATCACTCATGCAGTCAGTCAGTTGGTCAGTCAGTCGCTCATGGTTGGTTGGTCAGTTAGCCCATCACGCATGGAGCCATCTGCTCTGTCACTCATGTGGTTGATCAGTCAGTCGGTCAGCCAGTCAGTCAGTCGACCCATCGCGCATGGTTGGTTATCGGTGGTTTGGTCTGTCAGCATGTCTGTCAGTCCATCACTCATGCAGTCATCCGATAAGTCACTCACGCAGTCCGTTATGCATGCAGTCCTCCTATCTGTCACTCATGCATTCGGTCGGTCGGTCGTTCAGTCAGTTAGTTAGTCAGGTAATCAGTCGGTGGGTGGGTGGTTTAGTCAATAAGCCTATCCATCAGTCCGTCACTCATGCACTCATCCGATCAGTCAACCATGCGGTCAGTTGGTCGTTCAGTGGGTTGGTCAGTTGGTGGGTGGGTGGAGTTCGGTGTGACAACCTGTCTGCTAGTCCATCACTCATGCAGTTATCTGATCTGTCACTCATGCACTTCGTCAGTCCTTCACTCATGCAGTCATCAGTCCGTCACTTATGTAGCCATCCGATCCGTCACTCATACAGTTTTTCACTCATGCAGTCATCATATCTGTCACTCATGAAGTTGGTATGTCGTTCAGTCGGTTAGTCAGTCAGTTGATCAGTTGGTGGGTGGATGCTTTGGTCAGTCTGTCTGTCAGTCGGTCGCTCATGAGGTCGGTCAGGCAATTGCTCATGCAGTCATCCGATCGGCCACTGATGCAATTGATCGCTCATGCGGTCAGTCAGTGGTTTGGTCTATCAGCCTGTAATGCATTCATCTGATCTGTCAATCGTGCAGTCTGTCAGCCGATCACTCATGCAGTCATCTGATCTGTCTCTCATGTGGTCTGTCAGTCGGTGGATGGATGGTTTTGTCTGTCAACCTGTCTATCTGTTTGTCACTCATGCAGCCCGTCAGTCCGTCACTTATGTGGTAAGTCGATCTGTCTGTATGTCACTCATGCAATCATCTGATCTGTCACTCATGCGGTCGGTCGCTCGTTCATGCAGTCTGTGAGTGAGACAACTCAAGGTTAACGTGTTGAAGTTGTCTAAAGAGTGTGTAACATAACTTTGATCAGACAGTCTTAACAAATGGATTCCATAAAAATTTCTAGACTTGAGAAAATTTCTCAGTTTCATTTGTCTTTATTTCACTCAGGCCATTACAAATGACATATGAGGGGTGTGCACCTCTTTTCTATAGTAACTCTATAGAAGCTAGCCCAGTGAGAGATTTATCAACTAGAGCTTTCTAATTACTCTTGAATTTTGGAATCGTGTGAACATATGACATGTATGGCATTGTAACTTTCTATTTGTAATTTCTAGGTAGTATGAGATGATTTCACGAAAAATTAAATTATAGGATATTGGATTTGATTGCTTTTTCATAATGAAGGTTCCATAAAGAAAATGCAACAACACTGGTAGCACACACTTATGAATGAACGCGGCTTGCATTGCCAGTTTCCGTAATGTTCCACCGACTGCAATAACTGCAAATATAGTTTGCAAACTATTGTGGGCGTGTTATGAAAACTGGTAGCACAAGCCACCTTCACTTATAAGCGGTGCATGCTACCAGTATTGTTTGCCTTGGTAACTATATATATATATATATTTATAACTTGGCCAATATTATAGTAGGGGATATGTGGTAGTATTATGCATGGACGACAATTCAAAGACCTGTGGCCCATCATTGAATTTAATAGTTAATAGTATTACTGATAATAATAGATGTTTGAAGACAGTCGAAAACGAAAGCAAAACAAAAACATATGTTAGTGATATTATAAGGATTTTCCGATATGAATATATATGAGATGCCCACTGAATGCAATATAATCTAGATGGATAAGATCCGCAATGGTTATAAAATGCGCTAATTGACAATCGCAGTACTGGTAGAATTACGTCGTATTATTGGCGGTATTATGCAAATATGGACTTCTCCTGACAAAATGAGGTGATCTATATGGCCTAGAGACCGATTTGCAATACTTAATTACTGTGACATAGCAGCTTTAATGGACGAGGAGTCCTTATAGCTGTAAAGCACGGATTACCTGAGCACACCAGTATCCGACCTTCAAACCTATGGTGTAAGCTTGAAATAGCTGGACAAAAGACTATCTATCTGTGCTCATGCTCCAATCCCCAAAAGTCCAATGAACATAGACTCATCGAACTAGAGAAACGCCTCACACGAGCATGTAAAATTAAAACTTAAATGTATTTGTGATAGTAGCTGGTGACTTCAATCTACCAGGATGGGGCTGGAGGTCCAAGTGCCTAAAATATGTCGCTGCTTATGTAAATCTCCACCACAAATTTGGTGACACACTAGATGATAATGGTCTAGTACACATTGTAGGGGCCGCGACTCGTGGGGACAACACACTTGGTCTGATCATTACAAACCTCAGACCATGACATTGTGCGTACAGAAATCGACACCAGTCCGATTGTTCTTAAATGCGCCCGAAATATTACCTCTATATAAATAAGCCAGATAGGACATCCTAAAGGCTAATATCCACAAAATAAGCCAAGGAATTCTACAGATGGAAAAATACAACAACAGCGTGGACAAGTTGTGGAATCACTTTAAGACCACCAGCCTAGAAAAGAAGCAGGAAAGAGAGATGGTTTGCCATGGTATCACCGGATCTTAGGAAGCTGACCAAAAAACGACATCAACGATATAGCAAAATACAAAAAGTTAAAATGACTAGTCCAAAAGAACTCCGCCGAGCTTACTGGGAATACATTGAAGATATCATAATACCGACATTAGATTAATCGCATCATCAGGACAGCAGTATGAAACAGTTTTGTTCATACATCAAACACAAAAAAATCTGGCACCAGTGGCATTTCACCACTTAAACACGATGGCTTGTTATATCAAGAACTTATAGACAAAGCTGATATCCTAAAAAGACAGTCCCAGTCAGCCTTCTCAAGCAAAGCTCACTTCATCAAAGAGGAATTCCAGTCACGCTTGCAGTATGAAGGGAGCATACCAAATCATAAGTGACTTGGAAATCACTCAGAATGGAATCGAGAAGCTTATCCGAAACCTAAATGCCAACAAAGCAGCAGGGCCAGACAACATAAGATGATGCATCCTCAAATATCTATCCCAAGAGATATCGTCGATATTAGCAATCATTTTTCACAAATCACTGGAGAGCTACCAAATGAGTGGTGTACTGCCAATGTGAGCCCCATCTACAAGAACGGCCAAGGATACAAAGTACAGAATTACAGACATATATCTCTGACTTGTGTGAGTTGCAAGCTTATGGAACATATTTTAACCAGCCATATAATGAAACATGCAGACTCACATAACATCCTCGACACACTAAAACATGGATTTCGCCGAGGAGTCTCATGTGACACACAACTCATCGAATTCATTGATGATGCCACAAAAACATGAACAATGACAAACAGGCCGACCCTACCATAATGGACTTCTCTAAAGCATTCGATAAGGTTAGCCACAGCCTCATAGTCCACACGCTTGGTAACTATGGTATCCATGGTATTAATATTCTTTATTCTAGGAGTAATTGAAAACAAGCAATTTGCAATCATTCCTTTGCAATATATATTCCCCTACCTGGTGAGACAAATCTTTGCATTCCATCACTGACAACCATGTTCAAAAAGTAAATAAAAAGGGGAATAACTCCATAAAATTGACAAAAGTCCCTGAAACTCAAACTTGGTCTGTAACATTTTACACTGAAGCAACCAACCAAGATTCATTTCAGAATGTTGAACCAATAACGAAATATCTTTAAAATTTATATTCTTCCCTAACTGATACACAAAAAGTGGCACAATTCCCAGGAAAGCACTCCAAATATCAAACCTGATCTCTAGCCTAATAGAGCATGCATGTTTGTTGCCAGTTTGCTCCGATGATGTTGTCTATTACTATTTTATGGGCAATAATTACAAAACAAATCTTCTGCACTCAGCAGTTATCTGGATCAAATGTTCTTTTGCGGCCAAGATTAGAATACTTTACTAGTTTCATAGAGAAATGTTTTGTTCTTGCCATTTTTATCTCAGGATGTCAAGTGACCAGGATTGTTGTAAGAGTGCAGCAGAGGTCAGTTCGTGTAAAGTGTGATTCGGATCCTCGCACCAAACTGCAAGCTCGTGCAGCAATTGTGACTTTGGACCCATACTCATCATAGAAGATACATACAAGTGGGGCAAGTCCAGAAGGATACTCCTCATCTATGATATGACAAGTAACTTTCCATATAACATTTCCATGTGAGAGATGTGTTTGCTCCATATTCGCATCCTTTCAGCATGGTCTACAGGGTGACCTCCGTGGAATGGATGTAGTTGTAGAAACATGAATTCTTTCTAATGGCCAGTACATTGTGGATGGCTTGTTTCTCATCCGTGACATGCTCATTAACCATGGTGGATAGGACATCTATGTCTCTTTGCACTAGTGGGAGGGTACTTTCCCAATTCTCATCTATAGCTTGAGAATTTCATTACACACATTGCATACGATAACCTAAAATGACATCTGATTTGCATGTGGTGTCAACCTATACAGATCACTGTGAGATATACTAATGAATAATTGCATATATCACTGACTAGAAAAAGTAATATACTCCACTATATTTATTATGCTGGTGTGATGAGAACTGTTTCGCGGTGGTTCAGGCGAGCATCTATCATCGAACAATAGATGACTCGAGTGACCTTTGATACAAACCATTTATCCCTGACTAGATAATTCGTGTAATATATTAGCGGATATTCATTATAATCTTCTGCTGTTAGCTGCTGTTGCTTCTACTGCTGGCATTTCTGCTGCTGATACTACTGCTGCTGCCGCTTCTGCTGCGGCCACTTCTACTGCTGCCACTTCAGCTGCTGCCGCTTCTACTGCTGCCGCTTCTACTGCTGGCACTTCTGCTGCTGCCACTTCTACTGCTGGCACTTCTGCTGCTGCTACTACTGCTGCTGCCGCTTCTGCTGCTGCCACTTCTACTGCTGCCACTTCTACTGCTGGCACTTCTGCTGCTGCTACTACTACTACTACTGCTGCTGCCGCTTCTGCTGCTGCTACTACTGCTGCTGCCGATTCCGCTGCTGCCACTTCTACTGCTGGCAGTTCTGCTGCTGCTACTCCTGCTGCTGCCGCTTCTGCTGCTGCTACTACTGCTGCTGCTGCTTCTACTGCTGCCGCTTCTGTTGCTGCTACTACTGCTGGTGCCGCTTCTGCTGCTGCCACTTCTACTTCTGGCACTTCTGCTGCTGCTACTACTGCTACTGCTGCTGCCACTTTTGCCGCTACCGCTTCTGCTGCTGCTACTACTGCTCTGCTACTGCTGCTGCTGATACTACTGCTACTACTACTACTACTACTACTACTACTACTACTACTACTACTACTACTACTACTACTACTACTACTACTACTACGACGACGACGACGACGACGACGACGACGACGACTACTACTACTACTACTACTACTACTACTACTACTACTACTACTACTACTACTACTTTTGTTTGTGGGAAAATCCGATGCTGACGCAGTCGGACAAACTTCACGGAAGTATTCCTTTAAAAAGGCTTGCAAACCCCCAGAAAAAACCCCTGGTGAACTAGTAAGCCTGATTAATATTACACCAAAGCAAAAAATAAATAACATATCTAACTAACGAGCATTAATACAATCTATAAATACATAGCATAGATACAAAACAATACGCTGATAAAGATCTGATAGCAAAACAAAGCTTAACAAAGGCATATTACTGTTCAATCCAGGTGTGGTAGTAGACCCATGTGGCGAGGCAACTATCCAACAATTGAAAAGTGACTTGTCAATCAGTGACAAAGAAGTCAATCATTAACGCCAGTAGGCTGATTCTTTAAAGATCAGCGGGCGAAGCAGCTTTTGGGTAGTGTAACACATATAGCAGGCCGGAAAACTACAGAAACAGAGATGGCACTCTTGTTTACATTTTCGATTTACTTTATTGTAAGGCTTTGTAAATTACCGGGGAACAAATAACCCTATAAAACCCTGTGCAAGTTTCTAAAATTACCCGGGACTATTTTATAATTCAATAGCAACTTACTTTATCAATTGATTATTAAATTACCCCGGTCTGTTTATTTGTTAACATGAAGTATTAAACATAACAATATCAAAATGCAGACTAAAATGAATTACAAGACACAAATTAATTAAAAGACACAGATAAAACAGATGTAGTAATTGAATGATTTACGCTAGTGCAGGCTAATTTATTTTTACAGTTTCCAACTTTATTGTAACTATGTTTGTTTTGCACCATATGTCCTTGAATACTTTTTCTTTACCGTGCTGTTTTGATCTAAAATATTCGCAAGGAATATGATTCAGCAGCAATGAATGAAATGTTGCCTTTATTGCGCTATTGTGATTGTCCATAGATGGATTTTTCGTCTGCACACACCAATGTTTCCAAATGGCCCAAACACCTATGGTTAGCATTGTTATTAAAATATTCTTATTAGACTTTGAGATATTTACACCGCTTGATCCAAATTCTCTAAATAAGACTACATGTGTTTCTAGAACAATGGGCGTAGCTCCAATAAATGACTCTTTTCTTCCCATATGAATGACAATATCAACTCGTTAACCTCCTTTTCTACATGTTTTGGCATGTGTACAACAGATGCTGTATATCATAGCCCAGATAATACCAAGTTATTGACAACAAACACTCTACCAAAAATTGAAAGACGACGACGCTTCCAATTTGCTAATATTCTCTTAAGCTTAGATACTCGTTCATCCCAATTTTGTGTTGTATTCAGTGTCCTGCTAAAATAGATGCCTAAAATCTTAATGGTATCATTAGACCAATTGATTTCAAGTGGCTGGTCATTTCGCTCTTTCCATGGCCCCAAAAATAATCCTTTGAATTTTGCTTTATTGATTTTCAAACCAGACGCATCTTGGAACTTTTCTAGTACTTGGTTTAAAATTGTAAATTCATTGTTTGAACTAGCAATCACAGTTGTGGCATCAGCATACAGCTTAAGTGGTCTTTCTATGCCACAAATACATATGCCTTGAAAGTTATTATTTTGCCTCGATGTTATGCCAAGGGATTCCATCACAATAACAAATAATAATGGCGATAGGGAACACCCCCTGTCTAACACCACGTTCTAAGACAATTTCTCTGGATAATTGATTGTTCACTAAATAGCTACTATTGATATCTGTATATAAATCTGAACCCATTTAATAAAGTGTGTGCCTAACCCAAACGATTGCAAAGAATTAGAAAGTATTCCACACGGTCAAATGCCTTTTCATTGTCCAAGGCAATCACAGCTGAAGGGATGCTATCCTTCTCAACCAATTGTATACGGTCTCTTATTAACATGGTATTGGTTAACATTGTCCTCCTAGGTACAGCACATGTCTGCTCTGTTCCAATAATTTCTCCTAAAACACTACTAAGTTCCAATGCTAGTGCTTTGGATATTATTTTGTAGTCTACACATAGTAGAGAAATTGGTCTGTAATTCTGAAGTAGACATCTGTCATCTCATTTATATATTAGCCTTACGTGTGCCCTAGCCATAGTTAGTGGTAAATGGCCTTTCTAAAAATTTCAGTGGATAACTCTTCCATTACTGGACCTACAAGGTGCCAAAAGGTTTGGTAAAATTCAACTGGAAGGCTGTCACACTCAGGTGACTTTTCTAGTTCCATACCTTTAAGGGATTTAGTTAAATCTTCTAGTGTTAAGGGTTGATCACTGAATTCACTGCCTGTGTCTGACTCTTTTTTATCTATATATGCTAGCAAATCCAATTTTGCATCTTCATCAATTCCCTCTGACTTGTAAAATGACTCATAATAATTGCATACAATAGTACTCATTTCATTGTTGGTAAAGACGGTTGAACCATCCGGCATGTTTAATGAGCACATCACCTTATCTATTGCCCATGCTTTTTCTAATGTGCAAAAATATCTTGTTGGTTTTTTACCTTTTGCATGCATCTGGGCTCTTGCTCTAATTTTTGCACCTTCAAACTCATATTGTTCTATATCTCTTATTTTACTTTTAATTTTAACCAGTAATTCATAATAATTATTTTCACCATTATTTACTTTAGCATTAATTTTCATCAGTGATCGATGTAAATGTTTTCCTGTGTTTGCATATTTCCCGTGCTTTTCTGATAGCATACTGTTGGGAAAATACTATAAATCCAGTTTTACAGCCTCCCACCATTGCAATGTGCTCTTATATGATGCTTTCCTATTAATCCAATGCTGCCAACAACTCTCTATATTATTCTTATAAAATTCTTCTCCCAACAGTGTTGTGTTTAATTTCCAAAACCCGACCCAATTTGTTACCCAGTCAGCATTGACAAAGGATACACAAACCATGTTGTGATCTGAGAATGCGACTGGCTTAATATTAACATCTCTCCAGTACCCTGTCAATAAACTATTCACATAAATTCTGTAGATTCATGAACCAGCTTTACCATCTGCCGAAAAACATGTAAGAACTTTACGGTGAGGTTTTGATATTCTATAGGTGTCAACTAAGTTTTCATTATCACATATTTGTTTTAAGAGTCTATGTGATGTGTCAGTATAAGGTGAAGTTGCGTTCCTGTCATTTTCTTTATCTACCACACAATTAAAGTCACCACCCATTACTAAGTTCTCAGTGATGTTATCTAGTGCTGTTGTAGACATCTCATTAACAAAAATTACGAGGTAGTTGATGGGATGCAGGTGCATATATACACAGCAACGTGAAACATGTGTATTGTATATCTATTGTGACTCTCACCCAGCGACCATTTGCATCTGATACTGAAGAGATTATATTTACATAGGCTGAACAACGAGGGAGTATAAGAATTGCTACGCCAGCACTATTATCTTGAGATAACGAATAAAATATTCTGGACCCAGAAATCCTTTCTAAATTATCGTATAATTCTGACTTCTGAATCTTTGTTTCCTGTATCAAAGCAATGTCAATCTGCTCATATTTTAGAGTCTCTATTAAGTGACGCTGCTTTATGTCATTATTTAAGCCTCTACAATTGAGTGTACAAATTAGCATAAAATGTAATGAAATGATGTGTACAACCGCCATTATTAAGCTAACTAGATTTTGGTTTTTTGGCCCCTCTCTTAGACAATTTACCTATATTACTCTCAAACTCTGTACTACTTAGTTCAACTTTTTCCAAATGCATATATTTTAATATATCTGAATCATGACGCAGATGCCTATATTTAACACATTTTGCCGTCACATATGGAACTAACACCTCTCCTGCCTCTGACTTGTACATGACCATTTCATTGGGTGATTTAAAACTCTGTGTTAGAATGGATATATCGGATTCAGCCACTGACATATTATCGTCTTCTATATCACTTTACTCTATTTCTGATTCAGAACTGTCTCCATCTTTATGTCGCTTTGTTCCACTCAATCGATCAGAGACACCAATTACTTTCTCTGTATTTTTTAAATCGTCTAGATTGAGTGTACTCAGTGGAAAATCATAGTTAGTTTCAGAATCTTGCGATCTGAATTTTACTTGTCCTAAATTAAAATTTCTTTCAGAGCGTATTGCTCATCATCTTCAACTTGTGCGGAATTAGCCTCTCTGATATCAGACTTGGATTGACTTGTTACTGGAGTAAGACCTAGCCCATCATCTAGAACCTCTATTTCATCTTCAATATGCAAATGCTAGTTGATATTATTTTCCTTCATAGTTCGGGTGGGATGGTTTGCCCATCAATCATAGAATAGACCCATAGCCATTTGTAAGCAAGTTAAAGCAAATGTCCCTTATTTAGACTCTACTAACTAGTGCCACTACAGCACTGTCAATTAAATATTCAAAGTATAATGTTGCAGTATTGTACGCTACTAATGAAACGTTAAATACTTAATCAAACCTCAAAAGAAATAACTGTGCCTGACATTCCACTCATCAAAAGTATCAATTAAGTCATCCATGTAATGTTAAAGAACGCTGTTAGCATATGAGCGCTCAATGTTTATTAAGGTAATGCTTTTGAATCTTTCTTCGCCAATTGTGTTTTCAGGTATGTCTTCATCCTGCACATGCCACTGAAGGTAGCCTATGTTCTGCTGCGCATGACGTTGTTGGTACCACTTCAAATATTTATATCATGTTTGATAATTCTGGAGGGATTTTAATGACGTCGGCATGATACATGGTATCATGAGTTTGATAGTTCTGGAGGGATTTTAATGACGTCAGCATGATACACGGTGTCATGAATTTGTGATGCTGTTGATCTTAATGACGTCAATAATGGTGACGGTGATAATGGTGTCATGAGTTTGAGATGCTGTTGTGAAGATTGCTGATAATCCTTCCAATATGAAATTGCTGAAAACAGCAAAGTCTGCCTCGACATCTTATGAATTCGTATCCTTGCCTCTCGCCATTGATTACAGATCCATAGATTACACACGATCTCCAGATCATTGCAGCGGAATTAGGCCTCTAGTTGAAGCACGTTCCACTAATATGTTACTCTTCTATAGTGTGATTCAGGTGTCAATATAATTAGCTATGCTCAATATACCTGCCATCTCTCCCTCTAAGCGTGTTGTCTCTTAGAGGGAGGAACTAGTATTTCTTTAAATTTAAACACAAAATCAGTGTCCTTGAACCATTATTTCATTCTGTCATCAAGCAGCCCACATTCTGTCAGCACAAGCGGAGACCCTTCTTTTGACTAAGCATTTAATTGTCAGAGATGCACGTCACCTGCATGCAAAACCATCCACATTTTTACCTTGCAGATACATAGAGAGACCATTGGGTACACTATGACTCTCAAAACACACATGGGATACCATCATGAGTCATGTGGTTGAAAAGATTTGATAGCGATGAGAAATAATTGATCGAGATCCGTATGTGTGTATGTCCGCCTCTTGCTGTCACTGTGCTGTGCCTCTTTCATCACGTAAGGGTACGGTAATTTATACCACATGCAATGTTTTGGCATCGGCTGTGTGTGGCGTTTCATGGGAGGTAATGGAGGCGAAACCTTGTTTTCTTTGCGTCACACCAGATACGTAGTTGTCTCCCATACACTGTGCCTATTTAAATAATGGTTTGTATGTATGATTACTGTATTCTGGTGCTGTAGTAGCAGAAACATCATACAGCTGCAATCAGGCCTTCTTCGCTTTTTTCCACTTTGTCTTGTCCTCAACTGAAATCCTTAGCTTGCTCAGGCCCATTTGAAGTTGATCCACCCAACAGTTTTCGACAAAATCAACTTTTCCTTGTCACATATCCCTATAGTAAATCTATCGGAGCAATATTGGAACAGTGTTATCGCCTATAGTTTTCTTCAGATTCTCTTCAAACCTGGCCAGATTATAGAACATTGTGAGATGTAAATAATTTCCAATGAAAATTGCAATATCACCCTTGGGGTCAAGGTCAGTCACGAGTAAAGATTTTCAATTTTCATGTTTGCCATAAGCTACCTGTCTTTCTTGTATGTATGATTACTGTATTCTGCGGCTGTAGTAGTAGAAACATCCTACAGCTACAATCAGTCCTTCTTCGCCTTTGCCCACCGAGTCTTGTCCTCGGCCACCTTCCTTAGATTCCTCAGGTCCATTCTTGACTTGAGTGTACCGAGTCCTCCTTTCTTGAGGTCACCTCGTAGCATGCTTAGCAGATTTTTGCAATGCCGTCCTCTCCTGTCTTTGTATTTGCTGGCTCCGAGTAGGGCGAGTTCCAAGGCTCTCTGTGCTGGTGTCTCTTCTGGCATCCTTAGCACATGGCCAAACCTGAACCATTTTTACTGGGCGACTTTTACAGACAACGGCGATGTATTACACATCTTGTATAGGGCATTATTGGAAAGTATACTGCCTGGCCATCGGTGTCCAGTGATGGTGCGTAGGCTTTTGCGGTGGCAGGCATCTAGTTTGTCTAGAGTTGCCTTTGGAGCTGCCCAGCTGCTACAGCTATACAGCATCAAATAATGGTTTATTTATGCGTTTTGACTCGAATCTCTGGTCTTATGCGTATTGATGGATCTGGAGGATTCTTGATAAGCGTTTTGAGATTCGCTGGCTGTAAATACATTTGGTATGTGTGTGTTCAGTTTACTAATTTTGAAAATACTCAGGTTTTCCTATGGCTGCTAAAAGTAACACATTAGGCGCTAAGTGTTACGCATTCAAGCGCATTTCAATGTCATCACGTGCGAGCATGTATAGTAGTTTAGTCTTGATATGCAAATATGATCTGCATAAGACTTTGAGTACTTGGGTTCAACACGTGGATACATGAATTTCCTATAGGTGTTGGGTCAGTCAGAAGTAATTTACTCGGCTAAAATACATATTCCGAGGGGACTCTTATTCTACGGTGATAGGTTATATATGTGTGCTGTAGAGAAGTGTCTTTCACCTATTAAATTGTCTTCATGAGAAATCCCAATAGCTGATTGATGTAACCTGTAATTTGTAACATATCATAACCTCCTGGAATCGTATTAACATGCGTAAGTGTGTCGTGGCCACCAACAATAATTAACAATAATTAACAATTAGGTGGAGGCAGTAACGAAATTGGACATACTAAGTAGCTTGTATCTACGTGTATGAAGTAAGTAAGTAAGTAAGTAAGTAAGTAAGTAAGTAAGTAAGTAAGTAAGTAAGTAAGTAAGTAAGTAAGTAAGTTAAGCGTCTAGCGTGAAACTCTAATATGCCAAGGAATTCATGCTTCAGTAGCTCAGGATCGATGATTCTTGTACAAGCTATTATAAGTTGTACGAATTCTTCAGCTGATTAATCACTAAGACCTAAATAACAATTTTTCAGAAGGCAGGAGTAGATAGATTGAATGGGTGCTTGCCTAACGGATTCCAATGCTGGACATCTGATTAGAAAGTGTTTCAATGTTTCCTATTCAGATTTACATAATTGGCATAATGGATTGACGATATCTTTTGAAATCTACTTCGGCTCTCTTGTAGTATATACATTCCAGTGAGAAGTTTCAATTTGACCGATCGCTTTCAGAAGAGCAGTCAGCTTGTAGTAAAGGATGCAGCTTTCCTGGAATAAATGGTATTTCATCCATGTACCTGAGTGAACTATACCATGGTACTGGTATTGATATTTGTTTCCTTCGACTACAGCTGAATAACTTTCTTAATCAAGGACTTCCACTCCTCCTTCTGTACAGGATCATCTAGATATACTTCAGCATACTTTAAGCACTACTTCTGCAATATTCCTTTTAAGTCCATAAACCAGCTGCGACCTTCAATAGATTTTACAGACAGTTGTCGCCTAGCTATCTTCTTTTCTGACAGACTGCAGATGGAATTAAAAAGCAGAAGTTCCTTATGATGCACTTGTTTTTCAACTGCTAGAACACCCGTTAACATATATATATATTTCTGGATCAACTGTGTTCTTTGCTAATGACAGAAGTTGTGTCAGAAGACGTGTTTGGTACTTCTACAGTTTGGACAGATTCCCACCGCCAGGTAATATGACTTCAAGCCCGTAAGTTAAGACCGGCGCAATGTAGATTTTAAAAAGGTGAAAAATCGTAACCGGATCTAGGCCCACGAACTCCTGATGAACACACTGTAGGCTGCTCGGTGCCTTCTTTATATTGTTATCCACGATATGCACTATGTTCTCGTTCAATGATGAACACCGTGTTACTCCCAAATTGGCACTAGTAGCGGCGTCTGTTGATGCTCTAAGAAGAATTCTTCGGCCTAGTTATATTTAGAAGTCGGAGATATTGTAATAGAAACACTTTTCATAGGTTGAAGATGATATCGCTCCATATTAGCAAAGTCTACTGCAATGATGATAAGTTCCTGCATGGCGACACTCGTATTACCCATCAAGGAAACGTCATCCGGGCAGGCACTATTGTTGCTTAGAGTGTTTCCTATACGTGCTCCTATAGTTGTAGGCTTAGTCTATGAAGTAAGGGATCTATGAATAGTTTGTAAAGGTAAAATCTGCGATTAGGATCCCCGTCTTAAATTAACGATTTTCTCTCCTGGTCCTGCATTATTATTAAAAATTAAATTTTTCAAAGGTCAAGTTTCTCCCCTACACATCATTATCATCTCTTTCATCTGATCGGCTGGTAAGAGCCATGATATAGACACATCATTATCATCTATTTCATCTGATCGGCTGGTAAGAGCCATGATATAGACACATCATTATCATCTATTTCATCTGATCGGCTGGTAAGAGCCATGCTATAGACACATCATTATCATCTATTTCATCTGATCGGCTGGTAAGAGCCATGATATAGACACATCATTATTATCTATCTCATCTGATCGGCTGGCAAGAGCCATGATGTAGCCAAGTGAAAACACAATTCACCGTTCCATTGTATCTATCGAACATATGACGTCATATGTCGTCATAATCAATTACGTGACGTGTAGGCTGACGTCGTAATCATGACGTGATGAATGACTCAGTATAGTCCGCCTTTAAGGCCTAATAGTCCGACACGTTGTACGAATTGTATGTCTTTACCATTTAATAAACATTCCGGCGAATATTTTGAAACTAATTTGACTGAACGCTGTTGCTTCCATAGGCAGCTTACTTGCATAGTTTTCTGGAAATTGATAGTCAGAGAGTTCTGAGATCGATCGATCCCAACACGGACGAGGTGTGGGTGGAACTTAGATAAAGATGGGCGGGGAATAGCTAAAACTGGAAACGTCCATTCCCCCCATCTGTATATGTCATGACCAAACCGTTATGATGATGCTTTAATATTATATATTCTGCTGGGCATTTTGGGGCTAGTTCGACTGGCGGCTGTTGATGCCATAGGTAGCAACAGTCACTTGTCGGACTGGTTTCAAAATACGCAACAGCTTCTCTCTGGACAGTTGCCTTGGTTCAACGTATATAAATCGATCCTACCATGTGTGACAATTGGAAATGATAGCAACTGATATTTTAAATTTTAACTTGTTGATTTATGTATACGCGTATTATGTAACATCATTATATTAATTTCTTTCAAATTGTTTTGATGCTTTAATATTATATATTCTGTTGGGTACTTTGGGGCTAGTTCGACTGGCGGCTGTTGATGCCATAACTAGCAACAGCCGCTGGTCGGATTGGTTTCAAGATATGCAACAGTTTTTTCTCTGTACAGTTACCCTGAGGTTCAAAGTATATAAATTGATGTATGTCTAAATACAAGTAAATAACAGTACATGCCGTACAGCTCGGAGGTTACGTGGACTGTCTCCAAAATAGAATAGAGCACAGTTGAGTGTTTTGGGCGTGGTTGGGCTGGAAGACATCGCTGTCTATGGCACCAATGTCTTCCAGTCCAAGTATATTCAGGATACTCAGCAGTACATTTCTGTTTTGCTTGGAGACGTGTTTAACCGGTTTCTTAGCTGTATTATATAGACCTACTGGAGCCGAGAATTATTGCATATGTGTGCGTGTGGGCGGGTGCGTGCGTGCGTGCGTGAGTGCGTGCGTGTGTGCAGATGAGAGTCGTTGAGATAGGACACATAAGTGTGTTTAAGTATGGTATGGCTACATAAGTTATCATAATTCATGAATATGATATGCAGTTTATAATGTATTGTACCCGTCATACTTATTAGTATTATTGTCATTGTCTTCACGCAAGGGCCGATGACCTGATGTGAATTAAGATTCATTCATGATGTGCCCAATTTTTTTTTCTAGGTTTTATAAGGCAGAGCAAGACTATTAAAATGTCGACTGTCACATTAAAATGAAGATCCGTGAATATTGCTCATAAGTTTGGAGGAAACGAAAAATAAATCAAATTTTCCAGGATCACATAACCTCACATAATGTATGGGTGTTATCTGTCACTCAAGTATATGACGTCATAATCAATTACGTCACCGTAATGAGTGACGGAGCCAGTGATGTAGTACCTTTAAAAGTCTGTCAGTTGTACGAATTGTATACCTTTAATATTCAATAAAAAATTGTTATGAATATTATGAAGTTGACTGGAAGCTTTGGCGGCAACAGCATCCAGTCAAATTACTTTCAAAATATAGTTAGCTTGATATTGGGATTATGGAAATGCAGGGTTTGATCAATCCCAACACGGTAAAAGAGTGGGTGGAGCTTAGCTAGAAATGGGCGGGGCATAGATAAAAAATACCGTTTCTTTCTGCATTGACGGTTGGATGCAGGATAATGACGTCTCTGTTGTGATGGTTGGATGCAGGATAATGATGTCTCTGCTGTGACAGTTAGATGCAGGATAATGATGTCTCTGCTGTGACGGTTGGATGGAGGATAATGATGTCTCTGCTGTCATAGTTGGATGCAGGATAATGATGTCTCTGCTGTCATGGTTGGATGCAGGATAATGATGTCTCTGCTGTGATTGTCGGATGCGGGATAATGATGTTTCGGCTGTGATGGTTGGATGCGCGGGATAATGATGTCTCTGCTGTGACAGTTGAATGCAGGATAATGCTGTCTCTGATGTAATGGTTGGATGCAGGATAATGATGTCTCTGCTGTGGTCATCTGATGCGGGATAGTGATGTCTCTCCTGTGGCAGTTGGATGCAGGATAATGATGTCTCTGCTGTGATGGTTGGATGCAGGATAATGATGCCTCTGCTGTGATGGTTGGATGCAGGATAATGATGTCTCTGCTGTGATGGTTGGTTGCAGGATAATGATGTCACTGCTGTGATGGCTGGTTGCAGGATAATGATGTCACTGCTGTGATGGTTGGTTGCAGGATAATGATGTCACTGCTGTGGCAGTTGGACGCAGGATAATGATGTCTCTGCTGTGATGGTTGGTTGCAGGATAATGATGTCACTGCTGCGATGGCTGGATGCAGGATAATGATGTCTCTGCTGTGACAGTTGGATGCAGGATAATGCTGTCTCTGCTGCGATGGTTGGATGCAGGATAATGATGTCTCTGCTGTGATGGTTGGATGCAGGATAATGATGTCTCTACTGTGACAGTTGGTTGCAGGATAATGATGTCTCTGCTGTGACGGTTGGATGCAAGATAATGGTGTCTCTAAGTCATGGTGTATCCTAGTTAACGCGATAATGTCCTATAATGTGAGGTAAAACAACAAGGGAACAGTTTGATCACGTGACGTGTACATAGCGTTCTTTTATTCTCATTGCCCCTAACATATAGAATATATCACGGTGTCGTCGTTTTACCCGAGCTCAGCCAGGACAAGGTTTGGTCACTACAGCACGTGACCTCTTAACACATGTTAGACGTGGCATATGTCCCAATAGATATCGTATGTACACTGGCTCGATCGCTTATGACACTCTCAAAAGCGCCATTTCAGAGTTCAGTTTTTCTCCCCGGATGTATAGTCCCCAACATAATATGTTTTTGTTATTAAATCTGTTACGTAGTCGAATAAAGTGTCAGATTAATATAGCCAATACAATTTTATTTCTGATAAAAATATGTAAATTTGCGTCTATTCAATTTCTCTTCAAATTACCAAAAGCTAATTTAGTCATTTTTGAAGGCTATATATGCAGCTGATCGTCAGCGTCAACCAATAAGTGAATACCCGGTCATGCGCAATTGAAATTGATTGAACTCACGCCATCGGCGGTTGCGACAACTAGCCCCACAGTGAGGGTATGAGCCATCTAGCCTCTATATACGATATCTATGTTTGTGTCAATTAAACGAGGCCTCTATTGGACATGTATTGTGCATATATCTTGCAAGAATTAATCGCCATGTTTTGGTCAAAATCTAATATAGAATATATCGTCACTCACGTAAATGTCATGGCAATAATAAAGCTATTCTTTAATATGTACAAAAGCAAATTAAATTAAAAGAATGATTGATTAGCAAACACCATTTTCAGTACGCATGGCCTCTACAGTTCCTCAGATAGCTGTTGCCGCCATATAGGGCGTATTTCGATTGGACGAGATTTCCCAGTTTTTATTGGTCAAATAATGTTTCCGATTGATTAATGAAACTACCAGAAATAACGGCATGGCGCCATTCAAGCGCAAACATAAGGGTGAGAATTAGTTTAAACAGACTGTCATTCGAACACAACCATACGGGTGAAAATTAGTGTAAACTAATGGTCATTCGAGCACAACCATAAGGGTGAGAATTAGTGTACACGAGAACTATCACATATATTATGTAGTTACGATTGAACTGTAACATCAGTGTGCACATTTCAGTGTTCTTAGAGTGTGGCAATTATGTATTGTAGGATAACGTCAGACTTGGCAGCAAAAAGGCGATCAAAATCCTCTCTTCATTTTGGAATCGAGCGCTTCAGCCTGTGTAATGACGGATGTTACCCAAGGGATGTATGACGCAACTCGCGTGAACACGGAGGGGTAGCCTTGACGACCACATTGTTCGGTTCCCCAGGACACTACACCGACAACATAGAACTGAGCGGATTTCTCGTGACGACACATCAGCGGTCCCCCAGAGTCACCCTGAATAAAGAGAGAGAAACTACAGTTTATTGTTTAGCATATCAGCATGCTTGCCTTTGTGCGGATCACGTATTAATTGTTCTCCGCTAAATGTAAAACAGCGTGTAGCGTTATCTTGTAACAAGACCTACCCTATAGGTAAAAGGCCATGCTCGGCCCCTTATAGTTCATCAGTGATCGTGCCCCGCCCTGACAAACCTTCACGGACAATTCCCGCCCCTGATATTAGGCTTGCACGATTATGCAATTTTCATAATCACGACCATTTTATTTTTAGAAAAATTCTCTTCATTAGTCGTAAATTGTGTGTGTGTGATGGGGGGGGGGCCATAAGTGGAAGAGCGACGATATGGTCGTAGATTTTATTGGACGAGGGAATGATGACGTCATCAATATTTGAATAAGGCCACACCCTCATTTTCCCCGCCAAAAATACTCGAATCTTATTGGTCGAGAGAAAATCCTGTTATCTCTCGACAAATCAGATTCGAGTATTTGTTGGCAGGTGGGGGTGGGGGGGGGGGGCTAATTCAGATATTGATGTCATCATTCTTTCATTCAATCAAATCTATGGCCATATCTTCGCTGTTTTCGGAGATGTATATGGGGTGGCATGTGCCGATGATTAACAGGTGTAATGCAGTTCGAAGTCGTCAGATCTACAGCATATCTTCGCCCTAGTCGGATCACGTGACATCTCTAGACCAATCAGATCTATGACCATATCGTCGCCCTTGACAGCATCTATGCTCGTTGCAGGGCCTAATGCCCCCGAAATTTACAATATGGACATGAGTGCGGGGACGTGTGCGCAGGAGGGTACCTGCAGCTATATCTAAAAAAAACCCTGCCTATTTTGTCCCAAATTTTCATGTTGACCTATGGCAACGATAGCGTCACCACCCAAACCTGGCTGCACGTGTGCACGTGTGTGCATGCGCACACGCGCTTGCTGGTGTGTGTGTGTGTGCGCGTGCGCGTGCGTGCGCGCGCGCGTGAGAGAGAGAGAGTGTAAGCCCATGCACGATATGGCCGCAACAGAGCCCAGTCGAATTAATTTCAAAACATTCAACATAACGTTTGATTAAATAATAACGTATACAAATCATGGATACATTTTCAAAACTTGTCTTCTCTTGGCTGCAAGTAGACAGTTCGCAAGACATTTGTAGTCTGGTTTGACCAGCTTGAGAATTAAATTGTTAATGGTTATATCAATACGTAATGATAAGTTATATGTTATTTCTCTTGGTATGGATTAAGTAGATGTAATTAACTTGAGACATCTAATGGACTACAAGCATGAGAAAAATCACCCTAACCTATTGCAGGCCATAATTAGATTATTATCAGGATATAGCGAGTTAAATGTGAAGTAAATCTGGAGCAAAAGCCTGTAAAGATTTATCAAGCTTGCGAGTTGTATATTTTGCCAGATTTTTAACCGATTTTTAGTAAACATTTTGATGAATATTTCGAAAAGTGTCTGACCGTTGATGTTGTTATATCCAGCATCAGCTCCTGGCAAAACATTCAACAGATTCTTTTTTTCTGCATAATTGCTTTGAAATTGAGATTACGAATAATTCGAAAGCTCTAAAATCAATTCAAGCCCCAGTAAAACAGGGTGTAGATAGATGGGTGGGGGCTATATTTTTTGTATTAAAGTAAAAACATTGTAGATTAAGAGAGATTTCTCTTGAGAATTTGCGGGCTCTTTAAAAGGGCCTTTTGATGTTGCAATGGCTCAGCTATTAGATTTCTTCGATGCCTCAGTAGCCATGTGGTTAATCGGCTTCCTTTCCATAATGTACAGTCAGCTTCATGAGCACACACTCATTTTTTTTCAAAACCCGAGGTAGAGCAGCCGCAGAAGTCAAGAGTTGTTTTGAAACTTCCACCAAGTTAAGCTGCTCTAAATCTGGCTTAGTCGAATAGGTGCAAAGATTCGTGTTAAGGCATCTGCTCCAGGCTGCTGACTTCGGATAGCGTGAGGTCGATCATCGATAGGGAAAAAAATATCAATCGGATCCACCTCACACGCTTGATGTTTTGTCAGATTCTGATGTGCCATCATGGGTATACAATCTTAAAATAGGGTCTATAGTTGGGGGTTTTCCCCGGGGCCAGCGTGGACAAAATCCCTTTCAGATTACCTATTAATTTACCCTTTAATCATGATATGCTTTGTACATTGTTGTCGCCATCAAAAGTTAATATAATCAAATTAATTTGACAAAATGCAGCACATATTGTATCACATTCACATGTGTTTAAACATGTAACAGCAGTTATAGATTTTCTTTTTTAATTTATTCGACTCGAAGATGTTGCGATCTATGACAGCCACAGCGCCCAGCCAAATTAGTTTCAAAATATTCGACACAATGGTTAAGACACACCATTCGTACACATGACAACCTTTTAAAGTTTCATGACGGACTTATCGATATTATTCAGTATACATTTTGATTGTGAGGTCAATCTACATATGACGTAGTTCATTAGGATGTCATATACATGAGTGACAGATTGGATTCATCCATCCATCTAGTTAGATTAGTCAGTCTACGAATCAGTATCTGACCGTTATATACAAGTGGGATATTTTATAATTTGCTGTATACTTTGTCCTAATAAGCAGCAACAACATTCAGTCAACATATTTCATGATGAAGGGATTCGATCGGTTGCTCAAATATCTGACATCATAGTCAATTATGTCGCTTGTTGGCTGATGTTCTGATCAAAATGTCATAAGCCAACACGAAATTAGCGTCTGACGAATGGTCTGACCGGAGAGTTTCTGAATAGAATGTTTTTGATGAATTTAATAATTAATAAATATTCTGCTGCATATTTTGGAACTAATTTGAATGGCGGTTATTGCTGCCATGTTCCTTCCACATGTTACCTATATAATTTCCTTGAAATTAAGATTATGGGTGTTAATATTGATTCAAACACCCAGAATTACAATTTCATGTTACTATTTTGCAAGAATTCTTTTTCAAAATGGCCGCCAGTTTCACATGTTGGGAAAATAACAATTTTAGTTTTTTGGAGAAACTCGGGAAGACAAAACGTGAAATTAATTTTTTGGAAACTGGGTGCTCTTATAGGACCTACATAGACTTGATTTCGTAACAATGTTGAAGAGGATCAATCAGATTCTAGAACATTGAGAGATCTAAATAAATACCAATGAAAATTTTAATATCTCCTTTGTGGTCAAGGTCATTCGCCAGTCAAAATTTCCAAGTTTCATGTTTGGCATAAGTAATCCTCCTTTCATCATACAACTTCAAAGAGCATGTTAGAAGACACCTTATTTTATCCGTTATGGTCAAGGTGACCTTTTAGTGGTCAATGTTATCAGTTTTCGAGAAATCAGCTTTTCCATGGCCAATGTAAACATATGGGAATTTGAACAATGGATCTTTGATCTACAACTACACCTAGACCTTTCATCGGATCAGCACCAGACATGTTCAATGATTATATAAGAAGATGCCTTATGTTTCTTATACTTTTTCGTTTTCTTCTTCTTCTTCTTCTTCTTCTTCTTCTTCTTCTTCTTCTTATTATTATTATTATTATTATTATTATTATTATTACTTTTAATGAAATTTGTGGTTTCGCCTATATTAACTCTGGTATTTGTGTCATTCCAGACGCTCTGCAATACAGCCTGGTAAAAGGGTAACCAGGAACCAGTCTTGGGAAAAAAGAGCTGTTCAAACAGTTGGCATATACTCGATGCTGCGAGAGGAAGATGACAGCCATCTTGTCTACATTGATCTTCATGAATTGACGGGAATTGGACACTGAGTAAGTCAGTAACTTATTATAAATGTTGCATTTGGTGGCCATTGGGTCTTACTACGTCATAGTAGGTTAAACGCTTCGCCATCTGTAAGTCGTTTGTGACTATATTTTGGAGGAACATACTAGTAGTAAAGTAGTCAATGTGTTCTTTGTCTCCAATTAAATATTTAAAACTAAAAACTGCCTAGCATTGCACACTAGGCAGTTGTTAGTTTTAAATATTTAATTTAAACATAGCTGGTAAATTGCTTCGACGACTTTTGAATAAATACGAAAACTGGTGTCATGGGTATTCTAAATGAGTCTAATCAAATGTTTGTTGATTGCTGATTCGAGGGCCCATAATTTTGATAATGAAGTTCTTTATTCAAAGCCTGAAAATCTAAATATCTCATTTATAATCAAACGGGGTGGAAATATTCATGATTTAACAGGACTGACCTTGTCATATATTAAAGATCTACAATTACATGTAAAACTGTTCATAAAAGTTGCTTGTGGTATTTGTGATGTTCTTAATAAAATTCATCATACCGATGGCGTCGAATTAGAAATATCTCCAATTTCTGGAAAAGAATGTGTCGCTCAGTTATTACAGTTTAAAAAGGAAGTTAAGACTGTATGTCCATGTGCATTAGTATGCATTAGTATGTTTCGTGACTATTGCAGCAGTGAACTTGCATTTTTGCCATTATTGCTTACACAATGGAAGCTTGTTGTCTCCAAAGTTTCTAGAGCAACAAGTAGAGAGCTTTCCGGTTCAATTAATTGCAAGACTAAATTATATTAACCATCAAATTATATTAGAGAACAATAAGCAACAATCTGGCCATCTACATGTTTGCTAGACCATTTTATGGGCGGACCAAATAAGGCTAAATCGAACATAAAGCTTATTTGGTATGATTCTATTGTGAAGGCATTTGCGGTGGAAATTAATTATACTACAGAAGAAGTACTACTAGCGGACAACAGTAGCCAGCCATAGTGTGCTTTTCAGAGTCTTCGGAGGAGGCGTGTCAGGACGAGTCTGATCAAGGCTGGAAGTGCCGAAGATATTAGTAATTGTGCAAGTACAATTTCGGATTGGTCATGGCTGAAAGTAATCCCTTGTTAACAATGTTATTTACCAGCACACCACCCATCTTTGAGGGTAATCAAGGGGATGATTTTGAGTGTTGGGTTGAACGATATGAAGCATGGGCAAATGTGTATGCTGGGGATGATGCTGCTGAGTTAAAGATTTCCCCAACACTGCATTTTTAATTTATCATGAACTGTCTGTTGAGGTAAAAGCTAGTTATGAATTGGTGAGAGAGGAGTTTATCAAAGCTTACTTTTCAGTTACTTTTATCAAAGCATTCATGTCTGAATTGATGTGGTGGTTTTGTAATCCCGGCGAGAATCTCGTGGTATATGTTGCGGGATTTAGAAGACTGGTGTGATGTACATATCCTAAGTACAATAAAGAGGCATGGCAAGATGTTGTACTCACTAAGTTCCCTCCACGCATCAGCGATCTCGGGACTAAAGCCAGGCACAAGGAACCAACAAGTGTCGAGGAGGCGTTAGAATAAGTAGCCAAATTGGAATGCAGATGGACTATTGAAAAGATCATATCAAACAGCCAGTTAGCCAGGTGGTTTCGACAGTAAAGGTAAAATCCGAGACTCATGACATCGACGAATTAAAAGTCCAGAGAGCAGCAACAAGTACATAATAGAGGTACAGTTACCAGAGGTCCATGCTTTTCCTGTGGTGGACATGGCCATTTTGCTCATGAATGCCCAAAACAGAGACTCTAAATCATCTGGATATAATTCCCGTGGCAGAAACAATTCTGGTAGAACAGCTAATCGCTCTTTTATGGGAGGTAGATGGAGGGGTAGAAATAATCAAGATCAAGATAAAGAGTTAAACTAGAACCTATAACAGAGCCCCATGTTTTGGTAGACAATATAAAAGACAGCGTAGGGGCACCCTCAGCGATGTCACCCTCTTCGAGATTGATTTCACCCTCTTCTACCTTGTGTGAGATCAATCTTGAAGGCATTGATACTAAAGGTCTGGTGGGCACTGGCTCCAGTATTTCCCTAATAAGTGACAGGTTTCGCAAAAGTTCTAATTTTCTAAAACGACATCACTTAAACACTACCATTAATTTTCAGGCTGCTTCTGTAAACAATTCTCCGGTACAATTACAGTTAAATTAGGAAGGCTGGATATCGAATTTAATTTACTTTAAAGGGACATGGCTCAGCTGGTTTTAATTGGGTGGGATTTTCTGCAAACTCATGGTATTTTGATTGATTCAAGCACTGAATATGTGAGATTTGCAGGCACTTCTGTTCCTTTATTGCCCCTCTGGAAAGTTTTCCCACATGTCTGTTCATCTATGAGGTCATCGACTGTAAATATTGATGCCCATTCTCAAATGGTGATGTGCATTAAGCTACATCCCATGCATGTGTATACAGATACAGAAATGGTACCAGATGGATATACTGGTGTATTAGAGCCTGGTGATATGTTTAATAAAAGTGGTGGGTTAATGGTAGCCAGAACAGTTGGATCTAAAAACGGGATGACTTGTGTGAAAGCCATGAATATAGCAGAACACCTGTTAATATCACAATAAGGTACTCCGATTGGCACATTTTATGCAGCCATTGGATACGGAGTAATGATCTCTTGGGTAGGAATTTATGAGTACATATTCAGTCAGTGAATCAAAGGCCAATTGAAAAGCTGAATGAATCCCTACATATTCCATTAGATAACTCTATTTATATCCATCTCAACACTGTGAAGCTAGTCAGTTATTATCTGAATATAGGGATCTTGTTTCTACCTCTTAGAAAGACATTGGCAGAACAAATCTGGCTAAGCACAAGATTAACACAGGTAACACAGCACCGATTAGGCAGAAAGCCCATCGAATACCGGTTCATTTGAATGGGGAGGAGTTGAAAAACAAATTCACACTATGTTGGAAAATGATGTCATTGAACAAGGTAGTAGTCCTTGGGCATCACCCGTAGTGTTAATCAGAAAGAAGAACAATTCTTTTCGATTTTGTGTTGATCACAGGGAATTTAATATTGCTACTCACCAGGATGTCCATCCTCTTCCAGACATCAATGATTGCTTGGATGCCGTGTCAGGTTCTAAATATCTTAGCATGATGGAGTGTGCCAGTGGGTATTGGCGGGTTGAGGTAAATGAGAATAATCAGGAGAAGACAGCATTTACAACTGGAACTAAGTTGCATCAGTTTAAGGTTATGAGTTTCGGCCTGACGAATGCTCTGATGACCTTTCAAAGGTTAATGGGCCTGATTTTGAGTGTTTTGAGTTGGCAGACACGTTTAGTATATGTGCATGATATCATTATGTTCTTTTCAACCTTCGGAAGCCACCTAACCCGGCTACGGGGGTATTCGATTGCCTGAGAACTGCTGGATTAAAACTAAAACCTTCGAAGTGCCAATTCTTAAGAAGCAGTGTCACATTTTTGTGTTACAATGTTTCTGCTCAAGGTGTTGCTCCTGATCCCAGGAATAATGAAAAAGCAACTAGCTACCTGAAGCCTGCATCAGCTGCTGAAGTAAAAGCCTTTGTCGGCTTAGATTCTTACTATCGATGGTTCACCCCTTCTTTTGCTAACCCACTTCATCAGTTGACAATGAAAGATGTTGATGTCGTATGGTTGGCAGAGTGTAAAGATGCATTTTGACGTTACAGTCTAGTTTGGTATAACATCCAATTCTGGCATATCCTGATTTTAAAGTTTGTGATTAAGGACCACACAGAGGAAACGATAGCTGAGGTATTGGTCAATGAGTTAATCTGTCATTATTGTGACCAGGACATATTCACACGAATGAGGGAAAAGAGTTTGAGTCACACCTTTTCAATGAGGTCAATGAATTATTAGGCACAGTCAAGACTCGCACCACACCCACAATCAGATCGTTTTGTAGAACGCTTCAATCGCTTTTTATGTTCCATGCGGCGGATACTGGTTTTGGAGAATCAGCGAGATTGGGAAAAGCTATTGCCAAAAGCACTTTTGGCATACTGCTCCAGCGTGAACAGCATTTTCTCATGCATGGGGCCGAAGTCTCTCTTCCTATTGACGTGATGTATGGTGGTGTTTCTGAGAGATTTTCTAGCCTAACAGATCATGCGAATAGATTGGAAGATCATCTGGAAAACTCTTTTGATCTCGTTGGGCAAAATACTACAACATCACAACAGAGACAAAAGGCTAACTATGATCACCGGATTTCAAGTCCAGAATTTGAATTTGTGGACAGAGTGATGCTGCATTCTCTGGCAGTTAGGAGAGGTTGCATTAGGAAATTGACTAGGTTTTGGGATGGTCCATTCTTAATAATGAAGAAAATTAAGAAAACCTTGTTTTTAGAATCAAACAGGAAGACTGACGGAAGAGATTGGTAGTGTATTGTAATCGGTTAAAGAGGTGTGGTATTCATTTTGAACAAGGCATTGTGGAAGTGGATAACATGCATGGTAATGAACCTCAAAATGAACCTAATTTTGGTGGGGGAGTGTTAGCCGCTACTGAAGATAAGGTTTGGATGTCTGTTGGGTTTTCTCCAGCTAGTTGTCCACGAACAATCAATGACAGTGCTTCATTGACAGGGGCTATTTATAAACGGCCCTAATTTACCAGCTAATGAAGAGGTACTTAGACAGGGTGACCAGGCTAGTGCTAGACGTACTGATGTTATTGCTGAGGGTGCCGCTAATGTGGATGTGGCAGTGCCAGAGTTCATTCCATCACAGACCACTAGAGCAGGTCGTCGAACTCAGTGGCGACATTGGTGCAAAGATTTCGTAACATAGCTTAAGTTTGGCTGGGTCTTTGTAAATATGAAAATAGGTGCACATCTTGTAAAGCATCTGTCAACCCGGAACCTTTGTGTTATTAGGCAGTTAAGCTGTACTCCTGTAATAATGTTGCAAATCCACTAGAAGTAATCATCTAAACCAGGTGGCATGCCTGAGCCTAACATTGGGTTTATTAATTAAGCGTAATACCATCTTATCATAGCAGAAATTGTACATATGATTGTATCGTCTGGTGGCATGACGCCGATAGTCAGTCCACCTCTGTAGTGTTGATTTGGTGAAATGAATTCGCTGGACCGCAATGTTTCTAAAAGATATGGGTTCACATGGACACGAGGACGTGTACCCTGGAAAGGGGATGGGTGGGGGAGGAATGTAATATGTGGTCTCACCTATATTAATTCTGGTATTAGTGTCATTTCAGGCGCTCTACAATACAGCCTGGTAAAAGCGTAACCAGGAAGCGGTCTTGGAGAAAACAGTCCAACCAATCAAAATCGAGTATTTTGGTGGGACAAAGGGGGCGTGGCTTAATATGCAAATGAGATGACGTTATCAAGCTCTCAGCCAATCAGAGCAGCCACCTATCTCATGGCTCTTCCACTGACATTTCAATAGAGAAATTGGACCACATAAAGCACGCTCAGAACAAGGCATGAACATGGCTTAGTAGGCGGAAACCTCTTCTAGGGACATTAATCTCCTCACATACAAATACAACTAATCCTTTTATATACACCCCATCAGATACCCTAGTGGACAAAATATGGTGGCTCCCTGACCAAGGGGTTCATAATAAGGAATCAGTTTCTCACTCTATCGTGTGTGATATTATGAATTCTCCTTGTATTATATCGTACCATACATGGCCCATAAGATCCGTCTCCAAAACACAGCATATCCTCAGGAATGTGCCTTTTCCATAGCGTTGCGCATTGGTCACTGGTTAGAACTGTACCACGCACCTCCTGTAAGCGAGTTGTTGTCCAGTTATCTAAAACCAAAACGAGTAAAGCAGCTAAATTACTATTGGGTAATACTCCTTAATGTTGAGTTCCTACTGCACCGAAACAAAAAACCTTCATATGGCAATGGAAATATAATATTACGAGGAAAGGTTAATCCCAAGGTCATCGATCTAATAATTAAGATCAATGATGAAATAAAGAACTCTGGGGGTTCCCTAGTTATTCGTCGCAAGGTCATCGACCTAATTATTAAGGTCAATGATGAAATAAAGAACTCTAGGGGCTCCCTAGTTATTTGTCCCAAGGTTATCGACCTAATCATTAAGGTCAATGATGAAATAAAGAACTTTATGGGTTCTCTAATTATTCGTTGAAACGTTAGTGAATAAACGAGTTAATATGCTGATATAGAAAAGGCAATCACGTGCAGCAAATTTGGCAATGATCTATCAAGTGGTCATGACACAATATGCACTTTTGGTGCATTTTAATCCAATGGTTCAAATTATGTTCGTCTTGAAGTCTAAAGATGTGTTGTTACGACAATCAACAAAACATGTAATAATATGGAATTATTCTTGATATGCACTACCGGCAGTATGGTGGCTTACTCTGGTAAATGGAGAACTAGATTCAACAAGGGCTATGTATCTATACGCGTCACTTTAATATTGGCGAGGGAAGGAGGGTAAATATATGCTGATGGATAAGTATTAATATTTTATGAAGTCACTCATTTCAACAAGAAGTGGATTGTTTAGATTTGGTTACCACTATTGAACTGTTTTACCATAGCTCGTAATGTGATGTCAAAGATCAAGAATTTTCAAATGGACAACGTTTCATGTGGATGCAATCTTGTAATTAGATATCGGAATACTGAATGTCATGATTAACTTTCCCGTATCAACCATTGAGGTTTCATGTCGATACTACTTTGCCTTTTTATTTTTATGGTCCATGCTTGTGATGTCGTGAACATATTGCAACAGGCGCTGATCGCATCTATGTTGCTGTAGCCTACTTATCATTTGGTGAAGGATTCAGGATATGCTTTATAAATACTTCACCCCAGAGCATTCATGCACGATATGTACTTAATTCCAAAGTTATTTCAACCTATTTGATTTAAAGAGCTGAAAATAATATAACACAGAATGGCCGGTCTTATTACTGGTTCCAAAAGTAGAAATTTATTGATGAACTGCATCACAGAGAATAGACCGAAGCATAAAACAACATTTTCCTGTAATATTGCATGAACCATGGAAGATTGTACACCTCACACACCTATCCCAAGATGCACCCACATCCCAGATTTGATGACGATCTATGTGTCAGACAATGATTCATTCATTTAATGTTAATTTAACCGTAAAAATTACATCAGAGTGGCATACTTTTGAAACATGACACATGTTTCGCCCAATATGCAACCGTATACCAAGTTTGGTTACAGTATATGGGAAACTTGAAAGTACAACATCGACTCACATTTTCTATGATGCTGAGTGAGCCCTGTAAACTAGGTCAGGCCGACCACCCTTTGAGAAATAACATATTTTACCCTACCATACATTCATACAACAAGCTTGATCGCTGTATACGGAAACCTCTTAAAACTACCGCATGTGCAAGAATATTCTATGAGGTTCAGTGAACCAGGAAAAGTGGGCCAGGTTGATATATATTTTTATTCTTGGCACAACCTTAGGCGATGATGCAGCCATACAACATGTTTGGTGACTATATATGAGACAGAGTCTTGAAACTATGGTTCTGAAAAAATTTCTGTGATGTTCAGTGAACCGTGAAAAATAAGTAATTATAACTGAGTTTTAACATGTGACAACTCTATTCTGCAATGCATCCACACACACCTCCATCCTGTAATGCATCCACAGATACGTTCACCCTGCAATGCCTTCACACACACCTTCATCCTGCAATGCATTCACTCACGCCTTCATTCTGCAATGCATCCACACACACCTTTATTCTGCAACGCACCCACACACACCTTCACCCTGCAATGCATCCACACATACCTTCATCCTACAGTGCATCCACAGTCCACACACACACACACCTTCGTCCTGCAATGCATCCACACCCACCTTCATTCTCGAATGCATCCACGCATACCTTCACCCTGCAATGCATCTACACACACCTTCATCCTACTGTGCATCCACACACACACACACGCACGCACGCACGCACGCACGCAAACACACACACACACACACACAAACACATCCACCCACCCACCCACCCACCCACACACCCACACACACACACACACACACACACACACACACACACACACACACACACACACACACACACACAAACACACCCACCCACCTGCAATGCATTCACACCTACCTTCATCCTGCAATACATCTACGCACACCTTCTTTCTACAATGCATCCACACACACACCTTCATCCTGCAATGGATTCACTCACACCTCCATCCAGCAACGCATCCACACACACTTTCACCCTTCAATGCATTCACTCAAGCCTCTTTCCTGCAATGCATCCACACATGCCTTCACCCTGCAATGCATTCACTCACACCTTCATTCTGCCATGCATCCACACATACCGTCATCATGCAATGCATCTACACACACCTCTATCCTACAGTGCATCTACACATAACTCCATCCTGCAATGCATCTACGCCCAACTCCATCCTGCAATACTTCTAGACAACTCCATCCTGCAATGCATCGACACACACCTTCGTCCTGCAATGGATCCACACACACCTTCGTCCTGCAATGCATCTACACACACCTCCATCATGCAATGCATCCACATATGCCTTCATCCTGCAAAGGAGCTACGCATAACTCCATCCTACAATGCATCTACACACACCTCCATCCTGCAATGCATCCACACATACCTCCATCCTGCAATGCATCCACAAACACCTTGATGCTGCAATGCATCCACACATACCCCCATCCTGCAATGCATCTACACACAACTCCATCCTGCAATACATCTCGACATAACTCCATCCTACAATGCATCTACACACAACTCCATCCTACAATGCATCTACACACAACTCCATCCTACGATGCATCTACACACACCGCCATCCTGCAATCTATCCACACAAACCTCCATCCTGTAATGCATCCACACACACCCCTCCATCCTGCAATGCATCTACACACATATCCATCCTGTAATGGATCTACACACACCTTCATTCTGCAAGGCATCCACACACACCTCCATCCTGCAATGCATCTACACACACCTTCATCCTGCAATGCATCTACACATACCTTCATCCTGCAATGTATCCACATACAACTCCATCCTGCAATGCATCCACACACACACACCTCCATCCTGCAATGCATCTACACACAACTCCACACTTTCACCCTTCAATGCATTCACTCAAGCCTCTTTCCTGCAATGCATCCACACATGCCTTCACCCTGCAATGCATTCATTCACACCTTCATTCTGCAATGCATCCACACATACCGTCATCCTGCAATGCATCTACACACACCTCTATCCTACAGTGCATCCACACATAACTCCATCCCGCAATGCGTCTACGCCCAACTCCATCCTTCAATACTTCTAGACAACTCCATCCTGCAATGCATCGACACACACCTTCGTCCTGCAATGGATCCACACACACCTTCGTCCTGCAATGCATCTACACACACCTCCATCATGCAATGCATCCACATATGCCTTCATCCTGCAATGCAGCTACGCATAACTCCAGCCTACAATGCATCTACACACACCTCCATCCTGCAATGCATCCACACATACCTCCATCCTGCAATGCATCCACAAACACCTTCATGCTGCAATGCATCCACACATACCTCCATCTTGCAATACATCTACACATAACTCCATCCTACAATGCATCTACACACAACTCCATCCTACAATGCATCTACGCACACCTCCATCCTGCAATGCATCTACACACAACTCCATCCTACAATGCATCTACACACACCGCCATCCTGCAATGTATCCACACATACCTCCATCCTGCAATGCATCCACACACACCCCTCCATCCTGCAATGCATCTACACACATATCCATCCTGTAATGCATCTACACACACCTTCATTCTGCAATGCATCCACACACACGTCCATCCTGCAATGCATCTACACACAATTTCATCCTGCAATGCATCTACACACACCTTCATCCTGCAATGCATCTACACATACCTTCATCCTGCAATGCATCCACATACAACTCCATCCTGCAATGCATCCACACACACACACCTCCATCCTGCAATGCATCTACACACAACGCCATCATGAAATGCATCTACACACACCTTCATCCTGCAATGCATCTACACACAACTGCATCCTGCAATGCATCCAAATACAACTCCATCCCGCAATGCATCAACACACACCTTTAACCTGTATGCATCCACACACACACCTCCATCCTGCAATGCATCCACACATGCCTTCATCCTCTAGTGCTATATCGGTGTTCAGCATACTAATGAGCCAGACTTGCTCAAGTGGCTTTACAGCGGTCTTCAACTTGGAGGCATGTCACCCTCAACCCATAAGACACTCTTCTGGATGTTAATGGATGCTTCTGACCCATTAAATGGACGACGCAACAGGAGCTTTCCACCAGTGACCCCAATCTTATCACCCACTCCAATTAGGGTTGTACCCTCTCCTATGTAGGTTAGAAAAGACGATCCATGGTTGGCCAGCTTTCGCACCTTACTATCCTTCTTCACAGCAGTAGAGAGGGGCATGACCTCAACGTCAATAACCGCTGGATGTCTAAGTAGTGGCAACCACGTTCACCAGTTACCATCAGGTCTAGCACGATACCACACCTCATTCTTTTCGAATACTATCTGCAGCTGTTTCTCCAGGGTCAACACCACACCATCATGTGACATCAATGGGGCATGCTTCACAGTCGGCTCTACGGCGTGAAAGCTGAGGTCAGTGTTCAGGGCGTTAACATCCTCAACTTTGTCTTCTGACTGTTCTATCAGGAGGTGGAGGATGAACTTCTTCTTCGGGAAGTCGTAGCGGAATACACTCTTGCTACAATCCATGTTGTGACTCAGACGCTTCTTGGAGACATCTTTTAGGTCAGTCAACAGCTCTACCCCATCTCCATTGATTGGATGGAGTGAGAACGTCTTTGAGTCTGCTCCATATTGTAGGATGAACAATTTGCCATCACTTTTTTTTTACCGTGACAGCATCAACGTCGTACACGTCAACAAGATCAGCTAGACTGGTTGAGTGAGAAAATATGGGCTCCATTATATATATATATATATATATATATATATATATATATATATATGGGTTTAAACGGAATGTATAGCCATGCTGATTGTCCAATTGCTACTCCAAAACAGGGAGAATGTCATCAGACCATCTGTAGTCAGTAGACGTGCAGATCAGTATTGGATAGAGTGGGTTCTCTTCAAGGTAGCTCAGCATTCCACCACATACATACATGCTGATGTGTTACATCCACCACCGGACAGTACCTACCACAGCTCACTGACTGAAGTAGGGTTAGACGTGTTAGAATATCTGCCATGAGCCACCAGTAAACCTTGGAAAGCGATCAGCCCCAATGTTCACCAATGCAAATCACCTGTTTGACAGCTCTACCATTAATCTTTATGCCAGCACAGATGGTCTGCCGGATGCGCAATTCGCGTTTATGCTGCTGTTACTCATTGACTTGTCTACATGACATGATGCAGGCTAAACAGATAGAGAACCGAGGTGCTAGTTCAGATCTACGGATGTCAGCAGTTGAACTCGTATGAACTCAATGCCAGGGTGGCGCATGAATATCTGGACATTGCTGAGTCTGACTAAGCCAATAGAGGACTGCGCCCTTCATGACCGCGACACAGATACAGGAGATAAATGAGCAGAAGAACATTCAGGTGATATAAAACAGCTTACAAGAGTCTAGCACGCGCAACCACAGCTGCGGGTGTGATTGGAGCCAGTGTTGGTGTGGCCACCATTGCCTCCCTCACTACAGGGGCGGGTGCTATTGTCGCTATCCCACTGGGTGGTGTGACCCTTGCCACTACTGTCCTAGCCACTGGCTTGGTGGTCGGACAGCGCCAGGTCACCAGGAAGCTGAAGAAGCATACTAAGTATGTAGCACTAGCACAGAGCAGCCTACGGACTATCGACGGGTCTATCAGCAAAGCTCTCAAGGATGGGCAGGTCAGTGATGAAAAGTACCACCATATATTGAAGCTCCAACCCCTTTACTGCACAGAGAGACCCAAAGTGCGCCAGCAATACCTCACAGGCTCCAGTGGGCGGGTGGACATGGAGGAACTAAAAAACAAGATGCTGTGGAGGGGTCCCATCGAAGATCTCTATGGTGTCAAAGAGAATGTTGCGCCTGCAACAGTTTTAAGATGACTACTATAGATGGCCTTCCTGTTGAACCTCACGATGAACGACCAGTGCCAACCACCCCTCCTGGGTACACTCTAGACTGGCTGTCTACATAGTCTGCTGGATGATATACCAGATCTAACCCCGATCTCCATTACGGTCGATGGGTGGTCCCGCATCAGCTTCTTCATCAATCCACGACCACTGACCACCCTCACAGTAACCATCAAGAATGCGAAGAAAGCTCACACCTGGATGGTTGGCCCGAATGTCTCGTTCTGGAACCAACAGCTGAACTTTGCCATCCAGGCCACCATGGCAGGATGTGGCATTGGCCCTGGTTTGCTTCACTCATATTCTGATACCTTCTCAGCTGTTGTTGGGATTTCATGCTTGACACCTCCCTCACATCATTTGTCTCGGCCGGCGGTACAACGATGCCAGCCCTGCAGACAATAGCACTCATACAGGAAGTGTTTCCATTTAAGTTCCCAGATATAGACGAGGTTACAACCGAACAGGTACTGGCCATCATTCGGGAACATGTCAGTACCATACACAGAAGACCAGATGATGCTAGGCAGGTGGTATTGATTATCACCCCTACGGGACATGGAAAAAACATCTTGCTGCACACCTTGCTGGAAGAACATCTGTGCAAGCACTACATACTCCTGGTGTCCGACTCTGCTGCTGACGCAGTCGATAGCAACGACCAGTAGTATAAGGGTCCAATAGCCAAAACGCAGAACCTACAGGTGTTAATGGAGAAGCTGTTAGCAGCTCTACTGACTGACCCACTTGTTCTAGCCATCGATGATCCTGCAATGGACCAGAAGATGGTCAGCTACCTCAGCGACATCACCAGATGCATCCAGCACACCAAGATCACTGTGTTCATCCTCTTTCAGAAGTACACCCATGAGATCTTACTAGATATCCCCCACAATGCTCGGTTACTGTACTTCAGTACAAATTGTTGGCGTGCCCTGCTGGAGACCATATATGACCATATATGACAGCCTGACCCTTAAGGAGACCAAACAGGACTTTGTCGCAGGAGTACAGAAGGTAGCCAAATGGCACTAATTCATCTTCAGCAACAAGGAGACAGGTGAGCTGTCACACTTCAAGCCTTCTCTGGAGAAAACAGAAAACTTCAGCTACAAACTGGATCCAGCCAGGAGACTGGCATGTATGTCGGGAGGCAGTGCATAGATCGGCCGCAACAACTTTTCAGGAATTTCGTCAGAAAGTTAAGAACTTCGTTCGAAGCTTGAGGAACTGTGTCAGAAGCTTGAAGAACTTCATCAGAAGGTTGAGGAACTCCATCATCTTGAGACTTCGCCCACTGTGGATCAGATGGCATGACTCTCTTCTTTTGAACCTTCTCATGGAAGACCCACTTCAGCCACGATTTACTGGCATCTGACTTGCGAGCAGGTTTGATGAGGTAGTCCATATAGTTCTCGGGAAATATTCTAAATGCTGCCGCATCTCTCGCCAGCTGCTTGTGCCCTCTTTCGTTGAAGATGTGCTCAATGGCCTCCTTGTGGCTGGCGGCCAACCAATCCTGAGTACCAGTGGCATGCCCAGCCTCATGGCCCTCAGTCACAGCTGTACTGATCTCCTCTCGGAAGTATTCTGTGGCTCCAGCCTGTAGAGCATTCAGCATCTGGTGTTCATCATCAGTGTGGATGTCGAATACGCCAGCCCATTTCTCTACCATTAGAAGACCTTTGGGGTCAACCCTAGCCTTTTGAAGAGCAAGAATGATGGAACTCTTGGTCGATTTGAAGGGTAGGCTAAGTGTTCGGCCCTGGGCACTGTCAAGCTTCCAGTCGAGCATCTGAGTCAATAATTCTTTCATACTATGGGCCAGTGTGGTCTCCTCTATGGAAGTCAGTATCTCCGTATCAGACAGCGGTGGGACCTTGGCTCGCTCGTGGATAATGGTGACATCACGAAGTAGTCATCAGGTCCTGTCAATCGGTAGAAGGTTGTATGACTGTACCGGTTTCTTCTTAGAGGGTGATGCAGGTCTCTTCTGCCAACCGAAGACGAGCTCGTGAAGTAGTACTTTATACATCGCCGTTTAAAACCTGTATATACATAGACGTTAAACAAGCAGCAGTATGCACAGCATCCAGATGGGGCAGTGGAACCCACAACCTCACACCACACCAACCCTCGGAAGGACTGCCTGACAGTCATTCGACCTAGTATCCATGATGTGAACCCTCTATCCACTACTGGGAAGTACATCAACTTCACTATCTTGGGACAGATTCGTGAGATTAGGAGCATGACGCTCAAGTTCAAGCTCGAGAGCACTGTTGAGAAGGATGTAGAGCTCCCACAGGTGGTGAGCAGCTGGGAGATTATGCAGAGCAACAACACCTTGGACACCACCTATGTGAACAATGAGAACCGGGTCCTGGCTCCACTGAATCAGACTAATATGCGAATTGGAAATGGTACTATGCCGTCAGATGTAATGAAAGCTTCACAGAATTCAACTTACAACCAGACATAGAGACACATGTTGTGGTGCCACTCTTCTCGCTCCTCGAGAACACACACGTGAACCCAACATTGATGCAGGACAAGATGTTTCTCCGGTTGTACACCGAACATCTTACTGAAGTAACGATGACCTCTCCACGACTTCAGGTCTGGCATGATGAGAACGACCAGGAACTAAAACATGCAGGCTCTAGACAATCACTCCTACATGTAGGGCGAGAGCACCAATAGGTCCAGGCTACAGCTAACCAGCGTCTAGAGTTGACATTGCAACGAGGTGCTTCGGATTGCATGGCTATAGCAGTCTTGGTTCAGAAAGAAGGGGTGGTCCTGGAGGTGGGGGAGCTAGACGACTTCAAACTTGTGGTGGCTGGGACCAATGTTCTCGGTGAGGTGCATGATCTCGCAGATTACCGTCTTTATTGACAGGAGGCGATGCCTAACCAGTGGCCCCAAGGATCTTGAGTTGGTAGTCAACGCTTACATTCCACCTTGGAGGGAGGGACATCCTTCCTAACCATAGCAACCACTTCAGCTTTTGTGATGGGAACCATCTCCGAGAGCAAGGGGACACTCGCGCAGTCAGAGTAACAGTGCTGTACTTTGGATATAGCAAGGTTCGATTCTCATAAAATGGAGCTTGAATACACATAAAGCATAACTTCCGCTGTCGCCACAGCTTCTACAGCAGCCACTACTACTATGGTCTCGGCTGTCATCCAACCTTCTGATGCCTCATAGTTGAGCGTTGGCTCGGAGAGCTTTACAGCCTCGTAGTACTCATCGAGATTCTCATCAGCCTCTTTGATGTTATGGGTGGCTTGAGCCCTTTGTTGCCATCGGCGTGCCTCCCTTTGGTGTATATGCTCGAGTGCCTTGCTGTACTCAAACTTTTCCTTAGACAGCTTCTCCATCACCTGGTTATGACATTTTCTCTCTACCGCCAACACCTTATGGTCAGCGAAGCTGAGACCCTAGTTCGCCAAGGCAAACATGCCTGCATTCAAGATTGTGGATGCCATGTCTATACAAGCACTCTAAACTCATCATATAGTTCCATCATGTATGAACCAGAAGCTTTCAAGGATCCAGTCGACGAAGACTATGATGATGTCGGGGATGACTATGACGAGGATGGGGACTACGACGATGTCGAGGATGACTATGACGAGGATGACTATGACGAGGATGAGGACTCTGATTGTGATGATTATGACGAGTTTAAAGTGCTTGTATAGCAGCGTATGATGTAAGGACCATAATCTTTCGAGGATCCAGTTGAGGATATCGATAATGACTATGATGAAGAGGAGGACAACGATGAGGATGTCTATGATGAGGACTATGATGGTGATGATGTAGAGCCAGAATCCTGCCAACTAATCCACTGAGCCAAAGGGATTTATCGTACCTATGTGAAAGGCTCTCTTGGTCCACTAGTGGCAGTTGGGGCTCTGATTGCTCTGTTCCTGACGAAGGCTGGTGAGACGGTCCGCAAGATCGCTGCCAATACTCTCCATGGAGTTGAGAAGTTCTCTGAGGCTATTCCAGCCATTGCCTCGGGGATAGGTACATTCTTTGGCACTCTGGTCCGTGGCTCCCATATGTTGTGCTGGCACTTGCAGTCATCTGGACCGCCGAACATTTAAGACATGCTATTTAAGATAGCTTCTCTGTATGGTCTGGTCAAAACTCTAAACATTCGATGATTGGTTGACAAGCTACCCTTCAGCGATGGCGCTAGCGCTGCAGAAATACAACCACTCTAAACTCATCATATAGTTCCATCATGTATGAACCGGAAGCTATCGAGGATCCAGTCGACGAAGACTATAATGATGTCAAGGATGACTATGATGAGGATGGGGACTATGACGATGTCGAGGATGACTATGACGAGGATGAACCATAAGCTTTCGAGGATCCAGTTGAGGATATCAATGAGGACTATGGTGATGAGGATGTCTATGATGAGGACTATGATGGTGATGATGTAGAGCCAGAATCCTGCCGACTAATCCACTGAGCCAAGTGATTTATCGTACCTATGTGAAGGGCTCTCTTGGCTCACTAGCGGCAGTTAGGCCCTTAAAGCTCTGTTCCTGCCGAAGATCGCTGCCAATACGCTTCGTGGAGTTGAGAAGTTCTCTGAGGCTATTCCAGCCATTGCCTCAGGGGTAGGTACATTCTTTGGCATTGCCGGTCCATGGCTCGCATATGTTGCGATGGCACTTGCAGTCATCTGGGCCGCTGAACATTTAAGACATGCTATTTAAGATAGCTTCACTGCATGACCTGGTCAAAAGTCTAAACATTCGATGATTGGTTGACAAGCTACCCTTCAGTCATGGCGCTAGTGCTGCAAAGATTAGACAACAGTGTATCCAGGTGTTTAAGGAGGTGTTCAGAGATGGTCGAATGAATGATGGTCCTTTGTTCACCTGTCTAGAATTTACACAAGCCGTGCAAGAGAGGACAGGTGTTGACGTCAGTGATGAAGTGATGCAAACCTTTACTACCAAACTGGTGGATATTACCGTGAGCCTCACCAGTTACTTGAGGCAGCTCATGGCAACGGTCACAGATTCACCTTGGAGACTGTGAGCTACTGGCTTACCAGGCAGACGATGTGGCAGATATATAGACCTCGTCTACACCACATTCGGTATGCACCTGTCCTGAACAGAGTTCACAGGCAGATGTACTGTTCCTTCTGCATGATCAGGTGGGCAGCAATACATACAAGTACGCCCTCACCACCGTCGATGCAGCCAGCAGGTACAAGGCGGCAGTGCCACTCACAGATAAATTTGTGGGCCAGGCACCTGCCGGGTTCCAGAGTATCTATGAGGACCCGCAAAATCCCCTCCAGTGGCCAGAGTTGCTGCAAGTGGATTAGGGTAAGGAGATTCGAGGTGGGACTGTGTCCCTCATGCGGAAACATGGCGAGGTGGGCCATCACTGTGCCCAGGCTATCGTCGAGCGATGGAACTGGACACTGGCAGAGAGGCTGTTCCCACATCAGTATGCTCAGGAGATGGCTGCAGTGGGCGATCGTTCCAGAGTATGGGTGAGTGGATTGTCCATTATGGTGGAGGGATTCAATGCTGCCGTTACTAGGCTGATAGGGCAGAAGCCAGTCAATGCCATTTAGCGATCCTCTGTGGTCCAACCTCGATGTCAATCATGCTCTGAGGAAAGACTTCCATTCTGGTTCGGTATTTGTATGAGCCTGGTGAGTTGGAGGGCGGACGTAGGCAGGTGACTGACCTCAACTGGTCGATAGATGTACACAAGACTGACGGGTATGTGGATGCGGCTGGACAGCTTACGCTGTACTACCTGACACCCTCAGGCAGCCGTTTGTGCGAGAGGAGCTTCAGATCGTGCATACAGCCACCCGGCTACCTCCACCTGGAGTGCTTACATCGAGTAGACATCCTCCAGATCGCAACACCTGACTGTCGGTTGAACGATGGTAGGCTATGTCACATGGTACTCGATGGGCTCGGTGTGGACACCATCTGGTAGCACATATCTCTTATCATAGTAGGCGCTATAGAACCTCTGCCGTCTAGACATTCTCTTGGCTGAGCACTTCGCCTTTCCCTCTGCACTCTCAACGTAGTAGCACTTGGAGCAGAGAGCAAACACCACAAGTTCCTTCGAACTCAAGCTTGAACAGTCCTGGTGTCCGTCCAGACCATATGTCCCCAGCAAACTCATGAGCTACGTAATGATCTAGGAAGTCATAGTAGAACTCCAGCATTCGCAGCTACGTGAGCTCGTATACAGCTATCCCCACATGGAAGGGTCGCCGAATGTTGATTTTATGCTTCCAGCTCTGCAACTTGTAGGACTCACCGATCTCGTCGAGGTCCTCGAACCATGCACTGCGCAGGGCTCTATCTACCGTACATGCATCCTTGGTGAAGATCGTGTTGCTATGGTATTCTAGGGCATCGATTGGCTTCCAGTAGGCACTGTTGCTGAGGAGTTTGAAGTGATCTACCAAGAGCGCTTTGCTCTTATCCACATCACCTGAGCAGCGAGCCTCCATAACAGCATTCACGAACCACTCAAATGGTTTCTGTGGAATGTAGTCTATGGTGCGATAGACGGCAGTGATCTCTAGGCCGTGCACAATATACCACTTGAGTGTTGGTGCATACAGAAGCCTCTCCTTTCCAGAGAGAGCACAGACCAGCTCATGGTTGTAGAAGAGAGGAGGCATTGCTTCGTTAACAGGGCCTTGGGCACCTCTATGTCCACCTCAGTGAACACAAACCAGTGATCTGCTACGAGATCCTCGTTAAAGCATTCTACGTCGCTAGCGCCAGACCACTGCCATACAGTCTCTTTAACGCACAGCATCTCTTGGGCCATTGTAGACAGGTACAGGGCATTCACATCATAACCTAGAGGTCATTGGCAGACACGCTCGCCGTGACAAATTCGGGTCAGACCAGACTCGTGGTGTCTTATGAACATGATGTGGGGTCCGTCGACAACTGCAGCCTTTAGCATCTGATAGGCTTCCTTATCTGGGGTATAGAGGCCAACATCTGGCATGTGGTGAGCGGTTCCATGGAGTAGATACTGTAGAGAAATCCCCGGGAGGGATACCGAATCTTTCAGGATGTCTATACCTCGTTCTGTGTAGAACTGTCGCATCTGCTCTAGGGTTTTCACGAATGGGTTGACGTCCAAGTTACTCTACTATTGCAGCCAGTTGGCGAATGTCCGCATCCATTGCTTTCTGAAGGTCTGCTTACATTGCTTCCACTCTGACAGCTTCAGGAGGTGGCCACCCTTGAGCTTAGACCACCATGCTGGTTAGTTTGGGAGCCCGGGATAGTCAAGCTTCCTGGGTGTATCGAAACATTCATATGGGAACCAGCTCTTCAGCTGTGTACACCCGTAGGCTTTGATCCATGCCTTGTAGGAGACCCTGGGACGGAGGTAGTTCAGCACACCAAGACACCTCAGCTCGGGTGTGATGAGGAACATTTTCTGGCTAGCTTTCTTGGCGACTTTGACTGTGCCTGCCAAGGTTGTGAGCTCATCCACGAAGTACTTCTTGATGAGGTTCAGGTCATACCGGCCAGAGTTGAACCCGAGCACAGGCACTTGGTCACACCACTCATTGATAAGTCGCTGCTGGTGTTTCAGCAAATTGTCCAAGTCTGTGGGCAGATACTGTGCCCAGACATGTGTCCGTATTCGGTATGCTCGTCATTGGATCTCATTCATGAACTCTGAGATTAGCACTTCAGGGTTAGCATTACACAGGTGAGTTGGCTCACTCACACTGCTGTCTAAGGAGCAGCCCACTGACACTAAGATAGGTATGCCAGTACTCTCGATCATGAGAGTCTCCGTTGGATGGATCTTAATACCATCTAGGAGAGCTTTAAAGTCATAGATGATGAAGTGTGGGTGTGGTACCGTGCACACCTGTGCGGGAACTTTTGGACAACGTTTATGCAGCACTCCCACTGTACCACAAGCGTGCATCCAGATGCTCTCAGCTTGTCGTCTCTCACGACTGTCTTGTGGTATCTTTGTTTGGCATCCTCACCTCGCTTATGCTGCAGACATCAGTGCCAGTGACAGCCATGGAACTGGTAAGCAGTGTTAGTTGTCAGATCATAAACATCTATGGGAGCACCCTCAATCCAATGCTCGCCACTGAGGCTACACTTTGCGTGATGTATGTGAGTTCCTCGGTTTCTCAACTCGTACTCGATCCAACGAGTGGCCGCTGAACTGGCCGGTTGGTGTGGATAGAAGGCCTTCTTGTATGCTGACTGCGGTGCCTCTACTTTCTCCCTGGTGCACTCGATGGTTGTTTTTCCACCTGTACAGTAGTCAGAGTGACGCTGGAGATTACATGCTTGGGTGAACTGTTGTTGACAATGCCCGCAGATGAAAGTCTGAGCCAGCTTGGAGATATCCTTAATGAAGAATGCATGGTGGTCAAATACTCCTATTGTCATGATGTTCGGATGGTGAGCAGGTTTCCTGGTCAGATGCCAGCTACCCTCTTCGGCAGGTTCATAAATGCGAATCCCTGTCTTTGCAAAGAACTCTACCTTGTCCAGCTGATCCAGTGAGGTTCGTGGCACATTGATTATAGTTCTGTTGTAGTACTGCTTGGTAGACGGCTAAACATCTCCAGAGACACGGATTGTCCTTATAGGTGTCAAGTGCTGCCATACTCTTTTTCTGTCATAGACAGACTGCGAGTGGTCCAGTCCGTAGTAAGGGCTGGTGGTCAATGACAACTTTGACCTCAATGTTGATTGATCAGATGAAGGCCCGCACGGTGTTGGGTCGATCGATATTGTCAGGATCGAGGCGGGCTTGCTATCTGGCCACCTCCCAGGTCTGAGCCGCTCCTAGTGTATTCATCCAGGGACTCCTGAAGAATTCTTGTGGAAGAACATCACCCTACCATCCTCGATGTGGTGAAATCGATAGGTATGGGTATACCAGAGGTAGAAGGTGTTCTGTATGGTCTGGATATTCTCCATGATCCGACCTGTAATGTCCCCTTTGAGCCCTCTGAAGAATGTCCAGCATACTGTTCCTCTCTCCTCTGTCTCCCTCTCACCCAGGCACTGATCTAGAATCTGCTGACCGTCTCACCTCATACTCCGCGCTAAAGGTCCAGATCTCAGCCCCCTCATCACCCATCTTCCAATTCTCTGTAGAAGAAGTAGGCGCTCTAGTGCTTACCATCCGAGTTACTATAGCATTGGCTCATAATCTGACAGTCGTCTCCTCATTCAACTCCCTAAGCTCGCTGTGACGTTGTTATTTCTTATGAGGGTTCCATGGATCACCTCTGGTGAACACGGGGAACCTCCCCTGTCTGTTGTGATCGGGAGAGTCGCTTTGGCGACTCCTCGGCGGCGACTCCTCGGCACGAGCCTGTCCAATTATGTGGAGCATCTCTGCATTGTTGGCCTTAGAGCGGCCTCTAATGTCAATTTGCTTTGCAATCGCCCGAAGCTGTGATACAGTAACCATGATGGCGAGGCTTATAGCAACTGAGGATGTTTGTCTCTAAATGGCCAGTCGGCCCATGTAATGTGTGGTTGATCACAGGTGATCAGTATACCACTGAAGATGTGTGTCTCTAAATGGGGGTTCAAACCTTGTAATGTGTAGCACACTGTAGAATATGTATGTTCAGAAGTTGGTATATCACTGGGGATACATGTCTCTAAATGTGTGTTCAAAACTTGTAATGCGTATCACACTGTAGAATATGTATATTTAGAAGTTGGCATATCACTGAGGATACATGTCTCTAAATGTGTGTTCAAACCTTGCAATGTGTATCACACTGTAGAATATGTATGTTCAGAAGTTGGTATATCACTGAGGATACATGTCTCTAAATGTGTGTTCAAACCTTGTAATGTGTATCACACTGTAGAATATGTATGTTCAGAAGTTGGTATATCACTGAGGATACATGTCTCTAAATGTTTGTTCAAACCTTGTACTGTGTATCACACTGTAGAATATGTATGTTCAGAAGTTGGTATATCACTGCGGATACATGTCTCTAAATATGTGTTCAAACCTTGTAATGTGTATCACACTGTAGAATATCTATGTTCAGAAGTTGGTATATCACTGAGGATACACATCTTTAAATGGGTGTTCAAACCTTGTAATGGGTATCTGCCACGTTTCAGTCATAAAAATTTATGAATTTTATTTGTCTCAAATTTAAGTTGACTATGCAACTTTAAGCTTATTTAAATTCCATGTTCAGCTTTAATTCAATTTCAAATAATTGATATGCGATCTGTTTTTTTGGCTATTTAACAAGTAGTATTATTATAACTATTCTTCTTTGTTATGTTAATCTCATTTATTATGTTAATTCATCTGTGTCGCCGTGTCCTGTTAATTCCCTTTGTTATGTTAGTTCATCTGTGTAGCCCTGTCCTGTTAATTTCCTTTGTTATGCTAATTCATATGTGGAGCGCTGTCAGGTTAATCTTATTTGTTATACAAATTCGTCTGAGGAGCGCTGTCTTATGAAGTTCTTTTGTTATGCAATTTCATTTGCCAGGATTGCTAGGTTTTATTATGACAGCTGGTGATTAACCCTTTTACTAGTACTTATTGGGTTGATCTAAGTCAATCTTGAATTTGTGATGCTTGTTTCTTGTATTGTTGCTGAAAGTTGTTGCTGTTGCTATCTGCAACAGCTTGCTGCAATGCTTCTTTTATATTGATTGATAGTTACCAAATTAGTGAGTTATTATACGGTGTTGTAGTATTTCAGATCTGTGATATGCTTCATTGATATGCAAATTCTTTTGTATGCTAATTTTGTTTTGCTGTAGTTCCTTCATGAACAGTTGTTTTTATATTCCTACTTTGTCCAGGTTTATGTAAATTTACTGCATCGAGTTGTATATAAGGCTCTTGTAATTTGTACTCTTTACCACAATCGCCACTTGCTGGTCATGATGTTGTTAGTTTGGGGTCTCTTGGAATCTTGCTGAGAGGTTTAGTTAATGGAAAAGTTCTGTGCCATTTTTTTCAAATTGTACATCCTGTAACTAGCCATGCCTCAGCTCAAAAACTGTTTTCGTGGTAAGCTGCTGTTACTAATATGAAATAGGTACAATGTTATTACTGTTTTATTATTACTGTACTTGTATAAAGCCACTACTGATTCATATGTGCACCTATGATTTATATTGGTCTGACTGTTTTATTGTGACCTTCTACCTATTGCTCAGTACTCTTATTATTTTATGAAGGTCTATATTTTCTGTTTAAACTTAGGAAACCATGGTACATTATTCCGGCCATGTCTGGTTATTATTGATGCATAATAAGCACTGATAATATGCTTTATTCCTCAGTGTAGCCGTGGTGTTTAACACCTGCATCTTGTCATCGATGAAGTAGCTTCTGTCGCCTCAATCGGCCATTTTCGTGAATGGTTTTTGCTGGTTTTCTTAGACCAGATCAAATCCAGCTGGATCAGAATTGCCATGCGTGTCTTCGGTGGACCATAAATTCAAACCGGATTCGGACGACCATGTGCACGTGCGTTCATACTCTGGGTACACAGGAGTTGGATCACTTCGTACAGACTGAGTTTCACATCAGCTGCCTTTATCAGCAGACGAAAAAAGACTATTAGCTAAGTGACATTTTACGCACGCACACACGCACACACGCACACACGCACGCACGCATCTAATTATTTATTTGATTAGTTATTTTATTGATTGCTGTATTTATTTAAAATGCATTTCTTATTTGTTCTTGTTTTTCGTGTTTGATGATTCACATGACCATTCCATCTTATTAACATTGAACACATTTTCCATTCTTGTAATATCATCCCACTTCCAATTTTCGAACTGTTAAGAATTGGCATGCTCATTGTTATCACACACACAGCCAATCAACGAGCTGGCTGTGAGATGTGACAGTATCACACTAGAATATGTATGTTCAGAGGTTGGTATATCACTTAGGATACATGTCTCTAAATGGGTGTTCGGACCTTCATATTTAGAGACATAAGGTATGGTATGTATTTGTGTGTGTATTTGTGTGGTCCATGCCTCAGATTCCTATGCCTCAGGAATTGAGTGGGTTGTGGGAGCCCCGGATTGCCGATCAATTGCCAGTGGATGGCGGTGGTATCATTTTAATTCCGACCCTACTAAAATAAATGGTGCTTCGGCCCTTCCTATTTAGAGACATGAGGTATGGTATTTGTGTGGCCATGTCTCAAATTCCTATGCCTCAGAAATTGTGATGGGTGGTATTCAAGGTGCGGTCATTTTAACTCCGGCCCTACTACTGTATGTTTCAGGGTTTCATTTCTCCATGATTGCTTTTTTAAATAAAAGAATGGAGCTCATCATCCGTGTTTTTATCTTCAGTACGGTCGTCAGATTTTTTTTTAATGTTAGACTATCTGAAGTTTAGCCAGATTTTCCATGTTTGCTGGCTTACAGTTGTTTGTTGATGTCTCACTGAAGATATTAATTGGAACCATGCCAAGCGTGCTTTGGCAATCCTCACTATCCATGCCATGCCTTTATAGGCGAGACAATGCACGCTGCAGTTATATTGTTACTATTAACGCAAATGTCCGTAAAAATATGTGATGTATTTGGGCTGGAGTATACTAGGCCTACTGGTACATGGGTTTGAGTGTCTATGAGAGAGCTAGTGGCAAGTAGACATGATCAATGTATCATAAAATCCGTCTGTGCACGCGCTTGCGTTCGTGCGTGCGTGCGCGCGTGCGTGCGTGCGTGCGTATGCTCGATCGGGTGATGCTATTGAAAACTCATGGCTACTGTCAATATTTTTTATCTTTATAAATATTCATCCAATTCAGCATTAACCTACATTTGTCCACCCTCATTCAATCACGCAGTCGGCGTTTAAACTACACTTAAATGAATTCATCATCCAGAGAGGTAAGTATCCTTATTATGAATTCGCCTTTCCAGAGTACCCACCCATCAGGAGGTCATAATGAACTGCGTGATGTGTATAATGACATCATAATGAATGACGTCATGAATGGCGTCGATAAGTACGTCACGAACGCATATTTGAAGACGGTCTATGCGTTGGTGTACAAATTGTTTGCTTTTACTATTTAATAAATATTCTGTTGAATATTTTGAAACTAATTTGACTGGGTGCTGTTGCTGCCATAGGCAGCAACCGCACCCAGTCAAATTAGTTACAAAATATTCAACAGATTCTCTGTATATTTTTCAGGAAATTGATAGCTAGGGAATTTTGGGATCGATCAATCCCAACACGGCGAGGTGTGGGTGGAGCTTAGCTAGTGATGGGCGGGGCATAGCTAAAATGGAAAGGTCCATTATCCTGGAATCGGGACCATCATTTTTAGAACCTTTACCCTCTTCATCCAATCACGCACTAGACTTTTAAGCTAACTCTAGCCACTCCATCCAATGACTCGTAGCTTTAAGCTACAATTAGGACACTCGCACGCACGCACGCACGCACGCACGCACGCACGCACGCACGCACGCACGCACGCACGCACACACGCACACACGCACTGAATGGACAATTTAGCTACCTTTATTTCTGCCCCATCCAGTCACCCAGCAGTCGTCATTTGATGTGAAGACATCTATATCTCTCGGCTTTGGCGGGATGCCATAGTAGCGCGAGAAGAGGAATCTTGGATCCGGTGCTTTCACTTGCGATGTTAGGCAGATGGCGCTGCAGCAAGGCTTACCAAACGAGACATCGTTCTCTAGCTGAACCAGGGCAATATCACGTACATACTGGAGTTTTGCCTGTTGCAGTTTATCATCACCGTCACCAGCTGCGTCACTACTGTCCACATAATCGGGATGCTGTTTGATATGAAAACAATGCAGTAATATGTCAACAGGTTACTTACTAGCATACAGTACAGTACATGAACAGGCTATTAGGAAGTGAAACGTTTATGTCAATCGCTAATCTCACAATTTTACCGCCAATTGTCCAATTAGTTTATGCCCATATGCTTTCTATGTCTCAGGAGTGCAGCCAGAGGCTACAGCAGGAATGAAATTCATACTGGTAGTACAAGCCTAGATTTACTGAATGAGTGCCCCCCTTTGAGTGCTAGTGATGACATGCTAGTTGAAGCCCTTCTTTGAGCGCCAGTGATGACGTGCTAACTGAATCCCCTCTTTTTGCGCTAGTGATGACATGCTAACTGAAGCCCTTCTTTGAACGCTAGTGATGACATGCCAATTGAGGCCCTTCTTTGAGCGCTAGTGATGACCTGCTAACTGAAGCCCATCTTTGTGTGCTAGTGATGACGTGCTAACTGAAGCTCTTTTTTTAGCGCTAGTGATGACATGCCAATTGAGGCCCTTCTTTGAGCGCTAGTGATGACCTGCTAACTGAAGCCCCTCTTTGAGCACTAGTGATGACGTGCTAACTGAAGTCCCTATTTGAGTACCAGTGACGACGTGCTAATTGAAGCCCTTCTGTGAATGCTAGTGATGACGTGATAACTGAATCCCGTCTTTGAGCGTTAGTGATGACGTGCTAATTGAGGCTACCAATCTTACTACAGGTACTCCAATTTTGGTCCATTGAATTCCTAACCAAGCGTTTAACATTCTCCAGTCTTCCAATGAGTTCTTTTATGTTATTTTACAGGCCAAGGTTTCCTGGTATCGTTAACCGCATTTTCGTAAAGCGGCTAACATTATTAGAGCACATTTTATTCACCTTTTCATTAATAACAAATTCCATGCACGCACGCACGCACGCACGTACACGCGCGCGCGCATACACACATGCACACTCGCATAGGCCTACACACATGCACACATGAATACGCACAACCATGCATGCATGCGGTCACGCACGCACGCATATACATTTAGCAGTTCACGACAATCTTGGAACATTTATACCTTAAATATTCTGCGCAGTCTATGGTCTGTTTCAGATCGGTCAGACTGGGCCAGATCGTACTCACCAACGCGGATTCGCCAGAATGATGGATCAGGAAAGCTGAAATAAACAAGGGTAGCACCAAGAAAGACGTGTTATAATACTATATACCACAGCACCACACATTTCTGGCTTATATTGGCAACATAATCATAGTTAATATGGTATTCAAACTATTGTCCAGTAATGCAGAGTGATAGACACCATCACATTGAAGCGTCATAGAATGGCCACACTCACTCTTGCATTTGAACCTATCTTACTAGATTATAAATATTTTAATAAATGTAATTATGTTGGCTTGTCTTTGACGCTATGTTTCGAGCATACACATACACCAGTATCAGCTACAGATAACCCATCACATATTCATGTACCTATGTTTTGCTGATTCTTTAGAGTAAGTATTATGTTTGTCTCTGGGTCGTGCACACATTTAACACATTCTCGAACCGCTTGCTTAAGCTAGTCTATCCTACGGAGAATTTGTTACCTCTCACATACAAGTGAGATACCCCTCATTTCTTTCTCTGCACCAAAACTACACACCATCTTATTAAAGATGACTTGAAAGAGCTACACTGTCCGTTTACAGAAAAATATTCTCCGTATACTGTGAAGCATGAACAGACGTTTAAGTTGGTATTGATAAAGTTGTTAAATGTATCTACTCGGCACTCGAGAATATCAATCACTCATAGAAGTATCCTTGATGCTGGGATGCCTTGACTCATGCGAGTCAGGATCGCTACGGTCTATCTGGCTCCAATTCTCATTGAGAGTCAGGGTAGCTAGTGGTGGTATATCTGGCTCTAATTCTCATTGAGAGTCAGGATTACTAGGGGCTGTCTATCTCGCTCTGATTCTTATTGAGAGTAAGGATTGCTAGAGGCTGGCTAACTGGCTCTAATTCTCATTGAGAGTCGGGATTGCTAGGGGATGTCTATCTCGCTCTAATTCTCATTGATAGTCGTGATAGCTATTGACTGCATAACTGTCTCTAATTGCCATTGAACTGGGGTTGTACCGACACAAGAGAAGTGATGTATATAGTCTGGACGGGGATGGCTTCACCTGCTAAATACATACATTAGACACAAGGACAGAGTATGAGCAAATATTGGCATTGTTCGATTGGGATTGCTGTGTCCTAGATGGTGGGATTGCTCTACCATAGCACTAACCAGCCTAGAGTAGAGGGTGGGATTTCTCTATCACAGTACTAACCATCCTAGATTAGAGGGTGAGATTGCTCTATCATAGCACTAACCAGCCTAGATTAGAGGGCGGGATTGCTCTATCATAGCACTAACCAGCCTAGAGTAGAGGTGGGATTGCTCTATCATAGCACTAACCAGCCTAGAGTAGATGGTCGGATTTCGCTATCACAGCACTAACCAGCCTAGATCAGAGGGTGGGATTGCTGTATCATAGCACTAACCAGCCTAGCTTAGAGGGTGGGATTGCTCTATCATAGCATTAACCAGCCTAGATTAGAGGGTGGGATTGCTCTATCATAGCACAAACCAGCCTAGATTGGAGGGTGGGATTGCTCTATCATAGCACAAACCAGCCTAGATTAGAGGGTGGGATTGCTTTATCATAGTACTAACAAGCCTAGAGTAGAGGGTGGGATAGCTCTATCACAGCACTAACCAGCTTAGATTAGAGGGTGGGATTGCTCTATCATAGCACAAACCAGCCTAGATTAGAGGGTGGGATTGCTTTATCATAGTACTAACAAGCCTAGAGTAGAGGGTGGGATTTCTCTATCATAGCACAAACCAGCCTAGATTAGAGGGTGGGATTGCTCTATCACAGTACTAACCAGCCTAGCTTAGAGGGTGGGATTGCTCTAACATGGCACGAACCAACCTAGATTTGAGGGTGGGATTGCTTTATCATGGCACAAACCAGCTTAGATTAGAGGGTGAGATTGCTCTATCATAGTACTAACCAGCCTAGATTATGGGGTGGGATTGCTCTATCATGGCACGAATCAGCCTAGATTAAAGGGTGGGATTGATTTATCATGGCACAAACCAGCTTAGATTAGAGGGTGAGATTGCTCTATCATAGTACTAACCAGCCTAGATTAGAGGGTGGGATTGCTCTAACATGGCACGAACCAACCTAGATTACAGGGTGGGATTGCTTTATCATAGTACTAACAAGCCTAGAGTAGAGGGTGGGATTGCTCTATCATAGTACTAACAAGCCTAGAGTAGAGGGTGGGATAGCTCTATCATAGCACTAACCAGCCTAGATTAGAGGGTGGGATTGCTCTATCATAGCACTAACTAGCCTAGATTAAAGGGTGGGATTGCTTTATCATAGTACTAACAAGCCTAGAGTAGAGGGTGGGATTTCTCTATCATAGCACAAACCAGCCTAGATTAGAGGGTGGGATTGCTCTATCATAGCACTAACCAGCCTAGAGTAGAGGGTGGGATGGCTCTATCATAGCACTAACTAGCCTAGATTAAAGGGTGGGATTGCTTTATCATAGTACTAACAAGCCTAGATTAGAGGGTGGGATTGCTCTAACATGGCACGAACCAACCTAGATTAGAGGGTGGGATTGCTTTATCATGGCACAAACCAGCTTAGATTAGAGGGTGAGATTGCTCTATCATAGTACTAACCAGCCTAGATTAGAGGGTGGGATTGCTCTATCATGGCACGAACCAGCCTAGATTAAAGGGTGGGATTGCTTTATCATGGCACAAACCAGCTTAGATTAGAGGGTGAGATTGCTCTATCATAGTACTAACCAGCCTAGATTAGAGGGTGGGATTGCTCTAACATGGCACGAACCAACCTAGATTACAGGGTGGCATTGCTTTATCATAGTACTAACAAGCCTAGAGTAGAGGGTGGGATTGCTCTATCATAGTACTAACAAGCCTAGATTAGAGGGTGGGATTGCTCTCACATGGCACGAACCAACCTAGAGTAGAGGGTGGGATTGCTCTATCATAGCACTAACTAGCCTAGATTAAAGGGTGGGATTGCTTTATCATAGTACTAACAAGCCTAGAGTAGAGGGTGGGATTGCTCTATCAAAGCACTAACCAGCCTAGAGTAGAGGGTGGGATTTCTCTATCATAGCACAAACCAGCCTAGATTAGAGGGTGGGATTGCTCTATCACAGTACTAACCAGCCTAGCTTAGAGGGGGGGGGGTTGCACTATCATAGCACTAACCAGCCTAGATTAGAGGGTGAGATTGCTCTATCATAGCACAAACCAGCCTTGATTAGAGGGTGGGATTGCTTTATCATAGTACTAACAAGCCTAGAGTAGAGGGTGGGATAGCTCTATCACAGCACTAACCAGCTTAGATTAGAGGGTGGGATTGCTCTGTCATAGCACTAACTAGCCTAGATTAGAGGGTGGGATTGCTCCATCATAACACTAACCAGCCTAGATTAGAGGGTGGATTGCTCTATCATAGCACACACGAGCCTAGATTAGAGGGTGGGATTGCTTTATCATGGCACAAACCAGCTTAGATTAGAGTGTGAGATTGCGCTATCATAGTACTAACCAGCCTAGATTAGAGGGTGGGATTGCTCTATCATGGCACGAACCAGCCTAGATTAAAGGGTGGGATTGCTTTATCATGGCACAAACCAGCTTAGATTAGAGGGTGAGATTGCTCTATCATAGTACTAACCAGCCTAGATTAGAGGGTGGGATTGCTCTATCATGGCACGAACCAGCCTAGATTAAAGGGTGGGATTGCTTTATCATAGTACTAACAAGCCTAGAGTAGAGGGTTGGATAGCTCTATCACAACACTAACCAGCCTAGAGTAGAGGGTGGGATTGCTCTATCATAGCACTAACTAGCCTAGATTAAAGGGTGGGATTGCTTTATCATAGTACTAACAAGCCTAGAGTAGAGGGTGGGATAGCTCTATCACAACACTAACCAGCCTAGATTGGAGGGTGGGATTGCTCTATCATAGCACAAACCAGCCTAGATTAGAGGGTGGGATAGCTCTATCACAGCACTAACCAGCCTAGATTAGAGGGTGGGATTGCTCTATCATAGCACAAACCAGCCTAGATTAGAGGGTGGGATTGCTTTATCATAGTACTAATAAGCCTAGAGTAGAGGGTGGGATTGCTCTATCATAGCACTAACTAGCCTAGATTAGAGGGTGGGATAGCTCTATCACAGCACTAACCAGCCTAGATTAGAGGGTGGGATTGCTCTCACATGGCACGAACCAACCTAGAGTAGAGGGTGGGATTGCTCTATCATAGCACTAACTAGCCTAGATTAAAGGGTGGGATTGCTTTATCATAGTACTAACAAGCCTAGAGTAGAGGGTGGGATTGCTCTATCAAAGCACTAACCAGCCTAGAGTAGAGGGTGGGATTTCTCTATCATAGCACAAACCAGCCTAGATTAGAGGGTGGGATTGCTCTATCACAGTACTAACCAGCCTAGCTTAGAGGGGGGGGGGGTTGCACTATCATAGCACTAACCAGCCTAGATTAGAGGGTGAGATTGCTCTATCATAGCACAAACCAGCCTTGATTAGAGGGTGGGATTGCTTTATCATAGTACTAACAAGCCTAGAGTAGAGGGTGGGATAGCTCTATCACAGCACTAACCAGCTTAGATTAGAGGGTGGGATTGCTCTGTCATAGCACTAACTAGCCTAGATTAGAGGGTGGGATTGCTCCATCATAACACTAACCAGCCTAGATTAGAGGGTGGATTGCTCTATCATAGCACACACGAGCCTAGATTAGAGGGTGGGATTGCTTTATCATGGCACAAACCAGCTTAGATTAGAGTGTGAGATTGCGCTATCATAGTACTAACCAGCCTAGATTAGAGGGTGGGATTGCTCTATCATGGCACGAACCAGCCTAGATTAAAGGGTGGGATTGCTTTATCATGGCACAAACCAGCTTAGATTAGAGGGTGAGATTGCTCTATCATAGTACTAACCAGCCTAGATTAGAGGGTGGGATTGCTCTATCATGGCACGAACCAGCCTAGATTAAAGGGTGGGATTGCTTTATCATAGTACTAACAAGCCTAGAGTAGAGGGTTGGATAGCTCTATCACAACACTAACCAGCCTAGAGTAGAGGGTGGGATTGCTCTATCATAGCACTAACTAGCCTAGATTAAAGGGTGGGATTGCTTTATCATAGTACTAACAAGCCTAGAGTAGAGGGTGGGATAGCTCTATCACAACACTAACCAGCCTAGATTGGAGGGTGGGATTGCTCTATCATAGCACAAACCAGCCTAGATTAGAGGGTGGGATAGCTCTATCACAGCACTAACCAGCCTAGATTAGAGGGTGGGATTGCTCTATCATAGCACAAACCAGCCTAGATTAGAGGGTGGGATTGCTTTATCATAGTACTAATAAGCCTAGAGTAGAGGGTGGGATTGCTCTATCATAGCACTAACTAGCCTAGATTAGAGGGTGGGATAGCTCTATCACAGCACTAACCAGCTTAGATTAGAGGGTGGGATTGCTCTATCATAGCACTAACTAGCTTAGATTAGAGGGTGGGATTGCTCTATCACAGCACTAACCAGCTTAGATTAGAGGGTAGGATTGCTCTATCATAGCACTAACCAGCCTAGAGTAGAGGGTGGGCCTGCTCTATCATAGCACTAACTAGCCTAGATTAGAGGGTGGGATTGCTCTATCATAACACTAACCAGCCTAGATTAGAGGGTGGGATTGCTCTATCATAGAACTAACTAGCCTAGATTAAAGGGTGGGATTGCTTTATCATAGTACTAACAAGCCTAGATTAGAGGGTGGGATTGCTCTATCATAGCACTAACTAGCCTAGATTAAAGGGTGGGATTGCTTTATCATAGTACTAACCAGCCTAGAGTAGAGGGTGGGATTTCTCTATCATAGCACAAACCAGCCTAGATTAGAGGGTGGGATTGCTCTATCATAGCACTAACCAGCCTAGAGTAGAGGGTGGGATGGCTCTATCATAGCACTAACTAGCCTAGATTAAAGGGTGGGATTGCTTTATCATAGTACTAACAAGCCTAGATTAGAGGGTGGGATTGCTCTAACATGGCACGAACCAACCTAGATTAGAGGGTGGGATTGCTTTATCATGGCACAAACCAGCTTAGATTAGAGGGTGAGATTGCTCTATCATAGTACTAACCAGCCTAGATTAGAGGGTGGGATTGCTCTATCATGGCACGAACCAGCCTAGATTAAAGGGTGGGATTGCTTTATCATGGCACAAACCAGCTTAGATTAGAGGGTGAGATTGCTCTATCATAGTACTAACCAGCCTAGATTAGAGGGTGGGATTGCTCTAACATGGCACGAACCAACCTAGATTACAGGGTGGCATTGCTTTATCATAGTACTAACAAGCCTAGAGTAGAGGGTGGGATTGCTCTATCATAGTACTAACAAGCCTAGATTAGAGGGTGGGATTGCTCTAACATGGCACGAACCAACCTAGAGTAGAGGGTCGGATTGCTCTATCATAGCACTAACTAGCCTAGATTAAAGGGTGGGATTGCTTTATCATAGTACTAACAAGCCTAGAGTAGAGGGTGGGATTGCTCTATCAAAGCACTAACCAGCCTAGAGTAGAGGGTGGGATTTCTCTATCATAGCACAAACCAGCCTAGATTAGAGGGTGGGATTGCTCTATCACAGTACTAACCAGCCTAGCTTAGAGGGGGGGGGGGGTTGCACTATCATAGCACTAACCAGCCTAGATTAGAGGGTGAGATTGCTCTATCATAGCACAAACCAGCCTTGATTAGAGGGTGGGATTGCTTTATCATAGTACTAACAAGCCTAGAGTAGAGGGTGGGATAGCTCTATCACAGCACTAACCAGCTTAGATTAGAGGGTGGGATTGCTCTGTCATAGCACTAACTAGCCTAGATTAGAGGGTGGGATTGCTCCATCATAACACTAACCAGCCTAGATTAGAGGGTGGATTGCTCTATCATAGCACACACCAGCCTAGATTAGAGGGTGGGATTGCTTTATCATGGCACAAACCAGCTTAGATTAGAGTATGAGATTGCGCTATCATAGTACTAACCAGCCTAGATTAGAGGGTGGGATTGCTCTATCATGGCACGAACCAGCCTAGATTAAAGGGTGGGATTGCTTTATCATGGCACAAACCAGCTTAGATTAGAGGGTGAGATTGCTCTATCATAGTACTAACCAGCCTAGATTAGAGGGTGGGATTGCTCTATCATGGCACGAACCAGCCTAGATTAAAGGGTGGGATTGCTTTATCATAGTACTAACAAGCCTAGAGTAGAGGGTTGGATAGCTCTATCACAGCACTAACCAGCCTAGAGTAGAGGGTGGGATTGCTCTATCATAGCACTAACTAGCCTAGATTAAAGGGTGGGATTGCTTTATCATAGTACTAACAAGCCTAGAGTAGAGGGTGGGATAGCTCTATCACAACACTAACCAGCCTAGATTGGAGGGTGGGATTGCTCTATCATAGCACAAACCAGCCTAGATTAGAGGGTGGGATAGCTCTATCACAGCACTAACCAGCCTAGATTAGAGGGTGGGATTGCTCTATCATAGCACAAACCAGCCTAGATTAGAGGGTGGGATTGCTTTATCATAGTACTAATAAGCCTAGAGTAGAGGGTGGGATTGCTCTATCATAGCACTAACTAGCCTAGATTAGAGGGTGGGATAGCTCTATCACAGCACTAACCAGCTTAGATTAGAGGGTGGGATTGCTCTATCATAGCACTAACTAGCTTAGATTAGAGGGTGGGATTGCTCTATCACAGCACTAACCAGCTTAGATTAGAGGGTAGGATTGCTCTATCATAGCACTAACCAGCCTAGAGTAGAGGGTGGGCCTGCTCTATCATAGCACTAACTAGCCTAGATTAGAGGGTTGGATTGCTCTATCATAACACTAACCAGCCTAGATTAGAGGGTGGGATTGCACTATCATAGCACTAACTAGCCTAGATTAAAGGGTGGGATTGCTTTATCATAGTACTAACAAGCCTAGATTAGAGGGTGGGATTGCTCTATCATAGCACTAACTAGCCTAGATTAAAGGGTGGGATTGCTTTATCATAGTACTAACCAGCCTAGAGTAGAGGGTGGGATTTCTCTATCATAGCACAAACCAGCCTAGATTAGAGGGTGGGATTGCTCTATCATAGTACTAACAAGCCTAGAGTAGAGGGTGGGATTGCTCTATCATAGCACTAACTAGCCTAGATTAAAGGGTGGGATTGCTTTATCATAGTACTAACAAGCCTAGAGTAGAGGGTGGGATAGCTCTATCACAGCACTAACCAGCCTAGAGTAGAGGGTTGGATTGCTCTATCATAGCACTAACTAGCCTAGATTAAAGGGTGGGATTGCTTTATCATAGTACTAACAAGCCTAGAGTAGAGGGTGGGATTGCTCTATCATAGCACTAACCAGCCTAGATTAGAGGGTGGTATTGCTCTATCATAGCACAAACCAGCCTACATTAGAGGGTGGGATTGCTTTATCATAGTACTAAAAAGCCTAGAGTAGAGGGTGGGATAGCTCTATCACAGCACTAACCAGCTTAGATTAGAGGGTGGATTGCTCTATCATAGCACAAACCAGCCTAGATTAGAGGGTGGGATTGCTTTGTCATGGCACAAACCAGCTTAGATTAGAGGGTGGGATTGCTCTATCATAGCACTAACTAGCCTAGATTAGAGGGTGGGATTGCTCTATTATAACACTAACCAGCCTAGATTAGAGGGTGGATTGCTCTATCATAGGACAAACCGGCCTAGATTAGAGGGTGGGATTGCTTTATCATGGCACAAACCAGCTTAGATTAGAGGGTGGGATTGCTCTATCATAGCACTAACTAGCCTACATTAGAGGGTGGGATTGCTCTATCATAACACTAACCAGCCTAGATTAGAGGGTGGATTGCTCTATCATAGCACAGACCAGCTTAGATTAGAGGGTGAGATTGCTCTATCATAGTACTAACCGGCCTAGATTAGAGGGTGTGATTGCTCATTCATTGCACGAACCAGCCTAGATTAAAGGGTGGGATTGCTTTATCATGGCACAAACCAGCTTAGATTAGAGGGTGAGATTGCTCTATCATAGGACTAACCAGCCTAGATTAGAGGGTGGGATTGCTATATCATGGCACGAACCAGCCTAGATTAGAGGGTGGGATTGCTCTATCACAGCACTAACCAGCTTAGATTAGAGGGTGGGATTGCTCTATCACAGCACTAACTAGCCTAGATTAGAGGGTGGGATTGCTCTATCACAGCACTAACTAGCCTAGATTAGAGGGTGGGATTGCTCTATCACAGCAATAACCAGCTTAGATTAGAGGGTGGGATTGCTCTATCATAGCACTAACTAGCCTAGAGTAGAGGGTGGGCTTGCTCTATCATAGCACTAACTAGCCCAGATTAGAGGGTGGGATTGCTCTATCATAACACTAACCAGCCAGATTAGAGGGTGGATTGCTCTATCATAGCACTAACCAGCCTAGAGTAGAGGGTGGGATTGCTCTATCATAGCGCAAACCAGCCTACATTAGAGGGTGGGATTGCTTTATCATAGTACTAACAAGCCTAGAGTAGAGGGTGGGATAGCTCTATCACAGCACTAACCAGCTTAGATTAGAGGGTGGGATTGCTTTATCATGGCTCAAACCAGCTTAGATTAGAGGGTGAGATTGCTCTATCATAGGACTAGCCAGCCTAGATTAGAGGGTGGGATTGCTCTAACATGGCACGAACCAGCCTAGATTAAAGGGTGGGATTGCTTTATCATAGTACTAACAAGCCTAGAGTAGAGGGTGGTATTGCTCTATCATAACACTAACCAGCCTAGATTAGAGGGTGGATTGCTCTATCATAGCACTAACCAGCCTAGATTAGAGGGTGGGATTGCTCTATCATAGCACAAACCAGCCTACATTAGAGGGTGGGATTGCTTTATCATGGCACAAACCAGCCTACATTAGAGGGTGGGATTGCTTTATCATAGTACTAACAAGCCTAGAGTAGAGGGTGGGATAGCTCTATCACAGCACTAACCAGCTTAGATTAGAGGGTGGATTGCTCTATCATAGCACAAACCAGCCTAGATTAGAGGGTGGGATTGCTTTATCATGGCACAAACCAGCTTAGATTAGAGGGTGGGATTGCTCTATCATAGCACTAACTAGCCTAGATTAGAGGGTGGGATTGTTCTATCATAACACTAACCAGCCTAGATTAGAGGGTGGATTGCTCTATCATAGATCAAACCAGCCTAGATTAGAGGGTGGGATTGCTTTATCATGGCACAAACCAGCTTAGATTGGAGGGTGAGATTGCTCTATCATAGTACTAACCAGCCTAGATTAGAGGGTGGGATTGCTCTATCATGGCACGAACCAGCCTAGATTAAAGGGTGGGATTGCTTTATCATGGCACAAACCAGCTTAGATTAGAGGGTGAGATTGCTCTATCATAGGACTAACCAGCCTAGATTAGAGGGTGGGATTGCTCTATCATGGCACGAACCAGCCTAGATTAAAGGGTGGGATTGCTTTATCATAGTACTAACAAGCCTAGAGTAGAGGGTGGGATTGCTCTATCATGGCACGAACCAGCCTAGATTAGAGGGTGGGATTGCTCTATCACAGCACTAACCAGCTTAGATTAGATGGTGGGATTGCTCTATCACAGCACTAACTAGCCTAGATTAGAGGGTGGGATTGCTCTATCACAGCAATAACCAGCTTAGATTAGAGGGTGGGATTGCTCTATCATAGCACTAACTAGCCTAGAGTAGAGGGTGGGCTTGCTCTATCATAGCACTAACTAGCCCAGATTAGAGGGTGGGATTGCTCTATCATAACACTAACCAGCCAGATTAGAGGGTGGATTGCTCTATCATAGCACTAACCAGCCTAGAGTAGAGGGTGGGATTGCTCTATCATAGCGCAAACCAGCCTAGATTAGAGGGTGGGATTGCTTTATCATAGTACTAACAAGCCTAGAGTAGAGGGTGGGATAGCTCTATCACAGCACTAACCAGCTTAGATTAGAGGGTGGGATTGCTTTATCATGGCTCAAACCAGCTTAGATTAGAGGGTGAGATTGCTCTATCATAGGACTAGCCAGCCTAGATTAGAGGGTGGGATTGCTCTAACATGGCACGAACCAGCCTAGATTAAAGGGTGGGATTGCTTTATCATAGTACTAACAAGCCTAGAGTAGAGGGTGGGATTGCTCTATCATAACACTAACCAGCCTAGATTAGAGGGTGGATTGCTCTATCATAGCACTAACCAGCCTAGATTAGAGGGTGGGATTGCTCTATCATAGCACAAACCAGCCTACATTAGAAGGTGGGATTGCTTTATCATAGTACTAACAAGCCTAGAGTAGAGGGTGGGATAGCTCTATCACAGCACTAACCAGCTTAGATTAGAGGGTGGATTGCTCTATCATAGCACAAACCAGCCTAGATTAGAGGGTGGGATTGCTTTATCATGGCACAAACCAGCTTAGATTAGAGGGTGGGATTGCTCTATCATAGCACTAACTAGCCTAGATTAGAGGGTGGGATTGCTCTATCATAACACTAACCAGCCTAGATTAGAGGGTGGATTGCTCTATCATAGATCAAACCAGCCTAGATTAGAGGGTGGGATTGCTTTATCATGGCACAAACCAGCTTAGATTAGAGGGTGAGATTGCTCTATCATAGTACTAACCAGCCTAGATTAGAGGGTGGGATTGCTCTATCATGGCACGAACCAGCCTAGATTAAAGGGTGGGATTGCTTTATCATGGCACAAACCAGCTTAGATTAGAGGGTGAGATTGCTCTATCATAGGACCAACCAGCCTAGATTAGAGGGTGGGATTGCTCTATCATGGCACGAACCAGCCTAGATTAAAGGGTGGGATTGCTTGATCATAGTACTAACAAGCCTAGAGTAGAGGGTGGGATAGCTCTATCACAGCACTAACCAGCCTAGATTAGAGGGTGGGATTGCTCTATCATAGCACTAACTAGCCTAGATTAAAGGGTGGGATTGCTTTATCATAGTACTAACAAGCATAGAGTAGAGGGTGGGATTGCTCTATCATAGCACTAACTAGCCTAGATTAGAGGGTGGGATAGCTCTATCACAGCACTAACCAGCTTAGATTAGAGGGTGGGATTGCTCTATCACAGCACTAACTAGCCTAGATGTAGGGTGGGATTGCTCTATCACAGCAATAACCAGCTTAGATTAGAGGGTGGGATTGCTCTATCATAGCACTAACTAGCCTAGAGTAGAGGGTGGGCTTGCTCTATCATAGCACTAACTAGCCTAGAGTAGAGAGTGGGATTGCTCTATCATAGCGCAAACCAGCCTAAATTAGAGGGTGGGATTGCTTTATCATAGTACTAACAAGCCTAGAGTAGAGGGTGGGATAGCTCTATCACAGCACTAACCAGCTTAGATTAGAGGGTGGGATTGCTTTATCATGGCCCAAACCAGCTTAAATTAGAGGGTGAGATTGCTCTATTATAGGACTAGCCAGCCTAGATTAGAGGGTGGGATTGCTCTAACATGGCACGAACCAGCCTAGATTAAAGGGTGGGATTGCTTTATCATAGTACTAACAAGCCTAGAGTAGAGGGTGGGATTGCTCTATCATAGTACTAACAAGCCTAGAGTAGAGGGTGGGATAGCTCTATCACAGCACTAACCAGCCTAGAGTAGAGGGTGGGATTGCTCTATCATAGCACTAACTAGCCTAGATTAAAGGGTGGGATTGCTTTATCATAGTACTAACAAGCCTAGAGTAGAGGGTGGGTTTGCTCTATCATAGCACTAACCAGCCTAGAGTAGAGGGTGGGATTGCTTTATCATAGTACTAACAAGCCTAGAGTAGAGGGTTGGATAGCTCTATCACAGTAGTAACCAGCCTAGCTTAGAGGGGGGGGGGGGGTGCTCTATCATAGCACTAACCAGCCTAGATTAGAGGGTGGGATTGCTCTATCATAGCACAAACCAGCCTAGATTAGAGGGTGGGATTGCTTTATCATAGTACTAACACGCCTAGAGTAGAGGGTTGGATAGCTCTATCACAGCACTAACCAGCTTAGATTAGAGGGTGGGATTGCTCTATCATAGCACTAACTAGCCTAGATTAGAGGGTGGGATCGCTCTATCATAACACTAACCAGCCTGGATTAGAGGGTGGATTGCTCTATCATAGCACACACCAGCCTAGATTAGAGGGTGGGATTGCTTTATCATGGCACAAACCAGCTTAGATTAGAATGTGAGATTGCTCTATCATAGTACTAACCAGCCTAGATTAGAGGCTGGGATTGCTCTATCATGGCACGAACCAGCCTAGATTAAAGGGTGGGATTGCTTTATCATGGCACAAACCAGCTTAGATTAGAGGGTGAGATTGCTCTATCATAGTACTAACAAGCCTAGAGTAGAGGGTGGTATTGCTCTATCATAACACTAACCAGCCTAGATTGGAGGGTGGATTGCTCTATCATAGCACTAACCAGCCTAGATTAGAGGGTGGGATTGCTCTATCATAGCACAAACCAGCCTACATTAGAGGGTGGGATTGCTTTATCATAGTACTAACAAGCCTAGAGTAGAGGGTGGGATAGCTCTATCACAGCACTAACCAGCTTAGATTAGAGGGTGGATTGCTCTATCATAGCACAAACCAGCCTAGATTAGAGGGTGGGATTGCTTTATCATGGCACAAACCAGCTTAGATTAGAGGGTGGGATTGCTCTATCATAGCACTAACTAGCCTAGATTAGAGGGTGGGATTGTTCTATCATAACACTAACCAGCCTAGATTAGAGGGTGGATTGCTCTATCATAGATCAAACCAGCCTAGATTAGAGGGTGGGATTGCTTTATCATGGCACAAACCAGCTTAGATTGGAGGGTGAGATTGCTCTATCATAGTACTAACCAGCCTAGATTAGAGGGTGGGATTGCTCTATCATGGCACGAACCAGCCTAGATTAAAGGGTGGGATTGCTTTATCATGGCACAAACCAGCTTAGATTAGAGGGTGGGATTGCTCTATCATGGCACGAACCAGCCTAGATTAAAGGGTGGGATTGCTTTATCATAGTACTAACAAGCCTAGAGTAGAGGGTGGGATTGCTCTATCATGGCACGAACCAGCCTAGATTAGAGGGTGGGATTGCTCTATCACAGCACTAACCAGCTTAGATTAGAGGGTGGGATTGCTCTATCACAGCACTAACTAGCCTAGATTAGAGGGTGGGATTGCTCTATCACAGCAATAACCAGCTTAGATTAGAGGGTGGGATTGCTCTATCATAGCACTAACTAGCCTAGAGTAGAGGGTGGGCTTGCTCTATCATAGCACTAACTAGCCCAGATTAGAGGGTGGGATTGCTCTATCATAACACTAACCAGCCAGATTAGAGGGTGGATTGCTCTATCATAGCACTAACCAGCCTAGAGTAGAGGGTGGGATTGCTCTATCATAGCGCAAACCAGCCTAGATTAGAGGGTGGGATTGCTTTATCATAGTACTAACAAGCCTAGAGTAGAGGGTGGGATAGCTCTATCACAGCACTAACCAGCTTAGATTAGAGGGTGGGATTGCTTTATCATGGCTCAAACCAGCTTAGAATAGAGGGTGAGATTGCTCTATCATAGGACTAGCCAGCCTAGATTAGAGGGTGGGATTGCTCTAACATGGCACGAACCAGCCTAGAGTAGAGGGTGGGATTGCTCTATCATAACACTAACCAGCCTAGATTAGAGGGTGGATTGCTCTATCATAGCACTAACCAGCCTAGATTAGAGGGTGGGATTGCTCTATCATAGCACAAACCAGCCTACATTAGAGGGTGGGATTGCTTTATCATAGTACTAACAAGCCTAGAGTAGAGGGTGGGATAGCTCTATCACAGCACTAACCAGCTTAGATTAGAGGGTGGATTGCTCTATCATAGCACAAACCAGCCTAGATTAGAGGGTGGGATTGCTTTATCATGGCACAAACCAGCTTAGATTAGAGGGTGGGATTGCTCTATCATAGCACTAACTAGCCTAGATTAGAGGGTGGGATTGGTCTATCATAACACTAACCAGCCTAGATTAGAGGGTGGATTGCTCTATCATAGATCAAACCAGCCTAGATTAGAGGGTGGGATTGCTTTATCATGGCACAAACCAGCTTAGATTAGAGGGTGAGATTGCTCTATCATAGTACTAACCAGCCTAGATTAGAGGGTGGGATTGCTCTATCATGGCACGAACCAGCCTAGATTAAAGGGTGGGATTGCTTTATCATGGCACAAACCAGCTTAGATTAGAGGGTGAGATTGCTCTATCATAGGACCAACCAGCCTAGATTAGAGGGTGGGATTGCTCTATCATGGCACGAACCAGCCTAGATTAAAGGGTGGGATTGCTTTATCATAGTACTAACAAGCCTAGAGTAGAGGGTGGGATAGCTCTATCACAGCACTAACCAGCCTAGATTAGAGGGTGGGATTGCTCTATCATAGCACTAACTAGCCTAGATTAAAGGGTGGGATTGCTTTATCATAGTACTAACAAGCCTAGAGTAGAGGGTGGGATTGCTCTATCATAGCACTAACTAGCCTAGATTAGAGGGTGGGATAGCTCTATCACAGCACTAACCAGCTTAGATTAGAGGGTGGGATTGCTCTATCACAGCACTAACTAGCCTAGATGTAGGGTGGGATTGCTCTATCACAGCAATAACCAGCTTAGATTAGAGGGTGGGATTGCTCTATCATAGCACTAACTAGCCTAGAGTAGAGGGTGGGCTTGCTCTATCATAGCACTAACTAGCCTAGATTAGAGGGTGGGATTGCTCTATCATAACACTAACCAGCCTAGATTAGAGGGTGGATTGCTCTATCATAGCACTAACCAGCCTAGAGTAGAGAGTGGGATTGCTCTATCATAGCGCAAACCAGCCTAGATTAGAGGGTGGGATTGCTTTATCATAGTACTAACAAGCCTAGAGTAGAGGGGGGGGGGGGGTGGTGCTCTATCATAGCACTAACCAGCCTAGATTAGAGGGTGGGATTGCTCTATCATAGTACTAACAAGCCTAGAGTAGAGGGTGGGATAGCTTTATCACGGCACTAACCAGCCTAAGGAAAGAGGGTGGGATTGCTCTATCATAGCACTAACTAGCCTAGATTAAAGGGTGGGATTGCTTTATCATAGTACTAACAAGCCTAGAGTAGAGGGTGGGATTGCTCTATCATAGCACTAACCAGCCTAGAGTAGAGGGTGGGATTTCTCTATCATAGCACAAACCAGCCTAGATTAGAGGGTGGGATTGCTTTATCATAGTAGTAACAAGCCTAGAGTAGAGGGTTGGATAGCTCTATCACAGTACTAACCAGCCTAGCTTAGAGGGGGGGGGTGCTCTATCATAGCACTAACCAGCCTAGATTAGAGGGTGGGATTGCTCTATCATAGCACAAACCAGCCTAGATTAGAGGGTGGGATTGCTTTATCATAGTACTTACAAGCCTAGAGTAGAGGGTTGGATAGCTCTATCACAGCACTAACCAGCTTAGATTAGAGGGTGGGATTGCTCTATCATGGCACTAACTAGCCTAGATTAGAGGGTGGGATCGCTCTATCATAACACTAACCAGCCTGGATTAGAGGGTGGGATTGCTCTATCATGGCACGAACCAGCCTAGATTAAAGGGTGGGATTGCTTTATCATGGCACAAACCAGCTTAGATTAGAGGGTGAGATTGCTCTATCATAGGACTAACCAGCCTAGATTAGAGGGTGGGATTGCTCTATCATGGCACGAACCAGCCTAGATTAAAGGGTGGGATTGCTTTATCATAGTACTAACAAGCCTAGAGTAGAGGGGGGATAGCTCTATCACAGCACTAACCAGCCTAGATTAGAGGGTGGGATTGCTCTATCATAGCACAAACCAGCCTAGATTAGAGGGTGGGATTGCTTTATCATAGTACTAACTAGCCTAGATTAGAGGGTGGGATAGCTCTATCACCGCACTAACCAGCCTAGATTAGAGGGTGGGATTGCTCTATCATAGCACAAACCAGCCTAGATTGGAGGGTCGGATTGCTTTATCATAGTACTAACAAGCCTGGAGTAGAGGGTGGGATTGCTCTATCATAGCACTAACTAGCCTAGATTAGAGGGTGGGATAGCTCTATCACAGCACTAACCAGCTTAGATTAGAGGGTGGGATTGCTCTATCATAGCACTACCTAGCTTAGATTAGAGGGTGGGATTGCTCTATCACAACACTAACCAGCTTAGATTAGAGGGTGGGATTGCTCTATCATAGCACTAACCAGCCTAGAGTAGAGGGTGGGCTTGCTCTATCATAGCACTAACTAGCCTAGATTAGAGGGTGGGATTGCTCTATTATAACACTAACCAGCCTAGATTAGAGGGTGGATTGCTCTATCATAGCACTAACCAGCCTAGATTAGAGGGTGGGATTGCTCTATCCTAGCACAAACCAGCCTAGATTAGAGGGTGGGATTGCTTTATCATAGTACTAACAAGCCTAGAGTAGAGGGTGGGATAGCTCTATCACAGCACTAACCAGCTTAGATTAGAGGGTGGATTGCTCTATCATAGCACAAACCAGCCTAGATTAGAGGGTGGGATTGCTTTCTCATGGCACAAACCAGCTTAGATTAGAGGGTGGGATTGCTCTATCCCAGCACTAACTAGCCTAGATTAGAGGGTGGGATTGCTCTATCATAACACTAACCAGCCTAGATTAGAGGGTGGATTGCTCTATCATAGCACACACCAGCTTAGATTAGAGGGTGAGATTGCTCTATCATAGTACTAACCAGCCTAGATTAGAGGGTGGGATTGCTCTATCATGGCACGAACCAGCCTAGATTAAAGGGTGGGATTGCTCTATCATAGGACTAACCAACCTAGATTAGAGGGTGGGATTGCTCTATCATGGCACGAACCAGCCTAGATTAAAGGGTGGGATTGCTTTATCATAGTACTAACAAGCCTAGAGTAGAGGGTGGGATTGCTCTATCATAGTACTAACTAGCCTAGATTAGAGGGTGGGATAGCTCTATCACAGCACTAACCAGCCTAGATTAGAGGGTGGGATTGCTCTATCATAGCACAAACCAGCCTAGATTGGAGGGTCGGATTGCTTTATCATAGTACTAACAAGCCTGGAGTAGAGGGTGGGATTGCTCTATCATAGCACTAACTAGCCTAGATTAGAGGGTGGGATAGCTCTATCACAGCACTAACCAGCTTAGATTAGAGGGTGGGATTGCTCTATCATAGCACTACCTAGCTTAGATTAGAGGGTGGGATTGCTCTATCACAACACTAACCAGCTTAGATTAGAGGGTGGGATTGCTCTATCATAGCACTAACCAGCCTAGAGTAGAGGGTGGGCTTGCTCTATCATAGCACTAACTAGCCTAGATTAGAGGGTGGGATTGCTCTATTATAACACTAACCAGCCTAGATTAGAGGGTGGATTGCTCTATCATAGCACTAACCAGCCTAGATTAGAGGGTGGGATTGCTCTATCCTAGCACAAACCAGCCTAGATTAGAGGGTGGGATTGCTTTATCATAGTACTAACAAGCCTAGAGTAGAGGGTGGGATAGCTCTATCACAGCACTAACCAGCTTAGATTAGAGGGTGGATTGCTCTATCATAGCACAAACCAGCCTAGATTAGAGGGTGGGATTGCTTTCTCATGGCACAAACCAGCTTAGATTAGAGGGTGGGATTGCTCTATCCCAGCACTAACTAGCCTAGAGTAGAGGATGGGATTGCTCTATCATAGTACTAACAAGCCTAGAGTAGAGGGTGGGATAGCTCTATCACAGGACTAAGTAGCCTAGATTAGAGGGTGGGATTGCTCTATCATAGCACTAACTAGCCTAGATTAAAGGGTGGGATTGCTTTATCATAGTACTAACAAGCCTAGAGTAGAGGGTGGGATAGCTCTATCACAGCACTAACCAGCCTAGAGTAGAGTGTTGGATTGCTCTATCATAGCACTAACTAGCCTAGATTAAAGGGTGGGATTGCTTTATCATAGTACTAACAAGCCTAGAGTAGAGGGTGGGATTGCTCTATCATAGCACTAACTAGCCTAGATTAGAGGGTGGGATAGCTCTATCATAGCACTAACTAGCCTAGATTAGAGGGTGGGATTGCTCTATCATAACACTAACCCGCCTAGATTAGAGGGTGGGATTGCTCTATCATGACACTAACCAGCCTAGATTAGAGGGTGGATTGCTCTATCATAGCACAAACCAGCCTAGATTAGAGGGTGGGATTGCTTTATCATGGCACAAACCAGCTTAGATTAGAGGGGGAGATTGCTCTATCATAGTACCAACCAGCCTAGATTAGAGGGTGGGATTGCTCTATCATGGCACGAACCAGCCTAGATTAAATGGTGGGATTGCTTTATCATAGTACTAACAAGTCTAGAGTAGAGAGTGGGATTGCTCTATCACAGCACTAACTAGCCTAGATCAGAGGGTGCGACTCAATAAGCTGGTTTAGCTAAACCAGGTTTAGGGAGTTAAACCAGCTTTATCTAATTTCAAGCTTTCAACCTGCACCTAGACTCTCTTAACATATTTTATATCTATAAATATCGCAAAGGATAATATTATCATTTGAAATAATACCTAAATTCGAATATAAGCTGCTATTACGAAAATAATGACATAAAAATAAAACGTATTTAGGCTCTATATTCCCAGCATTCCTTACCTATACTGCCGAGTGGGCTTAGTAAACATGAGAAACCTCGAGGTATTTACGCCAGGGTTTAAGCTCTACTGTCGAGTATGCTTAGTAAACATGAGAAACTTCGAGGTATTTTGACCATGGTTTAACCTCGACTGCCGAGTAGGCTTAGTAAACATGAGAAACTTCGAGGTATTTTGACCATGGTTTAACCTCGTCTGCCGATTATGCTTAGTAAACATGAGAAGCTTCGAGGTATTTATACCATGGTTTATGCTCTACTGCCGAGTAGGTTTACTGAGAATGAGAAGCTTTGAGGTATTTACACCATGGTTTAAACTCTACTGCCGAGTAAGCTTAGTAAGCATGAGAAACTTAGAGGTATTTATACCATGGTTTAAACTCTACTACCGAGTAAAAATGAGAAGCTTCGAGGTATTTACACCATGGTTTAAGCTCTACTGCCGAGTAGGCTTAGTAAACATGCAGTGAGTTAAGGATACAATGATGTTAAAAACAGAGAATAATGTGGATACAATGATGTTAAGAACGGAAAATAATGTGTACACAATGATGTTAAGAACAGAGAATAATGTGGATACAATGATGTTAAGAACAGAGAATAATGTGGATACAATGATGTTAAGAAAAGAGAATAATGTGGATACAACGAGGCTAAGAACAGAGAATAATGTGGATACAACGAGGCTAAGAACAGAGAATAATGTGGATACAATGATGTTAAGAACAGAGAATAATGTGGATACAACGAGGCTAAGAACAGAGAATAATGTGGATACAATGATGATAAGAACAGAGAATAATGTGGATACAATGAAGTTAAGAACAGAGAATAATGTGGATACAATGAAGTTAAGAACAGAGAATAATGTGGATACAATGATGTTAAGAACAGAGAATAATGCGGATACAATGCTGTTAAGAACAGAGAATAATGTGGATACAACGAGGCTAAGAACAGAGAATAATGTGGATACAACGAGGCTAAGAACAGAGAATAATGTGGATACAATGATGTTAAGAAGAGAGAATAATGTGGATACAATGATGTTAAGAACAGAGAATAATGTGGATACAATGAGGTTAAGAACAGAGAATAATGTGGTTACAATGATGTTAAGAACAGAGAATAATGTGAATACAATGATGTTAAGAACAGACAATAATGTGGATACAATGATGTTAAGAACAGAGAATAATGCGGATACAATGATGTTAAGAACAGAGAATAATGTGGATACAACGAGGCTAAGAACAGAGAATAATGTGGATACAACGAGGCTAAGAACAGAGAATAATGTGGATACAATGATTTTAAGAACGGAAAATAATGTGTACACAATGATGTTAAGAACAGAGAATAATGTGGATACAATGATGTTAAGAACAGAGAATAATGTGGACACAATGATGTTAAGAAAAGAGAATAATGTGGATACAACGAGGCTAAGAACAGAGAATAATGTGGATACAACGAGGCTAAGAACAGAGAATAATGTGGATACAATGATGTTAAGAACAGAGAATAATGTGGATACAACGAGGCTAAGAACAGAGAATAATGTGGATACAATGATGATAAGAACAGAGAATAATGTGGATACAATGAAGTTAAGAACAGAGAATAATGTGGATACAATGAAGTTAAGAACAGAGAATAATGTGGATACAATGATGTTAAGAACAGAGAATAATGCGGATACAATGCTGTTAAGAACAGAGAATAATGTGGATACAACGAGGCTAAGAACAGAGAATAATGTGGATACAACGAGGCTAAGAACAGAGAATAATGTGGATACAATGATGTTAAGAACAGAGAATAATGTGGATACAATGATGTTAAGAACAGAGAATAATGTGGATACAATGAGGTTAAGAACAGAGAATAATGTGGTTACAATGATGTTAAGAACAGAGAATAATGTGAATACAATGATGTTAAGAACAGACAATAATGTGGATACAATGATGTTAAGAACAGAGAATAATGCGGATACAATGATGTTAAGAACAGAGAATAATGTGGAACAACGAGACTAAGAACAGAGAATAATGTGGATACAATGATGTTAAGAACAGAGAATAATGTGGATACAATGATGTTAAGAACAGAGAATAATGTGGATACAATGATGTTAAGAACAGAGAATAATGTGGTTACAATGATGTTAAGAACAGAGAATAATGTGAATACAATGCTGTTAAGAACAGAGAATAATGTGGTTACAATGATGTTAAGAACAGAGAATAATGTGAATACAATGATGTTAAGAACAGAGAATAATGTGGATACAATGATGTTAAGAACAGAGAATAATGTGGATACAATCAGGTTAAGAACAGAGAATAATGTGGATACAATGAGTGGAAGCGATATGTACACTTTTTGATTGTCTCTCACAGGTTATGTGATTTCTATGTGGCCCAACTTAATTGCCCATATATAGAGTGTGAAAAGGGGCATGTGATGGTGGCCATTCTTGGACAAACATTCCAACCGGCACATGCCCCTTTTTGACGGGCTATATATGAGCAATTAAGCCTGGCCCTACTTGACCAGTGAGAACCAATCAAACAGCGTGTCTATCGTCCGTCTCTGCTTAGTGGCAGTAATGATCAAAGGCAGTTCAAATTAGTGATTTCTGATTTTTGATATTTTAATGGGCAGTAATCTTATACTATTTTTTAAAGATATTATAAAATACGGTCTAAAATACCTATTTTGGTTGTTTCCTCTTCCTAATCTGGCGAATCCTGTAAATCCGTGTATATATCCAGAACGTATCTCTCTTGGTACACAGTAACACTAGCCTTATAAGACACATTACTACTAGTTTTAACAATACTATAAGGATAATGAAAACATAAATCACGGCTAGTACAGAGATGTTCACTCTAGCTCGATTTGTGTCAGAATGAGCTGGAGAGTCCATTATTTAAAGCAGCCCATCTGTCAATCAAAATAACCTGTCATCGATTACACCTGTAGCGATGGATGTGCAACTTGATTGTCTGAACGATGGAAGCACAATTATTGATTAGGTCTGTAGTGATAGACGCGCATAAATTCTAACCACACATGTCAATCAAATTATCGATTATCTTTGTAGTGATGGATGCGCAATCTTAGTGGCTGTGCGATGAATGCACAATTATCAATTAGTCATGTTGTGATAGACGTGTATAAATTATCGATTACCTCTGATGCGATGGCCACGCAATCTGATTGGCTGAGTGAAGGACGCAGAATTATCTATTAGGCCAGTAGCGATTTACACGCATAAATTAAAACTAGCTCTTATGGGGATATTGCTTATTGGCGCAAGTAGTTCAACTTTGATTGACAATCGATTATTGTAGCAATAGGCATAAGTTATAAACAGCTACATATGTGCTATTAGTGGGATATTGCTTATTGGCGCAATTGAGATTGTCTTCATTTGGTGGCTTTTAAGCTTATACACATTGTCTCATCACAATAGAAGTCGAGTCACCTGGCATATAGAATGGCATTAAAGCCTGCTGCCCATTGCGCCGACACGATGCAATGGCAATTCAAAGGAAAGCGATTAGTTATCGCAACAAATTTCTTACTAGCTTAGTAAGTATGAGTGTCATGTAATGATTTCAAGCACACGGAATCGACTAAATACTACACTATTATAACCCATGCAATGACCGGAGCATGTACTTGACAAGCAGTTTAATCATCAATGAAGATTAGTAGACCACTGTCGATAACGGGTCATTAATGGCAAGAAATTTTATCAAGCATATTTGAAAACATGCAACGAGAGACGATTAGCCAAATCCATCATCTCCACATCGCACTGGCACCAGTTTCTGAAGCACACTGCAGCGACCTGCAACTGATAAACTAAAATTGCATCACCGTTGCACATGTCGGCGAACTGTGTTATCGGCTTTACATTAGAAGTCTCGTCGCATGGTTTATATAATGGACTTTACACGAAACAAATGTTTACGTCAAGTCCATCATCGATCACTCACCATCCATACCCCTTCCACTGGAAATGCTGCGAACTAAGACTATTTATTTTCCCACATTCTCTACATTAGTCATGATCTATCACCAATTAGTTATTAGATGCTTTCTTGAATTACCTGGAAATGGCGTTGGCACCTTCCCAGGGAGAAATAGTTATGTTCCCTCACATTCTAGTACTCGACATATTAAATGATGAATATTAAATGCAAGTTAATATAATGTACTTACAACTTGAAGCAATGTGCTGCCGTGAGTACCCATCCAGGTGCAATGAGTACGCCACTGCAGGCACTCATTCCGATTGCTGATCTCACCGAGACCTGCCACGGCCAGATACCAGGCTTTGTGATACGACCTCCAACAATACGTTTCCGCCGAGGCTTCTTTTTTCCTGCTGTATCCGAGCGAATGCCACACCTAAGAACTGGAAAATAGGATACAATGGACAATACGCTTATAATATACAGTCACACGTATGTCTCTAGAACCCAGGTACATCTACGAGCTGCTAGGCCATTATTACAAATGGGCTCAACTATTCCCCTGTTGACCGAAACTGCACAGTTACGATTGTGAACATAATGCACAATTTCATATAGCAAATGACTGGCATTTAGTGATTATTTGTTAATAACCCCCACTCCGCTTTTAGTTAGTCTGTTAGAATACTGACATTATGTCTCGTACCTGCATCATCATTGTCAATGTCATCTAGATATGGAGCTGCTTGTTGGATGGACGTCTTCAGTTCACCATGCATAACTATTCCGTCCGCTCCTTCTCTCTCTGCTGTAGACTTCCTTCTGTGCTGGATCTCCTGTCCAGTCTCTGGCAAAGTACTCACAGAAACTGTCGGCGCTAGGCTTGTTGGCGAAAGTATTGGTGTGGCTGATATATCATCTCTACCTGGATTTACTCGCATGTCTATTGTGCTGTGATCGCTATAAGAATCTCTATGCGGATTTACTTGCATGTGTTTTGTGGTGTAATCGCTATAAGAATCGACTGTCGACAGTTGCGCCTCTCTAGCGTTTACAGTCATGTGGTTATCTGCGGAGTCTTCTGTAAATAAGTGAATGTCCTCTGTGGTTAGTTCTCTCATCACATTGTCCTGGGCTACATCTGCTGTTGCTAATGGTGATACTGTGATGGCTTGGTAAGTTGTTGTTACTGGTCTAACATTTGCTGTTACTATTACAGTTTTTGTTGCTATTGTGCTCGCCGATCTCGTTGTTTGATGCGGCTGTGCTAGGGATAGACAACGACGTTGTAATAGTAGAGGAGCAATTAAGTACACATTGCATTCGCAAGTGCAATGTTAATTAAGCAGATAAATGAGTGTCTATGATAATCTGCTTATGGGAATCAATATAACACACGGCATGGTGCTTTCGACAGATGCTTCATTAAACAGTATGTTCTGGATGTATATTAAGGATTTTAAAACCATAGTCAAACATATTTTTACCATACAATTATTATATTATGTTGGATATTCTTGAAATAATTTAGTCTGCTGTTGTCTAATGGGGGTTTGATACTAGTCATTGCAATGCCTGAACAATAACTCCTGCCTCAGTCAGATTAAATGTGTCGCATATATTTAGAATCAGAATATTAAATTGTAGTAGGAGCTAGTCCTGTCCCATTTAGAGGAGTTAGAGTGCATATGCTTGAACCAGGTCACTGTTGGACCAACAGTGAATGCATTGTTGCGCTTGTGCCTTAGTTAAATCAGAGTGCCAGACTATATGGAGTTCTTATCCTGGTACTTTGCCATTGCCGGATTGAGTGACGTTCCTTACACAGTGCGCTGGTATTGCCAGACTGACTGCGGTTCCTGACACAGTGCCTTGCCATCTTTAGAATGGCTGCAATGATTGAGGTCTGTCTAAGTGTGGTTTTGTATAGGTACTATGATGGTACCATGCCTCTGGGAGAGGCAATCCAATGTCTGAGGTGATTTCCTTTCAGAGGTAGCTTAAGTTGAGTGTCAACCGGCACTGAGATGGTGTCGTGTTATGTACAATTATCAACATTAATTAGTTCTCCAGTTGCCAACAATGAGCAGCACTGAATGTACTCATCATGGAATGTCAGCAGAGTTGGAATGCCGGTATATATGGCATTGAGCACTGTTGCACACCACTGGATAGAAGATCTTACTGCTACCAGATCATTGACACTAAGGTGCCTAATTTGGGATTGCTAATCGTTTCTGTTCAACAAAATAACCAAGCATGGTTTCTAGACAATAGTGATGGACGGGATATTTTCCGAATTGGAAGGTAATATTATCTGCAAGGTCAACTAAATATTAATTTAAAGTTAAATATCAATTCAAGATTAAAGGTTGTATCTTAAGGCACCCGGGCAATGACAAGTACACACCACAGTGTAACCTTGTTGAAGGAGCACCTGCCTTTGGCGTTTGATACATTGTGATTCTGTATGCAGCTAACAAAGCTTGCAGATTTAACGCTTTCTTAGGCACTTTCTTATGACACTAAATGTTATAGAAGATTTAGTTCCGTACCTGCATCATCATTGACCATCCCATTATAATCTGTAGCCACTAGGCGTGGACTATCATCGGCATCATGTATCTCCTGTTTCGATTCACCATGTGCGCCTTCTACCTTTCCTGTCGTGTTGCTTTGATGGGGCGTCTTAAGCTTCTGGCTGTCGCTGTGTGACGGTTCTGTCTGCTCTGAAGTATTCAGAGAAATTGTGGTTGCTGCACTCGCTGGCGTAGGTATTGTTATAGCAGAGGTAACGTCTATATGTGGGCTGCTTGTTGTGATGTGACTGCTGTGACGAGCGATTGACGTCGTGAGGTTATCATTTCCCTTTCTTGTCATGTGACTGGTAGATTTGTCTGTTGTCCAAAATCGTATGTCATGTGTGGTGGGTTGTTTTGTCACATCGTTCTCATGTGGTACATCTGTTGTTAACAATGTGGATAAGATTCTGATTTTGTCAGTTGCTATCACTGGCTCAGCTGTTTCTTTTGTCGATGGTGTTGATGTTGTTGTGGATGTTGTTCCTGTCGTTATTAATGATGTTGTGCTTGTTATCGACAATGACGTGGACGGAGTAGATGTCGGTGGAGAAGGTGCCTGTCGCTGGGGTGCCACTGGTTCTGAAACAGAATTTAAATCTGGTAGACATATATGTGTGTATGTAGAGATTGACAGCCAGACAGACAGGCAGACATGGCATGACAATGAGAACACACGCAAACAGACACACGGACAAAGAATATACCTAGTTGTTTAAGAATATTGGTGATCGGCGACAGCTTTAAAAAATTTTATTTCCTCCACCAGGCAGAAATATATAACATTTTTTCATATAATTTTTTTCATAATTATTGTGGTCCTCGAGTACATTTTGCCTTGTTTTCCTGAAATTTTGCAGCGTGGTTGCCGTAGAGACCAAACTAGCAGATAAATCATATTGTGGAGAGAATTCGCTGTGTTTTGACTTGGTTAATCTTGGAATTGACCAGAGATGCGTTATGAATGATAAATACGCTAACCTGTACGCTACTAAAACACAAATATCCGAGTAATCGATTCGATTCTTGATCAGCCTACGAGCAGCTAACCTAGCGGACTAGGGTAATAACTATAATTATGGCGAGTTACGCTAACGGGCGCTAGAAAGCTAATTTATATCAAGTAATTACGTTGAATTTGTGTAAACCATTGATAGATGCATAAATTCGGGTATTCAAGGATACAAGTTAAAGTAATCCCGATTCAAAACGAATCAATACTGGGCATAAACGTTCCCCACAAACTATCAAATCTTTATACAATATGGTGCATTGTTTTTTTTATAACTAAGCCTTGACGAGTCCGGACTTGTTAGGCTCAACTATGGACTCGGTTCTAGAAAAAGGGGCAGGCTCAGAATCGACACCATAGAGTATGCGCAACTAATTTGGACCAATAAGCAATTATAAATACGGTTTCTCCGAGACTAATACGCAAGCGCAAGCAAGCCATGGCATTACCAGCACTTTATAAGGGGCTGCAGCCATAAAAACCACTAGTTTGCTTAAACGGCTCAAACCGAGCAGTCAACTCACAACCCACTTTTCCATTTTGGTAGAATAGGCCTCTCCGGCGTGACATCAACGCTAGCTATACGGCAGCCATAGGCCAGGTACAGGACTGTGCTATACAACACAGACTAGCCACTCTCTGGTGCCAGTGGCGCTAGTACAAAGTGGGTAATGATAGCAGCGCTCTACACTACGCCAGCAACGCTTACGTAGTGACTTGCCTACGTTAGCATTTGTGTTTTGTTATAAAGCACAAGGCTAATTTCAGTACTGAACATCTCAAAATTCTACAAAGTAGTCCGTTATTAGCGCTAGCATCCTGCAGAGATCAAATATCCGCCATTTCCTTACATATTCTATGTGCGTCTTATGCGACAAGCGCAGCTATTTCACAGATTTTCACCAATAAAACGAGTCCACAAGCACCTTACGCCAGCATTGGGAATTGGTTAGAATTTCATACCAAATAAAGCCAAGTATTGTTCAAAACACATCTCCACTTAGTTATTTATTTCTGTATGTTTTGTTGTTTGAAATTGCACGAGTCACATCGTCAATTTCAAATGACCAGTATCTGTGGAAACTGACCAACCGTTTCTCGTAATACAGTGTGCACCACACACGTATACATACACGCAATCACAGCCCAATACACTTCGGTAGGTCCAACTACCGTTGAATGATGGTGATCCACGCGAGGTATTTCCTCTCGCATCGGCGAAAGCTTCTTTAAGTAGGAGGTTATTTTTATATTATACATATATATATATATATATATATATATATATATATATATATATATATATATATATATATATATATATATATATATAGGTTTATATTAAATCATAGGAAGCCTTTGTGACTCTCCATCTCAATATTGTCACTTAGGTATTTTAAAGATAAGTAGTTCTCTGTGCGAGACATAAATCGGCTAGAGGTTGTAATACTCCTATCTCAACAAGCAAGTCTAACATCTGCTTAAACTGACCTAAATCAGCATTCCGCCAACACCAGCAGTTGAGCCAAATTTACGTCTTATAAAGTAATATATATGTACTGTGGACAGTATGTATTCGCGACCCACGGGATTAATGAACAGTATGAATGATATGGTGGTATGGAATAGAGATGTACGCAGAAATGCATGCCCGGCCTCACTTGGAACGTTATCGTTCCGAAGATCCACGAGATCAGCTTTTGTATTCTTCAGAACATCTGACTCCCACCTCTATAGAACCAGACACCCGAGAACTAACCATCAAATCAGTCGGACCGATTCATACCCATCACATGGACCGGACCACCATCACGAGGAACAATGAGGACCTGACTTTAATACGTATTAAGAACCTCTCCTCTAATATGTGTTAAGAACCTCTCCCCTAATACCTGTTAAGAACCTCTCCTCTAATACGTGTTAAGAACCTCTCCTCTAATACGTGTTAAGAACCTCTCCTCTAGCACATGTTAAGAACCTCTCGTCTAACACGAGTTAAGAACCTCTCGCCTAACACGAGTTAAGAACCTCTCGCCTAACACATGTTAATAATGTAGCATTTTGGTCAGAATTCTCTAATTCGCTACAGGGGTGACATTTAAATTTGCCACAACTATGATTTTCATTTAGCTTTATATGTTTAAAACATGTTTTGCAAGCCTTAATTTACAAGTGGGTGGAAGATGTCTCATTTTTAAAACATCGAAGGTAAAGCTTGCAATATTTAAATTCTATAAACTCACAGGGAGGGTTTGCCTGACAACACCGACGTATTCCCGCCCACAAGTGTTCAGCTATGCATGGACATTCTTTCTCACAAAATCAAGAATTCTAGCAAAGTGTTTAGATTATGGAGATATCCGAAGTACAAATTATACTAGTAAATGTTTATCGGAATACCTGCTGCATTACTGCCTCTGAAAACTTGGTGCACTAAAACATATATTCGATAGGCCTGTGACAACTTTTCATAAAGCTTAGAAGCTTCAGCCAAACCACTGGCCTTAATAGTCACGTTGACCGCTGAATGTAAGGCATAAGCTTTATCACGCTGAGAGAAAATTTCAAATTGGCCATTTCTATTCATCTTGTCAGGATGGCGTCTAAATGTGTTAAGTTCTGCATAGGGTGTAGTGGGAGTCAGATAAACCAATACCAACCGGAGAATATTTACTGAAGTAACTGTAAATCTGCGATGTCTGGTCATAAAGCAATAGCGTAAGTCTTACAAGACCATTGAACATGCCTGATGGTACTCCGATAATAAACTCTATGTTTAGTCACAGGTCAAAGATCCATGCTTGAAATGCCCATAGAATTACACTAAAAGATCACCTTGACTCTAAGGATAAGATAAAGTGTGTCTTCTAACATGCTCTTTAAAGTTGTATGATGAAAGGCATATGGGGTTGGGGTGGGAGATGACACCTCCACGCCTGTCTCCTCCGCAAGTACCAACTTTGTTGGGAAACTAGGTTATCAAGGATTGCGGGCTGACATCTGCATGCAGAGGCAACTCTGATTATGTCAAACCTTCTTTAAACAAGAAACTGGGCTCAACATCCTCGGACGACGCGATCTTCTTATATCTATGTGGGATGTACGTGGCCCGAGTGCAACATGAAAGAGGCAAACATTAGGTGCAGACTGTGAACCCTATAACATCTATATTACATGCATTCAAGAGACTAAAGTAGCTAAACACTCAGAGCAGCAACTACAGACAGACCATAAGCTAGGACTCATGGAGCAAAAACAGGCCACATATCGGGGTTTACACTTCGTAATCGGACCAAGGATCTTGGACCATGTCATTAGTTTTGGATATGTCAGTGATCGCGTTGCATTCATCGACCTGGCTATATCTACACAAAAACACACGACCACTAAGTGTCGCATTGTCAACGCATATGGCCCAACTACCGAAAAAGCAAAAGAGAATCTAGCAATATTAGATTCCTTCTATGCAGATCTGAGTTCCTCCATTACAATCCCAGTTAGATGGCAACTGTTCGTGTGTGGAGATTTCAACTCCAAGCTGGGTAAACTCGGAATTTCAGACAAAGGTTCAGGACTTGGCTTATCCATGGGATCGTATGGAGAGGCCACGCGCAAGAGCAATAGAGATGCACTGGTGGCATTCCTTAGTTCCAATGGCCTATTTGCCACACATATGGCTTTTAAACACCCATGCCATCACCGGACAACATGGACCAGACATATTGCTGATCGCAAAGTCTCAAATGGTTCTAAGGCTAGAACAGCTGTCTTCAACCAAATAGACTTCATACTATGCAAGACAGAAGCAAAACCCCTGCTTCAGAATGATCGGTTCTATGAAGGCACAGACCTCAATTCTGAGCATAATCCAGTCATTACTCGCCTTCAGATGAACGATCTCTACCTAATGCATAAACGCCATACCAGGCAAGAGGGTAGAGTCACCTACAGCCTACCCAAGCTCATCAGCGCCACTAACACTCAAATGTCATACAAAAAGGCCGCCAGGGGGCAAATAGCTATCATCGACGTCAGCTCCGATCTAAACGAAGCCCTAACCAAAATACTGTAATCTATAGAATCATCAGCTACCAGCATCATAGATGTTCTTGAAACACCCGAACTAGGTATACTGACGTCCCTCTGGTAGTAACACTGCCAGCAGAGTAGAAAGCATTATGGCTGCGTATCTATCAAAGTAGCCAAAGTGAAGACCATACCAAAACTACGCCGGGAGTGCAATAACATTCTGCGCCACGTTAGCGAACGCTTCAAAGATCTTGCTATTCAACAAGCAGACTCCCTAGCAGATGAAATTACTGCCACGGATGACTGTCACAAAATGTTTCGGGCAGCCCGAGCCCTGAGATTTACTGACTACACACCACCACTCACTGTACACAACTCTGAAGGACACATTATCAGGACTGACCAGGGCAAAGCCGAGGCGCATCGAGAATGGTTCAAGGAACAGCTCACTGACCAAGATGATGAGCTCTTGCACCTGTTCTCAGGAGACCCCATGCCATTACTAACACTAATTAAAAAACAGCAGAGGTTGAGCCAAGGCACTTAAAGCCCTGGAAAATGGACGTGCATCTGGACCTGATGGCATGAGCAATGAACTATTCAAATATGCAAGTGACATTATCTCAAAACCGATCAAGCACCCAATTAATTCAGCTTTTATGCACCTCCTTCCCATCGACGCTGTAGACCAAGGCAACCGTATCGAATTACCAAAGCCCAAGAAGCCACCTGCCACCCCACCCCTCCCTTCAGCTAATCTGTGTATACGGAAAATCATATCCAATGTTACTCTATGCCGCATCCGAGACAAGATCGATGACTGCACCGGATCATGTCGAAGTGACTTCAAACGTGGACACCGTTGCACAGACATTGTATGGGCTCAACACATGCTTGTGTCGGGAGTCATGTCCAAACAGAGATTTCCACAAAATGGGCATTGACATGTCACGAGCCTTCGAGAGAATTAAACGCTCAAAGATACTAGATGTACTACGCCAGGCCAGTTGCAATGAAGATGAGGTACGATTAGTCAGACTACCACTTCTAGACACCAAGCTCAGCGTACGAATAAAATCAGTGAAGTCTGTAGAGTTTGAGACATCAATCGGCTCCCCAAGGGGAGATGGTCAATCTCCGTTGCTTTTCACCTGTTACCTTGTGGCTGTATTGAAATCCGTGCGGGAAAGTTCCACAAGACCCACCCACCCCACCCCCCCCCCCCCACCCCACCCCCAGTGTCAATACTGGGTATGCCACTAGAGATGGAATATGCCGACGATGTGGACCTCATAGACAAGGAAAATAAACCCCTTGACGAACCTCTCCCAATAACAATCTGCAAGAAAGCTAAAAACTGAGAATCTCTTTATGAATGAATCTAAAACAGAGTTCACCCACCTATCTACAAAGCATGAAACTAAGGAAAATGATGATCCACTTCGTGGCGGCGAACCATGGAGGAAAAGTAAAATCCTTGGCTCACTGCTTTGCAGTACTACTGACATTGCAGCACGCTGCGTCATGGGGAGCATAGCTTTCCAGTCCCTCTGGAAGCTATGGATTCGTAGATCAAAGATGCCCTTGATAAAAAAAGACTACGTTTATACAATGCAACCTGCGTATCCTGCCTGATGCTGTATAACTGTAACAGCTGAGCATTTCCAAATTCAGCTCTAGATAAACTAGATGCCTACCACCGGAAACACCAACGCACCATCACTGGACACCGATGGCCAGGCAGCATAATTTCCAATGATGCCCTATACAAGATGTGTAATACATCACCGTTGTCTGTAAAAGTCGCCCAGCAAAAATGGTCCATGTTTGGCCACGTGCTAAGGATGCCAGAAGATACACCAGCACCGAGAGCCTTGGAACTCGCCCTACTCGGAGCCAGCAAATACAAAGACAGGAGAGGACGTCAATGCATACATCTGCTAAACATGCTACGAGGTGATCTCAAGAAAGCAGAACTCGGTACACTCAAGTCAAGAATGGACCTGAGGAATCTAAGGAAGGTGGCCGAGGACAAGACTCAGTGGGCAAAAGCGAAGAAGAACTGATTGCAGCTCTAGGATGGTTCTACTACTACAGCCGCAGAATACAGTAATCATACATAAAAGAAAGGTAACTTATGGCAAACATGAAAATTGGAAATATTTACTCGTGACTGACCTTGACCCCAAGGGTGACATTGCAATTTTCATTGGAAATTATTTACATCTCACAATGTTCTATAATCTGGCCAGGTTTGAAGAGAATCTGAAGAAAACTATAGGCGATAACACTGTTCCAATATTGCTCCCATAGATTTACTATAGGGATATGTGACAAGGAAAAGTTGATTTTGTCGAAAACTGTTTGATGGATCAACTTCAAATTTGAAATCAAATCAAGTCAATATGAGTGCTAGATGTTCACCAAATTTCCAATCGATCAGAGCAAAAATAATTTCGACGGCCAAATTTTCAAAATTTTCTTTTCTTCTCCATTTGTCATCCTGAGTCCATTTCTGCAAAAAATGAAATATGGTATTTTTGCCCAAAATTTTTTCATGGCGACCATTTAGAAAATAATCATCAGAGGTAACATCCTACCCAAGTATGGTAGTGATCCGATCACAACTCCAGGGGTAGTGGCACTTCAAACATCCATTTGAAAATCCCCATATATTTCCTATGGGACCTTTTTCCATGCAGTGAAAGGGCAAAGTTCTGGCGGCCATTTTGAAATAAAAAAAATTAAAACTACATATCGCCACTAGTAACATCCCCCCATCAATCAAAACTCTCGTTGTAGTAGCAGTTTAAAGAACATCTCTATACATTTACCTTTTGCCCACTCAAAGTTATTGGGTGCTCCCATAAATTTACTATAGGGATATTAAAGTAATAGCAATGCAAGTCTGAAGTACTAAAAGCTGACCAAGCTTGGAGCTGGTCATGTGCGAACTGTAAGAGGCCATAGGTGGCGAGAATCTTGAGAATAATAATAATATTAAGAAGAAAGATCGTGAGTAAAAATAATAATCTTCGACAGATCACAGATTAATTACAATTATCTATTATCAAAATTGTTTACTGTTACCGTTCCGCATTTTAACATTGCTTTACACGATGATCATGCCACGAAAGTCCATTCCACATCTTACATCCCTTTTACAAGATGATCATGCCAGGAAAGTCCATTCCACATCTTACATCCCTTTTACAAGATGATCATGCCTGGAAAGCGCATTTCACATTTTAACATCGCTTTTACATGATGACCATGCCAGGAAAGCGCATTCTACATTTTAACATGGCTTTCGCATGATGATCATGCCAGAAACGTACATTCCACATTTTAACATCTCTTTTACACGCTGATCATTCCAGGAAAGCACAATCCACATTTTAACATCGCTTTTACACGCTGATCATTCCAGGAAAGCACAATACACATTTTAACATAGCCTTTACATGATGATCATGCCAGGAAAGCGCATTCCACATTTTAACATCGTGTCACATGCTGATCATGCCAGGAAAGTGCATTTCGCATTTTAACACCGCTTTTACACAAAGATCATGCCAGGAAAGCGCATTCCACATCTTAACATCGCTTTAGCATGTTGATCATACCAGGAAAGTGCATTCCGCATTTTAACATCACTTTCATACTCTGATCATGCCGGAAATGCGCATTCCACATTTTAACATCACTTTCGCACATTGATCAGGCCAGAAAAATGCATTCACATTTTAACATGGCTTTCACACGTTGATCATGGCAGGAAAGCACATTCCGCATTTTAACATCACTTTTACATGCTGATCATGTCAGGAAAGCGCATTCCACATTTTAACATCGCTTTAGCACACGGATCATGCCAGGAAAGCGAATTCCACATTTTAACATCACTTTCACACGCTGATCATGCCGGAAAAGCGCATTCCACATTTTAACATCGCTTTAGCACACTGATCACGCCAGAAAAGCGCATTCCGCATTTTAACATCGCATTCACATGCTGATCATGCCAGGGAAGAACATTCCACATTTTTACATCACTTTTACACACTGATCATGCCAGCAAAGCACATTCCGCATTTTAACACCGCTTTTATACGATGATCATGCCAAGAAAGTGCATTCCACATTTTAACATCGCTTTCACACGCTACTCATTCCAGGAAAGTGCATTCCACATTTTAACAGCGCTTTGATATGCTGATCATGCCAGGAAAGCACATTCCGCATTTTAACATCACTTTTACACGCTGATCATGCCAGGAAAGCGCATCCCACATTTTATCATCGGCTATACACACTGATCATGCCAGAAAAGCGCATTCTGAATTTTAACATCGCGTTCACATGCTGATCATTCCAGGACAGTGCATTCCACATTTTATCATCGAATTTACACACTCATCCACCCAGGAAAGTACATTCCACATTTTAACATCGCTTTTACACACTGATCATGCCAGGAAAGCGCATTCTGCATTTTAACATCGCGTTCACATACTGATCATGCCAGGAAAGCACATTCCACATTTTAACATCGCTTTTACACGTTGATCATCCCAGGAAATCGCATTCCACATTTTAACACCGCTTTTACACGCTGATCATGCCAGCAAAGCGCATTCCACATTTTATCATCGCATTTATACGCTGATCATGCCAGGAAAGCACATTCCACATTTTATCATCACGTTCACACGCTGATCATGCCAGGAAAGCACATTCCACATGTTATCATCACGTTCACACGCTGATCTTGCCAGGAAAGCACATTCCGCATTTTAACATCGAGTTTACATACTGATCATGCAAGGAAAACACATTCCACATTTTAACATCGCTTTTACATGCTGATCATGCCAGCAAAGCGCATCCCACATTTTATCATCACGTTCACACGCTGATCATGCCAGGCAAACTCATTCCACATTTTAATACCGCTTTTACACGCTGATCATGCCAGGAAAGCGCATTTCACATTTTATCATCGCTTTTACACGCTGATCATGCCATAAAAGTACATTCCACATTTTAACATCGCCTATACACACTGATCATGCCAGGAAAGCGCATTCCGCATTTTAACATCGCTTTTACATGCTGATCATGCCAGGAAAGCGCATCCCACATTTTAACATCCATTTTACACGTTGATCATGCCAGGAAAGCGCATTTCACAATTTATCATCGCTTTTAGACGCTGATCATGCCAGAAATGTACATTCCACATTTTAACATCGATTATACACACTGATCATGCCAGGAAAGCGCATTCCGCATTTTAACATCGCTTTTACACACTGATCATGCCAGGAAAGCGCATTCTGCATTTTAACATCACGTTCACAGCTGATCATTCCAGGAAAGCGCATTCCACATTTTAACACCGCTTTTACACGCTGATCATGCCAGCAAAGCGCATCCCACATTTTATCATCACGTTCACACGCTGATCATGCCAGGCAAACTCGTTCCACATTTTAATACCGCTTTTACACGCTGATCATGCCAGGAAAGCGCATTTCACATTTTATCATCGCTTTTACACGCTGATCATGCCATAAAAGTACATTCCACATTTTGACATCGCCTATACACACTGATCATGCCAGGAAAGCGCATTCCGCATTTTAACATCCATTTTACACGCTGATCATGCCAGGAAAGCGCATTTCACAATTTATCATCGCTTTTACACGCTGATCGTGCCAGAAAAGTACATTCCACATTTTAACATCGCCTATACACACTGATCATGCCAGGAAAGCGCATTCCGCATTTTAACATCGCTTTTGCACACTGATCATGCCAGGAAAGCGCATTCTGCATTTTAACATGACGTTCACAGGCTGATCATTCCAGGAAAGTGCATTCCACAATTTATCATCGCTTTTACACGCTGATCATGCCAGGAAAGTGCATTTCACAATTTATCATCGCTTTTACACGCTGATCATGCCAGAAAAGTGCATTCCACATTTTAACATCGCTTTTACACACTGATCATGCCAGGAAAGCGCATTCCGCATTTTAACATCGCGTTCACAGGCTGATCATTCCAGGAAAGTGCATTTCACAATTTATCATCGCTTTTACACGCTGATCATGCCAGAAAAGTGCATTCCACATTTTAACATCGCTTTTACACACTGATCATGCCAGGAAAGCGCATTCCGCATTTTAACATCGCGTTCACAGGCTGATCATTCCAGGAAAGTGCATTCCACATTTTATCATCGCTTTTACACGCTGATCATGCCAGGAAAGTGCATTCCACATTTTAACATCGCTTTTACACGCTGATCATCCTAGGAAAGCGCATTCCACATTTTAACATCGCTTTTATACATTGCTCATGCCAGAAAAGCTCATTCCAGATTTTAACATCGCTTTTACATGCTGATCATTCCAGGAAAGCGCATTCCGCATTTTAACATCGCGTTCACATACTGATCATGCCAGGAAAGCAGATTCCACATTTTAACATTGCTTTTACTTGCTGATCGTGCCAGGAAAGCGCATTCCACATTTTAACACCTCTTTTACTTGCTGATCATGCCAGGGAAGCTCATTCCACATTTTATCATCACATTCACACGCTGATCTTGCCAAGAAAACTCATTCCACACTTTAATACCGCTTTTACACGCTGGTCCTGCCAGGAAAGCGCATTCCACATTTTAACATAGCCTTTACATGCTTATCATTCCAGGAAAGTGCATTCCACATTTTAACATTGCGTTCACAGGCTGATGATGCCAGGAAAGCGCATTCCACATTTTAACACCGCTTTTACTTGCTGATCATGCCAGGAAAGCGCATTCCACATTTTATCATCATGTTCACACGCTGATCTTGCCAGGAAAACTCATTCCACATTTTAATACCGCTATTACACGCTGATCATGCCAGGAAAGCGCATTCCACATTTTAACATAGCTTTTACATGCTTATCATTCCAGGAAAGCGCATTTCACATTTTAACATCGCTTTTACACGCTGATCATTCCAGGAAAGCGCATTCCACATTTTAACATTGCGTTCACGCGCTGATGATGCCAGGAAAGCATTCTGTTCGCAAAGCGGGATTACGTACATTACAACAACAGTGATTAGGTAGGTAAAGTTAAAATATATTCCTTTATACAGTTTGAAAACTTCTAAAATAGTGTCAGAAAAGCCAGAAGTGTTGTGCATACCCTATATGTGTAGCGAATAGAGCGAGCTATATGTGCTTGATGACATATCTTGAAAACAACAATTGGTAGAAAGATATTTGAAACGAAAGTAAACAACTGAGAAATCCTCACTACTGTCAAAATAAACTCCATGACCCCGTCATTATTACACGCCATTATTACACGTCATAATTACACATGAAGCTAAAATTCATACATCATAGAGAGGATATATTCCATTTCATATTTGCTTAGTCTAAGCTGAAGATTTCAAACTTCATAAAGGAAAATATTGTATCTTTGCTCACCTAATCACTGTTGTTGAAATAGACAGAATCCCGTTTTCCTCGGATGATCAGCGCGTTTTAGTTCAAGGTAATTTAACTAACGTTTTTTGCAGATCATTACTATCAGTTCCACTTGGCGTTTCAATATATTGAAACAAGACTGGATTTGTTATTAGAAATTCTCTAATCTGGTTGACAATTGTGCTATCAATGGTGCTGAAAGGCGTTGATGTTTAGGGCAGCAACGGCTTCCAGTCTTTATGGTTTCAAATATTTTAGCATAATTGCCACTTGTACAAATTTAAAGAGTGCATTTTGGCTGTTATTCTTCTTCTTCTTCTTCTTTTCGTTCGCTGATCATACCGCCAGTCCTGTAAGTGACTATCGACATGGTCATAAGCGTTAAGTGCTTGGATCCATGGTTTATTAGAGTGCGCCGTGCGGCCTGAAACCTCCGTCTTCACCACTCGAGGTTTCTGTCAGGGTTACCTCACCCTTACTTCCTTTAGTCGCCTCTTACGACACGCAGAGGATACGGAAGGTGTATTCTAAGCCCCACCTACAGGGCTGTTATGAAGTGAATAATTATCGATTAAACTTGCCTAAATTTTACGCTGAGCTGTAGATCATAATAATAGCGCTAACCAGGTACAGTCAACGTTTTGCCGTGTTCAAAGTTATTCAACGTTAAGCCATATTCTGAAGCCACTCTATTTGCGTTAAAGCAGGCCATTTTGCCGTTTCAATGATGATACGATGTTGCTGCCATTATTTTATCAATTATTAGTAATAATTTAGCAACATATTGGCATCATGTAATTGTTGTATGAGCATTCAGCAACACGGGGTATTTGGCCGTATTGAGCGTGTGGTGAAATCTTCTACGCGTGAATAATTCCTCGCGCTATCACGGTGGCAGTATAGGGGCCTAGCGCTTTTATGCCCAATTCACAGCGAATTGAAATTTGGTCATCAAATCTGTGAAGTAAGCGGTAGTTTGTAAGAATTTGGTTGCTGAATTACGTTGCTGAAAGTGTATGCGCTTATGACATTTAAAAATCATTTTCCCCGCTTATTGATTTTTGAAATCATCTGGGCTGGTGATCTTGGATTTCGTCATGAGCGGGTCTGTCTTTAAAATACGAGCCGGGTCTCGCGGTATTCTGCTTTACATAAGATGTACGCTAATTCATTATTTCAATCGCTCGAGCGGTCACGCATATATGTGCTTCTGTCTGGAATTGCCCATAGGCGCGGCCATTTAGCGCAAGGGATTGTGGTCTCAGAGAGAGAGAGAGAGAGAGAGAGAGAGAGAGAGGGAGAGGGAGAGGGAGAGAGAGAGAGAGAGAGAGAGTCTTTATTTTTAGATTGTAACCATAGATTTAGGATATATATTGCCTAGATCACTCTTTCGCATACGTTCACTATGAGGGCTGGCGGACTGACTGACTGCAATCTGACGCAGACGATTAGCCGTGTATATAGCCTTCAAAAGTAAGTAAATCTTTTATTGGTAATTGGAATAGAAATTCTACTTAAATAGCATGCAAAATACGGAACTACAAAACTACGGTAAAAAAATAAATTGGGGAAATACGGTAATACGGAGAGACGTTAGGAATTACAGAAATGTGTTAACACCTAACTCATACATTGCTGAAATTCCACATATTTTTCTACATATAAATATATGATAACTTCTATTCATTTTGGAAACTGCTGCCGTAAGCTGTTCCTGCACACGTGTAGACAACTTTCAGCATTATTGCAACCAGCAAGATAATGGTTAAAGCGAGTTTTTCAATATCTCAGTTTCCTCGAAACCTGACACCGTTTGGTATAGAAGACTTAAAAAATATATTAACACGTTTTCAAAACAAGGTAGAATTTATCTTTTTCTTTGTTAATATAGTAAATCATCTACATGTATGAGCTATACTGTAAAACCGCCGAATCGATGGTATAGAACATCTAAAAAATAAAATAACATGTTTGCAAACCAAGACAGAATTTTTGTTTTTGTTTTGTGGGTATATTAGCTTATTTATGAGCTGTAAAACGTAGCCTAAGCGTTCGAATCACTGGTAATAAGTGAGCACACATCTTAGCAAGAGCGGTCAAATATTGTAGTTAAGCTGATAAATATTTTGAAACTAAGTTGAGTGGATGCTGTTGCTGCTTACGGCAGCAACAGTAACCAGTTAAATTAGTTTCTAAATATTAAACAGCATGTTTATTAAATAGCAAAAACATACAATTCTTACACCATGTTGGACTATTAAGAGTTAAAGACTGGCCAAATACAAGCATTTATGACGTAATGGTTATGATGTCAGCATGCATGTCACTTTGTTGGTTATGACGTCATATGACGCTATATAATCGATTGATAAACTTGGAAAGGTCCATTGAAGATGGACTACGCGTTGTTGTAAGAATTGCATGTCTACTATTTAATACATATTCTGTTGAATATTTTGAAACTAATTTGACTGGACGCTGTTGCTGCCATAGGCAGCAACAGCACCCAGTTAAATTAGTTTCAAAATGTTCAACCGGTTACCTGTATAGATTTCAGGAAATTGATAGTTATGGCATCCATGGATCGATCGATCCCAACACTGCGGAGCTTAGCTAGAGGTGGGCGGGGCATAGCTAAAACTGGAAAGGTCCATTGCCTATAGGAGCTGCCATTTTGCGCAAGGGATTGTGAGCAATGTCAAGTTGCATGCCAGGAGGGGACAGTTTTTGATAATTTACCACTGGAATGACTCTCGAGACAGTCATTCCAGATTCCAGTGGCAAATCTGCAAAAACAGCACTCTCTTGGCCTGCAAATGGACATTCAATGTCTAAATATTTTAACAATCTTTATCAAATTTAGACAGTAAATGTTTAATATATTATGACGACAATACCAGGTACTGTGTCTGTTTCATTTTCCCCTTGTGTATTTTAGCATAAAACACTAGGTTGAACATTCGAGATAGTCCATACATGTCCATTGTTATGTCTTGTAGGGCGTCGGTGCAATGATTTTAATATCGTGGACACATTTTACTAGTCACGATATGTGTGGTAAATTTTCAAAGTAAAACATGTATAATAATATTGTAGAGCATGAAAAAGTAGACAAAATTCGCTAAAAAATAATGTATATATGACTTTCATTAGTAATTTATTGTCCTTAATCCTTCACTGGGAAAAGAGCTTTGCATGCAATTATTTAGCACTATGGATAGATAACTGATGTTCTGAATTTCCAGTCAAAATGGCTGTCAATAACATTGTAGCAGGTGGTTTAGATACAGAAATCAACAGAAAGGGTATGAATGTGCTAAGTTAGTAATGCCTGCAATGTGTTCAGTCCAAAAATTCCACCCATATGGTTGGATATGTATTTGAATATGCTAATGAAGTATTGAGTGAAAAATGTTTTCCATGAAGTAATCTAATTCGTTGTACACAATTTCATACTGAAAATTAGCTGAAATTTTAGCCAATTCACATTCTTCACTGCCCTATTGTCTGTAGGTTATGATCGGCCCCAGATTTTCATCCACATAGACTTGAGTTTGATTATGCTAGCTATATAAAAAGATTTCTAGATGAAGTAATTTCATAGTATGAAAATCCATACTATATCTGATTCATGCTTTGTCAGTGCCCTACTGTCTGTAATATATTCGGCCCCAGTATTTCAGACACATAATATTGCCAATTCAAAAGAAATTCTACAGCGAAGTAATTTGTCAGATCCACAGTTTTCAATTTGCTACTGTCTGCAATAGATTCTGTCCCAGAATTCCACTGATGTGTTTAGATAGGTATATAAATGCACTTTTAAAATATCGAGTTTAAAAATAGTCTACCATAAAGTGATCTCGCAATATGTAATTTAGTTGCGTCCAACAGTTATCAGATGTCAATAATTTACTATTTTAAGTACCAATATCTGCATAATAATCTGTTTTCACTCTGCTTTCAAACATATTTACATATAGAACTCTTTATAGTGTTGTACGGAATATTGCACGATTCTAACACCAAGTAATTTTATAGTATGTAGTTATATAATCGACATATGCCACGATTGTAAGATAGTTGGTTCACATTCATAACATTCACCACATTCCGATAGCTGTTGATATGTCCTGGCATATTGCATGTAATAACTTCGACCCCAAAATGACAGCCATATGTTTACATATGTATATGAACACGTTAATGAAGTATTGAGTTTAAAAGATTTATACCATGAAGTAATTTCGTAGTACAGAATTTAATCTAAAAGCTCTGAAGGCAGCTCTAGACAAATTTGATGCCTGCCACCGCAAACACCTATGCACCATCACTGGGCACCGATGGTCAGACAGCATAATTTCCACAGATGCACTATGCAAGATGTGGAATACGTCACCGCTCTCTGTAAAAGTCACCCAGCAAAGATTGTCCATGTTTGGCCATGTGCTAAGGATGCCAAAAGAGACATGTGCACAGAGAGCCTTCGACTTCGCCCTACTTGGAGCCAGCAAATACAAAGCCAGGAGATGATGCCACTGCATAGATCTGCTAAGCGTGCTACGAGGTGACCTCAAGAAAGCAGGACTTGGTACACCCAAGTCAAAAATGGACTTGAGTAAGCTAAGGACCTCGGCTGAGGACAAGACACATTGGGTAAACGCGAAGAAGAACTGATTGCAGCTGTAGGATGTTTCTGCTACTACAGCCACATAATACAGTAATCATACATAATAGATTGTGTGTTAAATCACACCGATCTGTGCTGTACCTAAAATATTAATATATGTATATATTGCATTACAAATAGATGTGCGGAAAGCCACCATGGTCTATATTGTACCAATGGTATTCTATTACAAGTCAATTATGTGTGGAATCATATCAGTCTATATTATACCACATACAATGCTACATGTATATATTATCACTATTAGGCAGTGGGTAGAACAACACCAGTCTCTTCGTTTGACCAAACTAAAACTTACCTTAACTTGCACTACATACACTATGAAAAATTATGACTGTATATAATACGACCCATATCTTTACTTTTCGGAATCGCTGTGACCCATCTGTTTAAAAAGCAATCTAACTAAAAAGTATTATTCAGCCAAAATTTCCTCTCAGCTGTAAACATATGATATCATATCATTGCTAGCTATATTCATAATTAAATCAAATTCTATCTTGAAATAGTGCCATAGTCCGCAATTCCATACCAAAAATTGGCTTAAATGTTGACAGATCAGTGATTTTCAGTACCATACTGTCTGCAATAGGTTAGGCCGCTATTCCGTTCTAAATTTATGCATATGGTCAGATCGATATATGAATACGCTAATAAAGTATCAAGGTTAAAAATGCCTACCATGAAGTAATTTCATAGTACACAATTCCATGGCAAAGATTTGCACAAGTTTTGACAGATCCACGGTTTTCGGTAGCCTACTGTCTGTAGTACGTTCGTCCCCAAAGTGTCAGATAGATATAAGAATAAGCTAATAAAATATTGATTTTTTTAAATTCCACCATAAAATAATTTTATAATACACAACTTAGTAATGACCAAAAGTTGTCAGATGCTAATAATTTACGTACCGATATCTATGTACTCTGTTTGTAACCAGTTTTCGAACATCTAGCCATACAGAACTCAATATCTCTTATTATGTACTAGTGCTGTACGAAATATTGTACTATTCTAATATCAAATAGTATCATAATTCCTAAGTATGTCCATGGGGTTAATTATTCGCAATATGTCCCCATTGAAAGATAGTTGGTTCACGTTGGCCACAATCGGATAGATGTCAGTATGTCCTGGCATATCGCTTGTAATGGGGTCGGCTCCAGAATTTCACCCATATGTTTAGCTAGATATATATGAAAGCGCTAATAAAGTATGGAATTTTAACAATTTCTACAATGGAGTAATTTCCAAACATGCAATTTAGTCACAACTTACAGTTTTCAAATGGTAACAATTTACTATATATTCTGTATTAGAATCTCTGTACTCGGTTTATAACCAGGCTTTCGAACATAATACCATCTAGAACTCACTAGATATTGCATGAGTCAATTATCAAATATTTCTTGTAATAATGTGAAAATCTTTCTATATATCCTATAATTTAGCTAGAAAGAATCTGAATTATCAAACAAAACCCCCAGAATTTACACATATCGTCAACAAGATGGATGGAAAGATGGCCGGATCACCCCAAAATATAATCTGCTTCTTCCAATAGCCTATAGCTAATCCTATCCAAGGCTGATGTCATTACAGCCATCTTAAACATATGACACTACCAAGAAACTATCATTATCGCGATCGCAATCACCATCAGCACTACATGGCACAGGTAAGAAACTGTAAATGATAGTAAGAACCAATGTAACATTGAATCTTAATATAACAAGATAAACACACTTCTCTCTGTCCTGCAAATATGTTGTCAATTTATCACATTGTCTAATGGCTATGTCTTTATGGTACATTGACTTTAACTCGAATCCCATGTCTTCTTATTATGCATAGTGACTGTACCAGTTCTACATGTATAATCTATTTTGAGTTCTATGTAGGGGCCCAAGGTCTAGACATAGTCCACTGTCTTTGGTGGAGAACCTGTTGTGCTACTGCAAATTGTATATTATATATAAAATGAATTTGAAGCTCAACTTGAATTATAATAATCTCCGGCCACACTATTTACCATTGATGCCTTGCATCAATATGTGTACTTGTTCTTCAATATTTCATGTTCCCGTGTTTCTTTTGATAGTCAATGTTTCAGAATATGGTTGCTCTTTCCCATATCAACATCAAACAGCAACATTGTATAGAGGAAATTATAGCCATTTCGTTTGGGCGGTGTGACAAATTATGCATTTTGTAAATGTTGCAATGTATTAGAATCTGCATTCCTGTCAATTTAGCGTTGTCAGATTTTCCATGTACATAACCCTATTAGCATATTACAGTCCGGTGCATTTGCGCTCCGTACCATTGCCTAATCTATTGTTATGTTAATGTTTAAACGGGTGGGCCATCACAATGGTACTGTTTAAACCAGCAATCTTTTGATATGGTAATCTGACAATCTATTCACCTATTGTTATGTTAAAAATGAGCACTTTTTGCCAAGGATTTTCTACATGGGCGTCTGGATTTTTGGTGCATGCAACATTTTTCGGGTATAAATTCCAGGTAAAAATTGGACTCTGAGTCCGACCTTGAATTTCCCTAGCTGGTGTAGGGCGCTGAACTCAGCGTAGTCTCTTAGTTGTTGTGCTAGTCCGAATTTCTGTCAGTTTGCTTAATACTTAGGTTTCTAATACGCGAGTGTGTTGTTCAGATAAAGTGTACATTGAGATATAATGTAGCTGTGATTTGAGTAGTGTAGTGTTCCGTGTTGAGCTTTGGGCTCCACGAGGGATCTTTAATTTTGCTGTTTAGCATGTATTGATTCTTAATTCAAGTGCTCGCGTACTATATCATTTTTGGTTTATGGTTAGAAACTGGCAGCAATGAGGACCGGCATTTCAACCGATTGACAACTTCATAAGCCACCGTGGCTTACTTCTAAAGATCACGAGGTGATGTAAGTGTATAGTGTAAGTCTTAGGGCTTAGTTAATAATATTCCCACTATCTAATTAACCACGTACTTGATTAAATTCTAGGGTTCCTGTTTTTCTTTAAAATTAAGGACATGTCCTCCAGTAGTTGATATTATTCTGACTTTTGGATTTCTGAAACTACCCATTTGAGTCTGTAGCCATTTATATACCCGATTCCCCAAATTGTCTGTCCAGGTGACCATGATATTAGGTAAATCCAGTGCACTCCATGTTTGAGATCTCATAGTGGTAATAGTTGCTATTTGATATCACATATCATTCCTCTCGGCTACCCCTAGCAACCACTGTCGATACTTGTAGCCTACAATTTCTGATTTACTGTCTTGACAATGTGTAAAACTTGTTTCAAAGCCAGAAAATCATGAAATTGTAAACATAGCTTCGCCAGAACCAAATAAAACTGCTAGTTCTTTTTACAGACGAGAGCAAATTTTCATTAAAATTGATATTTGCCAATTTCTATTTCATATACGTCGACATTTGACCAGTTGTCATTTAACTGTAGCTTTGTACTTGTAACCTTAATTCAGTATAAATGATCAGTTAACATTCAGTTCCCTTAGCAGTTAATAACTTGGGAACCTATTGACATTACAACTGTTTCACGGCTTATATCATTTAATTGAATCTTTGTAACCTTAATTCAGTATAAATGATCAGTTAACATTCAGTTCCCTTAGCAGTTAATAACTTGGGAACCTATTGACATTACAACTGTTTCACGGCTTATATCATTTAATTGAATCTGTGTAACCTTAATTCAGTATAAATGATCAGTTAACATTCAGTTCCCTTAGCAGTTAATAACTTGGGAACCTATTGACATTACAACTGTTTCACGGCTTATATCATTTAATTGAATCATTGTAACCTTAATTCAGTATACATGAATAGTTAACAGTCAGTTCCCTTAGCAGTTAATAACTTGGGAACCTATTGACGTTACAACTGTTTCATGGCTTATATCATTTAATTGAATCATTGTAAGTTTAATTAGACACAAATGATTGGATAATTGTCTTATCAGTTATAATACTTGGGAACTATTCATACTTACAACTGCTTACCTGCATAATGGCATCCATTTAATTTTAAGTTATTAGGTTCTGAAATATGGCTTTTGTCAAACGCATTTCTTCCGTAGCAACTGAGCATACATTATAGCAGTTATTGAATTTCATTCACACTTACATTAGGAGTTAATCTTATGACCTGTCCTTAAGCCGTAGGTGTTAAACACTGAGCTATGCTAGGGTCAGGTCTTTATTAATTGCATTTCTACCTTGTCAGTGATTAATCCAAACTTGTATTTAATTATTCTTTGTGAAAGGAAATTATTAAGCCCCCACTACTGTGAATTGCCACTCACTTTGGCTTTAATTTCCTGAAGCAATTTTTGGCCTGTTCTTAATACTACGGTGGTACTATCACTGATCGTACCTTAGTTCAGATCAGCAACTCGTTGAATAGTAGTTTTTCTACACTGTTTGGATTCCTAGGATCCATAATCCAACTGTGGTAATCCAAGGTAAAATCACTTAATGATTAATTATCTGGCTTTAAGATTCCATACAGTCTAGAATTGGCATTTGTTAATAGGCAGGCTCCTGTCTTAGGCCACATAAGTTATCACACATAGGCATTCTAAAATAGAAATTGTAGAGTAGATCCAAAATGGCAGAATATTCGCTAACAAACACTGTCCCCAGTGCATTAGAGCACCTTAGTGATGATGCATTTGCGCATCCTAGTACACATACCCCCATTAGGAATTGAGATGCGACCTTAACACAGCATCTCAGAATCACATGTGACCTTTCAAGATGGAGTCACTATAAACGCTAAGGATCACTTTGAAGATGGGTCGACACTGATTACAGCAATGACGGCTGGAGTACTAATGAGGAAGATGCAAATTCAAATATTAGTTCTTTGGAAGGTTTCCAGGATAGTCACACTAGTGGAGCTATTTTTCCTTCCAGTGAATTTTCTGTTCCTGCAAGTGATTTTTCTGTTCCTCCTTGTGGAACTATGTCTACCCCTTTGGTTTCCACTCTTTCTCAGGTTGCTTCAGGACCACAGCCGGCGCTCTCTTTCATGGACACTGCGGTGCTGAAACACTGTGAGTCTTCTGGTTATCCAGAGCATCCCGGTGGGTCCTCTCCCCAGTCTCCTGTAGTGCGCGTGAGTGAGTTATACAAGATGAGGGAACGTGTGGATGAGTTAATTAAACAACTGTGTGATAGTCACGCGGAAAATACGGTTCCGAAGCCAAACCCGGGCTTGAATACGAATTTTCGTTTCCATTTACAGGATCGCCCTGTACCGCGCCTTCAAACAGCTTTTACGCGAGAGAATCAGTCTTTGAATCAGCATTCAGAGAATGTAGAACCAAAGAATGCTTCTCATATAACGGCTATACGACTACCACCCGGTTTTTCCCAATTAAATCGATCCCAGATTCCAACTCTGAACCACCACCAAAACTCGCTACAATATAAATGGTTAATTATAAACGACTCGTCTAATTAGACTTCGGTATTCCTCTAAACAACCGCTGTCAGATTTTCAATTATGAAATCACCTCTTACTTTACTAACTTTCCGAAATTTTAGAAATACAGATGTTTTAAGGGCACGTAGATTTAATGTGGCTCTTGTACAATAATCATGTTCAGCGTGCGCGTGCCACATAACATTGTTCACACCATCATTAACCCTTTAATGACAAAATTTGTTCAAAAAATTCAAATAATTACTTATTGAATGTGCAGTTGCAGGCTATCGAGCAAGTCATTCCAGTGGTAAATTTTCAAAAATAGTCTTCTCTTGGTCTGCGAATGGACATTCCTCAAGACCCCTACAGAGGCCATTCTTGACCGGCTTCGTCGTGAAAGGGTTAAAGCTGTTCGTTATTTAGGTGTAATGTCATGCACATTCTGAAAAGGACTTCCAATTAAGAGCAAAGTCGGCACGAATTAAAGCAGGAATTAAAGCGCAATCTCATCTCTGTGTGGCAGCAACTTGTGTAACAGTAACATCTGCGGCAACCTCTCACTCACCACCCACCACATTACCACATGTATGCATATCTCTAGATATCTCATCACCACCACCGCTACTTTCATCTCCACTACCGCCGCTGCCACCACGAACAGGACCACGACCACCGTCGCCGCCGCGGCTACTGCTACTACTACTGCTACTGCTACTACTACTGCTACTGCTACTGCTACTGCTGCTACTACTACTACTACTACTACTACTACTACTACTACTACTACTACTACTACTACTACTACTACTACTGCTACTGCTACTACTACTACTCCTTTGGGGGGGGGGGGAATTCCGACGCTGACGCAGTCGGACACACCTCACAGAGGAACTCCTTTAAAAAAGGCTTGCAAACCCCGATAAAAAATCGCGTGAAATAGCAGGCCTTATTAATAGTATATGAATAACAATACAAACTTAACATATCAAAACAGTGCAAGCTAAAATACTCTATTACCATATACCACACCCATGGCATAACCACAAAGTAAAAAACCTTAATAAAGAGCTGATAGCATAATATAATTCAACAAAGCCATTACTATTTGCACACCGTGTAGTAGTAGGCCCAAATGGCGAGCATAGTTACCCAATAAGTGGTAAAGCGACTCATCAATAATTAGCAGTAAGTTACTGCTACTCATTGACGCCCTTGAGCCGATTCATGACCGGCAGGCTAAGTAGATCATATGTAGTTTAACGTTTAACACCGTATGGTATTGGGCCCAAATGGCGAGTGCAGCTCGCCAACAAGTGGCGAGGTGACTCGTCAATAAGTAACAAAAGGTCACTCATTGACGCCAGTTGGCCGATTCTTAAATACTGAGCAGGCGTAGTAGCCTTTATGTCGTAAAATGCACAAAGCAAAAGTATACAAACTATGACTACATAGATGGCGCTCTGGTTTCACATTCCAAATTTATTTCATTGTAAGTTTTTGTAAATTACCCTGGAACAAATACACCTACAGTAAACATTTACAACAGGATGCTAATAGTATATATGTAAGATGCCATACTCTGTTAACCTAATGAACTCGAAAGTCGGATCACCTCAAGAATATTGACGCGATGCTCATTTGATATTTAAATATACCGATTCCCAAGGTTAGGTTATTCGTCAAAATTATCATCTCCTAAGACATTAAAATTTTAAAATAAAGTCAATTAAATAAAATAAAATACCATATCAATATACAACAAGCAGCGATTGAGCTAGCTTATACAAGTTCTGCTTCTGCTATTTTTAGATTTCCGTGTTCAATTGATACTAGGCCAGTTTTGCACCATACATCTTTAAATCTACTTTCTTTTCCATGTTCCACTAGCCTGTAAAATTCACAATGAATGCAGTTTATCAACAATGATCGAAATATAGCTTGTATGGCTCTTTGGTGGTTGTTTCCTGTTTTATCTCTGGCTTCTGAACACCGATGCTTCCAAATGGCCCACACTCCTACAGATAACAGGGTTACTAACAATTCTTTCTCCTTGCTATTAATGATTCGTCGGATAGTTGAGCAATCTTTGAACATAATTGTTTCAGCCATTAATTTCACATATTTTATTCCAAATCTAGCAAGGAGCATAGTGATATATACCCAAAAGCCTGTAGCTATACAACACTATGTAAACAGATGACCCATTGTTTCCTCCTCAGTATTACATAATAAACACCGGTCTGTACTTGTTATTTTGCACATATAAGTCAGATGGCCGACCCATGGCCTTCGATGGAGTAATCGCCATGCCAGGTCCCGTGCATTTGCTGGTAGACAAGCTAGATGTATTGTTTCCCACGTATTTGTCCAGTTCTTTGGCGTGCATCATAAAGTGTTCCAATGCCTAACTGCAACATGTGTCTGTCTCCGACTTTGCATTAGCATTCCATATCAGGCTCTAGATGCCATGTTGTATTTTATATGCTCTGACTTAAATACTAATGTTGGTTGCAACATATCTCTGTTGCCACGTGCTTTCGGCAATTTGAACCATTCACCAGGTATTGCATTCTTTATTCTAAGAAATAAGCGTTGGGCATCAATATGCCTCATTGATGTTGCTCTTGCTACATCCTGCATCGCAATCGATTTGCGAGATTTTGGATTAACTAAATCACGTAAATATTGAATGCCATATTTGGCCATAGAGGGCAAATAAAATACAGCATCATTATCACGAATCAACTCGTTGCCCCACAGACGTTGCTCTAAGGCATCTTCCCAACAACTGGGTTGTGACATTGATCGTGTAAATATCTTTAAAGCTTCGAGCTGTTCTTTATATACGTTTGGTATCTTCTAATGGTTAGGTGGCAGTTTATTGCACAAAAATAAACATTCTACTGGAAATGGATCTACGTACCTTTGTAGAAGTGTCCTTACAACACTTGACCAAGATGAGTTTGAAGTGAGTAACTTATTCAAGAATTTCAGTTTTAGCGAAACACACTTTGCTAAAACATTAACCAAATCCAGGCCTCGTCATGATTTTCGTTTGTGAGGATTGACTACGATACTAAATGGGCTTAGTCCTCCCATAAGAAGGACAAAAGTAACGTGTTGATCTTTGACTCCACTGATTTGGGCATATGAACTACAGAAGCGGTATACCACAGTCCAGATAAAATTAAATTATTACGGACAAATTTCCTGCCAAATACAGTTAGGCGACGTCGTTTCCAATTTACTAATGCACACTTTAGCTTGGATAGCCTTTCTTCCCAGTTTATTATTACATCCTGTTCTCTACTAAAGTAAATATCCCAAATCTTTATGACATCATCTGACCATTTAATATCCATAACATTGGCAGTTTTGTCCTTCCAAGCGCCCAAAAAGTATCCCTTAGATTTGTCTCTATTGGCTTTGAGGCCCGGTGCCTTTTGAAAATCTGATAATACTCCATTTAAAATTTTAAACTGAATTTTTACCTGCAAACACAGTCTTATCATCTGCATATTGAGACACCTTTAGTGGCATTTCTACGCCACGTATACATATTCCTTGAAAATCATTATGTTGCCTCAATGTGGCCCCCAACGATTCCATAGCTATGACGAATAGAAGCGGAGACAATGAGCAGCCCTGTCTGACACCTCGTTCCAACACTACAGGTTCAGATAGATGATTATTTACTAAATAGCAACTTGTTATATCAGTATATAAAAAATTGACCCATTTAATAAATCTGGAACCAAAGTCAATATGGTCTAAATACTTAAACAAGAAATCCCATTCAAATCTGCCAAACACCTTCTCGTTATCGAGTGCTATTATTGCTGCTGGGATGCAATCCTGTTCAACTAATTGAATAAGGTCTCGTATAAGCAATGTGTTGTTTAATATCGTTCTTCCTGGTACAGAGCAAGTTTTGATCATCATCAATTACTTCGCCTAGGACTGCGCCAAGTTTTAATGTTAGTGCCCGAGTAATAGTCTTATATTCTACACAGAGTAGAGAGATTGGCCTATAAGTCTGTATTTTTTTTCTGTCACCCCTCTTGCATATAAGCCGAACATATGCTTGGGCCATCGATGGAGGGAGATGCCCTTGCTTAAAAGTGCTAGCTGCTATTTCTTCTAATACTGGACCTAATATGTGCCAGATTGTTTGATAAAATTCAACTGGAAGTCCGTCGCAGCCAGGAGACTTTTCTAACTTCATACCTTTGAGGGATTTTGTCAAATCATCGATTCTTTGCGTTATATTAGCTAAAATATCTCTAGTTGCAGCTACATCACTTCCCTCAGATTTATACAATGATGTGTGAAATTTGGATACTGTTTCCATCATCTCTGCATTTGAGGACACTGATACACCATCATTAGTCTTCAGTGAGCGCATTAATTTCTCTATACCTCTTGCTATTTCCAAGTTACAAAAGTAACGTGTAGGCTTTTCACCCTCGGTGTGCATTTGTGCTCTTGACCTTATTTTGGCCCCATAAAACTGATATTGCTCTAATTTCATTTAGTCTACCTTTTAATTTAACTAATAGTTCGTAATAATTATATTCTCAATCATTAATTTTCTTATTAATTTTACACACCGACCGCTGAAGCGCCTTTTTACGCTTTCGCATTTCTCGTGCTTTCCTGATGGAATACTGCTGTGAAATCTGTTTCACGTCGGATTTAACATCCTCCCACCAGTCTGTTATACATTCATACAAACTTATCTTTTCATCCCCTTGCCTCCAACAACTTTCTACACATTTGCGATAGCAACTATCTCGTAACAACGTTACGTTGAGTTTCCAAAATCCATCTCCTCGTTTGATCCAGTCAGCATTGTCTAATGTGATGGAAAACATTGTGATCAGAGAAAGCTACTGGTTTTATGTTAGTTTTACACATGTAACCTTTCAATGATCGTTCTACATAGATCCTGTCCAATCTGGATGCTTTCTTTCCATCGGTTGAAAACCAAGTAAGGTCCCTGCCCACTGGATTTTCAATCCGATAAGTGTCTAACAAGCTTTTATATTCACAGATGTTTCAAAATATTATGAGATGTGTCATTAAAATTAGACCTAGCGTTTCTGTCTTTAGCCTTATCTAATATGCAATTAAAGTTATCGCCCATAATTAGGTTTTCAGGCGTTCTGTCTTGAATTATTGTGGAAACATCATTTGGAAATTCACGACACAATTGATGAGAGGTCGGCGCATAAAGGCACATCAAATTTATACTTGTGTTTAGTACATCAATTGATACACACATCCATCGTCAATCTGTATCTGATGACGACCATATAACATCAACATAGTTGAGACAGCGGGTCAGGATAAGAATGGCCACTCCCGCACTATTATTTTGTGATAAAGAATAAAAAATCTGCCCTTTTGAAATATCTTTGAGAGATTCATACACCTCAATTTTTTGAATTTTGGTCTTTTGTAGAAAAGCAATATCAACTCTCTCATTTGCTAATTCTTCAAGCAAGTGGCGCTGCTTGAATTCGGTATTTAATCCTCTGCAATTGATGGTGCAGATAATCATAATTTGTAAAATAATGTTTACAACCGCCATTATTAGATTAACTTGATTTGGTTTTTTAGCTCGTTTCTTAGACCATTTACCTAATTTTCCTGCGAATTCAATGTTTCCTAGTCCTACCACAGACAAATGTTCATATTTGGAAATATCAGAATCATGGCGCAGTAGACGATATTTCACGCTTCTCGCCGTTACATATGGCACTAACAGTTCACCCCCTTCTGATCGGTACATTACCATTTCATCTTTCATCTGTGAACTCTGTGTTTGAATGGACACATCTGATTCTGCAACTGACATTGTATCATCATCCATATCATTACTTCAATCTCAGATTCTGAGCTATTGTCTTCTTTATGACGCTTATTGCTACTTAAGTTACATTTGGCAGGAGCGTCATTTACCATATCTTCAAGCTGACTTAAATCAAGTGGGCTTAGCGGAAAATTGACTGAACTTTCCGTCTTCTCAGTCCTAAATCTATCCAATCCTAATTTTAATTCATCTTCTCAGGAATTGTAAACTGGCTCTTCTGTAAGATCATCATTTTCCTGCGCGCCTTTTACAGCCACGTTTAGCTCCACTGCATTTTGATTATTTTCTTGACTTAAGGTTATACCCTCCTCTAATACTTGAATTTCATCAACTGCAGTTAGTCTAACAGGATTTGATGATTTGTTTGTGTCATCTTCAGTGGCATGAACCACAACAACAGCTTCCGTAGCGATTGCTTCAGAAGCATTTGACTCAGTTGCATCCTTTAATGGGCGATTATCTCCTGATACTGAGCGCTTGTTTGGATTTTTTGGACAGCGCCATTTAAAATGGTCAACTGAACCACAGAGCAAACATTTGTTTTGATTGGGACAATTTGTTGCCAAATGGTCAGTACTTAGGCAGATCCGGCATTCTTTAATTTTCCCTCTATACCACAAGGGCAGGACAAAGCTGCCATCAATTGTCAATCTGCTTGGTAAAGGGATATCCACTTTATCAAACCAGATGCGTCGTACACCGTTTTCTAGCGTTCTGTCAAAGGGATACGTTTCCCGTTCAATCTTTTGCACTTTGCCATAATAATAATAATAATCGTTATTTATTGAGGGTAAATCTTCAAGTACACGGCCTGATCTAACAGAGGCCCTCATTAACATATATACAAATTTTATACATCTATGTATACACAAAGAAATTCTGACAGACTATTAGTTTAAATTCCGATATGACAGTAATTATCATCATCATCATCATCATCATCATTATTATTATTATTATTATTATTATTATTATTATTATTATTTGAAACTCGCTCATACACTCTAAATCATAGACAGTTTCTCTCAACCACGCGGACAAACTTACACTCCACCTCACAAAACAACACATTGGCACGTACGCATGTACACCCATTTACGCAAATTTTGGGCCGCTTACTTAACCCACGTTTAGATGAGTGCATATGTTGGATTTGAATGATGAAAGCGTTGTCGATTGTGTAATCTTTTGAGGTAGTGAGTTCCACATTTGTGTTGCACAGTATGTATAGCTGTTCTTACCATAGTCTGTTCGTATTTTTGGAGGCTTTAAGTGCCCATAAGTTTTTGATCGCAGATTTAGTGTGTGCTTCGTCTATGGGTGTAAACAAATTTTTAATGTATTTAGGTGTGAGGTTGTTTAGTGCTTTGTATGTCATTATATTTGTTTTATAGCCATTCTCTCAGTTAACGATGTCCACTTTAGGGTGGCATATAATTGCTTTGATGGAGTTCTATATGGGACGTCTAAGATAATTCTTGCAGCACGCTTTTGTAATTTTTCTAATTTACTTAAGAAAGTCAGTGTACCTACATACTAAACAAGACAGCAATAATCTATATGTGATAGTATGTATGCTTTGTAAAACAAGTTGCGTTCCCCGATATTCATGTACTGTTTGTTTTTCCTTAGCATGTATATACGGGCGGCTATTTTGCTGCATATTTTGTTTAGGTGTTGTTGCCATGATAAATTCCCGTTTATATGTACACCTAACAGTTTTGCATTGTCTACAATACCTAATTCTCCGTTATATGTATGCATTTTAATTTCTGCATCATTAATCTGATTAAGTTTGTGTTTAGTGGATATCATTAATAATTTGGTTTTGTCAGAATTTGTAATCATTTTATTATTTTCACACCAGTTGTGGACAGATGCCATATCCCCAGACAGTTGTTCAGTTATATTTCGTACATTGTCAAAGTTACAATGCATAGTTGTATCATCGCAATACAAGTCTACATTGCTGTTAATGCCCATATGTAGATCATTTACATAAAGGTTAAATAGCAGAGGTCCTAGCACAGAACCCTGAGGGACGCCTACTGTTACCGGTAAAAGACCCGAAATCTTGTCAGAAATAGACACGTATTGCTGTCTGTCTTCCAGATACGATGCGAACCAATTTAGCGTAAGTGAATCAAATTTATAGATGGCTAATTTTTGTAGCAGAATATCATGATTTACAAGGTCAAAAGCTTTCCTGAAATCTATCATAATAGCTCCTACGATCTCGCCATTATCGACCGCGAATCGCCATTTTTCTATTAATTTTAATAATGCGGTTTCGCAAGAATGCTTTGGCCGGAAGCTGGACTGAGATTCATATAGTAAATTATATGTACTTAGAAATTTATATAAATTATTATGGACGTGTCTTTCAATCATTTTGGACAAAATTGGTAGAATTGAAATTGGTCTGTAATTACTGATCTCGCTTTTATTACCTGACTTGTGTAAAGGTTTTACTTTAATAGTTGGAAATACACCTGCGTCTATACTTTTATTAATAATGGCTGTAACTGATGGCGCGATAACTGATGCAGATAATTTTAGAAAATGGGCGTTCAACTCGTCATATCCTGCCGACTTATTCGTTTTTAAATTTGTAAGTTCTTTGTAAACATAATCTACTGTTATTAGAGATGTTCTAAACTCAATTTCTTTTGGCACTCTACTGTTAACATGCATTTTAAGATCATTCGATATCGCGTGATTTGGGCCGTTTATTAATTTTGCGAGATCTGCAGCGACTGTACTAACATATTTATTGAACATCTCGCAACCCTGTATTCATATATACGCCTTTGAAAAAGCAGAGACTTAGAGTTGTATATTTGCTGCTGGTGAAGCGTGAATACTCGAAACGCGTACAGCATAGCTGACAGTGTGACTATTTGTATTTATTGTATATTGCTTAAATAATTGGATTAATACACTTGGAGGATAACCACAGTTTCAACGGTGCCGTTATACAAAGCTAAGTGTCTTAGTCTAATTTTAATATAGTTCTTAACATAATGCTTAATTAAATATTTGTTTGCTTTATATTGTTTGATTAAATATTAAATATTAAATGCCACTTATCTTTCAGGATAATTAATTTCAGACAGACAGATTGTATTTGCATTTTCTCATTAACAATGGAACCAAAATCCAACAACCGTAGCCGTAATGTAGGTCAATGACCGAAAGGGGCTAATGGGTGGTACCAGAGGCCCCGTTTTCAGTCATCCAATGGTCTAGTCCAAGTTCTCTGACTCCGCCCTATGCCGTTTCTGATATGCCGGTCGAGAGTCAGAGTTCCTACAATAGTAAAACGCAGTTGGTGTGAGTCGAAACATTTGGTCATACTGTGGCGAATACAGCCTCGTCACGTTCATATAACCTACAAACATCGATAGAGAATTCCTTTCTCTTATCGTGCGTGCTAATTAGAAGTTTGTACGCTTATTAGTTACAGAGATACATACAGAAATATAAGAGAACACCCTCTGATTTTCAAGCGCTAACGACGTCAATCCATTTTCTATCCGAAATATACCTATCAGTAGAGTGGGTATGTATGAAAAGCGGATTTAAACAAATAAATGAGAACCGCACACGCTCAGAGCTATTGCAATCGTCTCGCAGTTTATGAACCTAGCTGTTTCACAGCATTGCTAATAAACTTAATTAAATGTATATAAAATACAGAAATACATTACTAAATGAATGCCTTTCTAATACTCTGTGCCTTCAACTCGAGCTCTGGGCCCTGTTGGAGAGCTGGTAAATAGTTTGAAAACAATGTGACTAATAGCTGTTAAGGATTATGACAGCAACAGCTTTCAATCTCATTTATCTAAGGGCTTTAACAATATCAGAATAAAATTAATTAAATTAATTAATTAATTAATTAATTAAAAAAATAAATAAATACAAATAAATTAAAGTAAATTAACGCGAATGAAAATTGATTGATTGATTGATTGATTGATTGATTGATTAATTAAATTAATAAATAAATGAATGAATTAATTTAAACAAATAAAAAGACCGACTGACCAAATGACCGATTAATTAAATTAATTAATGCATCCATAAATTAGTAAATTAAAATAAATAAATTAATAAATAAAGTAAGTAACCATTTCAACCCTAGTGTGGCTGGGTAGCTGCCATCCTGCGCCTGTCCCCATACGAGGGGACTGGGTGGCTGGTCGTCGCGCAAGCTGTCCTCTCCTTCGGGTCCCTCAAGCTCTGGGCGGGGGTTGCCAGTTGGGCGTGACTGTTCCGCCGGGGCGGAGGCTATCCAGGCTTGTGAGTCATCCAGTGTGACTCTCAGCTATCTGTCCTGGTCCCTGGGCTTGCGACGCTATCCCCTGGACGTGAGGTCAGGGCTCCCCCACAAACGTTTGCCGACTGGAGTGGTCAGCCATCTCCTTGGAGATGCACAGGTCTGGCCGGACATTTCCGACATGGTAGTGTAGGTGAGTTCAACGCAGCCAGAAAGGTGGTCTTTCCCCAGCAGTCGGGGTGCCGGTCTCGTCTTTGCTATGCGTAGGCAGAAGGTCAAAACTTGGAGCAGCCATCCTTGCTATTATCCTTCATCGCCGACATGCAATCTGCTTCTGGTCTACTTCCTTTTTTCCACTTTAATTCCGAGCGGAGGAGGGTCGCCCTAATGTGTACAATAGCTTCGGCTAAAGCAGTCTGTGCAGCAGAAGTGGTCTGTGTTGTGGCGGCGACTGTCATCGCAGTGGTTATGGAGGTGCTATTGTCTCCCATGCTGGTCGTTTCTATGGCAGTAGCCTTGACAGGGATTTCAGTTGTGGTAGCTTCTGTGACGGTGGCGTTTGCCCTGTTGGTGATAAGGGAGGCGAATCTCCCTGGCGCGCATGGTCGTAAAGGCCTCCCCAGGTCGATGAGTGGTTCCTTCCGAGAAGAGGAATCAAGTCAAGATAATCCTGCAGAGAACGGGAGGTGAGTGCAGATGAGGTGCATTAATTAATTAATTAATTAATTACTTAATTAAGTGATTAAACAAATAAATAAATAGAAATAAATTAAAGAAAATTAACGTCAATAAAATGAATGAATGAATGAATGAATTAATCCTTTATGTGGTGATAGAAAGCTGTTGAATATGTCAGTTCCTACCCACTATTTTAATTCATATTGACCCCAAAATATGTTGTCTCCTACATAACTAAAATATTTCAATGACTGGTATCACAATCCACATGTGGCCGCCCAAATGCCATCACTGGCCTTATCGTTCTTTAAATAACAGTGGATGTCTGGTAGGCACCTCAGAATCAGTGTGCTTTGGGAAGATGGTGTACATTAACCTTGGAAAATAACTCGCTTAATAGAGAAATAGAACTGATTTCAAACATGGACAAATGGAACTCGTTAGTCTTCTTTGCCTACCAGGCTAGTAGGTCTAGAAGAGGGAAACTGATTTCAAACAAGGTTTGATGAAACATTTTATCATTGGCTGCTAGTTCATCTAGGTGAAGAAAACCACAGACTACAAACCGTACCAAAGTCGGAATGCATTATCCTTTGATGGCATATAGTGCATAATAATAGAAAAGGTGGTGTCCTCTATCTGAGACATTGCAAGCTGCAAAACTGGTCAGTGGTCAGATAAATTGTTGCTTCAGTTCCAAACTGACAAGTGCAAGGGCTTGACAGTTGGAAGAAAAGCTGATACTGAGCAGTACTACTTCATGAGAGGTGAGGGATATACAGATCCACAACACAGAGGGCTACGATCAACAAAGAATAAGACCTTGATGTTATAGCATACTGTCCTTTGAGTCACATATAAATGGGAAAGCCAACGCGACAACGTAACTGATGGTGATAATCCGAAAATCCTTCATACACCTAGACACGGAGAACTTTAAATGGTTATTTACGGTGCTGGTCAGACTACACGTAAAGTCTGCCAATGTGTTTGGCACCCGGTGAGGAAAAAGATGTGACCATTGTATGTATGCAAAGAAGAAGATACCTTATGGACCAGCGTTAAGGAGACCGGTTGAAGAAACTTAGGATCCTAACACTCACATACCAGACTATGTGGCCACGTGATAGAGACATTTAAGATACTGAGTGTGGTATGTGACAGTGATATTTGCCTTTGTATACCAATCAGCGTGGCTACTACAATAAGAAGCCACCATTTGAAAATCTATATGAGGATAGCTGCTAGCAGTCTCAGGAAGAGCAGTTTCAGCAACCTACTAGCTGAGCCATGGAACAGCATTCCAGAAGAAGTGGTCAGTGTCCCGACTGTAAAGACATTTGTAGCAAGACTTGGCATGTATTGGGTACAGCGGGGGATGAAATATCAGTTTGATGCATCTCACAAGATCTCTGCACAGAGACACAGCAGCAGTTATCTATGTACACACTGAGAATGAGGGGGGGGGGGGTGTGGTTGAATCTGGCCATCTGTGTCCAGAAATTCCATGAGGTTACCCAAGATAACCGACAGACCGCACATTATCTTGAATGTAGGTTTAAATGGTTCTCATGGCTCACCAACATATTGCATGAGACACAATCAGCTAATGAGCAGGTAGACAAATTACAATTTCCAATGATCTTGACAGTGAAGAAACGGTCAGTGTTGGTGCTTATGAATTGGAATTTCCTCTTCATGAAAATGTAGCTGTTACAATATTTCGTAGGGCATGTGAGGAATGGTTTTACATTGGCTATTTGGAAGCTGTGTGGGGTTGGTGAGCTTTGTTTTGACTATGCTGTTTTAAAGGGGATCACAAACAGAGAAGGGCCAAACCACGCCAAATAATGCGTTTGTGTAATTTAATAAAAATAAAATTATTTATTTGCATATTTTCGTATTACTTCTATGGAGTGGATGCATCTCGCAGTGTGTGAATAATACATTCACAAAATTACTTATATTTTGCATTTTTCATTGGATTATAATTCTCTTCTGTGAATTTCTTTAATGGCTTTGTTCTTCCTTTGGCTAAAATGATTTTTTTCCTGCTGAGTCTGCAATGGTGGGTGGCTTGCCGGATGGGTTGGTATTTTAGACGGGTTGCATTTCAGGAAGATGTGTGTTCAAAACCTTTAGGAACTCAATATGTTGATGAGTCATTATGATCATTCAACACATATTTCCAGGTACATCTGCACGCCACCACCAACATATGTAAACATGAGAGCTACGACACACTAGTGACAGCTTAACTAACATGGTCACTACAGGAAAGATGACTTTCAGAATCAGGAAGCTTCTTTCATCTGGCCCAGCAGACTCAACTCCACACCATGGAGAAGTCATATTGAATGTCACTGGCTCAACCGAACTATACCCATGCACCTCATCCACACTCACCTCCCGTTCCCTGCAGGATTATCCTGACACAATCCATCTTCTCGGAAACCCCTGGCACAGGAACCACTACCGCCTCCATAGCTGCCACGATGACAGTCGCTGCCACAAAACAGACTGCTTCTGCTGCACAGACCGCTTCTGCTGGACCGATTGAACACATCAGCATGACCCTCCTCTGCTCGGACTAAAGTGGAAAAGAAGGAAATGGACCAGAGGCAGATTGCATGTCAGCGATGAAGGATAATAGCAAGGATGGCGGCCACCCTTCCGGTTGCGCCACACTCACGTACACTACTGTGTCAGAAATGTCCGGCCGGTCCTGCGCACGTCCAAGGAGATGGCTGACCACTCCAGTCAGCAAACGTTTGTGGGGAGCCCCGACCTCACATCCAGGGGATGGCGTCGCAAGCCCAGAGACCAGGACAAATAGCCGAGAGTCGCTCCGAAGGGCTCACAAGCTTGGAGAGCCTCCTGTCTATCTATCTATCTATCTATCTATCTATCTATCTATTTATGTATTTATTTAATTATTTATTTTGATACACGTTAATTTATTTTAATTTATTTGTATTTATTTATTTTATTAATTGATTAAATAATTAATTTTTATTTATTAATTTAATAAATTATTAATTAATTTATTCTTTAATTTGTTGAGCTTATTTATTTAATTAATTAATACTTTTGACCCGATATAAGAATTTTATTCTGATATTGTTAAAGCCATTAGATCAATGTGACTAAAAGCTGTTGCTGTGAGAATCCTTAACAGCTATTAGTCACATTGTTTTCAAACTATTTACCAGCTCTCCAACAGGGCCAGCTCGAGTTGAAGGCACAGAGTATTAGAAAGGCATTCATTTAGTAATGTATTTCTGTATTTTATATACATTTAATTAAGTTTATTAGCAATGCTGTGAAACAGTTAGGTTCATAGAACTGCGAGACGATTGCAATATCACTGAGCGTGTGCGGTTCTCATTTATTTGCTTCAATCCGTTTTTCATACCGTATTCACTTTACCGATCGATATATTTTGGCTAGAAAATGGACTGACGCTGTTAGCGTTTGAAAATCAAAAGGGGTTCTCTTATATTTCGGTCTATATCTCTGTAACTACTAAGCGTACACACCTCAGCTGCAGTTGGGTGCGACTCACGGGTGAGTCGCACCCAACTGCAGCTGTTTACTATTGTAGCAACTCTGACTCTCGCCCATCATATCAGAAACGGCATAGGGTGGAGTCAGAGAACTCGGACTACCAGTGGTCCAAAATCCAGGCAATAACAGCCTGGCAAGAGTAATTCGAATCGCCACCAGCACCAACAACAACACCTTGCCATTGCGAGGCTAGTGATAGTATACTTTCAGGTCCTTCAGTGCTTCCATTATTTGATGGTATTAAAACAGCACCATGCTGAGGACACCTTCCGTATGGCCATTGTCACAAACGTGGGAGACCTTAATAGGTTTTTCAAACCTGAGATGGCATGCACAGAAACATATAAGTCTCTTGCCAAAGTAAATCGAAACTAGGCTAGCTCAACTGTTCCGGCAATGATGAACCATTATGAATTTCAACTAGGTACACGCAGATGCAAGCTTATGGAAGCACAAAACACCAAAGGCGTAGGCCATAATAGGGCCAAGAATGTCGCCCATAGGCTGGGCAAATGGTAAATTAAAAGAAAATTAAATAACAGGCTCTCATCATTTTTTGATGTTCTGAAACCACTAAGTCCCCAGAATCAGGTCAGGAAATCAGGGGCATAGCTCCTCCTATACTCGATGCAACTACTCCTACTGTGGCAGCTCAATCTAAGCCCAGCAAACGCCAAAGATCCACACCCACACACGTACCAATACTAACACATCTCCTCTTATTACACTGACAGATATTCCATCCACTGCAACATCCCACAACCTATATTCTCGCTAACACGTCCACCAGAATGCAGGAAGACACCCACACTAACTAACCAGCCTAGTAAATCTAGTTTCTGGCAGTTTAGAATTGAAATGGGTAACAAAACATTATGGAGTCTACCCACATTAACAAAGAGCGCCCTGCTGTTTTGAGCATCCAATTTAAGTAGGATTAATATGGTCCCCATCCAGACATAGGTGTAGCCAGTTTCCCTAGGGCACAACTAAATCATGCTAGATGCATTGCAAGGCGATATAAAGGCAGTCATCAGCCTGAGAAAATCATTGTCAACATGGGAATTAATGACAGGGATCTGAAAGCATGCAATGCTAAGAACAACTTCCAACTTTGTCCGAGTGAGCTCATTCAAATTCACAAATATATTTTGCGTTGCTGAATTACTCAAACTAACTCCGGAGCAAAGACACACTATCCAGGAGTTAAACTCTGCTATGCAGACATCTAGGTCTAACATTCAGACAATACAAGCTATTCCAGCTACCAAGTTTGAAGTATGCCCTGACAAAATCTACTGGACACCGGAAACGACTAATAAAATCTACACTCATTGGCTATAATATGTAGGTTTAAACTAGATTTGACCATAACCACCCAGACACTGGTTTGGGTACTAATATTGCCAATCTCACTGGCTTACCTTTAAGCAAAATGGAAAACTCACTTTTATCACATGGTATTACTTTTGTTCCAACACTGAAACCTAAATCTGGTTTAGATGCACTTTTGGACAATGGTTTTACTGATTTTAGGTGACAAATCAAATTAGCAGATTTCTTTAAAAATTCAACCAGTGAACTGAAACCATTCATTGAACAGTCAGGATGGACCAGATGGGTTAGCCACTGACCCAGCAATTAAAGAAATATTTAAGACACATTAGAACGCAAAGAGACAATTACGGCAACCACAAACTACCAAAATTTACTGTCAAATGAGTGCAGAGCCTTAAAAAACTATGCGATAATACAAATAGTGTCATCAAACCAGCAGACAAAGGATCTGCAACAGTAACAATGTTAAAAGAAAATTATATAACTGAAGCACAGAGAGAGCTAAGCATTCCGAAATATCAGAAGAAACTAGATGAACTACTTTTGTCCCAAAATGTCCCAAGTTTAATGCAATTCTGGAAACATTATGGAAGAATGGGAATATTAATTATTCATAAGCCGACTTATTCTTGGCAGGACCCATTAATTTCACAGGGCAGACCTATTATCTCGGATTGTAGCTCGGAATCATACAGAATAAGTGAATTCATTGATTATTATCTACAAACAATCGCTAACAGGCATCCAAGCTTTCTTAAAAATACTGAAGACTTTCTTTCGAAACTAGCACAAATCAAAGTGCCCTCAAATTCTTTTTAGTAACCCTAGATGTTGACTCGATGTATACAAATATTAATATAGAAAAGGGTATAAAATCGATCCACCGGGCCTTAAAGAAATATCCTGAGGCACTTCGCCCGGACAGGGAAATAATAAAACTGCTCAAATTTAGTTTTGAGGGTAACGATTTTGAATTTAATGGAGAGGTTTATCAACAGATTAGTGGTTGCGCTATAGGTAAACGTTTCAGTCTGAGCTTTGCCAACATATCTCAATTTCAATAGCTACCTTGATGATATCTTTTAATCTCGCCACATACAAGAGCTGAATTTACTGAATTCCTGCAAACTCTAAACAACCATGATCCTGCCATTACATTAAAAGCAACCGTAAGGGATAACTCAGTTGACGTTTTGCATGTCACCAAAGGTCCCAAATTTGATGAATGTAGTTATTTAAAATCGCAAATTATCAGCTTTCATAGAAACTGTACTGACAAAAAAAGCACAGGAGTTCAAGCTCTGGTGCCTAGAGGCTACAGCGCTCGCTATCTACGAAAAATTAAGTCTGATACATTACATAAGATACACTTTGATGAATATAATAAAGTAGATAGCGCCAACCTAAAAATTAGGTATAATCGATAGGCACCTGGAAATGGTGAATCTAAAAAACCGGAAAACCAACAAGTAAGTTAGAAAAATGTATTCCTTATCAAGACAAATTCACTAGCTACCAAACCAAAGACAAGTTTCGATTTCGATCACGCCTTACTTGTGATTCTGAAAACGTTATCCACCTATTAGGATGCAAACTATGTCAAAAACAATATGTAGGCCAAACAAAGGGCCGTTTCCGCGTGAGCGCAACCACACATTTCGGATATAAGATTAAATGAAGATACCAGTGTAGCTGCACACTTTAATCTTCCGGGTCATATAACTGATCAGGACTTGGAAATCTTTCCCATCGAACAAACACCTCTACAAGACACTGAGGAAGAAACAGAACATCACCGACTGTTTCGAGAAGGTGTTTGGATTAAATGCCTAAAAATCTAAATAACCTGCTGGATTAAATATGGATCCAGGGCTACTGGATAAGAGGCCAGTAATGCCTTTTGTCGTCACATACAATAGAAGATATGTAGAACTTGCTAAAATTTTCAAAGAAGAGCATGCTAACTTGCAAACCAAATTACAAAATACCTTTTGGCACCTTACCAGTTCTTGCTTTTAAGAAAAATCCTAGTCTCTGTACTCTTTTAGTAAGAGTGAAACTTACATGAGAAAGAAACTTATAAAATGTAAGTTTCCAACAAAGAATGAAGCCAATCGGCAACTATCCAAACAAAACAACTCTCAGGTAATAAAGTAAACAAGAAATCTCCTGTTTTAAGGAAGCTGAGCCAGTGCATTTGACAATATTATACAACTACATACTAGCCAGTGCCAGCCAGTTATTCTATTACTTTAAAAACTAAATATGCACACACCACGATACTGACAGAAAACTCTAGTCTTCTAGGTAAATACCTTGGTCTGTATTTTTGAGACCATGGCATAATAGAACACGCTTTCATAAAGCACTTCAGTGAGACCCTGTGACTTTTGAATGGAATATATTTGGCATGTCATACTACATTAACCACCAGTACAATTAGTTCTCAGATCTACATTTACCATCAGTACAATTACAGTTCTCACATCTACATTTAACACCAGTACAATTACAGTTCTCAGATGAACATTTATCACCAGTACAACTACAGTTCTCACATCTACATTAACCACCAGTACAATTACAGTTCTCACATCTACATTTACCACCAGTACAATTACAGTTCTCACATCTACATTTACCACCAGTACAATTACAGTTCTCAGATCTACATTTACCACCAGTACAATTACAGTTCTCAGATCTATATTTACCACCAGTACAATTACAGTTCTCAGATCTACATTTACCACCAGTACAATTGCAGTTCTCAGATCTACATTTACCACCAGTACAATTACAGTTCTCAGATCTACATTTACCACCAGTACAATTACAGTTCTCAGATCTAGATTTACCACCAGTACAATTACAGTTCTCAGATCTATATTTACCGCCAGTACAATTACAGTTCTCAGATCTATATTTACCGCCAGTACAATTGCAGTTCTCAGATCTGCATTTACCACCAGTACAATTACAGTTCTCAGATCTACATTTACGGCCAGTACAATTACAGTTCTCAGATCCCTTTCTCAGCTTTCCTTAACCCTTTAACACTTAAATCTGTTCAGGAAAATTTCAATTTTTTCATTCAAAATGTCCATTTGCAGATCAAGGGATAGACTGTTTTTGGAAATGTACCATAGAATGACTGGCTTGGTTATTGAGCCAGTCATTCCAGTGATAAATTTCCAAAATTCACAAGACAACTGTAGCTGTTTTTGACTGATATGAGTGTTAATGGGTTAAAACACACAGATGCACACACACATACACACACGCATGCACGCACACACGCACGCACGCACGCACGCACGCACGCACGCACGCACGCACGCACGCACGCACGCACGCACGCACGCACGCACGCATGCACGCACACGTACTATCACACTTGCACACGCGCACACATGTTGGTGGAGAAATGAGAAAGGATAAACTTATTTCGATGCAGAGTAAAATGATCCCTTTAGGCAGCTCATGTATAATGCAGGTACTCTTTGGAATGACATGTAGTACAATTTTGGTGGAAATGGTATTTTGAAAATATTTTGTCAAAGAGGATTGTGAATATCTGAAGTAGCAACAACTTTCAGTAGGAAGCTTTTTTTAATTCTCCCATTGCTTCTGCTAAACCACAAGTAATGGAGATTTGAATGTTAACCGTTGTACTTGAGATACCAAAAGCCTTTATTTATTAATAAATATTCTGTTGACTATTTTGCAAGTAAATTGGCTCATTCCCAACAATTGGAGGGTGAGTTTGCCATACGTTTTGTCTTCCTCTAGTTCCTGAATTAGCTGTCTCACTAAGAGAGCTTTGTGGTGCTGCTATTTTCCCCGTAGCTGACCATTTGACCATTAACAACACAGACATGCGAATCTTCACACCTTCAGTGGTGCTCTTTGTTTCCCGCCAGCACTCTACTCTGCCAGATAATTAATGTCGCTGTTATCCATATTTAAAATGCATAGATTGCTACCTTACCGCATTAAAACTCTGTTTTGTCATCTCAGCTGTAGTGATTTTGCATTTCCTCTAATGACGTTTTTTTCCGAAAACAGAGAAGCGGGAGCAGTCTGAAATCTATGTTTCTAAGATAAACACGGTGTAAATATGGGATAGTCTTGTGGGAGGTCATGACCCAGCAGAATGTCTTATATTTTCGAGTAAGTCCCTAAAGAAATTATACTTTGAAAATACCAGGTGAGCTAAAACTCCAGATGACATCTTTATTTTTAGTGATACATATATAGTCGTGATTTCTGATAAATAGGAATCAGCACAGTAGCTGGTTCAAATAGTTATTGTTGACAAAACCTGTCCATCACCAGGATGGTGATAGCCATGTATATTTCTGATAAATGGATAGAGTGCTAAATATAGCATGATGAAACTAAATGGATGAAATTATAGAATGGTATTTGAAATGAACGAATTAATTGGAAAGGGTCCTGTGGTTCTGAGTTGATGTGTATTTGGAAATAGTTTGGATGAAAGTGGTTGCTGTTCAGTTGGCACACACTTTTATAATACTCAGCGGTTGTTGATAATTGTAGTTTAGAAAATAATCAAGGAATAATAATCAGTGATGGGATGAGTGAAATTGAACATGACAAACGGACTTAGTTGATGATGTAGGCGATCTAGTCTATCACACGAGGGTAGAACAACACCACCTGGCAATGAGATCATACAGCTCATGTGCCTATACACCCTAACATTCTAGAGGCTTATCCATCGATAGGCAATGGACCGGTCATGGACATTGTAGCGTCCTTTAGGAATGAATAACATAATTGAAATTAGTGTATCAACTATGTCACTCATACAATGGCATGCAACAACAACACATTCCGTAATGTTGTTAGTTAGCTGACAGATCATATCAAATCAGAACCGGTACCCGCCGCTTTATCTATATGAGGCACCATCTCCCTGGAAGAATAGGACAGAGTATGATTGGTTAGGATGACATCATAACCAACCGGCGTCAGTCAAACTCTGTAGTAAAGAATAATGTAGAATAGGTTTGTGCTCCAGGCAAGAGATAAACGGGATCGTTGATTGGTTGAGAAGACCAATGTTTATCGGGTCAGAACTTCTAGGAAGAGATAAGCAGAGGTTGATTGGTGGACTGACTGTTCAGACCATTCAAAGTGTGCTTATAGCATACCTAGAAGAGTTATTCGAATAGATTCGAAAGAATCTAATTATTGTCATATCTATAGAACTTGATTATTAGAGAGAATCAAATTGTATATAAGGCAAGATTTCGCACTTAGAAATTATTCAATCCGCCATCGTGAATCACTGAGCATCTCACTGACGTTCAGTACTGTGAGCTATTGCTTGGCATAACGGAGCTCTGTAATTCTTTAAGTTAGATTAGCTACTTGTGAGTTTTGTACATTGATTGTACCTGTCTGATTGTGAGAGATTTTGCTCTTACATTAAAGTCTTGTATATTTGTGAATAAAAGGTTTAACTTATGCATATGTAAGTCCGTCATTAGTCACGTTTATTAGTATTAAGAACCTAGCCTTGAGCTGGAGGAAACCTCCAGTCCTTACCTGAGAAGCATCACGTCAGATAGGCCCAGCAGTCAATAGTAAAATATCGTCACCTACCATCTGTCAGACGAGGCGAGCCAGACTGCCTTCATCCTTCTCCGCTACCAATAGCCATTGTCGCAGCAACATTATTTGGCTACCGGTAACGAAGCGGGATTCACTACTGAAGAAGAAGACGTTATCATCGAACCCCGAAGATCCGAAATCTTCATTGGCGAGCCTGCCAGGATTGACTAGGTTCAGCATCACTGTGAAAATTCGTGAGTTCGTAAATTCATCAGGACATTATTATTCGTATGGGAGTACATATCTTCGAACATGTAAGTACATTCCTAGCTATGAGTACTCCATCAACAAGGCCCGTTATTGCAGTTTTAAACGACATTAATGACCGTGTTAATCAGTTTATTGAACTTATTAAAATCTCAGAGCACCCTAGAGTCGTACAACACAGGGAGTACCACGAGATACGATTATTAAGATTATTACGGACATTCGCTGTGAAGGGCAACCGAGACTGAAGAGAGTGGTGGTACAATTATACTACCAATAGTTAATCAATTATTGTATACAAACCGAGGTAGACAAAATGGCATCTCGTCAACAGGGACATGATCCCACCATGCCTACTCTACCGACACAGCCGAGACGGGAAGTTCCGGATCCACAGCAATATCAGCCTCTTTTACATCGTAAGACAGTAGAAGCTATGCAAACCTTGGGCACCTCTATGGCCCAGACCATAACTCGAGAAGAGGATAGATGGGAATGAAACAGAGTCCACCACCAGGAGGTCTGTGAGTTAACTCAGAGGATCAAACCATGCGACGGTCTCTTACCTGAAGAGGTAAAACAATTCCTATACGAGACCCGAAGAGTGTGGGAAGCAACAGAAGGCAATTTACACGGCACACCCGTTTACATTATGACTAGAGCATCGCGTGGTCACCTTTGCAAGGCCATCGACCAATATGTTCTGGGGAAGAATAGAGGGACTTTGTCACAGTCAACTTCATGTCGGCCAACGAATCAGAACGGGTGAAATATGACTTCGAAGCGGTAAGACAGCGGGCCAATGAGATGATTATCTCATTTAACCGACAATTCAAGGAGCTGTCTGCCAGGGCATATCCGAACCAGAATCCAGTTAGCCAGCGAATTATTATGTCAGCGTACATCAGTGCTTTAAAGGACCAGGGCATGGGTAGAAGAATTGTGCAAAAGAAAATAAAGACATTGGTCACAGCGATGGAGGCAACGGAAGATGAAGAAGGATGCAACGATCCTCTTCAGGCCATGCACATTCCAATCCGTCAAGAACAAGTGATGGAAGTGGACATGATTGAGGAGGAAGAGGGTAGAGGCGTATGGGCGGTTATAAATTCGATAAAGCGACAGATCACCCAAAAGAGCAAGCTAATAGAAAAACTTTGTGCTGTAATAGAGAACCTACAACCACCACAACAAGCACCCCTAAAACCACGACAGCAGCAGAAAGCTCGAGCTATGCCAAAGCCAACACCCAAGAAGCGAGAGGTAATATGTTTCAATTGTGGTTGACAGGGCCACTTTAAACGAGATTGCCCACAGGCGGTGCAGCCTACACCAAATCGTACAACACATCGTGCAACCCATGCACCACGGAAACCATTACCAATGACATGTTTCAATTGCAGGAAGTTGGGGCATGGGGCGCAAGACTGCTACGCAGCACCGACAGCATCGTCACCACCAAAGCGACAAGTGATCTGTTTTCGCTGTCAGATGACTGGTCATTATCAAAGTGACTGTCCCCAGCAGGCACCACTGCAGCGATGTGCTGCAAAACGGCCACGTCACCCAGATAATGACAATTTGTGAGAAGAGGCGGCCACGTCAACCAGATAATGACAATTTGCGAGAAGAGTCACCTATGCAAATAGATCAGGTGGATCGTTATTCTAACTATGACGATTATAATTCCTATCCAGAACAAGAACCAACGATCTGTGCATACTCGCGAAATACTCGTCGGGACAGTGCCAATCGTATGAATTGTGACAGGGAATACGAGGACTGCGATGGATTCGTTCTAACTGATGAATCCACAGACGAGTCTGGCCGTTATTCATACGGCATCGGAGGAGACTTGTCCGGCTGGAGGAGACTCGTCCGGCTGGAGGAGATCATACGTCGAAGTTGTGAACGGGCACAGAAGTCTGTTAAACGAGTTCGGAGGGAACCAGTGATGACTGAACGGTTCCTTATCCGACTCGAGATGGAAACGAGTAGTCGAAAGGATGGGGGTGAGTACATTGATGCTTTAGTTGATACTGGTGCAAGTACTTCCCTTGTCAGGAAGGATATATGGAGGAGCATCTTGAATGCTCATCCATTGAAAAGGGCTAAGACTTTGTTAGCCATAAACGGTTCACCGATTAATGTTTTGGGAGAGCCCCAAGTTAAATTCAAGGATGCCAAGCCAATTCCAAGCATAATTGTGGAAAGTATGAGGCATGAATGTCTAATCGGTGTGGATGCTTTGTATATGGGAAATGCAAAGATAGATTACAGGACCAAAGAAGTAGTATTAGACAGAAAGCGTATCGATTACTGCTAGCTAAGAAGTACTTTGTTAAGAATCAAGTTAAGGAAATGCTAGCAGCTGGCATCATAAGACCCTCGTCGTCACCTTGGCCATCACCCATTACCTTAGTACTAAAGAAGGACGGTGATACTCGAATATATCCGATATTTTTGATTCGATGAGATGCGCAATGATATTTTCTACAATGGACTTGAAGTCTGGCTATAGACAGATACCCATGGCTAGCCAAGACATTGAGAAAACAACGTTCGTTTGCACAGAAGTTCTCTTCGAATGGATTCGTATGCCGTTTGGTTTTTGCAACTCAGGTGCCGTATTTCAGAGGGCAATGAATGATATTTTCTGCGAATTTGTAGGGAAATATGTGCATGTTTTCGTCGATGATATAGTCGTATATTCACGAAATCCGACCGAGCATGCACATCACTTATGCCTGGTCATTCAGGATTCAGGAGTATAATTTGCAATTAAAGAAGAAGAAATGTGACTTTGCCAGTAAGTCTGTTGACTTGTTAGGGTATCACATTTCCGCACAAGGTGTGGCTCCCGAGAGTCAGAAGGTTAAGGTCATATGAGAAATGTCACCACCACGTGATGTGGGTGAGGTGAGAAGTTTTCTCGGAGTTACGGGCTATTATAGATCTTGTGTGAAGGGATATGCCGAAATAGCTAAACCATTGATAGAATTGACCAAGAAATATAAAAGATTTGAGTGGGGTAAACATGAACAGCAAGCGTTTGAGAAATTGAAGAACTTGTTGTGCAGTGAGACCGTCCTCACCTATCCGAATTTGAATGTGCCGTATAAGTTTTACACGGATGCATCTAGTTATGTGATAGGTGCAATATTAGTACAAGTCGATAGTAAGGGTATTGAGCATGTAATACAACACGTCAGCTCGACTCTTAAAGACAGCCAGTTAAACTGCCCCGTAATAGAAAAGGAAGCTTATGCTGTGATCTATGCATTAAAGAAGATTAGACCCTATCTATTTGGCGTGCAGTTCACCGTGTATACCGACCACAAACCTCTGAAGAGTCTGTTTGTGGGAGAGGTTAAGAATACTAAGGTGCAACGCTGGGCAGTACTGATTGCTGAGTATGGATGTAAGATAGAGTACATCCAGGGTTTGGAAAACATCCGAGCGGATATGTTATCGAGACTCCGTCGTCCAGCAGAGGTCGCCACATTGGACACCGGTGACTATGTCATACCGGAGGTAGACGAAGGCGTCCTACCTCATGTCCCTTTAGTGGTGTATGATGTACCTTATGCTGGATTATGTACCGAACAGACCAAGGAATTCCCGGAGTTGTTCAAGAACAAACCGGAGGAGTACATGGTAAACAACAGTATATTGTATTCTTTGATTCCACCCTCAGCATTGGACGCTGAGTACCCCGGAATCTTGTTACCTACCCTGTTCCATGAGAAAGTACTCCAGAAGGCTCATGAACGAGCCTGTCACCAAGGTTTGAAGAAAACCATCAGTATGGTGAGAGATTCTTTTGTCTGGACATCCTTGAGGAAGGATCTGGTGCGTATGTTAGAGACGTGTATGACGTGCCAGGTTAACCAACCCATCACTACTCGACCTAAGTATAGTGAGATGCCTATGGCCAATTATCCCGGTCAGATAATTGGAATGGATTTGATTGGTCCACTCTTAGAATCGAGTAAAGGTAATAATTATATCATGACGATCATTGATCATTGTTCTGCATGGGCGGAGGTGTACCCAATTGCAGCAAAGACGTCGCAAAACGTCGAAGACAAATTTTTCAATGAATATGTAGCTCGTCATGGTGTTCTAGCGATTCTTATTACCGATCAGGGTAAAGAATTTTGTTCAAATTCATTAGAGCAGCGATTTCACGAACATGGTATAGATCATAGAAGATCGAGTCCGTACCATCCACAGACTAACGGATGTACTGAGCGATTCAATCGAACTCTTAAGGAATTAATTCAAAAGGGTGTAAACAATGAATCTCGAGCATGAGAGGATGAGTTAGGTGCTGCCTTAACAGCGTACCGTAACACGCGTCACTCCATGACCGGATATACTCCATTCTATCTGACGTATGGTCGACATGTTAGACTTCCGTTTGCAGTTCCGCTTGATGCAGCATATGATCTGGGCAAAAGACTGACCTGTCTTAACAACGCCTTATTGCGTGCTTGAGGGGAAATGGCTAAGTCTCGAGAAATGCACCGTGAACAGATTGATAAGCGTGCAAACGCTGGTGAGTATAAGGTCGGTGATTCAGTGGTTGTAAAAGCTGAGGAGAGGATGAAGTTGACCTCTCGCAGTGACCCTGAATACGAAATCTTTAAAATTAATGGACCAGTGGCTCATGTCCACCATCAAAGGTCTGGAAAGGTGCGCGTTCTTAACATCTCGAAGTTACGCATAGTCGATTCAGAGATGTGTTGGGACACACTAAGACCACGCCCTATTCGTAACCCTGTAAAAGGTACAAAGGCAAGCCATCATCCACGAGTACTGCCAGTACCTGAGTCCATACTTTTTCCTGTACCCGAGTCTGATCCAACACCCCGCAAGGTAGCTCGTAGGAAGCGACCGGCACCTACATGAGCACCGGAGGTGCGTAAGATGGGTAGGGGAGTTGACATGGATGTTGATCAACCAGGTATGAGCAATGATCTGAAGTATGAGTCACCGATGGATACATCAGAAACTCCTGATGATAATGTGCTGATGGACACCTCGGAGGATGTACCCGAGCCTGCCACTGAACAAATGGAAGTGCTTCCATCGCACTCCTATAATCTGCGCAAGCGCAATCATGGTCCTGAATTCGAATCAGCCGGTAAGCGTGCTAGGATTGGCGCATTTGGTTGGTCCCGACATGCTGACTTTGTGAGCTGTATTGAAGCCGTTAAATCGGCGCAGTACGAGGAAATTTTAATCACTACTCGATAACAGCTAGCATATTTGTGGATACTTATGTAGATTATTATAGCGTACATCAATAGATAGCTAATAAAATTGGCTTTCGGAGCATATGTGTTATTTTGCAAACAACATATAAATAGACTAGGGAAATAAGGATTCTATAAACATCTCCTCTTTGTTATGTAGTAAATTTCTAACCAAGTTAGGCCAGAAATCCTGCGCATGCGTACTTGACTTCCGCCGTCATTGTTGATCATGGCGGACTACAGCTGCCTGAGGCAGCAACAGGGTCAAGTGAAAATAGTTAGCAAGATACCAAAAACACCAATATCCTTTATGTTTTAATAAAACTTATGGTGGGTATTTTGAGGCTAAATTCATTGGAGGCGTGTCCTGCTGCCTAAATCAGCAACAGGGTCCAGTCAAAATAGTTTCAAAATATTCAACAGCTCACCTATCTAGTTAGTTACTTTGAAATTGCAACTTAGGGAATTCAGAGGTCAAAGCGTTAACAATGAAAATATTTGAATTGTTTTTACACAACAGGTCATATAGAATTGATCATTACCGCTCTGGTCATGCTTTCTTAAATTGAATTCCTATTTCTTTTGGGGAAGTGTTTGTTGCATGCTGTTGCTGTTTTCTGTTGCTGGGTACAGGGTTTACACAGGTCGATATTACATGGGCTTTGGCAAAACTTTTAATAAGGGGCGCTAATAGTACTCACCTTTGGAGCTTCGAACCCGCGTGTGGGCGACTGTAGGATACTGATTGTGACTTGTCACCCAGTAGTTTCTGTGAAGGGTGGTTCGGGAATATATCCGAAATGGTGTATAGTCCTGTTGCTAATAACATCCAGTGAATGGAGCTATAGCACAATAATAGCTCGAGAGGAATCGCGCTGTATATTCCAAATATATATTCACTACTTCAAATCTACACTAACCTTGTAAAACTTAAACAATATTGCTTTAGGATAACTTTAACTAAACTGGACTGTTCACTATATACTAAAACACAATGGCTGGTATAATGCTAGAAGGTAATTGAAACAAGGAAACGAGCTGAACTACCCTCAATGATATATAAGTAATACATATATAGTAGAAACCACTCTCACACCGACCTGCATTCACGGTGAGGATATGAGAGTCGCTATCAGTGAAACCAGAGACAGTCGGTCCCACACCCATAGCATCTGATCCCATAAATAGAGCTACACACATTCAATTCCGCAAGTTCCACAACACAGCGTCGCATTAATATTGAGCCCCGCCCTGAAACACAAGTTGCCTGCTACCCAGGAGCTAAATTGTGACATGCTAGCGGACTAGTTAAAAAATACGCAGGATCATTTAAACCGGAGAAAATAGTGACTTACATCGGTATTAATGATATGACTCAACCCATCTCTAGTTCAAAACATAGATTAATGCTGCTTTTCAGTGCGATCAAGTCAAAATTCCCAAATACCGCGATTTATTTCGCAAAGCATAACTATCAAGTCGGTTGAGAGCTCGGCAGAGGTTGGCAATTCAGTCCCTAAATTCGACGGCTGAATCCTCAAGGTCTGTGACTGTCATTCCTGCACTTAGACTCTCCGAATTTAATGAGACCTGGATACCGCCAACTTCATTCATGGTCACGCTTGACATCGATGCTATGTATACAAACATTGACATCCAGAAGGGTATACATTATATCCGTAAAGCAGTCGCGAACTACCCAGATACAAACAGACCAGACAGAGAAGTAATAGCTCTATTAGAGCTGGGTCTGAAAGGCAATGATTTTGAATTTGATGGCGAAATTTACCAACAAATTTGCGGCTGCGCGATGGACAAGCGCTTAAGCCCATGTTTTGCCAATATTTACGTAGCAGAGTGGTTTTGTGAGTTGGCAACTATTGAAGATTCTGAGCCAGTGCGTTGACAATATTAACCGCTGCTTCTGCTGCTGCTGCTGCTGTTGCTGCTGCTGCTGCTGCTGCTGCTGCTGCTGCTGCTACTACTACTACTACTACTACTACTACTACTACTACTACTACTACTACTGCTACTGCTGCTGCTGCTGCTGCTGCTGCTGCTACTACTACTACGACTACGACTACGACTACGACTACGACTACGACTAGCGGGCAAGGAGCGAGAAGTACAAAGGAGCGTAAAAGAGTGAAAGAACGAAAGGTGGTAAAGATATCATTTTATTTACTATTTTATTATTGAAAGCTGGAATCTTGAAAATAGTACGCTAGACAGACAGCTAAGCCTTTATTTAAGTCTGGCTGCTGAAATCGTTTTCCAGGTATCTTCGGGAATGGTCATTTGAAGTACCAAGATCTTATTCTCAAATTTACAAGTTGAATGAGTGCGAGAATAACAGATACGAGGCATCACAGTGATACATTTCAAAATAACATAACTATTCTCTTAGCTGTATACAATATCTAACAAATGAACCATGTTTTATATATATATATATATATATATATATATATATATATATATATATATATATATATATATATATATATATATATATATATATATATATATATATATATATATATATATATATATATATATACACCTGTGCAAAAGTTAAGCACCAGCAAAAACAATAGAACGTAGAAACATGATGGTACAACTAGGCTGCCATACTTTTTGTCCCCGCGTTAGCTGACATAATTCCAAGTACGAAATGCACATGCATGCATGACTTCACGCCGCTTGATGTCCGTGCGTGGCGGGAAACAGCACACGTGTTCAATTATGTAAAAGTCCAGTTTGAGGTGTAGAACATTACATACAGATTTAGGCGACAAGATTAGGAATTTTGTGTTCATGACCGTGGTTTATTTGTACAGAGAGAATTAGCTCTTGATTGTGAACCGCTATGGCAAGACGAAGGTTAAGTGATCGTGTGAAATGGCAAATCATAGGCATGCATACCACTGGTATGTCATGCAGAGAGATTGGCAGACAGCTGAACATTAACCATACTGTAATCAGTCGTTTGATTGCAAAACATGGGCAAACTAACGAGGTGAAGGACAGGCCTAGATCTGGAAGACCGAAGAAGACTACTGCCCGTGATGATCGAGCCCTAGTACGCCTTGTTAGAAGATCTCCATTCACCAACAGCAGAGTGCTCAGCCAGCAATGGGAAACGCGCAATAGAGTGTCAATGTCTACCGTCAAAAGGAGACTGTATGCTGCTGGCATGAAAGCTAGGAGACCTGTCAGACGTCCTCTCCTCACTGCACACCACAAAGAGGAGCGTCTGAGGTGGTGCAACGAAAGAAGACACTGGAACATGAGATCCTGGAGACGGGTACACTGGTCCGATGATAGTCGGTTCCTGCTTCATGCCACAGATGGTCGAACTCGTGTATGGAAGTCCAGACGCACGGCGTACGACCAACGTAACATTATGGAAGAAGTTCCATTTGGTGGAGGTTCCGTTATGATATGGGCGTGCATCTCATTTGATTGTAAGCTGGATCTATTGACTGTACCTGGAACACTAAATGGACAAAGATATCAAGATTCCATACTGGATAGAGTTGTGGTCCCTCATTTTGTAAATCATGCACCTGGAACCCACCCTATATTCATGGATGACAACGCCCGACCACATCGTGCTAGAGCTGTGCATGAATACCTCCGCCAGAATGCCATCGAAACCCTACCATGCCCAGCAAGGAGCCCTGACATGAACCCTATTGAGCATATCTGGGACATTCTGGGAAACATGGTGAGAAGGAGGGATCCTCCTGTGCAGAACCTACAGGAATTAACAGATGCACTCCATCTTGAATGGCAACGAATACCACAATGGCGTATCAGTCGGTTGGTGACCAGCATGAGACGTCGTGTCCAGGCGTCATCCAGGCACAAGGTGGATATACCCGGTATTAATAATGACAGTCTCAAACTCGTGCACAGATGGTAAACTTCGTTTTCAGACACCATTAATGACAATCTAGCCACGTGTGTCAACTGTAGGGCAATAGTTGTCAGTTGTGTCAACGTAACCATATTCAGGCCTCGTTTTCAAGTTCAAACAAAAACATACAGTGTTTCCCCACCATCATAATCAGCATTCCTCTAGTTGCATTATTACCTCTTGCACTAAGATGGATGGGTACATAAATGTTTATGCTATTGCTTTCTTCATAGCACATGAATATACCCTCGCATGTGCGTAAAAATAGGGTGGTGCTTAACTTTTGCACAGGTGTATATATATATATATATATATATATATATATATATATATATATATATATATATATATATATATATATATATATATATATATATATATATATTTATGTGTGTGTGTGGGTGTGTGTGGGTGTGTGTGGGTGTGTGTGGGTGTGTGTGGGTGTGTGTGTGTGGGGGGGTGTGTGTGGGGGTGTGTGTGTGTGGGGGTATGTGTGGGTATGTGTGTGGGTGGGTGTGTGGGTGTGTGTGTGGGTGTGTGTGGGTGTGTTACTTACGTATGGGAATTTGGCCGTTTGTTTCTTCCTGTGCTAAAGTGAAGGGCTGCTGCGAAGTTGCTGTACTCTGGGTCTAAATCTTCTGTCCTCAGCCCCGGGAAATTTGTGTAGTGGCTACCAATTCGTGCTCGAAAAGGCCACCACATTCTCACTTCTGTCGTCATTATACCCACTAATAGGCTTCTCTAAACCGTCTCAGGAAATCCCACGTCAGTGAAAGTATTCGGTGAAAAAAATCATCATCTTCTTCCTCTTCGTTTTCTTCTTCATCTTCGTCAAAACTTAAAAAACGCTTTACCCCATGGATGATTGGTGATGACGGGGAAGTCCGCTTATGTCAGTGGCATGCACATATAGGGTGATCACATTCATGTAAATTAGCTACCGGTGGCGATAATGGTGTTCTCTTTGTCTCCATGTCGATTTATTTCGATAACGTCTTTGAAGTACATGAATACATAAATTAATATATAAATGATAAAATAACTCAGTTACAGTAGGGCGACCAGCTTGTCATGATTTTTTGTCCGGAAAACAAATTTGGATGAGCCAAAGAGCTTGCCGTTTTCGGACATAGCGCGGGAGCGCGAGATTGGTCTCTTCAATATGACACACCAGCCTTGAGCTAGGCCCTCATTAGACTTCTAGAATGGATTAACGCCATTGACTAGACCTAGCTCAAGGCTGGTGTCTCATATGCAATCCTACGTTAAGTGGCATGCTCCTGCACTGATAGAGACGAACATTCACTTCTCAATTTTTGCCCTCTTAGACAGCACAAGTCTATATATAATCAGAAATGTTTTCAATCTTTGCCTCAGAGAATAGTTGAATCATCTTTTTCAGCCAAGGGATGCCTAAAAGGAAATCAATACTTACTAACCTACGACTGTTTTCAAATTATTTTATGTTCATTATGATATTATACATCTTGAAACCCTTTGTTACCAGTTTTCGTGATTCACGTTTTTGAGGATATATGTATTATATAAACTTCTAGAGCATGGGATTTTACTATCTGTAGCTTTGGTTTATGCTATCAGCCCGTTTTATTACACCTTTTTGTCCGCTAGCATTTTAGACATTGGTTCTTTTTCTTTAAGCATGTTGTCTATTGCAATTTGCAAAAGGCATACATATTAAATAGTCATTATTTAGAATGCATAAGATTGCCTCTCAACGTAACGATCAAGCCAATCTGATGGTCCATATTTACATCTGGGTAGGATAATCGTAATTCTATGCGAATAAATCATATGGCTACTCAAACTATCTAAGTGGACTTGAAAAGGGTAAAATTGCACTATATAACGGAAACTGGTAACAGATTAATTATTTCATGAATATTATTAATTAATTGTGACATAAACAGTAAAATTCGTATTTGATTAGGATTCCTGAACAGATTAATAGAAAACAACAATGATTCACCCTTTGATGGACAAGATTGTCTTAGAAAAAAATCAAAATATTTCAATGCTGAATGTTCATTTACAGGCAAAAGGAATGCAATGGTTTTTATTAAATTTACCACCGGAATGACTGACGCCTTTGGTGAGACAGTCATATCAGCGAAAGATTGTCAAACTATAGTCTTTTCCCGGCTTGCGCATAGGCATTCAATAATGACATAGTGCCCAAGATCACCGTAGAGTCCGGTTGGACGGCTTGGTCATTAACACATTCAAGTACAAATTCCTGAAAATGTAAATTATTTACGATGTGTAACATATTCTGTTGAATATTTTGAAATTAATATGACTGGACGCCGTAGCGGACTAACTAAGGTGGTTATGGCTTCCAATGATATTAATTTCAAAATAGTCAACATCTTTCCTGTTTGTTTAACTTGGGATTGAGATACGCGAAATTTGTCGAAGAGCTGGCTAAAGGGTTAACCAAGACGACGATGGCACCAATCAGTTAGAACAGTGAGTTTAGCCATGTACCATTCACCGATATATGGACATGTATAGTGATAGTCGCTGTTGATAAGATCACACTAGATGTGTAGAGTTAGGCAATATGGTGTGTTGCCTATTCAAACGAATTCCACGCGCCTGGATCAACGTTAATCGCGTATAATTACTTAATTGGATAATCGGACAACGCTAACCGTTGGCGTTTCTGGCAGCAAATTCGGGAGAATTAACTTGTCAGGAAATTACATACATTGTTTGAGGTCTATCTCATATATTTCAAATAGAAATTGTAGGCCTATTCTCTCCGATGATGATACAATTACGATGCCATATGCAGAAATGAATAAGCAATAAATTGTCTATTTGAAAATGTAAAAGCATAAATATAATTCAAGCACTAAATATGTCTGTCTAAATATGACAGTTATCATCACAACACATGAGAATATTGATATAAATTCTTTTTGCTACATGGATGAAGAAAAATCCCGATATTTGACAGAATGTCCGGAAATCCGGAGGCCTGTTAAAAATCCGCATAATCCGGATAAATCCGGAGAGATGGTCGCCCTGTTACAGAGACACATGCATAACAAATTATCCCTGTATATTGCATCTTCAACCTGACCGCGTTCAATAGCGGCGAGTGGCCCAAACCTTCCTCTAACAGCAAATGGTCACGTGGCCTCTTAACTACTGAGGAGTAACAAGATCGGGCGACCATCCGGCTCCGGCGAACGCCCGCCCCCGCCCGCGCCTCTACCGAACCCGGCCCTGAACATAATAGTAAGACGTAATGATTTTCTAGGCGGTATATTGCCGATGGGGCATCGAATGTTGTCGCATTGAACCGGACGAGTGCCATTTGATTATGGCGTCTTTTGTATATGGTATTTGGATTTAATTCTAGGCCAATAGATGAATCCAGTCTCTTGATTAATTATATGACATGAAAAATGCAAGCGTTAACCATTTTCATATATCAAAAAGTAAGGTTGGCAATCAATACTTTCTATTTGATGTAGGTTACGTGGCAGTCTGAGAAAATTCCATTAATTATGGGGCAACATACTTTCTTAATTGGTCTTTGTACTTGCTGGTCTTTGTACTTGTTGGTCTTTGTACTTGTTGGTCTTTGTACTTGTTGATCTTTTTACTTGCTGATCTTTGTACTTGTTGGTATGTGTACTTGCTTGTCGTTGTACGTGTTGGTCTTTGTACTTGTTGGTCTTTGTACTTGCTGGTGTTTGTACTTGCTGGTCTTTGTACTTGCTGGTCTTTGTACGTGTTGGTCTTTGTACTTGTTGGTCTTTGTACGTGTTGGTCTTTGTACTTGCTGGTTTCTGTACATGTTGGTCTTTGTACTTGTTGGTCTTTGTACTTGCTGGTCTTTGTACTTGCTGGTGTTTGTAATTGTTGGTCTTTGTACTTGGTGGTCTTTGTACTTGTTGGTCTTTGTACTTGTTGATCTTTTTACTTGCTGATCTTTATACTTGTTGGTATGTGTACTTGCTTGTCATTGTACTTGTTGGTCTTTGTACTTGTTGGTCTTTGTACTTGTTGGTCTTTGTACTTGTTGGTCTTTGTACTTGCTGGTCTTTCTACTTGCTGGTCTTTGTACGTGTTGGTCTTTGTACTTGTAAGTCTTTGTACTTGTTGGTCTTTGTACTTGCTGGTTTCTGTACATGTTGGTCTTTGTACTTGTTGGTCTTTGTACTTGCTGGTCTTTGTACTTGCTGGTCTTTGTAATTGTTGGTCTTTGTACTTGGTGGTCCTTGTACTTGTTGGTCTTTGTACTTGCTGATTATTGTACTTGCTGGTCTTTGTACTTGCTGGTTTTAGTACTTGTTGGTCTTTGTACTTGCTGGTCTTTGTACTTGCTGGTCTTTGTACTTGCTGGTCTTTGTATGTGTTAGTCTTTGTACTTGTTGGTCTTTGTAGTTGCTGGTCATTGTACTTGCTGGTCTGTGTACGTGTTGGTCTTTGTACTTGCTGGTCTTTGTACGTGTTGGTCTTCGTACTTGTTGGTCTTTAAAGGCTACCACTGCTGAAGTTCATGTGTTGCAGATGAACAACATCGATTTTCAACTAGAATGCTGACATATTATTAGTTAACCAGTATTCTGCCGGGGGTGGGTGGGGGGGGGGGGGTACAGGCTGCTACAACACGTGCAAACGTCAATCACATTGCATGTCTATCGTTATTACCCATGTTTAATAATAGATTTTTTGATTGACAGGTGTTGTTGATATAAATCTGATAAAGTGTTCTTCATAGTTGTGTACAATGAGTGGTGGTATGTAGTCAGCAACTCTCAGAGCTCGGGCTTCCTAAAATATTTTGTAACAGGCATCCTGTTGAATAGCAAGATCTTTTAAGCATTCGCTAATGTGTCACAGAATGCTATTGTATTCTCGGCGTAGTTTGGTGCGGTTTCTACTTTGGCTACTTTGATATATGCGCAGCCATAATGCTTTATGATCTGCTGATAGTTTTTACTACTACAGGGTCGGTAGTATACCTAGTTCGGTTATTTTTAGAACTCCTATGGTAGCTGATGATTCTATAGATTTGGTTAGGGCTTCGTTTGTATCGGAGCTGACGTCGATGTTAGCTATCTGCTCTTCGAGGGCATTTTTGTATGACATTTGCGTGTCAGTATCGCTGATGAGCTTGATTAGGTTGTAGGTGACTCTACCCTCTTGCCTGGTATGGCGTTTATACATCTGGTAGAGATGGTTCATCTGAAAGCATGTAACGACTAGCTTATGGTTAGAATTGACGTCTGCACCTCCATAGGAACGAGCATCCCGAAGTAGGTGGTGCTTTGCTTCTGCTCTGCATAGTATGAAGTCTATTTGGTTGAAGACTGCTGTTGTAGCCTTAGAGACTTTTGGGGGCTTTACGATCAGCAATGTGTCCTGTCCCTGTTGTCCGGTGACGGCATTGAAGTTTGAAAGCCGTATTTGTGACAAGTATGCCATTGCAACTAAGGAATGACACCAGTGCATCTTCATTGCTGTTGTGCGGGCCCTCTCCATACGATCCAGTGAATAAGCCAAGTTCTGAACCTGTGCCCATATTGGTGAGCTTACCCAGCTTGGAGTTGAAATCTCCACACACGAACAATTGCTATCTGGCTGGGACTGTAATAACGGAGCTCAGTTCTGCATAGAACTCTATGTATAATGTAAACATCCATTAATACTAGTACTGAATTGTTCACTCTAGCTCGCTCTTAGTTTGAAGTCTGATTTAAAGCTTCCAGAAATAACATTCACCCACACCCTGTCCTGACTGGCCACTCCCCCACACCCCGTCCTGACTGGCCACTCACCCACGCCCCATCCTGACTGGCCACTCACCCACGCCCCATCCTGACTGGCCACTCACACACACCCCATACTGACTGGCCACTCACCTACAACCCGTCCTGACTGGCCACTCATCCACTCGCCTCATGCCCACCGCCCGCTTGGATGCACTCAAGATCACCCACCTGCCCACCCATCCAGCTGCCCTCCTGCCGACCCACACGAAACTCTACTTGCCCACATGCCCGCCCACCCATCTGTCTGCTGAACCGCAGCCTGCTCATTTTCCTGCCACCTGCCAACCTTCAATTCAATTCAAGTTTAATATCGATAACCTCTTTGAAGTACGCGAATAAATAAATTAATGTATAAATGATCAGATTACTCAGTTACAGATACAAATTATCCCTGTATATTACATCTTTAACCTGACTGCGTTCAGTAACGTCGAATGGCCCGAAAAATTCCCCTAAAGGCGAATGGTCACGTGACATCTATACTACTGAGTAAGAAATATAAACATAGATCCACAGCTACATATTATGCTGAGATCGAGATCTCGCTGCCGTTTAGTGTGGGAGATCTCGCAAGAACATGAATGCTGAGTAAGTAGTAACAAGGTCAGGCACCCATCCTGCGTCCGTAGAACGCTCGCCTCCGCCCGCCATTACCCAACTCAGCCGTCAACACAATAGTAAGACATAGGATTTTCTAGGCGATAGATTGCTGATGGGGTGTCGAATGTTGTCACATTGAACCTGTCGACTAATGCGGTGCCATTTGACTATGTCATCTTTTGCTTATGGTATTTGGATTTAATTCTAAGCTAATAGATGCGAGTAGAGGAGCAACGCGCTGGGCCCCTTTTCACACCTTTTAAGTAGTTGCTGTGTCAGAACAACCAACTTTATTTGCATCATTATCACCTTTTTTCCTTTGATCTCACCGCCATTTGAAAAGGTGTGAAAAAAGGGGCCCAGCTCTTCAATGTTTTGATTGGATGTTAGATGTAGAGGGTGCCCATATGCCCTGCCACCTCATTAAATCACATGCCTCCTGTCATCCAATGAGGTGAGCCTAAGGGTAATTAGTGCAATGATTGACTAGGGTTAATGATAGTAATTAAGGATGATTGACAGGCTAAATGTCTGGACTTTTCTTTTCCTGACTCTGTGAACTCTTTCAAGCGCAAAGCCACGCACCCACCCCCTCATTAAGTCACGTACCTCCTGGAATCCAACAAGTCGAGCTTAAGGGTACTTAGCATAATGACGCATAACGAGGGTTATTGAGGGTAATTAAGGATGATTGACAGGATACATGTCTGGACTCGTGTTTTCCTCTCCCCCTCCTTAAATCACATGCCTCCTGGCATCCAATGAGATGAGCTTAAGGGTAATTAGTGCAATGACGAGCGTGAATCAATAGGCGCTCAAGTATAAAAGCTGCGTTTAAAAAATCTGATCTGTTAAGCCATAATGTTTTGATTTTTGTTTAAACGGTTTGTTCAACGTTTATTATAATTATGAATGCAGGATATTTTATGGGTTGTGATGTACCCATCGCGCTCTGTAACAATGTACAGGTGCACATCATGAAATGCAATGACGAATTTGTAGTAGACATAAGTGAGTTTAGTGTTGGTAGTGTTTAGCCCCACCAAGCAAGGCGTTTATATACGGTAATATGTTTCAAAAGTTTGCTGCTATGATTCCTGCATTCGAAGAAACTGTGCTTAGGGCTAGGTGTTCTTATAGAATATCAGAGTTTTGACTCCAAAAACGTTCCACAATCTACCAGAGACAATGCTACGGCTATTTTCGCAAACCTTTTGAATTAGTGATCTGTAGATATTGTTCCATTAAAGGCCCTATACAGTTTTTCCAAACCACCGAAAGATGCTGAGTGTTCGCTGTCATAATATACACATTTCAATCTGTCAACTATGCTAATAGTATGCTTATTTTTTACGATTTTTGCACACTTTTTTCGCCATAGTTTAACCAAGTTTAGCATAGCTTAGCATATCGAGATCTCAGATTTACAGTGACAGAGTGCTGCACTGTCATGCTACATTTATTAATGAGTGTATATCGTAAAGCCTCACGTTCGGTTTTTTTATTTCTTTACTCTAGATTCGGTGCGCTGCTGAAAGCTCAGGGGTTGTTCAATGTATGTAAATATTTCTAGAGCGCCAATTCCGAAATTAATCGCTCAAAGGTGCTTTACAAATTTTAAAGATGAAAAAGATACGTTTTTAAGCTTGATTTAAAAGGCTCAATTTTGTGACAGTTTCGGATATGAGCAGGTAGATTATTCCAAAGTCTTGGACCGGAATTCGAAAATGCACGCTGTCCAACAACTAAATTAGTAGACGGGACCACACATAATGTCTGATCACTTGATCTTAGGGACCGAGGTGCAATTCTCTTTGTAATTAAAGTAGATAGATACTGTGGGGCTAGTCCATGTAAACATTTGTAAACGAGAAGCACGATTTTATACTGTATGCGCTCTCTCACAGGAAGCCAATGGAGTTGTTTGAGTACTGGTGTTATGTGGTCTGTTCGCTTGGTTCGTGTTATTATCCGTGCTGCCGTGTTCTGCACCCTCTGGAGACGTTGTATCTGCTCTGATGTAATTCCTGCTAGCAATGCATTTCCATAGTCTAATTTGGATGTTATAGAGGCGTGAATGAGGGTCTTAGTGGCATCTGCTGTCAGTAATTTTCTAATTTTGTTAATGTTTCTGAATGTGAAAAATAGCGATTGACAGAGGGACGTAACATGTTTGTTCATGGACATCGAGTCATCGAATATGACACCAATGTTCCTTGCACTAGAGTTAAAAGAAATGTTTTCGTCACCAATTTGAAGATGCTCTATGTCAAGTTTTGGTCGGAGTTGCCATGACGAGATAAGCAGTATTTCAGTTTTTTTATCGTTCAATGCTTTCATCTGTATTATGAATCTTAGCCCAAGTATTATGGCTGCCCACAACGTGTCTAGGTATATTGGCATCGGCTAAAATCTACTAGATTACTGTTTGGATGGGCTACGCCATCTATGGTGATGGTATTAGAGTTGTCTATGGATAAGCTGGGTGCTCTATGAGTTATGATTTCGATTAATCTCGCGCCTTTATTTCTTAAGCTAGGGCTCACTGATTGAACTAGCTCTTTAATTCTAGCATTATCCAAGTTTAAACCGTTGAGGCACTGAGGTATGGAGATTCAACGAATGCTGCAAATGATCTGATGACTTAATGGCTGAACCGAATTGCGTAGACTGATTTATCTGCAGTCCAAACTCTTGAAGCATCTGACAATACAAATTTGACTTTTCTTGAGGAGTCAAGTCGCTATGATTTAGAATTCATTCCATCTCTTGATCTAAATTCACAGCAGATCTAAGATTTTGATCGCTATTTAGAATATTAATCCTAGACGTCGTGTTTATACCAGCTATATTATGAGGTACCAACCCCATTTACTGAACTCTTTCCATATCGTTAGTATTATCTGAATAATTTAGAAATAATCAGTAATACTGCTGGTAGCAGAAGGTGTAAGAACCCGCCTTGTTGACTAACCTGTCATCTTTAATATTAGTGTTTTGCTTTTACTGAGTAATCTAATGTTATTTCGATATCTGCGTAAGTGTTTATATTGTATTTGATTTAATTTTATATTTGCACGAATTAAGTTTAAGCAGCATTCAGACACAGCATCCGCTTGATGGGCAATTGATCTGAGATATTGACCACTCTCTGTTCTCTTTTAATCTTAGACCCGGGCCTAACAACAGCCCTAGCCCATCTACGATTATTAGTATTATTAGTGTTACCCTTCCTGTTAGCCATTTCGACTTTCTTAAGTGTTCTTATTAGACATAGGGACGTAAACTATGCAAACATGGTCCAGTAAAATATCGGTACATAATCTCAGATGTTCAGGTGTTGTCTGACAGAGGTCTATGAGTAAATAACCATGAGCACACCTAGTGGCATCGATATATGAATCCTGCAATGTCGATCTATGGCTAGGATACATTTGACATGCCAATGTAGTTATACTGGATGCATCTCAAGGATTCTTAAATATGATTATGTCATGACAATTCAGTGAGGTATTTCTGCTGTGCTTATTTTTGGAGAAAATATTCTGAATCAAATGAATTATCATTGAATTGTCGTGATGACCTCATCTCATAAACGATGCGGTAACCTGACTATCTACATCCTCCATCAGATAGTCTATGCTGGAATCTATTTCTAAATCTTGAATTCCTGAACATAGTTCTACATCTGCTCCGAGTCTCTAGTAAGCCGGTTGATATGACTGGTAGCATAATATGATGCGTTCAGGTATTTTATTGAATGGCTGAGCTCTGAATCTAATTATCGCACTTAACATGATGAATTTTCCAGCTTGAGATGGTTCTCAAAGTAAGATATTAGCCAGATGTTTGAATTGTGTGTACATTTTGACCTTTTTCTACTAATCTAGATGAACGCTACCCAGTATATCATTCTATATGATGTTTCAAAACCCTTATACTATTATCGAAATCATGGAAGCATATGTTCGGATGTATATGACTGAGATCGTCAAGCTTTGTGATGGTAATAAAGATGACATGACTAGCTCGATGTAATCAAGTTTACTCTAGCTTCATGAGTGAATCTAAGCGGAATATTAGCTATATTCAAACTGTGTGAAATTATATTAGAAACTTATGAAACTGATCTATTCCCTCAGGCTTGGACTTTGATCCTTAGCTATTCAGTTTTTCTAAGATTGACTGAAACTCGTTAGCATCTCAATCCTGCAGCTATGTACATCGATATTAAAGAGCTTACCATTTATTCAAAATAACTCATGAACATGTGAACTCATTAACGCTCAATAAATGAGCAGCGAATGCAGTGTCTGAGGCTAAAGATTATGCCAATGTAACAGCATTAATAGCTTAAAACGTTTGCTAAACAATGGTCAGCGTGTGTTTTAAAAATGGCTCTATCGGAATGGTACATTGATCTTGACACTTAACACATGCACGATGACGTGCTAAAATTTTGAAGTTTGCCAAGTCATAAGGCAGCGCTTAACACCTGGGTATCAATTTTTTCTGTGACAGGCCCTATATAAGAGATGTGCATCGAAGCAAAAATCATTTGAATGCTCGCATTTTAAAAGTGTACACATACTTTTTAAAGGCTTAGCCTCGCAGTTGTTTTAACCACTTTTCAGAGTTATGAAATGGAATGCAATAACTATAGACATATTTCTGAAGTTGAAGTGATCGTGTTGCCACCTAGGATTAATGGTTTCATTAGCTATGGAGATGTGCCGGAATACCCTATAGAGATAGAAGATTCGCCAGCTGTAGTTGAGGTAATTATTAGTATTATTATTATTATCATTATTATCATTGTTATCGTTATTATCATTATTATTTTGTTGGTTTTTGACTTATTTAAGCGAGGCTCGATGAGTGTTGAGCTGCATTACTTAAATAAAGTAAAAAACCAACAGTATAAGAATAAAACTAACGGTGTATCAGCATTGTTACCTAATGAATGCATGGTGTGGCGTGTTAATATATTGTATACTGGGTAAGTTATATAGCTGTATGATCGTAATTACTAGGAGATTAGTTAGACATGGCAATAACAATGCCCCCACTGTTCTAGGTACCATGAAAATCGATCTAACGAGTTGGTCATACTGCATACATTGCCTATTATATGTAACTCTATTTCGAATTCACAAAATTCTCAAAATTCAAATTAAAAAAAAAATATAGGTCTGTAACGATTACAGGATGAGCAAAATTCACGAATTAAAAATATATATTAATTTATAATGTATCAAGCCGTCTAACATTGTTGCGTTACCGGAAGGTTAAAATTAGATGTGCGTATAATGTTAATTTAAGTTAAAAGTTTACACCTTTTTGTAAAAATGCAGCACGATCTCGGCAAAAAGACTAGTTACCTCCCTTGACATAATGAGCTATATCGCACATGTGGAACAACGTAGTTGCCTCCCTTGACATAATATAATTTTTTTTTAAATGTTATTTTAACCCTTTGTTATTTGTTTTAATCTACAGATGATTCCTGAGAGCTTCGACGGCGGGCGTAAGCGTTTGGTGGTCGAGCTGGGCACCGAAGACGAGACGATGTCGCGCAACTGTATGAGGTATCTGACATAAGAGCATGACGATGACGAAGAACCCGAAGCTCGTACGTCAGATGCGCATCACGCGGGTGACGATGTTGACATTGGTTACCTGGCGGATGTTGAGATTGTAGCGCTCGGGTGTGGGGTGTGTGGGTGTGGGGTGGGATGTGTGGGGTGTGTGGATGGTGAGGGTGGTGGGATGGGGTTGGGGGTGGAGTGTGTGGGTGGGGGGGGGGGGGGGGTGGGGGGTGACTGAGGGTGGGTGGTGGTGGCTGGGGCGGGGGGGGGTCTGAGTCCAGACATGTAGCCTGTCAATCATCCTTAATTACCCTCATTAACCCTTGGCAATCATTGCACTAATTACCATTAAGCCCTCCTCAGTGGATGACATCCAATCAAAACAGTGAAGAGCTGGGCCCCTTCTTCACACCTTTTCAAAAGGCAGTGAGATCAAAGGAAAAAAAGGTGATAATGATGCAAATAAAGTTGACCGCTGCTCTACTGATGCATCCAATACAATTTGTATCAAATATATAGCAGGTAGTAATTGCATTACATACTAATTATTTTGACAACAACTTGACTGAATGTTGGTGCTGTCATTGATAGCAACAATTTCACGCAAATTACTGCCAATGTATATAAAGGCGTTATATTTTATCCTGGGCATTGACATACTTTCTCTGAACAGTATTGAAATACAGCCTGTCGAATGTACTGCCATGAATACACCCTACATGCATGCTTACGCTTCCGGAGCTGGAGGACAAATGACTATTTGCACGTGCAAGCAGGTTGGTTTTTTTTAGAAATCCTGGCTTATGCAGACAATAGACTAAACAAATATGGCGTCCAATAGTTACACGATTATGGAGTCATGGCATTGCATGCTGGGTAACATTGCACGCCGGGTAGTATTGCATGCTGGGTAAATTGAACAGACATCACATATCTCGTGCAAGAGTGTCTATATTTAATGGAGCACGAGAGCTTTAACTAACTTACGCTGCAGGGGGCCAGTGTTGCCCACTTGTCAATTCAAACACGAACCTTCATATTTATGTACACAGACAATACAAATGATGTAACAATAAATAATCCTTGTCCGTACTGTACGTTATATATTCCGAGACACATTATTATTATTATTATTATTATTATTATTTCTAACCCACCCCACCACCGACTCCGTTATCCGGACCGAGCCCAGTAGCGGCAAACGTGGCGGCTTTTCCCCTATCGGCGAACCTACCCATCCGCCCGCCCGTAACCGTGTCTGACCGGCCATACGCCCAACCACCTACCGGACACACGCCTGCACACCCACCGCCAGCCAACTAAATACAAATTAGATTTTTGAAAGGTTGAATACGTACCGTTTTGTTCCGGTGCACAGCAAATGGGTATTTGATCAGGACAAAGGGGAATTCCCCATTTATGTCTATAGTACGTGTTGCAAGCTCGGCCGCACCGCCCACCAAAATAATTACACAGGTTGAAAGAACGAAATCTCGATTCAGCAGTGGCCGTCGCGAACGCTGAAAACAGAGTAATAAGAGCTGTAATAATAAAACCACAATTATGTGTGTTATCCCCGGCCCAGAATTATGCACAGACACACGTGTACACCGACAGGCACACACGCCGGACTGACGCTAGTGTTTGTCCATTAGTGACGCATGTTTGTCCACTCATGACTCGTGTTTGTCCACTAGTGACTCATGTTTGTCCACGAGTGACTTATGTTTGTCCACCAGTGACGCATGTTTGTCCACTAGTGACTCATGAGTGTCCACTAGTGACTCATGTTTGTCCACTAGTGATTCAAGTGTGTCCACTAGTGACGCATGTGTGTTCACTAGTGACTCATGAGTGTCCACTAGTGACTCATATTTGTCCACTAGTAACGCATGTTTGTCCACTTGTGACGCATGTTTATCCACTAGTGACTCATATTTGTCCACTAGTGACTCATGTGTGTCCACTAGTGACTCATGCTTGTCCACTGATGACTCATGTTTGTCCACTAGTAACTCATGTGTGTCCACTAGTGACTCGTGTTTGTCCACTAGCGACTCATGTTTGTCCACCAGTGACTCATGTTTATCCACTAGTGACTCATGTTTGTCCACTAGTGACTCATGCTTGTCCATTAGTGACTCATGTTTGTCCACTAGTGACTCATCCGTGTCCACTAGTTAGTAATTAATAGTCAGGATTGGTCAGGAAAATCCATTGGACCTTTCCAGTTTATCCATCTATCATATGACGTCATAATCAACTAGAAGGCGTGTAGGATTACGTCATAATCACGTACAGCATGAATGACTGGATTCAGTCAGTCTTAACCGCGTAGTAGTCCGACGTCATAAGCAGCAACAGCACCAAGTCAAATTAGTTTCAAAATATTCAACAGCTTACCTGTCTCGATTTGAGCTGTCTTGATTCTGGAATTTGATAGTCAGGTTCTTCAGAGATCGATCGATCCCAACACTTATGGGTGGAGCTTAGCGGGGCATAGCTAAAACTGGAAAGGTCCATTCTTAGTGAATCTCACGACTCAAGAGAAGACTATTTTGCAAATTTATCACTGGCATGGCTGGCCTGTTCATCGAGCCGGTTATTTCAGTGGTAATTTCCTTTAAATGATTTTTTAGGTTTCCAATGAACATATATACGCCTCGCTTCTGACTACGTTGACCATTAGAGTATCTGAGCATGTTATTCCAGGAGTGAGAAGCGCATATTATGACAGCTTAATTCTAAAAACAGAAGCAGATAGCGAGCTTTATTAACATCCGTGCCACAAATAGCACACATCAGAATTCTCAGAGCTAGGTGAGAATATTTTTATCTAGAATTAAAGCAGTTATCTGAGGGATGTCAGCCAAACCAACACGATAAGATATTTTAGATCCTATCATGAAGATACGTGAAGAAATGTGAAATATGTCAGTCACGGCAAGCCAAAGCTATAAAGAGAAATTCCATTCTTTCGCGAACGAGCTCAATGTTGAAGTTAAATGTTAGAAAACATATTTAAAGCTAATTATATGTTTATTATCGTAAATAAAATAAAAGTAAAATTGCAAACGCCCTCGCGCTTCCGTCAAATGCACACACCCCACCCACGCGCTCCCAGCCGCAACGGGTATATGGTGCCTCAAATGCGCGATTTCTATCTTCAATATCCGGTTATGAATTTGTTGTGTTGTTTCCTCATTCGCCATTCCGCGGAACATTACGATGCTATTATACAAAAACTCGTCACCATTCCGTGAACCATATGACTGTACGTTATGCTCAATCCACCCTGTCTCACTGCGCAACGTCACCCTGCCGTCACTGTGCACGGCCACCCTGTCCTCACTGTGCACGGCCACCCTGTCCTCACTGCCCAATATCACCCTGTCCTCTGTGCACGGCCACCCTGTCCTCACTGTGCACGGCCACCCTCTCCTCACTGTGAAAAGCCACCCTGCCCTCACTGTGCACAGTCACCCTGTCCTCACTGTGCACGATCACTCTGTCCTCACTGTGCAAGGTCGCCCTATCCTCATTGTGCAAGGTCACCCTGTCCTCACTGTGCACGGCCATCCTGTCCTCACTGTGCACGGCCACACTCTCCTCACTGTGCAAGGTCACCCTGTCCTCACTATACACGACCACCCTGTCCTCACTGTGCATGGTCACCCTGCCCTCACTATGTACGGCCACGTTGTCCTCACTGTGCAAGGTCACCCTGTCCTCACTGTGCACGGCCACCCTGTCCTCACTGTGCACGGCCACCCTGTCATCACTGTGTACGGCCACCCTGTCATCACCGTGCAAGGTCACCCTGTCCTCACTGTGCAAGGCCACCCTGTCATCACCGTGCAAGGTCACCCTGTCCTCACTGTGCAAAGCCACCCTGTCATCACCGTGCAAGGTCACCATGTCCTCACTGTGCAAAGCCACCCTGTCCTCACTGCCCAAGGTCACCCTGTCCTCACTGCCCAAGGTCACCCTGCCTTCACTGTGCAAAGCCACCCTGTCCTCACTGTGCAAGGCCACTCTGCCCTCACTGTGCAAGGCCACCCTGTGCCGTTACTGTTACAGAATTGCCCACATCATTGATGTGTCATGGACGGCGCTCACGTGGAAAGAGATGCCATTCTTTATCCGCCACATTTTTAACATGCACAATAACCGAAATGCATCCGATATTGTTATCCCCCACCGCTTTAACGGAAAGGGGGGATTATGTTTTCGCTTCGGTCCGTGCGTGCGTCCGTCCGTGCGTCCATCCGTCCGTGCGCCCCTCCGTCCATCCATCCCTTTGTCTCTGAATTTGTGTCTGTCCATCCGTTAAAATTTTAGGTTTTAGTTCAATAACTTTATCTTTGCTTGGAGTATTGTAAGGAACCTTCATGGGATCATTGGCTATGGGACTAGGGAAATGTACATTATTTTGTGGGTTAGTCAGCCCGTCCCTCCATCTGTCCATCCCTTTGTCTCTGAATTTGTGTCTGTCCGTCCGTGCAAATTTGGGGTTTTCGTTCAATAACTTTATCTTTGCTTGGAGTATTGTGACGAAACTTCATGGGAACATTGGCTATGGTACTAGGGAAATGTGCAATATTGTATGGGTCAGTCAGCCCATCCCTACGTCCATCCATCCGTTTGTCTCTGAATTTGTGTCTGTCCGTCAGTACATATTTTGGCCTTTCGTTCAATAACTTTATTTTTGCTTGGAGTATTGTGACGAAACTTCATGGGAACGTTGTCTATGGTATTAGGGAAATGTACATTATTTTGTGGGTCAGTCAGCCTGTCCGTCTATACATTTGTCTCTGAATTTCTGTCCATCAGTGTACGTTTTGGATTTTTCGCTCAATAACTTTATTTTTCCTTGGAGTATCATGACAGAACTTCTTCTTATTTTCGTTCAATAACTTTACCTCGCCTCCCTCGATTATTTCGGACATGGTTACTTACCTTATATAGTTTGTGGCGAAGTTGCTCACGCTACATCATAAAAAGGTAAGCCTATCTAACAATCGATCATCACACTATATGATGCATGGCACCAATTCAAGCTTCCTAGATAACGCAGCTTACTGGGCCGATGCCGGGCCGATACTTTCAGTATCGGCCCGGTATTGGCCCGGCATCGGCCCAGTAAGCTGCGTTATCAGGGTTATTATGTAGTGTAGTAAAGCATGCTGAAGCATATATGCCATTTTTAAATGTGTTATTGAGCAGGTTAATAATCTCATGTGGCTAGTTTATAATTATTAGCTCCCATTTGTCTGTGTATTCATCTATATATCTCTATCCAAATCAGTGGGATTATGTCATCCCACGAACATGTCTGCCGTTGCAGGGGTGATTATTTGATTTATATCATCTAGTTTTCGCTGCTCCTAGATAGCCGCGTGTATATTCGGTAGTGGCCTACGTGTAATAGGTAGTGGCTTATATATTCGGTAGTGGCGTATATATTCGGACTGTGGCTGGGCAACGGCCAAGCAGACGTTCACCCCTTCTTCATGAAAAGTTTGCAGCATAATTGGGATTAATACGTTTTACCACAAATTATTTCCCAAACATTTAGCATAGGAGGAAATGGTTCCTCAGGCCATAATTTCCTAAAAATTATTTCCTTGTTTGTCTCCACTGGAAAATTCCTAGAATCGGCCACAATAGTCTTTACTTACTGAGGATGTTGTAAACAAGGCCAGGCGATGGATGTAGAGGTCACCTATCACGCCCTCATCAACAAGGTGGTGGATGTAGAGGTCGCCTATCACGACAACATAACCTAGACGATGGATGTAGAGGTCACCTATGACGACCTAATCACCAAGGTGATGGATGGAGAGGTCACCTATCATGACCTCATCAACAACGCGATGAATGTAGAGGACACCTATCACGACCACATCACCAAGGCGATGGATGTATAAGTCGCCTACCACGACCACATCACCAAGGCGGTGGATGTAGAAGTCGCCTATCATGACCACATCACCAAGGCGATGGATGTAGAAGTTGCCTATAACAACCACATCACCAAGGCGATGGATGTGGAAGTCGCCTACCACGACCACATCACCAAGGCGATGGATGTAGAAGTGCGTGCGTGCGTGCGTGCGTGCGTGCGTGCGTGCGTGCGTGCGTGCGTGCGTGCGTGCGTGCGTGCGTGCGTGCGTGCGTGCGTGCGTGCGTGCGTGCGTGCGTGCGTGCGATATATTATTTAAGCAATATTAAAGGGAAATTCCAGTGAAAATCGGGAATAAGTCAACTAAAAATATACTATAATCCGAAATAATTGCCGCAAAAAAATATAAAATACACAGTTCCATTGCCGAGAAATAATAAAATGAATATGCCCAAAACGCTCGAAAACGTGACTCCTGGGCGCATCCATTTTCTCGCAACGAGAGCGAGAAACCGCGAGATTATGACGTCAACGACACACCAGCAAAATATCGCCAGCGCTTTTAGATTTACCTGTTTACTTCGCGTTATGAAGGCCGAATATTAATTAACCCTTTAATGACTAAATTCTGCCAGGAAAATCAGAATATTTCCTTATTGAATGGCCATTTGCAGGCCAAGCGAAGACTATTTTTGAAAATTGACCACTGAATTGAAAATTGAATGGCTGGTTCGGTTACTGAGACAGTCGTTTTAGTTGTAAATTCCCAAAATAGCCTTCTTTTGACCTGCGTCCTCAACTTGACGATTGCAGAGGTCAGTGCTGGCGTGAAATGGTTAAATCTCATCATGTCCGCATGTCAAGCATGGGCTTGCAGTAATAGAAACGATCATGGAAAGGGTACGGAAACTCACATTTTCAGATACCGGATCCACAGAAGCATCCGCATGCAAAGTGGCTAACTGAAAGATGGCTTCATAACATCGGCACTGGATGGATATCTTCCACATTTAGATTTGGAAGACACAAGTTTAGAACATAAATAATGTGTCATGCATTTCAAAACAAAAGGCGCGGTACTTAATTTTAATATAACAGAATCAAACTCTACAATTAACGTCGTATTTGCTTGCATCAATTGTAAAACGGGATTTGCAAACCAAAATGAAACGATGTCGCTGATTGCCCGGTCGGTCAATTATAGGCAACCGCTTAGCGGCTCTCTTCGTAGACGATAGTAGGTGACAGCTAGTAAATAATGACAAGTGTACGCTAGACATAATTAGAAGTTTAGTGCTTTCACACTATTGAAATCCAGCGTTATTAATCAATTTTAAAATAACTATGCTGAGTGTTGAATATTCTGAATAAAATTTTCCTGGAATTATGTTGCAGTAGCTTCCAAACTAATTAGTTTCACACAATAGGCCTATGCAGGGTAAATTTTAGGCTTTCTGCTTTTCTGTCCTTGAAAGGGTTAACTAATTGATCCCAAATTTTTAAATGTTGACCCATATTTACTGCCTGTTGAATATTTTGAAACTGGAATTTACCTGGAAGCAGAAGTTGCAATAGCAACAGCTTTTAGAGAAATTACATTCAACATTTATTCAACTAACATATTTTTCAAGAATTTGTTGTAGCTGGTTGATTGCAAACACGCTCCTGGCATAACCCTTCAATGTTTTAAAAAAATAGAAATTGCCCATAAGAAAACAAATTTTGACAATTTAGCACTACAATGATTGGCGCGATCATCGGGACACTAATTGCACTTTAATTTCCTCCAAACGCTTTGGAAGTGTCAGTTGTTTAGCCAGTACGCTAATTATCCACGAGATGCAAGATTTACCTCCCCTGGTTACGGCTATACTAGATCGGGCAAACAGAGTATGCGTGTCGGTGACGTCAGCTGCTTGTCCAAAATGGCGCCTCTATCTACTGGTTACTTTAGCAATTTAAATTGAGGATATCTTTTTATTTGTTGGCATAAAATTGTGCTCTTGGTCTCAAATTAATGCGGAAAATTAGTACTTTACGTCAGATACATAAAATCCCCCAGTGGACTATCCCTTTAAGATATATTAATGTCACGGGCAAAAGTGTGTCTTTCGGCTCTTTAAATTCCGGACGTAGTCTAGACGACACTCCCATGGCATTGCACTCCCAAAGCCGCAAACCACACTGCCGCACCCCCACCCACCCACCCACCCCCACCCCCGCCCACCGCCCACCCCATACGCCACTGCTAACTGGGCAGCGGTTACTTCGCATTGGTTCAGTAAGCCGACACCGCCTCACACGCCACCGACCCTTCCTCACACGCCCACGGACCCTGCCGTTAATCTGTAAGCTAATCTAGCAAGCTATCCGTTATTGCTCTGGCCTGACGCCGATTCATCATGGCACAGCTGCGACTCGGACGCTGACTAACATATCGTATTCTACTAAGAGAAAACTTGTATCTTAGTATCACCGGCTGTTAGAGACGCAGAATAAATATGTGTCTTCGAAGAGAAAATCGGGATGTGTGCGTGCGTGCGTGCGTGTGTGTGTGCCTGCGCGCGCGTACATGTGTGTGCGTGCGTGCGTGCGTGCGTGCGTGCTCATGCGTTGAATTAGTTCAATTTTAATTATAATGAAAAATACATGTTTTAAGCTCGTTAAAGCAACGTGATCCCGGAGTCTAATTTTCAGCATTTTCTGGGTGTGTGTGTGTGGGGGGGGGGGGCGTGATAGGGACCCAGGATCTTCACCCTCGTCGTCGGGTGGTGGGAATCAGGTTGAACTGTGTGGTGGGGAACACCCTTCGCGAGCCTCTATGTATTGCTCCCTCCCTAATATGGGCGCCCATGCTAGGCTACGGCTGGGTGCCACCGTCAGAATGATCCCGGAAACAGAATTAACTATAATTACACGGCACTCTGGAGCGACGGGTGAAAATTACTTGCAGTTTCATATGGCCGCGACACAAACTGGTGTCACTGAGGATGCTCAATCATGTATCTAATTAAGAGACGTTTGTGGGAGCTTATTTATTGCCTTATCATTTCCGGCAATATCCCCTCCCCCGTAACACAATTAAACTACATCAAACAGACAATTAATCGTTCTCAGTAACTGATCAATAAACATTCGCATATGCATTATTTCGGTATTTTGTGAGCACGCGTGAGTTATTTTAAGCAATTTTGAGTTGCATAACTATATGCTATTGTTTGTAATAGCCTTGTACGTAAAGTTTTCGTGGCTCATTAAATAGAGTTACATTTGCAATCTTGACCCTCTGAGGTTGCTGTGGCAGTGTCCACACTAACTAATTACATACCATTTTCAAAACATTCAACTGAAGCCAAGCACGCATTGATCATCGCGCTCACCAACGTCAACAACACATGTACGTGCACACCTACCCAACTATCCACGTCCGACAATACATGCCCTGACCCGACTATTCACGCCCATCAATACATGCACTGACCCAACTATTCACGCCCATCAATATATGTACTGACCCAACTATTCACGCCCATCAATATATGTACTGACCCAACTATTCACGTCCATTAATACATGCACTGACCCAACTATTCACGCCCATCAATACATGCACCGACACAACTATTCACGCCCATCAATACATGCACCGACCCAACTATTCACGTCCATTAATACATGCACTGACCCAACTATTTACGCCCATCAATACAGGCACTGACCCATCTAGGCACGCCCATCAATACATGCACTGACCCATCTAGGCACGTCTATCAATACATGCACTGACCCATCTATTCACGTCCGTTAAGACATGCACTGACCCAACTATTCACGCCCATCAATACATGCACTGCCCCATCTAGGCACGTCCATCAATACATGCACTGCCCCAACTATTCACGTCCACTAATACATGCACTGCCCCAACTATTCACGTCCATCAATACATGCACTGACCCAACTATTCACGCCCATCAATACATGCACTGCCCCGACTATTCACGTTCATCAATACATGCACTGACCCATCTAGGTACGCCCATCAATACATGCACAGACCCAACTATTCACGTCCGTCAATACATGCACTGACATCTAGGCACGTCCATCAATACATGCACTGACTCATCTAGGCACGCGTGCCATGTTTACACACAGCGAAGTCCACTCTTGGACACACAGGCAGACACGCACGCCCGCAGCACGCATGCACTCACACACTTTTCTAGGGTTTCAGAATTCTAGCACTGTATTTCTCTTAATAAGGTTTCATATGCACCATGCTTCTGTATCATGAGTATCCAAGGACTAGCCCACAGTTGTCGTCTTTTTCGCTACAACCTCCTCCTCCTTTTCTTTCGTATGGTGGCCGTTGCGGAGGCACCTGCGGACAGGTATAATAGCTCACTTTCGGTGTCACTGTCAATATTTGCTGTGATCTGGACGACCATATAGTCACCGATACCGTCGGTACCGTAAAATCCGGCGTGAAATTTCCGTCTTTAATCTTAGTACACACTGGTCCCTTTTCCCGGCAACGGCAATGTGGCGATGACAACGCGACAGCGGCAACGTCGTCATAAGGCTATCCAGCTCAGTTTCGAATCTGTCCAAGAGCGATTTTTGCAGTAGCCGGACAAATACAGCACGATGAAACTTCTGAAAATTATGTCATTTTATGAAAACACGTGGTGTCTGAGGAAAGGCAGTTATGTTACAATATGTTACATTATTCAAGAACAGTAACTATGAGAGACAATCCTAGTCAACACGCTTCTGCAAGCTCATCCTAGTCAGTACGCTCCTGCAAGCTCATCCTGGTCAGTACGCTTCTGCAAGCTCATCCTGGTCAGTACGCCTCTGCAAGCTCATCCTGGTCAGTACGTCTCTGCAAGCTCATCCTGGTCAGTATGCCTCTGCAAGCTCATCCTGGTCAGTATGCTTCTGCAAGCTCCTCCTGGTCAGTATGCTTCTACAAGCTCATCCTGGTCAGTACGCCTCTGCAAGCTCATCCTGGTCAGTACGTCTCTGCAAGCTCATCCTGGTCAGTATGCTTCTGCAAGCTCATCCTGGTCAGTATGCTTCTGCAAGCTCCTCCTGGTCAGTATGCTTCTGCAAGCTCATCCTGGTCAGTACGTCTCTGCAAGCTCATCCTGGTCAGTATGCTTCTGCAAGCTCATCCTGGTCAGTATGCTTCTGCAAGCTCATCCTGGTCAGTATGCTTCTGCAAGCTCATCCTGGTCAGTATGCTTCTGCAAGCTCATCCTGGTCAGTATGCTTCTACAAGCTCATCCTGGTCAGTATGCTTCTACAAGCTCATCCTGGTCAGTATGCTTCTGCAAGCTCATCCTGGTCAGTATGCTTCTGCAAGCTCATCCTGGTCAGTTTGTTTCTGCAAGCTCATCCTGGTCAGTATACTTCTGCAAGCTCATCCTGGTCAGTACGCTTCTGCAAGCTCATCCTGGTCAGTACGCTTCTGCAAGCTCATCCTGGTCAGTACGCTCCTGCAAGCTCATCCTGGTCAGTACGCTTCTGCAAGCTCATCCTGGTCAGTATGCTTCTGCAAGCTCATCCTGGTCAGTATGCTTCTGCAAGCTCATCCTGGTCAGTATGTTTCTGCAAGCTCATCCTGGTCAGTATACTTCTGCAAGCTCATCCTGGTCAGTATGCTTCTGCAAGCTCATCCTGGTCAGTACGCTTCTGCAAGCTCATCCTGGTCAGTACGCTTCTGTAAGCTCATCCTGGTCAGTATGCTTCTGCAAGCTCATCCTGGTCAGTACGCTTCTGCAAGCTCATCCTGGTCAGTACGCTTCTGCAAGCTCATCCTGGTCAGTACGCTTCTGCAAGCTCATCCTGGTCAGTATGCTTCTGTAAGCTCATCCTGGTCAGTATGCTTCTGCAAGCTCATCCTGGTCAGTACGGTTCTGTAAGCTCATCCTGGTCAGTACGCTTCTGCAAGCTCATCCTGGTCAGTATGCTTCTGTAAGCTCATCCTGGTCAGTACGCTTCTACAAGCTCATCCTGGTCAGTACGGTTATGTAAGCTCATCCTGGTCAGTACGGTTATGTAAGCTCATCCTGGTCAGTATGCTTCTGCAAGCTCATCCTGGTCAGTACTGTTATGTAAGCTCATCCTGGTCAGTACGATTATGTAAGCTCATCCTGGTCAGTATGCTTCTGCAAGCTCATCCTGGTCAGTATGCTTCTGCAAGCTCATCCTGGTCAGTATGCCTCTGCATGCTCATCCTGGTCAGTACGCCTCTGCAAGCTCATCCTGGTCAGTATGCTTCTACAAGCTCATCCTGGTCAGTATGCTTCTGCAAGCTCATCCTGGTCAGTATGCTTCTGCAAGCTCATCCTGGTCAGTATGTTTCTGCAAGCTCATCCTGGTCAGTATACTTCTGCAAGCTCATCCTGGTCAGTACGCTTCTGCAAGCTCATCCTGGTCAGTACGCTTCTGCAAGCTCATCCTGGTCAGTATGCTTCTGCAAGCTCATCCTGGTCAGTACGCTTCTGCAAGCTCATCCTGGTCAGCACGCTTCTGTAAGCTCATCCTGGTCAGTACGCTTCTGCAAGCTCATCCTGGTCAGTATACTTCTGCAAGCTCATCCTGGTCAGTATGCTTCTGTAAGCTCATCCTGGTCAGTACGCTTCTGCAAGCTCATCCTGGTCAGTACGCTTCTGCAAGCTCATCCTGGTCAGTATGCTTCTGCAAGCTCATCCTGGTCAGTATGCTTCTGCAAGCTCATCCTGGTCAGTATGCTTCTACAAGCTCATCCTGGTCAGTACGCTTCTACAAGCTCATCCTGGTCAGTACGCGTCTTCAAGCTCATCCTGGTCAGTATGCTTCTACAAGCTCATCCTGGTCAGTACGCTTCTACAAGCTCATCCTGGTCAGTACGCTTCTGCAAGCTCATCCTGGTCAGTATGCTTCTGCAAGCTCATCCTGGTCAGTATACTTCTGCAAGCTCATCCTGGTCAGTACGCTTCTGCAAGCTCATCCTGGTCAGTACGCTTCTACAAGCTCATCCTGGTCAGTACGCTCCTGCAAGCTCATCCTGGTCAGTACGCTCCTGCAAGCTCATCCTGGTCAGTACGCTTCTACAAGCTCATCCTGGTCAGTATGCTTCTGTAAGCTCATCCTGGTCAGTATGCTTCTACAAGCTCATCCTGGTCAGTACGCTTCTGTAAGCTCATCCTGGTCAGTATGCTTCTGCAAGCTCATCCTGGTCAGTATGCTTCTGCAAGCTCATCCTGGTCAGTATGCTTCTGTAAGCTCATCCTGGTCAGTACGGTTCTGTAAGCTCATCCTGGTCAGTATGCTTCTGTAAGCTCATCCTGGTCAGTATGCTTCTGCAAACTCATCCTGCTCAGTACGCTTCTGCAAGCTCATCCTGGTCAGTACGCTTCTGCAAGCTCATCCTGGTCAGTATGCTTCTGCAAGCTCATCCTGGTCAGTACGCTTCTGCAAGCTCATCCTGGTCAGTACGCTTCTGCAAGCTCATCCTGGTCAGTACGCTTCTGCAAGCTCATCCTGGTCAGTATGCTTCTGTAAGCTCATCCTGGTCAGTACGGTTCTGTAAGCTCATCCTGGTCAGTATGCTTCTGTAAGCTCATCCTGGTCAGTACGCTTCTGCAAACTCATCCTGGTCAGTACGCTTCTGCAAGCTCATCCTGGTCAGTACGCTTCTGCAAGCTCATCCTGGTCAGTACGCTTCTGCAAGCTCATCCTGGTCAGTACGCTTCTGCAAGCTCATCCTGGTCAGTACGCTTCTGCAAGCTCATCCTGGTCAGTACGCTTCTGCAAGCTCATCCTGGTCAGTACGCTTCTGCAAGCTCATCCTGGTCAGTATGCTTCTGCAAGCTCATCCTGGTCAGTATGCTTCTGCAAGCTCATCCTGGTCAGTATGCTTCTGTAAGCTCATCCTGGTCAGTATGCTTCTGCAAGCTCATCCTGGTCAGTATGCTTCTGCAAGCTCATCCTGGTCAGTACGCTTCTGCAAGCTCATCCTGGTCAGTACGCTTCTGCAAGCTCATCCTGGTCAGTACGCTTCTGCAAGCTCATCCTGGTCAGTATGCTTCTGCAAGCTCATCCTGGTCAGTACGCTTCTGCAAGCTCATCCTGGTCAGTACGCTTCTGCAAGCTCATCCTGGTCAGTATGCTTCTGCAAGCTCATCCTGGTCAGTATGCTTCTGCAAGCTCATCCTGGTCAGTATGCTTCTGCAAGCTCATCCTGGTCAGTACGCTTCTGCAAGCTCATCCTTGTCAGTACGCTTCTGCAAGCTCATCCTGGTCAACACGCATCTGCAAGCGGTTCTGCAAGCTCATCACCAACATTTAGTGGTAATCAGACGAGCTATACATACATCCAAGATGCGAGTTTGTTAGTAGGGTCGCATCATTCCAGCACCGCCGTTATAATTACCAAATCCAGTGAAATAACAAACACACTGGATTATTAGATTCTTCATATATCAGTTCTTGTTACAACTCACATTGTACACTTCCCTTATCACAAACTCCATATGGTTTAAGCATGAAAATATGTAACCTGTTTGCCATAGAGATATCCTTTAATTACATGTTTTCTTCTTGTTTTACTTTAGTAAGACTTCTTTTGAATAATAAATATGTTTTTTACCTCGAGCAAATAGACACAGGTTCTTTTAGGGCTGATTGATTCCCTTGTAACCTTCTTTTTCACGAGGCTGCCCTCGAGGAAGAATAGGATTCTGGAGAAGCGCTCTCTTGAAACACGAAAAAGTTCTTGGAACAGATTGAAGAATGCTTCGTGATCTTTGCGTTTCTGGTTAATGTGATGAACCCAATGTCATCGGGTCCGTATCCTCTTGTTTTCGCGATACTTTAGGCCGGCGCAAGTATCAACACTGTCTCCGTGTCCATTTTGTTTGCTATATCAGAGGCATCTATTACACAAATGTTAAAATCTATATACACTTAATTGTATGTTTAGTTTGCAATAAAAATATCACGTGGTCACTGAATGGCATCGAATAATTATATTGTAGCGGACGGCGTGGACAGATCAATTGGTACTTGGTTAGCGCACACAGTCTGTGATAGGCTAAGGAGATGTTCGTCCAAGTGTTCTACGAGCGTCTCAATTCGTGATATTCTGACTAGCTGGTCATGCGCAAATTGCCTCTGCTCATGTGGTAGTTCTTCTTGTCGTAGCTCCTGTTCTTCTTGTCTTTGTAATTGTTCTTCCTGTCTTTGCAATTGCTCTTCGTGTCGTAGCGCCGATTCTTTCATTCCCTTTTGTAATTCCAGCACGAGATTGTCTTTGCCGATTTCAAGAGATACAGCATGGCTTGGTGTGATCGCAAGATTGCTAAGTGTTGACAATCTTGCCTCCAAATTGGCCATGTCCCCTGTTGACGCAGCGGCCGTGTGCATGCTGCTTTGATTTTGTATTTGGGGTACCCTATGGCCAGAAGACCCATGCGAGGGTATGAAGACTCTGCATGAGTTCTATCCAACTGTTGGCGCAATGAAACAGCGCATATGCGTTCGTTGATATCAAAACTGCGCCTGTAAATGTTTGGCAAATTACTATGGCGAGCACCAGAGCGCAAGGCGTTGAGAGTAAAGCTATCAGAGTCACTCTCAAATCCATCTGTGCTTTCTATGCCAGGCAAAGATGAAGTGGAGCCGGTGAACCTTACTGCCTTGGGGTCATCATCAGTACCCTTGATAAAATCTTGTAAGTTCCTGTCAGTGAATTTTGTTAGTGTGTTGTGAGCGCGAGGTATAAATGCAGGCAAGACTACGTCGCTTGGTGACACGGTTGTAATGATTGGTATCAATGCCATGGTTGTGTTGGCCATCCCTGCAACCTAGGGTAGTGTCTGTGGATGGTAAGTGTGTGCAACAAAGTGCACAGTGCATTGGCGCTAGTGGCGTAGGTAGATAGCGATAGTGCGTGTTTGACTTGTGTATTCCGTGGTGTAAATGTATAACAATTGGTTATGTCCTATCCGTGAATCAGGGGTCACTATTGTCTAATAATTGTAGAAGTGCTAGCATCTTGTTAGCACTGATTGCTGGCATGTGTTGTACACTAGATGTATTCCTGTACACGCCACTAATATGTTCTATGTTCCCGCAATCTAATTCTTTAAAGCTGAAGGGTCATTATGAAATTAAGACATTTTTTAGTAAAAAAAAAGTAAGTGAATTAATTATTTATGTTTGCAATTTGTATCAAGTAATCTTCCGCCATTTTGTTTTGCGGCAGCTATTTTCTTTTCCCCACACCTCCAGCCTAATAAAAGGAATCTCCAAATCTAAATTCGCCCCCATTCACTTTTTGATGCCTTATGTGTAAGCCATCTAGTGAGTACTCCAATAACAAAGTTTCTTCACATAACATACAGAGAAATCACGAACCGATGACATAAGAATGAAATGAATATGTTTATAATTACGTTCTATTTCATCAAGGATAAATATCCATTCAAAATTGGATATAAATGTGTAGTTATTCTCTTCTCTTAGACCAGCGTTTCCACCTTGCACGAACTTCAGGACATTTTGAAAATGCCAACAACGCTGACGTCATCGAGCTGTGTGTAGATCAATTCAATTAGGTTATTTGCATATCAAAGATACTTGTGCTAGGCAAATAGTAAGGTCTAGTCTGCTGAGCGCCTTTGTAATCCGCACCGAGATTTTATAAAATCGCACGGATTCGAGTTCCTAATATAATACGGGAGCATAGGGCAATGTGAAAGCATTTTCATATACTATGCGTGATTTTAGAAATAAAAATATTGTGGTTTTGTGAGAGGGGACTAATACGCAACTATACTATGCCGCCTATACTATGCTGCCAGAGCTACGACAAGTCATGGCACTGTAGGTGCTGTAAAAGACACAGAACCACCAGCATCGCAAGAATCACCATCTAAGGTCGAGAAGTTGAAAAATTTCAACGTTTTAAAGGCCGTCTTGTTTTGCACTGATAAACCGAAGTATATAATGAAATAGTTTGAAATTATCTAAGTCTCAACAAGCCGTGCGGATGGGCCAATGAAACGGCCAAGCAGTTAGTAAATAAGGTGTACAATTTCAAACAACTAGACTTACAGAAAATAACAACTAAATGAGGGATTGTATTTTTGCACTGCTGGGCAGATGGGTGCAGAGGGAATTATCAAAGCGTATGGCGTTGTTGACTTAGTTATTTTGACGAGAATATCTGATTATTATTTGTCAGAGTCTTGACGCGCGTCCCATAAGACGCACGTAGAATTTGTGTGGAAAGATAGGGTATTTGCTCCTCCCTGTGTTGTTGGGGAGGCACAACGCAGGATGATGGCGCAATAGCGCTGTAACTTCTAAGGTATAGAATTTTAAGGTGTTAAATACTAAAAAATTAGCCATGTATTTTATAACAAAACACAAGCGAGAACTCGGGCAAATCACTACGTAAGCGTTGCTGGCGTAGCGCGGAAACGTCGCCCAAGAGCGCCACTATTAGTACCCACACTTTACCACTGTGAAATTTCAGAGTCCGGGCATGAGCTAGGCTCTAGTACTGCCGCCATGGAAGTGCGCGTAGTCAAGACCAATGCATAAACACTACACCAAACCAAACCAAACCGACTGCGTGTGGATTATGCACCCCATACGCGTGTATTATATCTACACGGGGAACGTTTATTTAAGGGCGTGAATTTCGAGCCAAGCAGGAAGAGCCCGACATGCAATTCCCTTTCTTATAGTATCTTTATAAAATTTTATTGTGGATCATATAATTCAGGATGCTTCGCAACCTCGATGATAGACAATGTGACGAAAATAGGCGAAAAAGACATTACTTATTAATGGTTTCATTGACCAAATTATGCATACCAGATATTTTATTGGTGGGAATTAATTGAATGGACTTTTCCTCCAGTTTATCCATCCATTATATGACGTCATAATCAACCACGTGACGTGTATGATGACGTCACAATCAATGACGTTATGAAATGCGTATAGAGGTTCATCACGCTTAATTGATGACGGACTCAACGTTGTTGCATGAATTGCATGTCTTTACTATTTAATAAATATGCTGTTGAATATTTTGAAACTAATTTGACTGGGCGCTGAAATAGGCAGCAGCATCACCCAGTCAAATTAGTTTCAAAATATTTAACACATAACCAGTATAACTTTCTGGAAATTGATAGGCAGGCAGTTCAATCGATCGATCCCAACACCGCGAAGTGTGGGCAGTGATTATGTAAAGATGGGCGGGGCATAGATAAAACAGGAAAGGTCTATTAGGGAATGAAAGCAATGAAAATTGGTTAACAAATGTCCATAATTACATAAGGCAAATAAAGAGATTTTAATATTATAGATAATATTATAGAAAGAAGATTGGCCAGGCTCCAGTCGCTTGCTACGTAAGAGGGCAGTGTAGGCTTTCTCATGGAATATAATAGAGGCGTAATGGAATTTCATAATGCTTGCTTACACCTCCTCCTCCAAACCTGTGCGCGTCACACGAGCGTGTTATTACGTCCGTCATGCGCACGTCACACGAGCGTGTTATCACGTCCGTCATGCGCACGTCACACGAGCGTGTTATTACGTCCGCCATGCGCACGTCACACGAGCGTGTTATTACGTCCGTCATGCGCACGTCACACGAGCGTGTTATTACTTCCGTCATGCGCACATCACACGAGCGTGTTATTACGTCCGTCATGCGCACGTCACACGAGCGTGTTATTACGTCCGTCATGCGCACGTCACACGAGCGTGTTATTACGTCCGTCATGCGCACGTCACACGAGCGTGTTATTACGTCCGTCATGCGCACGTCACACGAGCGTGTTATTACGTCCGTCATGCGCACGTCACACGAGCGTGTTTTTACGTCCGTCATGCGCACGTCACACGAACGTGTTATTACGTCCGTCATGCGCACGTATATAACCACATCAGAAACGTATTTTTTTTACGCGCGTGCATTCAATTATGAACTGTCTGTCTGTCTGTCAGTTTAGCGGGTATCATAGACTATAATGGCAGCATAAAATAATTTCTTAATGCGTGACGCTCGCCCGCGTGACGCTCGCATCCGGTTTGGGGGAGGTGTCAGTTTCACAGTCTTTTTGCAGATGTTTGGAAAATAGACTCACACCTAAACCACACAGCAGACGTGCGTGTTGCAAACGTGCGTGTCGCGAGCGATCCATGAGCATATCTAGCGTTAATGCGAGAACATTTAACGAGCTTTTCTAAAATAGAAACAGAGTCTATTTTTTCGCCCCATGCAAGCTTTAGAAATAAATTAGCGAATCAAATCAAAATGTAAATTTTTATTTTCTTCATGTGATATTACATAGGGGCCTATACACAACTGAGTCATATGTTATACATTTCTCAATAGATTTATTAATAAAATGCCCAAGCGCCATAATGCTCATCTGGGAAGAAGTTTGATGCAAATGTTTATAGAATACAGTAAATAAACACGCTTGTTAATGATGTCACGATAGTAGAATTTTAGCTAGTCGCCATTTTCCTCATGTCACACGCAACGTATTTCAAATAGTTTGAATCAATCAGCCAATGGCATAGAAAGTCATACTACAGATAGGAGTTTACATTTCCCCCTCAGTCAACATTAACGTTACTTATAGAATTCTTCATCAACTAGCAAAGGAATATCGGATTACTGTTTAAAAATCATGTGTGACTATTTTAATCTATTTGCGTGCGTGATTGAGTGCGTGCATTGCCAATTTAATTGACAGAAGCCTCCCACCCCACGATTTTGTGATCAAAAGCTCACATGTGATGGTCATGGTGACCCAATTAAAGAATGTGGTTTATACCATATAATAACGACTGGACCACCGTGGGTGAGACTGGCAAAAATTAGTCAGTTGCTTTGTTTACTGGACGTGCAATGTGCGATGCCCAGAGAGACGCTGGATAGTTAACTATAGTTAGTTGGTAGGATTCACCCATTAAAACACAATTTCAGAAAATTTGGAGTCATAACCAGTCTCGATTAACCCTTCCAGTCGCCTGTTTCGCTGACATATGACAATCATGAGTTACTTTTGTCCGTTAACATATCAAAACACGCCCATTCCATATGAGATAAATTTGGAGGAAATGCCTATCAACCATTTTGAATCTTACGGCAATTTGTGCAGACCAATTACGGCCGAGCTGGGGTGACTGTCTGGTCGGCTACATCGTACTAATATACGTCCACTCACATAGCTACGCTGTTCGAGACCGCACTTGCAGACATGTGAGTTCTCGCTATGTGAAGTAACAATATTACGCTAGTGGGCTGGAGGTAGCCAATCAGATTTCTGCCAACTTCACGCGATAGGCGAGACTTCGTCTGGTGACATAATTTAAAATCACAAAAACAACGGCAATCGCGACGCTGTTGAACTGGAAAGAGACATTTGCAAAGGTTTGCAATAGTTTTGCTCTAAACAAGTTATCTGAGGAACAGAAAATGTGTAGATTGGTTTTCAGTAACAAAAAACCCTAGTTTGGTTCACGCACATGTGTAAATTTGTCTACTTCCTTATTTCTTATCGAGCAATCTCATTGGCGCAAGTTGACTAACCCCAGCTCATTAATATGTATGAAGCTTCGTGAACTTAGCGCAAACATCAAAGGCGTGCGTCGATACGGGAACGTAGTGGGAAAGCGAGGATCGTACAATAGGAGATGGGTCGGCTATAGCTAACTAGCTAATTAACTATTGCAAATTCGTCTGGGATTTAACTAACTATAATTAAATAGGGTTCGTCAGTTGAACTTGACCTAGGAATTCTCTGAATACATGTTTTGTTGTAATTGTAATATTAGCAGCAGACTAATATTCTCGAGAAATTGCAAAATAAAAATCTAACAAGAATATTATATATAAACAAATTTAACGGTCCTTTAAACAATAATATTAATTTGTCTAACATGTTATTTCATCACAGTAAATTAAATTCACATACGAACTGGTGGACAAAACGTCTTTCTCAAATACTGTCCGCGACAGAAATGCTTGTTACGCCACATATCCAGTATGGGTTAATACGCACATACTACATGCGTGATCACTCGCACGCCTGACGCATGGGTGCAGTGTGGTTTGGGTGTAAGTCTGTAGCTGGCGCAAGGAGATTCCAATGCGCCACGGAAAATAGACTATGTCCCAAACGTTGACGCACAGGGTTTGTAATAGCGCCGCCTGCCACCAGAGTGTGAGTAATCGGCGCCCAGTCCTGTACTTTGCCTATTGCTGATGTATAGGTAGCATTGCTGGTGTATAGCCGGCGATGCCTATTCTACCCGTATGGATGAGTGTGTTGTAAGTCGACTGCTCGGTTTGAGCAATTTAATCAAACTAATGACTTTTGGCGCTACAGCTCCGTCAAATTATAAATTTACTTTCTAGCGGCCGTTGGCGTAGCTCGCCGCAATTGAGGTTATTACCAGAGTCCACTAGATTAGTAATGGTTTGTGATGGATCCGGATAACAAATTTACATACCAGGTTGTCAAAACGTTCGTTCGTTTATTTATATCTAACCTATTTGATTTTCATTCCATTACAAAAACGCATGGAATTCAAGAGCAAACATAAAGCCATATCGCCCATACGACCACCTCCTCCCCGGTATTATGTCGGCCAAAGGTTTGTTAATGTAATTCTATGTAGGCTTCGTAATGATTGTAGTAACTTAAATCGACATTTATTTGACAACTTTCTGTCAGACTCAGCTAGCTGCCCATGTGGACACAGTGATGAATCCACAAATCACTATCTCCTCAACTGCCCTCTTCTTAACGACCAAAGAGTCTCTCTCCAAAATCAGCTCGTCCTAAACAATATGTCCCTTGCCACACTGACAGCTAATGAACTTCTATATGACATTAACAATGTCGACTTGGAAAAGAATATTACAATATGTAACATCGTATGTGAATATATAGTCAATACCAACCACTTTAAGTAACTTCCTATTTGTTAAATTCATAACCATAAGTGCTAAATGCAAAAACAGCCCAACATGTACAAGCATGGTGAACACAGCATTAAGAGCTCCTCACCACCTTACCTTTCTCACTCTTGTCAAATTCTTAGTTTATACCCTGTTTCTCCTATTCCCCTCTCCTCTCTCTGTCCCCCCCCCCTACACACACACATACACGCACACACGCACGCACGCACACACGCACATATTCACGTACACATACGTAAGGGTACGAACTACCTAGTAAAATTGTAATCAGTGGCTGATATAGATTAACAATTAACTAGTTATACATACGTTACTATTTAATTACGTTTTATTATACCCATTTTGATGCATTTATTGTATTGTATTTGTATGTATGGGAGACACGTGTATAAGACTTATGTCTTACTGTGCTCCCATTGAATAAAATAAATTTTGTTTAAAACAAAAACGGTTGAGAGATAGAGCCGGACGTTCCCGCAAACAAATGCGTTCATGCGATCTGCTGCTGCATTCGTCCGTCCGGCTTGCGTTGCAAAACGGATGAAAAAATGGTCGTCTGCGCATTAGGCTGATTAGCCGGTTTGACGTATGCGACTTATCGCGGATGACACAATACGTTATGGCGTATGTTGTGTTGGAATGGATTTGACGTATGCGACTTATCGCGGATGACACAATACGTTATGGCGTATGTTATGTTGGACATGGATTTGACGTATGCGACTTATCGCGGATGACACAGTATGTTATTGTGTACGTTATGTTGGACTTATCGCGGATGACACTATGGGTTATTGCGTGCCGCTCGAGCGGTCACGCATATATGTGCTTGTGTCTAGAATTGCCCATAGGCGCGGCCATTTAGCGCAAGGGATTGTGGTCTCCAACCGCTAACGAGAGAGAGAGAGAGAGAGAGAAGAGAGAGAGAGAGAGAGAGAGAGAGAGAGAGAGAGTCTTTATTTTTAGATTGTAACCATAGATTTAGGATATATATATATTGGCTAGATCGCTCATTCGCATACGTTCACTATGGGGGGATGGAGGGGCTGGCGGACTGACTGACTGCGATCTGACGCAGACGATTAGCTGTGTATATAGCCTTCAAAAGTAAGTAAATCTTTTATTGGTAATTGGAATAGAAATTCTGCTTAAATAGCATGAAAAATACGGAACTACAAAACTACGGTAACAATAAATTGGGGAAATACGGTAATACGGAGGGACGTTAGGAATTACAGAAATGTGTTAACACCTAACTCATACATTGCTGAAATTCCACATATTTTTCTACATATAAATATATGATAACTTCTATTCATAAGTAAGCTGTTCCTGCACACGTGTAGACAACTTTCAGCATTATTGCTAACATAATCTACACAAATCTTTCTTGTACTGGCCGTGAAACAACTAGGCCTTTGAAACCAGCAAGATAATGGTTAAAGCGAGTTTTTCAATATCTCAGTTTCCTCGAAACCTGACACCGTTTGGTATAGAAGACCTCAAAACAAGGTAGAATTTATCTTTTTCTTTGTTAATATAGTAAATTATATACATGTATGAGCTATACTGTAAAACCGCCGAATCGATGGTATAGAACATCTAAAAATTAAAATAACATGTTTGCAAACCAAGACAGAATTTCTGTTTTTGTTTTGTGGGTATATTAACTTATTTATGAGCTGTAAAACGTAGCCTAAGCGTTCGAATCACTGGTAATAAGTGAGCACACATTTTAGCAAGAGCGGTCAAATATTGTAGGTCAGCTGATAAATATTTTGAAACTAAGTTGAGTGGATGCTGTTGCTGCTTACGGCAGCAACAGTAACCAGTTAAATTAGTTTCTAAATATTAAACAGCATCTTTATTAAATGGCAAAAACATACAATTCTTACAACATGTTGGACTATTAAGAGTTACAGACTGGCCAAATACAAGCATTTATGACGTAATGGTTATGATGTCAGCATGCATGTCACTTTGTTGGTTATGACGTCATATGACGTTATATAATCGATTGATAAACTTGGAAAGGTACATTGAAGATGGACTACGCGTTTTTGTAAGAATTGCATGTCTACTATTTAGCACATATTCTGTTGAATATTTTGAAACTAATTTGACTGGGCGCTGTTGCTGCCATAGGCAGCAACAGCACCCAGTTAAATTAGTTTCAAAATGTGCAACGGGTTACCTGCATAGATTTCAGGAAATTGATAGTTATGTCATCCATGGATCGATCGATCCCAACACTGCGGAGCTTAGCTAGAGGTGGGCGGGGCATAGCTAAAACTGGAAAGGTCCATTGTCTATAGGCGCTGCCATTTTGCGCAAGGGATTGTGAGCAATGTCAAGTTGCATGCCAGGAGGGGACAGTTTTTGATAATTTACCACTGGAATGCCTCTCGAGACAGTCATTCCAGATTCCAGTGGCAAATCTGCAAAAACAGCCTTCTCTTGGCATGCAAATGGACATTCAATGTCTAAATATTTTAACAATCTTTACCAAATTCAGACAGTAAATGTTTAATATATTATGACGACAATACCAGGTACTGTGTCTGTTTCATTTTCCCCTTATGTATTATAGCATAAAACACTAGGCTGAATATTCGAGATAGTCCATACAATTCCATTGTTATGTCTTGTCGAGCGTCGGGCAATGATTTTAATATCGTGGACACATTTTACTAGTCACGATATGTGTGGTACATTTTCAAAGTAAAACATGTATAATAATATTGTAGAGCATGAAAAAGCAGACAAAATTCGTTAAAAATAATGTATGTATGACTTTCATTAGTAATTTATTGTCCTTAATCCTTCACTGGGAAAAGAGCTATGCATGCAATTATTTAGCACTATGGATAGATAACTGATGTTCTGAATTTCCAGTCAAAACGGCTGTCAATAATATTGTAGCAGGTGGTTGAGATACAGAAATCAACAGAAAGGGTATGAATGTGCTAAGTTAGTAATGCCTGCAATGTGTTCAGTCCAAAAATTCCGCCCATATGGTTAGATATGTATTTGCTAATGAAGTCTTGAGTTAAAAATGTTTTCCATGAAGTAATCTAATTCGTTGTACACAATTTCATACTGAAAATTAGCTGAAATTTTAGCCAATTCACATTCTTGACCGCCCTATTGTCTGTAGGTTATGCCCGGCCCCAGATTTTCATCCACATAGACTTGAGTTTGATTATGCTAGCTATATAAAAAGATTTCTAGATGAAGTAATTTCATAGTATGCAAATCCATACTATATCTGATTCATGCTTTTCAGTGCCCTACTGGTTGTAATATATTCGGCCCCAGTATTTCAGACACATAACATTGCCAATTCAAAAGAAATTCTACAGCCAAGTAATTTGTCAGATCCACAGTTTTCAGCATGCTACTGTCTGCAATAGATTCTGTCCCAGAATTCCACTGATGTGTCTAGATAGGTATATAAATGCACTTTTAAAATATCGAGTTTAAAAATAGTCTACCATAAAGTAATCTCGCAATATGTAATTTAGTTGCGTCCAACAGTTATCAGATGTCAATAATTCACTATTTTAAGTACCAATATCTGCATAATCTTTTTTCACCCTGCTTTCAAACATATTTACATATAGAACTCTTTATAGTGTTGTACGGAATATTGCACGATTCTACCAGCAAGTAATTTTATAGTATGTAGTTATATAATCGACATATGCCACGATTGTAAGATAGTTGGTTCACATTCATAACTTTCACCACATTCCGATAGCTGTTGATATGTCCTGGCATATTGCATGTAATAGCTTTCGACCCCAAAATGACAGCCATATGTTTACATATGTATATGAATACGTTAATGAAGTATTGAGTTTAAAAGATTTATACCATGAAGTAATTTCGTAGTACGCAATTTAATCTAAAAGCTCCGAAGGCAGCTCTAGACAAATTCGATGCCTGCCACCGCAAACACCTATGCACCATCACTGGGCAACGATGGCCAGACAGCATAATTTCCACGGATGCAAGATGTGGAATACGTCACCGCTGTCTGTAAAAGTCACCCAGCAAAGAGTGTTCATGTTTGGCCATGTACTAAGGATGCCAAAAGAGACATGTGCACAGAGAGCCTTCGACTTCGCCCTACTCGGAGCCAGCAAATACAAAGCCAGGAGATGAGGCCACTGCATAAATCTGCATGCTACGAGGTGACCTCAAGAAAGCAGGACCTGGTACAACCAAGTCAAAAAATGGACTTGAGGAAGCTAAGGACTTCGGCTGAGGACAAGACACATTTGGTAAAGGGGAAGAAGAACTGATTGCAGCTGTAGGATGTTTCTGCTACTACAGCCACAGAATACAGTAATCATACATAATAGATTGTGTGTGAAATCACACCGATCTGTGCTGTACCCAAAATATTAATATATGTGTATATTGCATTTCAAATAGATGTGCGGAAAGCCACCATGGTCTATATTGTACCAATAGTATTCTATTACAAGTCAATTATATGTGGAATCACATCGGTCTATATTATACCACATACAATGCTACAGGTATATATTATCACTATTAGGCAGTGGGTCGAACAACACCAGTCTCTTCGTTTGGCCAGACTAAAACTTACCCTAACTTGCTCTACATACACTATGAAAAATTATGACTGTATATAATACGACCCATATCTTTACTTTTCGGAATCGCTGTGACCCATCTGTTTAAAAAGCAATCTAACTAAAAAGTATTATTCAGCCAAAATTTCCTCTCAGCTGTAAACAATATGATATCATATCATTGCTAGCTATATTCATAACTAAATCAAATTCTACAATGAAATAGTGCCATAGTCCGCAATTCCATAACAAAAATTGACTTAAATTTTGGCAGATCAGTGATTTTCAGTACCATGCTGTCTGCACTAGGTTACGCCCCTATTCCGTTCTAAATTTATACATATCGTCAGATCGGTATATGAATACACTAATAAAGTATAAAGCTTAAAAATGCCTACCATGAAGTAATTTCATAGTACACAATTCCATGGCAAAAATTTGCACACGTTTTGGCCGATCCACGGTTTTCGGTAGCCCACTGTCTGTAATACGTTCGTCCCCAAAATGTCAGATAGATATAAGAATAAGCTAATAAAATATTGATTTTTTAAAATTCCACCGTAAAATAATTTTATAATACACAACCTAGTAATGACCAAAAGTTGTCAGATGCTAATAATTTACGTGCCGATATCTATGTACTTTGTTTGTAACCACTTTTCGAACATCTAGCCATACAAAACTCAATATCTCTTATTATGTACTAGTGCTGTACGAAATATTGCACAATTCTAATATCAAATAATATCATAATTCCCAAGTATGTCCATGGGGTTAATTATTCACAATATGTCCCCATTGAAAGATAGTTGGTTCACATTACCCACAATTGGATAGATGTCAGTATGTCCTGGCATATCGCTTGTAATAGGTTCGGCTCCAGAATTTCACCCATATGTTTAGCTAGATACATATGAATGCTCTAATAAAGTATGGAATTTTAACAATTCCTACAATGGAGTAATTTCGAAACATGCAATTTAGTCACAACTTAGTTTTCAAATGGTAACAATTTACTATATATTCTGTATCAGAATCTCTGTACTCGGTTTATAACCAGGCTTTCGAACATTATACCATCTAGAACTCACTAGATATTGCATGAGTCAATTATCAAATATTTCTTGTAATAATGTGAAAATCTTTCTATATATCCTATAATTTAGCTCCGGATAGAATCTGAATTATCAAACAAAACCCCCAGAATTTACACATATCGTCAACAAGATGGATGGAAAGATGGCCGGATCGCCCCAAAATATAATCTGCTTCTTCCAATATCCCATAGCTAATCCTATCCAAGGCTGATGTCATTACAGCCATCTTAAACATATGACACTACCAAGAAACTATCACTATCGCGATCGCAATCACCATCAGCACTACATGGCACAGGTAAGAAACTGTAAATGATAGTAAGAACCAACGTAACATTGAATCTTAATATAACAAGATAAACACACTTCTCTCTGTCCTGCAAATATGTTGTCAATTTATCACATTGTCTAATGGCTATGTCTTTATGGTACATTGACTTTAACTCGAATCCCATGTCTTCTTATTGTGCATAGTGACTGTACCAGTTCTACATGTATAATTTATTTTGTGTTCTATGTAGGGGCCCAAGGTCTAGACATAGCCACTGTCTTTGGCGGAGAACCTGTTGTGCTACTGCAAATTGTATATTATATATATATATATATAATGAATTTGAAGCTCAACTTGAATTATAATAATCTCCGGCCACGCTATTTACCATTGATGCCTTGCATCAATATGTGTACTTGTTTTGTATGTTATGTTGGACATGGATTCGACGTATGCGACTTATTGCGGATGACATATGCTGGTGGAGAATAGAGACGTGGACAAGAGAGTGTATGTAGGTGAGCATATGCTGGTGGAGAATAGAGACTCGTACAAGAGAGACTATGCAGGTGAGTATATGCTGGTAGCGAATAGAGACTCGTACAAGAGAGAGTATGTAGGTAAGTATATACTGGTGGAGAATAGAGACGTGTACAAGAAAGAGTATGTAGGTGAGTATAAGCTGGTAGGGGAATAGAGACGTGTACAAGAGAGAGTATGTAGGTGAGTATATGCTGGTGGAGAATAGAAACGTGTAAAAGACAGAGATAGAGTAGGTAGGTAGTATATGTTGGTGGAGAATAGTGACGGGTACAGGCGAAAGTATGTAAGTGAGTATATGCTGGTGGAGAATAGATACGTGTGCAAGGGAGAGTATGTTGATTAGTATATGCTGGTGGAGAATAGAGACGCATACAAGAGAGCGTATGTAGGTAAGTGTATGCTGGTGGAGAATAGAGATTTTGTGCATGCGAGAGTATGTATGTGAGCATATGCTGGTGGAGAATAGAGACATGTACAAAAGAGTGTATGTAGGTGAGTATATGCTGGTGGAGAATAGAGACTTGTGCATGGGAGAGCATGTAGGTGAGCTTATGCTGGTGGCGAATAGAGACTTGTATAAGAGAGAGAGAGAGAGAGAGAGAGAGAGAGAGAGAGAGAGAGAGAGAAATTCTTATTTCCCCTTTCTGTCATCCGTCTTCTCTTCTTCTTTCATCTTTCTCTATTCTTATTTGTCCTTTCTCGCGTCCACCTTCTCTTCTTCTTTCAACTTTCTCTATTCTTATTTCCCCTTTCTCTCGTCCGTCTTTGCTTCTTCTTTCATCTTTCTATAATCTTATTTCCCCTTTCGCCCGCCTTCTCTTCTTCTTTCATCTTTCTCTATTCTTATTTCACCTTTCTCTCGCCTGTCTTCTCTTCTTCTTTCATCTTTCCCTATTCTTATTTCACCTTTCTCTCGTCTGTCTTCTCTTCTTCTTTCATCTTTCTCTATTCTTATTTCCCCTTTCTCTCGCCCGCCTTCTCTTCTGCCTCTTTCAGCCTTTTTAAAATTTTTCATATTCTTTATTTAACTGTTCCTCATCATATCCTTTTTTCTTCTTTCATGTCGTTTCAGCTTTTCTTGATTTTACCTACGCTCATCGTTTTGTTTTTCTTCCTCTCTTCAATTTTTCTTCTCGCTTTCAACTTTTCCTCTTTTTGCTTACACTCTTCTTTTTGTTTATCTTTCTGTCTTTTCATCTTTTTTTCTCATCCCTTCACCTTTCCATCTTTTCATCTATGCTAATCTTTGTCATTCTTCTTTTTTCAACATCAAGTTTTCTTTATTTCGCTTCACTGGAATGACAGACAGAACAATAGCCATAAACATGCTATGAGATTCTTGTTCATCGTGGTGCGCTCGATCATAGAACATAGCCATTGGTAAATCACGACGAGACCAATCGTAGTGTGACAGTTCATTCACCTATCACCGTGATAACAAGGTCAATCGTAGAGTGACTGTTTATTCACATATCACGTGATGACAATGTCAATCATAGAGTGACTGGTCATTCACATATTATATGATGACAAGGCCAATCGGAGAGTGACTGTTCATTCACCTATCCTTGTGATAACAAGGCCCGTCATAGAGCGACTGTTCATTCACCTATCACGTAATGGCAAAGCCAATCATAGAGTGACTGGTCATTCACCTATCACGTGATGACAAGGCTAATCGTAGAGTGACTGTTCATTGACCTATCACGTGATGACAAGGCCAATCGTAGAGTGATTGTTCATTGACCCATCACATGATGACAAGGTCAATCATAGTGACTGGTCATTCATCTATCACGTAATGGCAAAGCCAATCATAGAGTGACTGGTCATTCACCTATCACGTGATGACAAGGCTAATCGTAGAGTGACTGTTCATTGACCTATCACGTGATGACAAGGCCAATCGTAGAGTGATTGTTCATTGACCCATCACATGATGACAAGGCCAATCATAGAGTGACTGTTCATTCACCTATCACGTTATGACAAGGCACGTCATAGAGCGACTGCTCATTAACCTATCACGTGATGACAATGCGAATCATAGAGTGACTGTTCATTCACCTATCACGTGATGACAAGGCCAATCATAGTGACATTCATTCATCTATCACACGATGACAAGGCCCATCATAGACTTACTCTTCATTCACATATCACGTGATGATAAGTTCAATCACAGTGTGACTATTTATATCGGTGCGTTACTTGACCAAATCATATGTTACACCATAATTATATACAAAATGTCACAGCGCATATAATTAAGATAATTAACTGGGAAAAAGTATCATGGCGAATATAATAATGTTGCGCATGTCACAGGAAATCATACCCATCACTTGCACACGCATATACCCCAAGAATGTGTACCAGCACGTCGTGGTCGCGACTGCGCAACAATATAACAGTGCCCTTGCTCAGATCCCCCATAGACACGGAGATAAATGCTATTTTAAAAATCAGATACACTGACCACAGAATGTTTCCCTCTGGATTCTATAGTAGTAGTAATAGTAACTATACGGTATTCATACTACCCGCCGTGATCATCATCATCATCATCATCATCATCAACCATCATCTCCCATCAACAATATGTAACCGCCATTATATGTATGTTTCGTGTATATATGTTTCGTACATTTCTAACGAAGTTTAACGAATAAACTTGAATTGGAGCTTGAATTGTGTTCTCGTTCAGGAATGTTGGGAATTTGGCTAAACAAATGCCACCAAAAGATATCTCTGGTGTATGTGGGGGTGGGGTGGGCTCAACCACGATCCGAAGTTCCGTGACTTCGGATCAATTAACAGGAGGTCAGAGGGTCCTCTATCACTGTATCACTCATCCAGAACATCCACTTTAAAAAAGAATGACATGTAGAGAATTATAGTGTTTGTGTTAGAATTCAGCAGTTCTAGCCAGGAATAGAAATTTAAGTTTTAAAAGTACAAATTATGACCGGACATTTTAAAGGTAATATATTAAATGGACATGTTTGCAAATCCAAGCCGGCCGCGAAATTAGCAAGGAACAAAATCAAAATCTTCCAAATATTACTCAAATTCAACATATTTTGTTTACAAATCACAAACACTTCATGGGCAAGTCATGTGGAGCAAACCCTGGGAGTATTAAATATATATATATATATATATATATATATATATATATATATATATATATATATATATATATATATATATATATATATATATATATATATATATATGTACGTACAGACCTGTCTATTAGGTGCACTATTTTTTGCCTCCACTAATTATACAACTGAGGTGCTGTCCTATAATAGATGTCATATCATATAGGATTTAGCATAGACAGATATCACGTGTGACAACCTATATATTTGCAGCTTATGTAGCTTTGTTTGAAATGTAAAAAGAATTGACAAACTGACCGACCCACAGAGCAAAATGAGTCACACCTAAAAACTCAGCAAATGTATAAATGAGTTTTATTCGATTTCCGTAGGGAGTCACAGATGACCATGATACACATGTACCTATTGTAACCAGAGAGGTAAATCTACTAAGAATTACGCATATGTCCAGACGAAAGTATCAATGTGGACACATTTATATTTCTTTTGAGAAGTTTTACTGGTTCAACGCAACTGTACAAAATTCTTTTTGATTATTAAAAGACAGAAGCCGTTTTACTCTTGTTGAGTGTTAAAGGGTTAACACTCTGTATCACAGACTAGTCTGACCAGGTGTGACTTTGTGTTAACCCTTACAATCCAACTACGACAACTTCTTTTTGACGTACATGTATAGTATATTCTTTTGATATTTCTAAACCAATTTGACTCGGAGCTGTCACTCCCTCGAGCATTGTCAGCTACATGCATGTATGGCAGCAATAGGTTCCAGCCTAATTAATTTCGAAATATTCAACAGCTTTCATGGACAAAAATGAATAACAAAGAAACTACATTTTTAGCTCACCTGGCCTGAAAGACCAAGTGAGATTATGGCGGCCGTCCGTCCATCGTCCATCAACAATTCATTTAAACAACTTCTCCAGAACCACTTGGTCGATTTCAATTATATTTGGCAGGAAGCATCCTTAGGGTATAGAGATTCAAGTTTGTCCAAATGAAACCGATATGGCAATTTGCCCGACGGCCGTCTTGGATTTTGCCAGATTTTTTGAAATGTCTTTAAAAATCTTCTCCGAAACCACTTTGGCGATCGATTCAAAACTCATAAAATATGATCTAGGGCAAGACCTGAACCAAATTTGTTCAAGGGAACTTGATTGGCCAATAGTTTGTCAGCTATCTTGGATGACATAGCTTTCGCGAAAATGGATTGTCCAGAGCTGCTCAATGAATCAGTTTGAAATTTGGGCTGTATGATTAGGGACTAATGGTCATTAACGTTTGTGCAAGGGAGTTTGATCCGTCAGAAAATATGGCTGCCATGGCCTGTGTGCCAATCAAATTGTAGCATATTTGGCGGCCATATTGGATTTTTTTATTTGATGGATTCTGAGGCCGAAATTGTATTATTTACTTTTCTGAGAGTGTTCTGATTTCAAATTTGCCATTCGTGAAACTGTCGGATAAACAGTTTGGCAGCCATCTTAGATCATTTTCCTGCCAAAACTCTCATACTAAAGCAATGGGAAACTTTAAATGTCATCTTAAGGACCTCAAGTCCAATTTCAATTATATTTGGCAGGAACAATCCTTAGAGCATGGAGATTCCAGTTTGTCAAATTTGGCTGAAATGATCCAATGGCTTTAGGCTCTAGAACTACATTCGGAATTCTAATTCATTAATTCTTTGGGTGAAAATGATAGATTTTATGAAAAATGTACTGAAAATTGTCAAATTGCTTCTTTTACTTACCATTCTGAACGATTTAAACCAAATTTGTCTGATAGGACCATATAGTCATAAGTTCTAGAGCTAACATTTGGAATTTTGAAACAAAAATTTTTGGGTGAAAATCTTATATTTTATGAAAAATCTACCGGAAATTGTCAAATTGCCTCTCCTTACCACTCTGAGCAATTTCAACCAACTTTGACTGAAAGGATCTTGTGGTGATGGTCTGTAGAACTTCCATTAAGAATTTTGATTCGTCTATTTTTTGGGTGAAAATCTGAGATTTTATGAAAATCTTCCGGAAATGGTCAAAATGCTACTCCCCCATAGCTGCTTGACATATTTCAACCAAATTTGGTTAGATAGGTTCTATGGTGGTAGGCGCCAGAACTTCCATCGGAATTTTGATTGAGCTATTTTTGGGTGAAAATCTGAGATCTTTCTGCTTGTCAACTTAACTGATTTCAAGCAAATATGGCCAAAAGATGATGATCATAAGCTCTAGAACTTGCATACAGAATTTTGATTCATCAAATTCTTTTGGGTAAAAATCTAACATTTTATTAAAAATTTACCACAAATTGACAAACTGCTTCTTCTCCTTACTTCTTTGAGCAATTTCAACAAAACTTTGATAAAATGATCCTACGGTCACAGGCGCCAGAATTTCCATTCAGAATTTTGCTTGAAACTTATTTTCCAACTTGTTTAATGTAAAAGAATCATATATATTTAAATGCAAATGTTTCAAATGCTAATGGTACAGGTAAGCGTCACAGGCTCTTGGGCCTCTTGTTATGTCTTTCAAGATCATATGTTAGTTCTTCGATCCTTTCCTTAAAAAAACTTGGCTAAAACTTCTACACACAAATTAGATTAGTAAATTTCTTCACTCATGCTAGTAGTTTTTGCTTCTGCTTTGCCTGTGATCAGGGCTACAGACCACAAACAAATTCCTTTTGATGTATGAAATATTCCATTGAATATTTTGAGACCAATTTCCATGGGATCTGTTGCTGCCTAGGGCGGCACCAGGTTTCAGTCAAATTAGTTTCACAATATTCAATGGCTGTCCTGTATACAGTACACCTCAAAAATAAGTTTACATTTTTCCAAAACAAACACAGAAACATGAGAGTAAGAAATGTTCTGTTCAATAATTTGAACATAATTGGATTAGGAGAGTTTGCTGTCTTAGGCAATACAATTTGGTTCAAAATATTGGACAAAAATGTATACATTTTGTTTTGTTTTGAAACATGTTAAGTTATGTCTGAGCTGTACTGTAGTCATCTTTAAATTGAGGCACTGACATATCAATGACTCTGGCGAAGGTCATAGCCATAGATCACACTGTGAGTTTAACCATTTAATCCTCAAATTTGTTCGAAAACACGTTCTCATGGAAAATTTCCATTTGTAGACCAAAGGAAAGTTATTGAGCCCGTCATTTCAATGGTAAATTTGTTTTTTAAAAATGGTTTTTTCTTGGTGTGCGAATGGCCATTTCTCAAGACCACTGCACAAGTAATTTTTGGCCGGCTTGAGTGATAATGAGTTAAATGTCCATAAGATTTTTGCTTTAATTCAATTTCCAGGTCGTGAAAGCTGTCTGTGCTGCATGGAAGCAGTTGGGGATTTCACTGCCATACTTTCCCAAGAAAAGTGTGTCAGTGTGAATGTGCTACATCCACTGATTTCCCTCCTAAATGGTGACTTGTCGGGTATTAGTTCAGATGAACATGTGTAGCTTGACAAGCCACATGAAAGAGACTATCAAAACCAAAATGTGTGAAGGGCTAATTTGTGTACTTAATTTTTTACATCTACCTAAGTAGTTATATATAGGGTGTTTCAAAACAGAACACGGTGGGAACTGCCAATCCACGATCCGTGGCTACAGGAGGGAAGGCGGGTTGTCAAAACAGGTCAGAACAGAGGCGATATATATAATGTAGGAGGCCGACTGTTGTTAGACTGTAATAATCGATGGGCATCACGGATCACCGATCCGCGGCTACAGGAGGGAAGGCGGGTTGTCAAAACAGAGGCGACATATATATATATATATATATATATATATATATATATATATATATATATATATATATATATATATATATATATATATATATATATATATATATATATATATATATATATATATATATATACATATATATATATACATATATATATATATATATATATATATATATATATATATATATATATATATATATATATATATATATATATATATATATATATATATATATATATATATATATATACCATCGTTCGATAGCATCATCCATATTGATACTGTGGATCCTTAGCAGATGATCTAAATACTGTCTTAGTTCTGTCATTGTCATTGCTGTCAGTGGATAGCGTCTAACCCCTAACTCTGTGTCTAGTGAGTTTTTTTGGGCGAGTAACTCGTGTACTACTATTGCGAATGATAGGTCAGGAGAAGCTCTTCAGAACTCAAGCAATTTATTTGCATGGTCGCCAAGGTCATGTAATGATCTTGCCACTTTTTCACGCCATGCCGCACAGCCTACACAATGCATGTAACTCCAAGGCTCTTCGAGTGCCCCATGATTGAGTAGATTCAGTCAGCTTGATTACCTATACAGTTCGTTTCACTTATAGAGCATCATGATGAACATCTATAATTTCGTATTAGGGAAATGACTTCCTAAGTATATCTTATGAAACATTTTATGAAACAAAATGCATATCCTCTGTGTTGAAGATATTATTTCCACTTTTCAAAAAGCTGAACAATCAGGTCTTCCATTAAGTTATATTTTACAAATCAACTGGGCCCATATTCGAGCCAGGAAACATAACGTTAAGTACGTGAGTGTCTGTATCATGATAGATGGACATCGTTGTTCATTACGTTACTGTTTGAAGGGAGAGAAGCATGTAGGCCACTTAACAGCATCCCATGGTCGGAATTCCTCTCCTCAACTTCAAGTTCAGAAATATCCAACCTTAGAGTATGAAGGGGTTGCTAAGCCCGATGAGAAAACCAATAATCAATATACATTATTTAACTATATAAACAAAGCTTTCTCCAATGAGGTCCAACGGACGATCCATGAGAAACGTATCAGAACCATCAACACATCAATTACAACGCCTACCTTGAGAGTAGTCAACATGACTCAGGATCGAATCTCAGATAAAGCACTCGTGAATGGTGGGGCATTGCTAGGTAACCCTATGATCCGCATACGTCATAAATTCGATGAAGCTGGAAAGCCTATCGGTAAGTACTATGATAAATCCAACACTAATGAGGCGATATCTATGACTGATGGGAATACACATCTAGTCTGAACGTCTGGATCGATACACGATGAGATTATTGAAGGTTCTGCAGTTGTACTTTCAAGTATGGGAATCAGTTTACCAATGAAAATTCTGGTAGACATCATTGAATATCCTCCTAAAAGAGAGTATGACATAGCTCACTTTATTAACTCCTCGTCACGGAGGTAACTACGTTGCATGGCCTCGTCTTCACACTTAAATTTACTCAAAAGTTATTCATTCCAAATGTCCATCTGCAGACCAAGAGAAGACTATTTTTGAAAATTTACCAATGTAATGACTAGTTGGTAGATGTGCATTTCAGTATCGCATAGAATGGGGTCTCTTCAAGGTAGCTCAGCATTCCACCACGTACGCACACGCCGATGTGTTACATCCGCCACCGGGAAGTACCTACCACAGCTCACTGACTGAAGTAGGGTTAGACGTGATAGAATATCTGCCAGGAGCCACCAGCAAACTGTGGAAAGTGATCAGCCCCAACATGTTCACCCACGCAAATCACCTGTTTGACAGCTCCACCATTAGTTTATATGCCAGCATGGATGGTCTGTCGGATGCCCAATTAGAGTTTACGCTACTGCTACTTATTGACCTCTCCCCATCATGACGATATCATATCAGACCTATCAGGCATTTGCCGAGATGTTGAAAAAGGAGATAGAGGAGCCACACACCTTCTCCGGGATGGCAGATATAGCGGAACAGGAAATGTGTTGTCGACAAGAAGGCGAGCGACTGCAGTGGGTGAGCTGGTATGAACAGAACAACCAGAGGGGCATGGAGACGAAGGGACTATAACTCTGTCCAAGAATGGGAGAGCCTCATCCGGCAGGAGGAGGGCATCGTAGAGCCAAACTTGGATGACGAGTGTGATGAGTCTGTGGAGCAGTGAGAAGATGAGAAGGTGCAAAAGTATAAATCCAAGAAAGCCTGCCAACAGCGGGCGTACTACCAAGCAGACAAGGTGAAATTCCAGATGTCACGGCTGCGAAAGCAACTGGCCCCTGACATTATGCTGGATGAGAAGTGTTTGAGGGAGGTATGTCTCCACACCAACAAGCTAGTTCGGTTCGCCAGCCATTCCAAGATAAATCCCACAATGACACATCAGCAGATCCTACAGCTAGTTAACGTTTAAGAACTAGGTATACCATGGCTAAATCGGAGTGGTGAATGCAGGCTGAACTATATCCCGCATTAGCACCTGAGGAGGGTGGTACAGTGCACGGCTGGCGACTCCAGCAGATTGACACTATCAGACAGAATCGCGTCCACGAGACAGAAAAGTATAACAGAACATGCAGGCGATATAAACCAGTCTACAAAAGTCTAGCACACACAACCACAGCTGTGGGTGTGATTGGAGCCAGTGCTGGTGTGGCCGCTGTTGCCACCCTCGCTACCGGGGTGGGTGCTATCGTCGCTATCCCACTGGGTGGTGTGACCCTTGCCGCTACTGTTCTGGCTACCGACTGGGCGGCTGGACAGCATCAGATCACCAGGAAGCTGGAGAAGCATGCTAAGTATGTAACACTGGCACAGAGCAGCCTACGGGCTATCGACGAGTCTGTCAGCAAAGCTCTGGAGGATGGGCAGGTCAGTGATGAAGAGTACTAACATATATTGAAGCTCCAAACCCAGAGAAACCCAAAGTGCATCAGCAATACCTCAAAGGGTCCAGGGGGCGGATGGCCATGGGAGTTATAAAACGAAATGCTGCGGCCGCATCGAAGATCTCTACAGTGCCAAATAGTATGTTGCGTCCGTGGCTGGAACCGCGGCTTTGAGATAACTACTATAGATGGCCTTTCCGAGGAACCTCACGACAATTGGCCAGAGCCAACCGCCCCTCCTGGGTACACTCTGGACCCGCTCGACACGTGGTCTCCTGGATGACATACTGGACCTAACACCTATTTCTATCACAGTCGACGGGCTGTCCCGCATCAGCTTCTCCATTAATCACCGACCACTGACCAACCTTGCAATCACCATCAAGGATACGAAGAAAGCTCATACCTGGATGGCAGGCCCGAATCTCTCATTCTGGAATCAACAGTTGAATTTTGCCATGTGGTGTGCCACAGCAGGATGCAGATTTGGTGTTGGTTTGCTGCACTCCTATTCCGGTACCTCCCGAAACTGTGCTCATTGCCAGTTGTCTCAGATTCCATGTGTACTACACAGTGAGACGAATCCTCCATGAGCTGGGTGTAAGCCTGCCTGAAATGAATGCTTTCAACCCACAGAGAACCGCGAGCTACAGCCTCTCAACAGCCAGTAGACTCCAAGGAGAGTTCAACGCCCACTCAGACTATCGTGTCCATGGGGGAGACAACAACGGTCTGGGCATTATGTATGGCGACCCTAGATGAGACTACTCAGGCTTCCCATATCAAACGCCCAGAAAGATCAGTCATTGGAAGACAGCGACATTCTCATTCGATCCATACTCAAAGCCCGGTGCTGGTGCAGAATATGCATATCACCTGAATCAGGCAGGACCATCCAGAGGCGTGGAAATACTTTGTCCCACACACAACCTCAAGGCTCACACCAGCAGGGATCATAATCAACCAGTCCTTAGAGGCATTATATTATTGTCTCCTGACAGCCCAGACTAAGCTGCGCCACTCCATAGATGGGGTGAGTGGAAAAGAGGTGCAGGCCATGTTCAGCAGGCTCGTTGAGGACATGATCATTGTTGCAGATCCCAGTAGCCTCATTGCCAAGTTTCAGCAAGCCTTACAGAGGGCCCGTCGTAAGCTCGACTTCGCTATATCGCCACACCTATGACTTATTCTGAGCAATATGATCGTGAATGTCGAGGATCTAAAGATTAGGGGCTACAATAATATGATAGTCAAGGGGAATTCCCCAGTTGTGCACTTTGGGTTTAACACTGACATCAACTCGGCCAAGCATGTCGTCCTGACCATCGTTCTGACCACTGGAACAGCCGTTCCGACTGTCATTCTGACCGCCATTCCGACTGGAGTGGTGGATGACAAATGGCGACCCATGTTGGCACCCACCATCCCGCCCAGCAGTGTTCCGATGAGATCACTGCTAGCAGGACGATAGCCCTACAAGTGGTGTGAGATCTGGCTATTGCTGTGTGCTCGTCACCAGTCTTGTCCGCCGCTAGTAGATCTTGCTCTACGAGCATGAGATACTGTTCTATGAGTGGTGCGGCAGTCATGGCTGAGATTGCCTGAACTACCTTGGCCTGCCCATCAGCCTCCAAACATGCTATCAGCATACACACCCAAAGATTGTATGGTTCGGTGGTACAGCCTTTTTCCAACTTGTAGTAGCACAAAGCCTTAATTCAACTTAGAGTCAGGAGATGCCATGGATGCCTGCAACTGCTGGAACACGTCTGACAGATACTCTCGATCCGTGTAGAATCCCTTAGTATGCAGGAGCTGCTCTACTATACTACCACCCATAATGAGGTATTCAACGAAGCAGGATCTCCTTAAACCACAGAGATTATTCCAAAAAGATGGGGAGAATCTCAAGGTAGGCACCATCGGCCTGGGCCATATCACGGTGGATGGTGAAGTGAATGCAACAGCAAAGCACCAACTACCCGAGGTGAAGAAGTCGGGATTCTTTGGCCTGCTGTTTAAGATCACATAATAAGCATGGCTGCTCGAGCTTGCATCATATGGATACTCGAGGTGCTATATACTGCGAGTACTGACACAGGTCCTCTGCATTACCTTCTCAGCTGTTGTTGTGATTTCATGCTTGATGCCTCTTTCGCATCCTTCATATCCACCGGTGGTACAACGCTACCCACACAGCAGGAAAAAGGCTGGTACAGGAAGTACTCCCAGATATAGACGAGGTTACGGCTGAAGAGCTGTTAACCATCCTTCATGCAAACATGCAACATGTCAGTGCCATACAGTAGTAGACCAAATGATGCCGGTCAGGTGGTACTGATCATTGCCCGGTCAGGACATGGGAAAAACATCTTGCTGCGGGCCCTGCTCGCTGAATATCTTCAATCTCGATACATCCTTCTTGTGTCCAACTCTGCCACTGAGGCAGTTGACAGTAACGATCAATGGTACACTGATCCAATCACCAAGACGCACAGCCTGCAAGCACTGATGGAGAAGCTGCTCGTGGCTCGACTAACTGAACCACTTGTTCTAGTTATCGACGCCCCTGCAATGGACCAGAAGACAGGCACATACCTCAGCAACATCACCAGATGCATTCGGCACACCAGGATCACTGTCTTCATTCTCTTTCAGAAGTACAACCATGAGATATTGCCAGATATCCGGAACAATGCGAGGCTCCTGTACTTTAGCTCAAAGAGTGGTTGTGCCCTGCTTGAGATGATATATGACAACCTGACCCTCAAGGAGACCAAGCAAAAGTTCATCGCATGCGTGCAGAAGGTCGCAGATCTATACCTCTTCACCTTCAGCAACAAGGAGACAGGGGAGCCTGCACACTTCAAGCCCTCACTGGAGAAGGCTCAGAACTTCAGCTACTGGTTGAATTCCACTGGGAAGCTCACATATCAGTCGGGTCGACATGCCTGGTGTGTTAGCTGGGATGTTGTTTCAGGCTTGAGGAACTTCGTCCATGGTCTCCGCTACTTGTGGAACTTCGTCCATGGTTTCTGCTGCTTTGTCCATAGACTCCACTGCCCCAGATGGTTTGGGTAGGTGTTTCTGAAACTCTATCCACTGAGGATCAGATGCTATGACTCTATTCCTCTGGAACTTCTCGCGGAAGATCCACTTCGCCCATGCCTTCTTAGCATTTGCCTTGAGGCAAGTTTTGATGAGGTAGTCCTGGTAGTTCTTCTCGGGGAATATTCTAAATGCTGCCTCGTCTCTCCCCAGCCGCTCATGCCCTATTTTGTTGAAGATGTGCTCAACGGCCTCCTTGTAGCTGGTGACAAACCCCTCCTCTCTACGATCGGTATGGCTGGTGGCCAACCCAGTGGCATGTCCAGCCTCACGGCTTCAATAACACATGTGCTGATCTCCTCGTGGAAGTAATCTAAGGCCCCAGCCTGTATATCATCCAACATCCGGTGTTCAACATCAGTGTGGATATCGAATACGCCAACCCACTTCCCTACCGTTAGGAGATCTTTGGGGTCAACCCTAGCCTTCTGGAGAGCTATAGTTACAGGACTTTTAGTGGGCACTGTCAAACTTCCGGTAGAGCAGCCGAGTCAATAGTTCCCTCATACTATGGGCCGGTGTGGTCTCCTCTATGGCAGTCAGTATCTCCACATCAGACGGAGATGGGACCTTGGCTCGCTCGTGGATAATGTTGTCGTCACAAAGCAGTCGTCGACCCCTGTCAATCGGCATGCTCTTTGGGAGCGGGGTGTGGCCACAATCTGGTTTCTTCTTGGAGGTGGTGTGGTCACGAACTCGTTTCTGCCCCCCCCCCCCAAAGACGATCTGCTGGAGAACTTTACCAAACATCGGCGTTTAAAACCTGTATATACAGACGTTTATACATGCAGCAGTATTATAAGCATCCAGATGGAGCAGTTGAACCCACGGCCCCGCACCACATTGATCCTGGGAAGGACTGTCTGACAATCATTGAACCTACTATCCATGATGCAACCATTTATCCACAGCAAGGAAGTTCATCGACTTCACCCTCTTGGGACAGATCCATGAGATTAGGAGCATGACGCTCAAGTTTAAGCTCAAGAGCACAGTGGCGAAGGAGGTAGAGCTCCCACAGGTGGTGAGTAGGTGGGAGATTATGCAGAGCATCAACACCACGGACACCACCTATGTGAACGATCAGTACCGGGTCCTAGCTCCACTGCCTCATGGACCTTCCTATTACACAAAGGGGAAAGGATACTATGCCATTGGATGTAATGAAATCTTCACAGAATTCGACTTACAGCCACACATAGAAATACCTGTTGCAGTGCCACTCTCATCCCTCCTCGAGAACATACATGTGAAACTGGCCTTGATGCAGGACAAGCTGTTCTTTCGGGTGTACACCAAACATCCTCCGGATGTAATGATGACCTCTCCACGACTTCAGGTCTTGCATGATGAGAGCGACCAGGAACTAAAACGAGCAGGCTCTAGACAACGAATCCTTCATGTAGAGCAAGAGCATTAGCAGGTCCAGGCCATGGCTAACCAGCGTCTAGAGTTGACATTGCAACGAGGTGCCTCAGACTGCGTAACTGTAGAAGTCTTGGTTCAGAAGGGAGGGATGGTCCAGGCGGTAGGGGAGCTAGACAACTTCAAACTTGTGGTGGCAGGGAACAACAGTCTCAGTGAGGTGCGTGATCTGGCTGATTGCTGTCCCTATCGACAGACAATGATGTTGTATGCTTTACTCCCCCTGACCAGTAGCCACGATGATCTCGAGTCAGCGATGTGTCACCTTGGAGGAAGGGACATCCCACCTAACCATGGCAACCAGCTCAGCTTTCATATTGGGAACCTGCACGGTGAGCGAGGGTGCACTCACCCGGTCAGAGTAACGGTGTTGTACCTTGGATATAGCAAGGTTCACTTCTTGCAAAATGGAGGTATTCAGCTTGTAGGTCCATGAGCTGCGTAGAGTATAACCCCACTAGGTATCACTGCTGCTACAGCAGCCACAGCTCCTACGGCAGCCACTATGGCCTCGGTCGTCTTCTGACCTCCTGATGCCTCATAGTCGAGCGTTAGCTCGGAGAACTTTACAGCCTCGTAGTTCTCATCCAGACTCTCATCGGCCTCGAGGATGTTCTGGGTGGCTTGAGCCTTGTGTTGCCGTCGGCGTGCCTCCCTTTGGTGCATATGCTCGAGTGCCTTGCTGTACTCAAACTTTTCCTTAGACAGCTTCTCCATCGCCTGGTTATGACGTTTTCTCTCTACCTCTGCCGCCTTATGGTCAGCGATGCTGAGACCCCAGTTCGCCAAATGCAAACACGCCGGCATTCAAGATTGTGGATGCCATGTCTATAGCGCTATATATAGCAAGTTTAAATTCCCCATATAGTCAGCAGGAACTACAAGCAATTTATTAACCGGAAGCTTTCGAGGAGCCAGTTGAGAACAATGATGAGGACTACGACGAGGATGACTATGATGAAGATGAAGACAATGATGAGGATGCCTATGATGAGGACGCCTATGATGAGGATGGCTATGATGGTGATGATGTAGAGCCAGAATCCCACTGACTGATCCACCGAGCCAAGGGAATTTATCGTACCTACGTGAAGGGCTCTCTTGGCCCACTAGCAGCAGTTGGGGTTCGAATTGCTCTATTCACGACGCAGGCTGGCGAGACAGTCCGCAAAATCGCCAACAATGCTCTCCATCGAGTTAAGAAGATCTCTGAGGCTATTCTAATCATCACCTCTGGGGTAGGCACATTCTTTGGCGTTGCTGGTCCATGGCTCCCATAGGTTGCGATAGCACTTGCAGTCATCTGGGCTGCAGAAAATTTAAGATATGCTATATATACACCTGTGCAAAAGTTAAGCACCAGCAAAAACAATAGAACGTAGAAACATGATGGTACAACTAGGCTGCCGTACTTTTTGTCCCCGCGTTAGCTGACATAATTCCAAGTACGAAATGCACATGCATGCATGACTTCACACCGCTTGATGTCCGTGCGTGGCGGGAAACAGCACACGTGTTCAGTTATGTAAAAGTCCAGTTTGAGGTGTAGAACATTACATACAGATTTAGGCGACAAGATTAGGAATTTTGTGTTCATGACCGTGGTTTATTTGTACAGAGAGAATTAGCTCTTGATTGTGAACCGCTAGGCAAGACGAAGGTTAAGTGATCGTGTGAAATGGCAAATCATAGGCATGCATACCACTGGTATGTCATGCAGAGAAATTGGCAGACAGCTGAACATTAACCATACTGTAATCAGTCGTTTGATTGCAAAACATGGGCAAACTAACGAGGTGAAGGACAGGCCTAGATCTGGAAGACCGAAGAAGACTACTGCCCGTGATGATCGAGCCCTAGTACGCCTTGTTAGGAGATCTCCATTCACCAACAGCAGAGTGCTCAGCCAGCAATGGGAAACGCGCAATAGAGTGTCAATGTCTACCGTCAAAAGGAGACTGTATGCTGCTGGCATGAAAGCTAGGAGACCTGTCAGACGTCCTCTCCTCACTGCACACCACAAAGAGGAGCGTCTGAGGTGGTGCAACGAAAGAAGACACTGGAACATGAGATCCTGGAGACGGGTACACTGGTCCGATGAAAGTCGGTTCCTGCTTCATGCCACAGATGGTCGAACTCGTGTATGGAGGTCCAGACGCACGGCGTACGACCAACGTAACATCATGGAAGAAGTTCCATTTGGTGGAGGTTCCGTTATGATATGGGGGTGCATCTCATTTGATTGTAAGCTGGATCTGTTGACTGTACTTGGAACACTAAATGGACAAAGACATCAAGATTCCATACTGGATAGAGTTGTGGTCCCTCATTTTGTAAATCATGCACCTGGAACCCACCCTATATTCATGGATGACAACGCCCGACCACATCATGCTAGAGCTGTGCATGAATACCTCCGCCAGAATGCCATCGAAACCCTACCATGGCCAGCAAGGAGCCCTGACATGAACCCTATTGAGCATATCTGGGACATTCTGGGAAACATGGTGAGAAGGAGGGATCCTCCTGTGCAGAACCTACAGGAATTAACAGACGCACTCCATCTTGAATGGCAATGAATACCACAATGGCGTATCAGTCGGTTGGTGACCAGCATGAGACGTCGTGTCCAGGCCGTCATCCAGGCACAAGGTGGATATACCCGGTATTAGTAATGACAGTCTCAAACTCGTGCACAGATGTTAAACTTCGTTTTCAGACACCATTAATGACAATCTAGCCACGTGTGTCAACTGTAGGGCAATAGTTGTCAGTTGTGTCAACGTAACCATATTCAGGCCTCGTTTTCAAGTTCAAACAAAAACATACAGTGTTTCCCCACCATCATAATCAGCATTCCTCTAGTTGCATTATTACCTCTTGCACTAAGATGGATGGGTACATAAATGTTTATGCTATTGCTTTCTTCATATCACATGAATATACCCTCGCATGTGCGTAAAAATAGGGTGGTGCTTAACTTTTGCACAGGTGTATATATATATATATATGGCTTCTCTGTATGACCTGGTCAAGTCTCTTAACTGGCTAGCCTTTGTCGATAAGCTACCCTTCAGTGACGGCACCAGCAATGCAGAGATTAGACAGCAGTGTTCACAGTTCACAGGTATTCGAAGAGGTGTTCACCCACGGGGACCACTGTCCAATGAATGACGGTTGTCTGTTCATCTGTCTAGAGTATGCCCGAGCTGTACAGGAGAGGACAGGTGTCGACATCAGAGATGAAGTCCAAGAGTTCACCCATGGCCTCAGTCATCCTGACTGCCTGTCTTGAAGATCTTTATTACCGGCCCGGTGGTTATTATGCTGCAGGCAAATGGGTTGTTTGCCTTAGCATAGCGTTTGCTGACCATTGATACACCACCCCTGATTCCTTTCTCTATGAAGAGATGCATGTCTTAGTCAGTGAGGAGCTCCAGCTCCACACCTGTCTTCCTTAGAAGTACATCCCAGCGCAACACCAGGCTCGTGTAATAGTATGCTGGTTCCAGATAATACGGCTGGAGGCATGTGATGCAGAGGTTCTCAAAGACATCTGCAGAGTGTCAGACCGCAGATAGAGTTCATGATAGTCTCCCATGGTCTGGCAGCCGAACTGGGCCCAGACAGCATGTGCGTGGTTGTAGTCGCTGTCAGATATTCACTCGCCAGACAGTTTACTGTAGAAAGCAGCTTGAGGTGGGAGAGAGGTCTCATTGAAACGGTGCCACCCATACTCATAGGGGTATACACCTTTGCGGAGACGGAGCTCATGCTTGGCAGTGCTAGGTGCATACTGTTTTGTAAGTGGGAACGTTGTGGAACTAGCTACCAGCTTGTCAAGTGATGCTGAGGGGAACTGGGCCGAGTCCATGAACCACAGCCAATGGAGGCTGAAGGAGATGTGCTTCTCCATATTGTTGGGGATGCAGTTGATCTGTCCCTCTGTTTGGGAGATGGCCTGCATGATGAGGTGAGATTTATACCCGCGCAGGTTGTGGAACACGACTGGGATGGTGGTGGTCATTGTGTGCTGCTCCCCGGTAGAGACAGGTGATGTGGCAGTGATCTCTGACACTATCTATGACTATGGTCTTGTGTTTTCTGTGTGCTACTCTGAGTCAGATTCGCCTCTGGCCCCTCAATCTTGGTTGTTAGGGCTTCAAAGTCGGCATAGATGATGAATGGCATTTTGAGTTGCTTGTGGTAGTTGGTGAACTGTAGCATCTTCCTGTCCTCTGTAGGCATTCATATACGCATTGGTCTGTCACTGATACCACAGCACTCCGGTTTGTGCATGATGTGAAGGTCTTTGCAAGAATAGCAATATAGGCAACGTTCACAAAAGTATTTACGCTCACTAGGCCGACTCTGGTCATGGAGCAGACGATTCAGGTCCTTAATCCAGGTATAGTGTTGCTTGCCACCCTTCTCGATAAGCAGCAGATTTGTCCTCGGAATGCCCGGGTCAGCCTCACTCAGCTGCAGTGGGTAGACACCCTTGTCATGCCCAAATACATTAATGGCCAGGCCATTCTGCCGCTCAACACGCTTAAGCTGGTGGAGAGGGGTTGGAGAGTCTACACTGCTGAAGTCAAGCATGTCCCAGTGCCCTAAATACTTCGATGTCCGCTGGGGATTACTGTCCGCATGATAAGCAGCAGCCAAGAGAGACCAGCGAAGACAGTCATCATTATTCTGGACATTAACAATGGCTCGTTTTCGCTTAATCGAAGCAGGGAGATCGATGTAGGACTCACCACGTAGTGGTTGATATTTGGCGATGTTGAGGTACAATACACCAACCTGGTCAACTACCCAGCCAGACCCCTCGTGGGTGTAGTTCTCAAAGCCTTGCAGTACCTTGGCTTGGATCTCCTTCACAGCCTCGCTAATATCGCTTGCCTTCAGGATGGCATGTTGCTTAGACCAGAACGGGGGATTTGTGGTGACCTCTGTCCTGCCATTCTTCTCCTTGCGGGGGTGGTCTTGAGAGCAAGGGAGAACTTTACCCCCTTCAGGTCGAGGACGTCTTTCACCAACTTCCTCTCGATCTTGTCCAGTTTTTTATCCAGGAAAGCTGTTGAAACGTTTTCCCCATGTCCAGGAAGTTCCCATCCCCGCAGATAGTTCTTGATTGTATGTGGTCCCTTCACAAATCCTGTGGGTATGCCCCTCATTTCCTTGATTATAACTTCAAGAAAACTGTCGAGCTCCTCATCTGTGAACTTGGGTGGGGTTTCTAGCTTTGGGTGGGTGAGGGGTTTCTCCGAAGTAGGTGTCAGCTTCCTACGTGGTGTTGGGGTGGGTGGCAGCTTCCGGCCTAGGGCTGGGGTTGGCTTCTCGGAGGTGGGTGGCAGCTTCATGTGTGGAGCTGGGGTTGGCTTCTCGGGAAGGAGAGCTGCCAGGGTCGCGACATAAGTGGTATGCCTAATAAGCCCCTGCTGCAACAAGCTCACCAAATTTTGAAGCACTTAATCAATGTCCATAGCATGTATTTACCTATACAGTTGCGTTTCTCTAATATGGGGATTTTGATGGTCTGAACACTGGATGGGGCCCACCGGAGGGTTGGGGTGGGCCCTACGCTATAAAACACATCACAGCCAATATATATATATATATATATATATATATATATATATATATATATATATATATATATATATATATATATATATATATATATATATATATATATATATATATATATATATATATATATATATATATATATATATATATATAGATCGCCTCTGTTTTGACAACCCGCATTCCCTCCTGTAGCCACGGATTGGGGATCCGTGACGCCCACTGATTGAAACAGTCTAACAACAGTCTGTCTCCTACATTATATATATCGCCTCTGTTCTGACATGTTTTGACAACCCACCGTCCCTCCCGTCGCCACGGATCATGGATTAGCAGCTCCCACCACGTTCTGTTTTGAAACACCTATATATAACTACTATCTATGTGCCATAAATTTAACTTTTACAATTTTGATTTGTAATTGTTTGAGAATGAAGTGTTTATATGACATCTTTTGTCTTTCAGTAATAATTTTATAATTTAAGCATTTGACGTATAATCTGCTGTTGCTTTAACTAACAACAGGTTGTAGCAATATTCTTTTTGAAACATATGTAGCAGCTGCCATTTCCGACAATTACACATTCCTAAATATCTGCAATTGACTACAGCTACTTAGTCTGATTTGTCAATGCACTGCGATCTAGACAGATTTTTTGCTCAACAGAAATTTCAAAATTATTATATTGTAATTTTGGCCGTTAATGATTTAAGTTCTGACTTATATTTCAAAGATTTAAATGAATTAACTCTTGGCGACACATTGAGGAATATATATTTGCAGGTCATGACGATTTTTCTTTTATAGATTCCCACTGGCTATCATGTTCGATACATGTACATAGGTCAGTCATTCCAATAGTAAATTTCAAAATAGCCTTCTTGGCTGGCAAATTGACATTCTCTAAGCGAAAATTAAATTTTGACCAGTAAATAGTTAACATGGTTTACTACCTCCAAAATAACCAATTATATACATATCATTCCTTGTTTGTAATTTATCCATGGCAATTACGGCTAAATTATATATATAATATCTGGTCTTCTTGAGACTTCCCTGAATTTCCAAAGCTGATTATTAGCTCACCTGGCCTGAAAGGCCAAGTGAGCTTATGCTATGGTGACCGTCCATCGTCTGTCCGTCCATCCATCCATCATCCATCCGTCGTCCGTCAACTTTTGCTTTAAAACACTACTCCTCCTTAACCAATATCCCAATCTTAACTAAATTTTGGTCAAAGGATGCTATTGTGCTCGGATCCGGAACTGCCATTTGGAATTTTGATTCATAAATTTTTTGGGTCAAAAGCTTAGATTTTATTAAAAATTTACCGGAAATTGTCAAATTGCTTCTTCACCAGTCTTTACCTGTTTGAATGATTTCAATCAGATTTGGCTGAAAGGATCCTATAGTCATAGGTTACAGAACTTGCATTCAGAATTTTGATTCGTAAATATTTTGGGAGAAAAACTTAGATTTTATTAAAAATTTACCGGAAATTGTCAAATTGCTTTTGAATTTGACTCATTAGCAGCTAGATTTGGTGGAGAATATCTAAATATTGGCTTGTTGAATGTACATTTGCCAGCCAAGAGATGACTATTTTTTTATTTATCACCGGAATGACTGCAAATTGACATTCTTCAAGACCACTGTAGATGCCAAGTTTGGCCGTCTTTACCGTGAAAGTGTTAACAATCCGATCAGTCATTCGGGTGTAGTAACCATTTAAAGTAGTGTGTTCCTTCATTTCTGACATTTGTTCCAGATTAAATTTTCATATTTTACATATTTTTGGTTCAAATACAGATTTCTTCTCCTTAACTGTTTGACCGATTTCAACCAAATTTGGCTGGAAGGATCCCAAGCTGGCACCCTCAAGAAATTTTTTCCAGAATTTTGATTGATCAATTTTTGGGTGAAGATCCGGTTTTATGGAAGATCTACCACAAATGATCGAAATGCTACTCCTCCTTCGCGGCTTGACATATTTCAACCAAATTTGACTTGATGCATTCTATGGTGCTAGGCTCTAGACTTCCTTTTCAGAATTTTGATCGGTCAATATTTTTGGGTGAAACTGAGATTTTATGAAGAATTTATTGGAAGTGGTCAGAATGCTACTCCTTAGCTGCTTGACATATTTCAACCAAATTTGACTAGATGGATTCTATGATGGTCACATGGTCTAGATCATCTTTACAGAATTTTAATAATCAGTTTTTTGTCCGATTTTTATAAACGTCTTTAAAAATCTTTCCCGATTCCTCTTTGCGAATTGATTCAAAACTCATGAAATGCCATCTAGGGCACAAGCTGAAGTTTCTTCAAGGGAACTTGATTGGCCAAATGCTTTGACGGCCATCTTGGATGACGTAGTTTTTGCAAAAAATACTTTTCCAGAGCCATTGAATGGATCGGGCCGAAATTTGGGAGATATGATTAGTGAATAAGGTCCATTAAGGTTTATTCAAGGGAAGTTGATACCTAAAGAAACATGGCCTCTGTCTTTATGGTACACTTATGGTCAACTTCTTAGGGTTTTTCAAAAGCCATTTGATTCTACTTATAGACTTTTTAGTTGAAATGCCTATGTTCCAGGTGAGGACCCTTCGCCCTCTTGTTTGTTCAATGCCCTAAAGGTGATTTAATTGAAATCGGTCCAGCAGCGGTTGAGAAGAATTCGTTCAAAGGAACAAGTTGATGGTGGGATAACAGATGGACAAATGGCCCAAACAAATATAAATAATGAAATTTTAGATGAATAACAATGAAAATTGAGGCATTGGAGTGAATAACAAAAAATCAAACCTATATTCTGGAAATGCTACAAATTAAAAAATATTCTTGATTCAGATACAATTCAATGAGAGAGGCACACATATCATGGCTCAAAATTCTACATTACATTTGACACTCCACCCCAATTTGACATCCTATTGTCGCGAAGGGGACACAATCACCACACACATATGTTAAGGAGAGCATTTCATATCTCATGACCATCGCTAGTTTTCTGTTCCACCTACCATTCAGTAAACAGGTGCCCCAAATATTCTGCTTCAAAATTACGCAGGATATTTGGAGTCGCCCCCCCCCCCCTCCCATATTGTCAACCAATTGTCACTAAAGTAATAAAATCCAATTCAATAAAATCCCCCACCGTAACAAAGATATATTAGGGAGAGAATTCCACATCCCAGAACTATCCATGCTATTCTGTTTCCGATACCCTTCATTACAGGCTGAATGCTCAAAAGTATCAATGATATTTGGGCTCACTCCACTCCCCCCCCCCCACCACACCCCAATCCCCACCCCCCCCCCCCCCCTCAAAATCATACAGAGAGAGGTTAGACAAGATTTCATATCCTATGATCATCCATGGTAATCTGTTTCCCATACCATTCACAGTTACTTAGGATATTTAGACACCTCCCCCAATTTGACACCCTCTTGCCATTAAGGTGACACAATCATACAGAGTGGAGGTAGGGAGAGCATTTCATACGCTACTCTTGTCAAAACAGATTCAGCGCGCAGACTTACAGTTGCTTGCAACTGTACCTTCTAGTTTTAATTAAGTTAGTTGGCTTTCCCCATGTGCCCTTTATTCATTTCATACTGACAATGTGATGCACAAATGAATCCTAGGTTTATCCCGCCAATGGTCTTTAGGATTTACTGTATACTGTGAATCAGACAGATGGTAAATTTGCTTTCACGTCTACATGTTCGGAGACAATGCTTCCTCTCATTCCAATTGACTATCGTCGTCGTCGTTGTCGTCGTTGTCGTCGTGATCGTCGTCATCGTCCTTATCGTCGTCGCCGTCGTCGTCATTGTTGTCGTCGCCGTCGTCGTCTGCCTCGGCGCCGCCGTAGCAGCAGCATCAGCAATGGTCATAGTAGTTTTATGATATTGTCAAACGTACTGACTCAGCCTCCTTAAACAGAAGATTTCTTATTTATTTTATGACTTGAGAATTGTTTTTTCTCTTAGATGTATGGCGGTTCATTTCATAGTTATTGGATACATATATTAATTAGTTTTAACATATATTTTTTTCTTGTGTAAGTTTCGGTCTTGTTTTGTGATCTGGAGCGGGTTGTTGTTTAAGATGGGTTGCTGGTTAAGATGGGTTGTTGGTTAAGATTGGTTGTCGTAAGCCTACAAGAAACCACTAGCTCCGGCTCAAGGTGCATGCCCGCATTAGAACGCTTGAAGGTGGAATGTTGTGTTTGTGGAGGCTTAGAGTGTGCGCCTAGGTGCGGTGAAGCGGAATGGAGCGTAGATTATGTACCTAGATGTGGCGAAGAGGGATGGGCTAGCCATGTTATTGTTTCGTTACGTTATGAGTTATTTTGATTTTTGAGGTTGTGAAGTTGAATTAGAGACACGATTCCTAATTCAACTTCACAACTTAAAGAAATATATTGGTCTATGCGGGATGAAGTCATGATGAATCGTGATACGTATGCTTGCCTATGTATATGTTGTGGTTGATATGTAAAATCCAATATGCTTGGAATTGATACGGCTACACGGTCTGAGACGCAATTTTGGTAGTTTTGTTTGTGTGCGTTTTGGTGTAAATACACACGTACCATTGTGTCTGTCTAAACTGTAAATGATTTTGTAATTTCATTTGTAAATTAGCATACGCGTCTTAGAAAATGTTGGCGAATGCTACATTCCTTCTATAGAATGTCAGAACAAAAGGCATTGCGGGCCTCTTATCGGGTAGCCTGGTTTAGCCTATGGGTTAATCCAGAAGGTCATTTAGTTTTTAAGCATTTAATCCAAAAAGCTTCTCGGAAGAGTCGGTGATTTTCTGTTTCTTCTACGGTGCCTTACGCAATATATCACGCGTACATTTTGGTGGATAGCGAGCGGTTAGGGTATTAGACCGCCAAATAGTATCGAACAGGCAGAATTCCGCGCTTTCCTGTCATAACTGTTTCTATGAAATCCGATAGCTTTTTATTTCATCAACCCCTCAAAAATGTGTGTTGGATGGAATGACATTTTGTAAAGCAACTGGTGTGAATGCGTTGGTTTAAAGTACACTTTATGGTCTAAATAACCGATTCGTCAAATTTTGAACGCTTGTAAACGGTCCCAGCCAGCAAGTCCACTGAGTTATCTCTGATGGTTGTTTTGGAATTAATATCAGGATTATGATAGTTTAGAATCTGCATGAATTCAGTAAATTAACTTCTTGCATGTGGCCAGATAAGAAAATATCATCAAGGTATCTATTGAAATTGAAAGGACTTTTGCTGCATTTTTGTAGGGCAGCTTCTTCCCAATGAGTCATGCTAACGTTGACAAAGCTAGGAGTGCTTGCCCATACCGCAATCTGCTGAGAAATCTGCTGAGAAACATCTTCATCAAACTCAAAATCATTTCCATGCAAACTAATTTTGAGCAGAGCTAATATTCCCTGTCTGGTCGAACTGCATCAGGATATTTCCTTAACCCCTAGCACACTGATGTCAGATTTTTAAATTTTCAAATTAAATTAAAAGATGAACTGGCGTACATTTTTCAACAAATTTGGCGGATGATGGTGCTGTCGAAGGCAGCAACATCGTCCACCAAAATTGTTGAAAAATGTACACCAGTTTCTTTGCTATTGACATGGTAAACAATAACATATTGACATGAGGGAAGGGTTAAGATCATGTCTGTGTACGTTATTAGCACGTTAGTATGATCCCGAGCCGCAATCCAAGACAATATTGGCCCAGTGGTATTGAAATGAAAAGTACATGGCTTAACACTCTGTCTGTCGATTAAATGTAATCAAACTGTTTCTCATTAATATTACAATTTTTTATAGCGTTTCCAGAATTTCATTAAACTTGGAACAGTCTGGATGAGGAGCCATATTAATTATAGTTAAGTTGGATAATCCAAATAGTAGGACTCTCGTTGTCAACGTGGTGGTAGTATTGGTGGTGGTTGAGGTGGTTGTGGTGGTGCTGGTTTTGGTGGTGGTGCTTGGTGGTGGTTTGTAGTAGTAGTAGTAGTAGTAATAGTAGTAGTAGTAGTAGTAGTAGTAGTAGTAGTAGTAGTAGTAGTAGTAGTAGTAGTAGTAGTAGTGGTAGTGGTAGTAGGGGCGGCGGCGGCGGCGGCGGTGGCGGCGGCGGCGGCGGCGGCGGCGGCGGCAGCAGCAGCAGCAGTAGTAGCAGCAGCAGCAGCAGCAGAAGCAGCAGCAGCAGCAGCAGCAGCAGTAGTAGTAGTAGTAGTAGTAGTAGTAGTAGTAGTAGTAGTAGTAGTAGTAGTAGTGGTAGTAGGTAGTAGGTAGTAGGTAGTAGGTAGTAAGTAGTAGTAGTAGTAGTAGTAGTAGTAGTAGTAGTAGTTATCAATGTACTTACCTGGGAGTTGCAGTAGAAGGAGGAGCAGTGTGTACAGCAGGATAATCCATGCGCTACGCTTCATAGCTTTATTTGCAATGATCACTGTCTAAGAACGCGCGCATAATGAGCCACGACTCGGCAAGTTATCCGTAGCAGTTCTCCACCCAGTGATGCTGCTCGGGCGGACAGGTGATGAAACGACGTTTTCACAAGGAATACCGCCAGCTGCTCAGGTGTGAAAGCAGACACGATGTCAACGCAGACTCGTTATGCTGGATATGCCAACAACGAGAACGACGACGATGACGGCGGCGGCGGCGGCGACGACGATAGCGACGTCAGCGACGACGACGATGACGACTACGACGGTACGGGAGCGAACGCTAAAGCAGAGAATGTTGAGAAACGGAGACGTTAGTTGTTATTGGTGGTGGTGGTGGTGGTGGTGGTGGTGGTGGTGGTGGTGGTGGTGGTGGTGGTGGTGGTGGTGATGATATGGGTGGTTGTAGTAGTGGTGGTGCGTGTGGTGGTGGTGGTGGTGGTGGTGGTGGTGGTGGTGGTGGTGGTGGTGGTTGTGGCGGCGGTAGTGGTGCTAGTGCTGGTGGTGGTGGTGGTGGGCGTGGTGATGGTGGAGGTGGTGATGGTGGTGATCCTGATGGTGGTGGTGGCTGAGGTGGTGGTGGTAGCGCTGGTGGTGGTGGTGGTGGAGGTGGTGGTGGTATCTCCGATAACCTTAATAATTCACCATAGAAACTGTTCATAAGCGTCAATACAAGCTGCTTAGGCGCTATTGACATACGGTCAAGCGTATGCATGAATGCACAGATGGACGCAGCCAAAGAGTTACGCACGAATATCTGCGGATGAGGAATGCGTATCCGCCTTGAGTAGCGCTGGTCATCGCTATAGCTAGTCAGCTAGGTCATTATCGGATACCACAGAGCCGGACTCCAAGAACAATGCATAACAACGCAATAATGGCATACACCGCCGCATCGATTACTGCATGGATGCTAGAATAATAATAATAATAATAATAATAATAATAATAATAATAATAATAATAATAATAATAATAATAATATAATGATAATAATAATAATAATAATAATAATAATAATAATAATAAGCTGTAATTTACAATGTCTTATGGACTTGGTCTATTCACCAACCTTGATCTCCAGCCCACCACGTCCCACTCACATATCCACCACGGAGGGGAGCCTCATATATACATCACCTCGCAATCTGCAATCATATGGCAACTCCCACATTCTCAAGATCGATAGGAATAGATCGAGATGAGACTATGTGATTGATGTAATGCAGTTGACGATGATAATCACTGTCTATTCTATTGTCAACGAGCTAACACAGAGCAGCAAAATGCATTCCAAATTATAATACAACAATGATGAACAAGCAAACGGACTATTATTTAAATGCAAGAAATCTATTTTGACAACATTTTATACATATATAGGCCTATAAAACTAGAATAGAAAATGGGGCCATAACAAAACCCTCATAAAGAGGTCTTTTATGCTTTCCTGCTGGACACGATGGTTAATCTCTCTTGTGTCAGTCATATTCCAGGTGGTAAAAAACATTCATCTACAGTAGTTATGAGGAATGCCCATTTGCAGGCTATGGTTGGCTCTGTGAGCGAACCAGTCATTCCAGTGGCAACCTTTCGAAAGTAGTCTTCTCTAGACCTGAAAATGGGCATTCACTGAATAAAGATATGAATCTCCTTGACTGGTCCTGATCATGAAATGGTTAATTGAATAAAATAACAAAGACAAGCCAGTCATCATGTGGTAAATTGTCAAAAGATATTCTTCAATTTTGCATTCAATTGGAGTTAATGGAGACTGACGAAGCAAAGAAAATTTATAATTTTCCAGACAGCTGAGTCTCTAATGGCTCACAGGAAATATTTATTAGCACAACAATAAAGTATTTTGGGGGTAAATTTAGTAGTAAATTTACAGTAAATGTCTTCGTCTAGCCTACAAACGAACATATAATATAAAGTTTCAATTTTCTTGGGAATCCCGGCCATTAAAGGGTTAATTGGTATAACTAGCATTTGGAGGGTTTTGAGGCGCTGTGAATACAAGATTAATACTGACAATAATCAGAATATTAGTAATAATAAGAAATACATACGTTTATATACTGATATAATTAGTTCTTTGTAAAAGAAATTGCACATTTATGTTGCCCATATGTCACAATGTGACCTGGGTTTGTAAATTGAAAATTGAAATTGAAATAGAAACTCCATAGTCTGTTGGTACTTGACTGGCTAAGGCAGCATGAAATTCCTGTCACACTGGTTAAAAGGCATTCACCAGCTTATCAGTTTTGGGAGAGAAACACACATAACACCCACGACGATACCGGTATTCTTAGGAGCAATGCACATACCGTGTTAACTGTATCAAGTATTACTTAATAACCACTAATTGATGTAGGTAGATTTGCCTTCACATGCCATTGCATAGCCTGAAAGAAATAAAGAGAACTTGAAATCTGGTCTGCAAATGGACATTTCTCAAGACCACTGCAGATGCGTCTTGGCCAGCAAGAGTTATATAAATGACGATGAAAATTATGTTAACATGTGGACTTTAAACCACAAACTAGTAATTACTGGTATTTATCGATGTAGACTGACATTCTGTTTTTATGTATGATATAATGTCTATACCAGCTCTACCTAATGTATAAACGCCATACCAGGCAAGATGGTAGATTCATCTGCACCTTACCCAAGCTCATCAGCGATACTGACACTCAAATGTCCTACAAAAGGCCCCCAGCGAGCAGATAGCTAACATCGAAGTCAGCTCTGATCCAAACGAATCTCTAACTAAAATACTGAAATCTATGGAATCATCAGCTACTAGCACCATAGGTGTTCTAAAAAAACAGAACTAGGTATGCTGACGACCCTCTCGTATTTAAACTGTCAGCAGAACAGAAAGCATTACGACGGCGCATCTATCAAAGTGGCCAAAGTAAAGATCGCACCAAACTACGCCAGGAACGCAATAACATTCTGCGCCACATTAGCGAATGCTTAAAAGATCTTACTATCCAGCAAGCAGACTTCCTAGCAGATGAAATCACTGCCACGGATGACTGTCACAAAATGTTTCGGGCAGCCAGAGCCCTGAGAGCTACTGGCTACACACTACTACTCACTGACCAAGGCAACGCCGAGGGAATTCGAGAATGGTTAAAGGAACGATTCACTGACCACAATGTTGAGCCCCTGCACCCATCCTCAGGAGACCCCAGGTCATTACTAACACCAATTATTACAGCAGAAGTTGAGAAGGCACTTAAATCCCTGAAAAATGGACGCGCATCTGGATCTGATGACATGAGCAATGAACTATTTAAATATGCAAGTGACATTATCTTAAAACCTATCACGGACCTAATCAATTCAGCTTTTATGCACCACCTTCCCATCGACGCTGTAGGCCAAGGCACCCTTATGGCGCTACCCACGCCCAAGAAGCCGCCTGGCACCCCAGCCAATCTGCGGCCCATTGTGCGCCTTAAAAGCATACAGAAAATCCTATCCAATGTTACTCTATGCTGCATCCGAGACAAGATCGATGACTTTACCAGATCATGTCAAAGTGGCTCCAAATGTGGACGCAGCTACGCAGACATTGTATGGACTCAACGCATGCGTGTGTCGGTAGTCATGTCCAAACACTGGGATTTCCACAAAATGGGCATTGACATGTCACGAGCCTTCGACATAATTAAGCGCTCAAAGATCCTAGATGAACTACGCTAGGCGAGTTGCAATGAAAATGAGCTACGACTAGTGAGACTACTGCTTGCAGACACCAAACTGAGAGTACGAGTCAAGTCAGTGAAGTCTGTTTGAGTTTGAGTTTCAATCGGCTCCCGACAGGGAGACGGTTTATCCCCTGTGCTTTACACCTGTTACCTGGCTGCTGCATTCAAATATGTGCAGGAAATTCGACAAGACCACCCCACCCCCACCCACGGTGTGAATACTGGGCAAGCCGCTAGAGATGGAATATGCCGATGGTGTGGACTTTACAGACGATGAAAAGAAACTTCTTGATGAACTTCTCCCAATAGCTGCAAGCAAACTAAAAATTGAGAATCTCTTTAAGAATGAATCCAAAACAGAGATCACCCACATATACCTATCTACAAAGCATGAAACTAAACCAAATGTTGATCCACCCCGTAGCGGCGAACCATGGAGGGAAAGTAAAATCCTGGGTTCACTGCTTTGCAGTACTGTTGACATTGCTGCACGCTGCATCATGGGGAACATAGCTTTCCAGTCCTTCTGAAAGCTATTGATTCGTAGATAAAACATTCCCTTGATAAAAAGACTACTTTTAAGCAATGCAACCTGCGTATCCTTGATGATGTAAAACTGCAACGGCTGAGCAGCTCCAAAGGCAGCTCTAGACAAACTCGACGCCTTCGACCGAAAACACCTACTCATCATCACTGGACACCGATGGCCAGACAGCATAATGTCCAACGATGCACTATACAAGATGTGTAATACGTCGTCGCTGTCTGTCAAAGTTCCCCAGCAAAGATGGTCCATGGTTGGCCATGTGCTAAGGATGTCAGAAGAAACACCAGCACAGAGAGCCTTGGAATTCGCCGTACTCAGAGCCAGCAAATACAAAGCCAGAAGAGAAGGTCATTGCATAAATCTGCTAAGCGTGCTACGAGGTGACCTCAAGAAAGCAGGACTAGGTATACGCAGGTCAAGAATGGACCTGAGGAAGCTAAGGATTTTGACTGAAGACAAGACACAGTGGGCAAACGCGAAGAAGGACAGATTGCAGCTGTAGGATGTTTCCACTACTACGGCCGCAGAATACAGTAATCATACACACATATATCTCTTATATTAACCCTTTAAATCCTGCAATACAAGATCATATATGCATATTTTTCACTGGCAAAGCCTTCATACAAATAGGCTGTTGATTATTCTTAAAGTTGAAGGGTCATGAAATTAAGAAATTTCTTTAGTAAAAAAATTAGTAAGCGAATTAACTAGTCATGTTTGCAATTGGTATCAAGTAATCATCTGCCATACTGTTTTGCGGCGGCCATTTTCTTTTCCCCACACTTCCAGTCTAATAAAAGAGCTCGGCAAATCTAAATCCGTGGTATTCACTTTTTGATGCCTAGTGTGATGCCAGCTATTCCACCTTGCAAGAACTCCAGGGAAAATGACACAACAACGCTGACGCCATCGATCTGTGTGTAGATAAATTCAATTAGTTTATTTGCATATCAAAGATATGCGTGCTAGCCAAATAGTAAGGTCCGGTCTGTTGAGCGCCTTTGTAATCTGCATCGAGATTTTATGAGATCCCACAGACTGGAATTCCTAATATAATACCGGTAAAGGAGCGCATTGACTATAAAGTCGCGCTTCTCGTGTATAAATGCTTAAATGGCCTGGCACCACCTTATCTATCATCGTTAATTTCCAGAAAAATACCCGTAAGGTCAATCAGATCAAGCGAACAGTTACTCTGTGTCATACCACCATCTAATCTTTCTATTGGGAAACGTGCTTTTTCTAATGCTGGACCAAAAATCTGGAATTCTCTTCCCTCAAAAATTCGGAACTGTCATACCATCGAATCATTCAAAACTCAACTGAAAACATACTTCTTATACTTTGAGCAGTTAATCCTGGAATTAGCGCTATATATAAATGCCTACATACCTACATACATACATACATACATACATACATACATACATACATACATACATACATACATACATACATACATACATACATACATACATATTGCGAAACAAAAAATCGACTAAGATGCCGAGCAACCAGACACCTTTCAGATATTAGACTAGAGGAAGACACACATGTGGCTGAACATTTTAATCTTCCTGATCATTTAGTCACCCGTGACTTTGAAATTATGCCCATCGAACAGCTACCTCTTTCAGACACAACAGAGGAAACTGATAAACAAAGATCACTAAGAGAATCGTTTTGGATTAAAGAACTCGAAACACAATGGCCAAGGGGCATAAATTCGGACCCATGCCTCTCGGATCAACGTGAGATTATCCCATTTACTCTCACATACAATCGGAAAAATGTTGAAATTGCGAAAATCCTAAAGGATGAGTATCACAAATTACAGGACAATTTAAAACAACCATTCAACAAGCGTCCAGTAATTGCATTTAAGAAAAATCCTAATCTACGCGACATCTTGGTAAAAGCGAAACTCAAATAAGTGTTCAAAACATCAATCAATGATTTATCATTGTATACTAATCAGGCCATATGGCATCTATTAAACAAAATTGACAATCTCAGGTGATAAAATAAGCAAAAATATTTTCAATTTTTTTCAATTTTGAAAATTCTGAGCCGGTGCGTTTACAATATTACATACATACATACATACATACATACATATTACCTTTTGAATTGCATGATTGTTTAGTCCAGAAAACTGCCATTCATTCCATCCTTCCTCCCTCTATCCTTCCTTCTACCCGTCATTTCGTTCCTTCATTCGTTCATTTATTACCTCATTTCTTCATTCTTTCTAGCCTTGCTTCCTGCTTTCCATCCACTGGCATCTGTTCATTCGCTCGTTCGTTCGTCCGTCTGTCCGACCGTCCATCCATCAGTCCATCCATTCGTTCGTTCGTTCATTCATTCATTCGTTCGTCCGTCCATTCTTTCTTCCTCCCTTTCCTCCATCCTTTCCTGCCTCCTTTCCTCCATCCTCCCCCCTCCTTCCTTCCTCCATCCCTCCCTCCCTCATTCTCCCTCCCTCCCTCCTTCCTCCCTTCCTTCCTTCCTCCCTCCCTCCCTCCCTCCCTCCTTCCTCCCTCGCTCCTTCCTCCCTGCTGCATCCTCCCTCTCTCCATCCCTTCATTTATTCCTTCCAGCCATCCATTTTTCCTTCCTTCCTTCCAGCCTTCATCTCTTTCATCTTTCCTTCCTCCCATCATCCCATTCTTCCTTCAAGCCCTCATTCCTTCCATCTTTCCTTCCCCCTACCCTCGCTTCCATCTGTCCTTCCATTCATCCATCATGGTTGCTTGGTTGATTGGGTGGTTGATTGGGTGGTTAATTTGATGGTTGGTTGCTTATTTGAGTGGTTGAGTGGTTGGGTGGTTGATTATGTGTCTGGGTGGGTGTTTGGTTGGTTGGTTGGGTGGTTGGTTGGGTGGTTGGTTGGGTGGTTGGTTGTGGGTTTGGGTGGTTGGTTGGTTGACTGGGTGGTTGGTTGGTTGGCTGGGTGGTGGGTTGGCTGGGAGGGTGGTTGGTTGGTTGTGTGGGTGGATGATTGGGTGGTTGGTTGGGCGGTTGGTTAGTTTGGTGGTTAGTTGGGTGGTCGGTTGGGTAATTGATTGGCTGGGTGATCGGTTCGGTCTGTCCATCCTTCTTTCCTTCTATCCTTGTATCATTCAATCATTTGTTTATTCATTAATCTGTTTTAGAGACAAAAATTACACACAGAAAATGACTTTATTTCTCAACACAATGATAATCTTTGAAATCAATACCTATGGAAACTGCTGACATTTGAGTAACTATATTACAAAGCAAAAGTTTTAATCAAAATTACTCATTCAGATCAAAGATTTTCAAACAAGGCCATCAGTCACGTATTTCTTTGAAATGTGTCCTTTGCATTCCAAATTATTTATTATACTTTGAAAAGGTCACTTAAGCGCCTTTCAAATGATCTCACGGTTCACATCAAAGTCAGATTACTAGTTGGCTTTGAACCAGTGAGCAGTCCGCCGCTAAGCCATTGAAAGTAGCTTAATCTTTAACACCTTTCCAAATTGAAACCAACTCATTTATCCAGAGCTCAATTAGTCAACAATACATTAGTACAATGAATTATAACACCTTTTTAGTGGCGTGTACCTCAAAGCAAACAACTTAGTAACTTTAAAGAAAAGGATTAAGTCTCAAAGACATTCACTTGCCCAATAAATAGTAGGGCAAACTGTTGGACTGGTAGATTTGTCTAATAGGCTGCTGAAGAAGTGTGTAAACACGAAACGCGTCCAGCCCTCTGACGATGTGAAAAATTTCATTACTGTGTATTCCTGTGTATTTCTGTGTATCTCTGTGTATTCCTGGATAGTACTGTATTCCTGTATTGCTGTGAGTAAGTTATAATATTTATATTGTTATTTCTGTATTGCCTGTCTTTAAATATTAAATATTTTCATGTCACCACTAATCATTACTACTAACCACATTTCTCTTATTTCAGCCTTGTAAATTAAGCCCTCTTGCATTAGAAATATATATATATAGACAGACAGACTAGCTGACAAACCTCCCACCTGTAGAGTGTGCGCCTGGTAGCATTTTTGTACTGATTGACTGTCTGGCTGCATTAGAGTTTGATCGATTGATTGGTTGGTTGGTTGTTTGAGTCCTACTGGATTTGAGTGGTTGCTTGATTTGATTGTTTGTTTGACTTGATTGCTTGCAGGACTTATTATTTGACCTGATTGGTTGCGTGATTTGATCTGCGTGATTTGTTGCTTGAGTTGATTGGTTGCTTGATTGGTGGCTTGAATTGATTGGTTGCTTGATCTGATTAGTTGCTCGATCTGATTGATTGCTTGATTGGGGGCTTGAGTTGTTCTTGATTTGACTAGTTGCTTGATTTGACTAGTTGCTTGATTTGATTGGTTGTTTAATTTGATTGCTTGCTTGATTTGAGTGTTTGTTTGATTGGTTACGTAATTTGTTGCTTGAATTGATTGGTTGCTTGATCGAATTAGTTGCTTGATCTGATTGATTGCTTGATTGGGGGTTAGAGCTGTTGCTTGATTTGACTAGTTGCTTGATTTGATTGGTTGTTTTATTTGATTGGTTGTTTCATTTGATTGCTTGCTTGATTTGATTGCTTGCGTAACCTGTTGCTTGATTGGTTACATGATTTGTTGATTGAATTGATTGGTTGTTTGAATTGATTGATTGCGTGATTGATTGTTTGATTTGATTGGTTGCATGATTTGTTGTCTAATCTGATTGGTAGCGTGATTGGTTGCTTGTATTGATTGGTTGCATGATTGATTGGTTGCTTGAATTGATTGTCTGAACTGATTGGTTGCGTGATTGATTGTTTGGATTGATAAGGTGGTGGACGGGTTGTTAGCCGATTTGCCAACTTGATTGATTGCCTGATTAATTAAGATTGATTAAGATTAATTAAGATTGATTGAGATTGATTAAGATTAATTGAGATTGATTAAGATTAATTGAGATTAATTGAGATTAATTGAGATTAATTGAGATTAATTGAGATTAATTGAGATTAATTGAGATTAATTAAGATTAATTAAGATTTAGATTGATTGATTGACTGTGATTCCATGGCTAGACAACGCGGGGGTAGGCGAAGGGCTGGTGATGACGCTGAATCACACCACCCATCATCTGCTCACGCACGCCTGGTTAAAGTATACTACATGGTAATCCAATGTTTTCACCACCTGGGTGTGCTGAACACGCATCTAGACAGCGACACCGTGCCAAATGGCCTCGGTCGAAAGGTCAAGAGTTTGACAGACTTCTGCAAACCGGCCATGCCAGATGCTGAGGTCCACTTCGACATTCGTAATGTCAACTTTGAATGGGCGAAAACAATGATTAAAACATGGGTTCGCCACTATAACTGTAAACTAGGAGTCCTCCGTTCTGAGCTACTCTCAGCCCAAACTCTTCCTTATTTAGACCTTGGTCGGGCTAAGTCCACTGCAATCCATTGGGCCAAAAAGAATTATCACAGAAAATTGGATCACAACGCCATCTCAGCATTTTATGATTTTATTAGACCACTTGATCCGAATTATAAGCCTGTTACTCAACCACCAAATGTCACCCCTGTTAGCAAACCAGTACAAAATGCAAATTTAGTACAATCCGCTCATCCCAAAAAGCGGCTACATTCACCTGCAGAGGCCTCACCACCACTAAAACGTCCAGATAAACAACCGTCTCCTATTAGCTCTCTTCCTGGCACATCCAGTGACCACAGTATTTACATTCCAGTGGACCCCTCTATGATCCCTCTACCAGATTCACCTCCACCAGCGCCACCATTCTCTCCTGAGGATTTTCCTCCTCTTCCGCAGAGGGTGTCAAATGCCAAAAGTGCTAGTAAACAGCCGGGTCCAAGGACCCGAGCTGCACAAAAGGTCCCTCAACCACGATTCACACCATCTCCATGCGCCAGACCAAAGAAGCCCACACCCTTGGAACAGAATAAGTTCTGGAAATTCAGGAATGAGGCCACCAACAAACCAAATTGGCAACTTCCGACCCTCGACAAAAAGATCTTGATCGTCGGAGATTCAAACTTGAGTCGGATTAATGTGGATCCCCATCCAGATACTCAGGTTGCCTGTTTCCCTGGAGCATCGATTAATGATCTCAGAACGATCATTAATAAATACACAGGGAAATTGCAACCTGAGAAAGTAGTCCCCACCATAGGAATAAATGATAGGAATAATCTGATCTCAGCCTCTGAGTATCGACTTAGGTTATTATTCAGTATGGTACGAAAGAAATTTCCCAAGTCTAGGATCTACTTCACTGAACTAAATTTCTCCGCAACCTCGACACCTCAGCAAAAGCAGGCACTCGATGCAATTAATCGGACTGCCGCGTCAAGCAAGGCCAAATCCCCTGAGTCCAGGGTTATTGTCATACCCAGTCTTGCTTCGACAGAATTCGAAGTGGGTCATGACAATATTCATTGGACTGAGAGGACAGCAAATGACATGTATAATAACTGGCTTGTGGCCCTTAATTTAAACTAAACTCGGGTCAAGGTACCAACCACCCAGAAATGGGACTGGGTAGTAATATTGTAAACTTAACCGGCTCCGCATTAGGCGAAGCAGAACAGTCACTGCTTAATTTTGGCTTGACTTTTGTCCCAACACCAAAACATAAAACAGGTTTGGATGCAGATTTAGATAATGGCTTTACTGAAACTGCTGAATTTGGTCACCGTGTGAAATTAGCTGATTTTTTTCAAAACTCCAATAGTAATATTCCACTATTCATTGAAAAAACTGGCTGGGCTCCAAACTTAAAATGTGTTGACCCAGCAATCGGTGAAAGTATAAAACTTTACTCTGAACGTATTGAAAATACTACATTTCCAAACGATCAGCAAAATTTATCTTATGAGCAACGCCAGGCCCTATTAGGTTTATCTAGAAAAAGTGAAATTGTCATCAAACCTGCAGATAAAGGATCGGCTACTGTAATAATGGATAAAGACCACTACATCAAAGAAGCGCATAGACAGCTTAGTAATCCAAAGCATTACAAAAAACTAAATGAACCACTTTGGCAAAATAACTGTAGCAAATTCAACAAAATTCTCCAAAAAATGGTTGATAACAAGAAGATAACTGAAAAGCAATATAAATACCTGTGCGCAAAAGATGATTCGAAACCACGTACATTTTATCTTCTTCCTAAAATCCATAAGTCTGTTGACTTGTGGACCGACCCTATGACACCACCAGGGCGACCCATCATTTCAGATTGTGGTTCGGAATCATATAGGATTAGTGAATTTATCGACTACCATCTTCAGCCAATTGCAAATAGACATTTTAGCTATCTGAAAAACACTGAAGACTTCCTAGCCCAGGTCTCTAAGATCTCGGTCCCTCCAAATTCATTCTTAATTACAATGGACGTCGATGCTATGTACACAAACATTGACATCGAAAAGGCTCTAAATTCAATTCGTAGAGCATTTGCCGGCTATCCTGACACCAACAGGCCCGACAGAGAAGTAATAGCTCTATTAGAGCTTAGTCTGAAGGGCAATGACTTTGAATTTGCTGGTGAAATTTTTCAACAAATTTGTGGCTGCGCAATGGGTAAGCGTTTCAGCCCAGGTTTCGCTAACCTTTACATGGCAGAGTGGGAAAAGGAAGCACTCGAAAACTGTCCAAATCAGCCGCTCATTTACCGCAGGTACCTCGATGATATTTTCATGATCTGGCAACATAGTAAGGAAGCATTTACCGAATTTCTGGCCATTCTGAATAATCATGATCCGAATATCAAACTAAAAGCTCAAATCGATGAGCTGTCCGTAGATTTCCTAGATGTAACTTTATACAAAGGTATAAAGTATGAAACAACTGGTTACTTAGACTACAAAGTTTATTTTAAGCCAACCGACTCGCATCAACTACTACACAAGAAATCATTCCATCCTCCGCATACTTTCAAGGGACTTGTAAAATCACAAATAATCCGTTTTCATAGAAATTCGAGTGATAAGAAAGACTTTGAATCATCATGTTCGACCTTATTCAAAGCCCTCAAACCGAGAGGGTACTCTTCTCGGTTCCTGCGCAAAATAAAGTCTGAAACTTTGCATAATTTCGTCAGTGTGTCAGTATATCAGACATGTGAAAACTGGTCGGCCAATCCTTGACTTTTAGTCTTGGTGCGGTGGTCCAGCGGAAAGATGCCTGGTTGCTGATGCTATGCGGAGTTGCAGGATGACGGTTCGATCCCCCGACCGGGAGATGGTGATCAACAAATTAAACTAACGGGTGCAGCACTGTCGGCTAAGTTAGCACATGGAAATTGAAGCCGCACGTTGCCAGTGCGTCAATAAAATAAAAATACATATACTGCCAGAGCCGTGCTGGAGTCAGAGTACAATAGGCGTAAAAGCCTAGGATTGATTGTGACAGATGCATCCACAGATAGTCCCATATGAATCGTCAGTGTGTCAGTATATCAGACATGTGAAAACTGGTCGGCCAATCCTTGACTTTTAGTCTTGGTGCGGTGGTCCAGCGGAAAGATGCCTGGTTGCTGATGCTATGCGGAGTTGCAGGATGACGGTTCGATCCCCCGACCGGGAGATGGTGATCAACAAATTAAACTAACGGGTGCAGCACTGTCGGCTAAGTTAGCACATGGAAATTGAAGCCGCACGTTGCCAGTGCGTCAATAAAATAAAAATACATATACTGCCAGAGCCGTGCTGGAGTCAGAGTACAATAGGCGTAAAAGCCTAGGATTGATTGTGACAGATGCATCCACAGATAGTCCCATATGAATCGTCAGTGTGTCAGTATATCAGACATGTGAAAACTGGTCGGCCAATCCTTGACTTTTAGTCTTGGTGCGGTGGTCCAGCGGAAAGATGCCTGGTTGCTGATGCTATGCGGAGTTGCAGGATGACGGTTCGATCCCCCGACCGGGAGATGGTGATCAACAAATTAAACTAACGGGTGCAGCACTGTCGGCTAAGTTAGCACATGGAAATTGAAGCCGCACGTTGCCAGTGCGTCAATAAAATAAAAATACATATACTGCCAGAGCCGTGCTGGAGTCAGAGTACAATAGGCGTAAAAGCCTAGGATTGATTGTGACAGATGCATCCACAGATAGTCCCATATGAATCGTCAGTGTGTCAGTATATCAGACATGTGAAAACTGGTCGGCCAATCCTTGACTTTTAGTCTTGGTGCGGTGGTCCAGCGGAAAGATGCCTGGTTGCTGATGCTATGCGGAGTTGCAGGATGACGGTTCGATCCCCCGACCGGGAGATGGTGATCAACAAATTAAACTAACGGGTGCAGCACTGTCGGCTAAGTTAGCACATGGAAATTGAAGCCGCACGTTGCCAGTGCGTCAATAAAATAAAAATACATATACTGCCAGAGCCGTGCTGGAGTCAGAGTACAATAGGCGTAAAAGCCTAGGATTGATTGTGACAGATGCATCCACAGATAGTCCCATATGAATCGTCAGTGTGTCAGTATATCAGACATGTGAAAACTGGTCGGCCAATCCTTGACTTTTAGTCTTGGTGCGGTGGTCCAGCGGAAAGATGCCTGGTTGCTGATGCTATGCGGAGTTGCAGGATGACGGTTCGATCCCCCGACCGGGAGATGGTGATCAACAAATTAAACTAACGGGTGCAGCACTGTCGGCTAAGTTAGCACATGGAAATTGAAGCCGCACGTTGCCAGTGCGTCAATAAAATAAAAATACATATACTGCCAGAGCCGTGCTGGAGTCAGAGTACAATAGGCGTAAAAGCCTAGGATTGATTGTGACAGATGCATCCACAGATAGTCCCATATGAATCGTCAGTGTGTCAGTATATCAGACATGTGAAAACTGGTCGGCCAATCCTTGACTTTTAGTCTTGGTGCGGTGGTCCAGCGGAAAGATGCCTGGTTGCTGATGCTATGCGGAGTTGCAGGATGACGGTTCGATCCCCCGACCGGGAGATGGTGATCAACAAATTAAACTAACGGGTGCAGCACTGTCGGCTAAGTTAGCACATGGAAATTGAAGCCGCACGTTGCCAGTGCGTCAATAAAATAAAAATACATATACTGCCAGAGCCGTGCTGGAGTCAGAGTACAATAGGCGTAAAAGCCTAGGATTGATTGTGACAGATGCATCCACAGATAGTCCCATATGAATCGTCAGTGTGTCAGTATATCAGACATGTGAAAACTGGTCGGCCAATCCTTGACTTTTAGTCTTGGTGCGGTGGTCCAGCGGAAAGATGCCTGGTTGCTGATGCTATGCGGAGTTGCAGGATGACGGTTCGATCCCCCGACCGGGAGATGGTGATCAACAAATTAAACTAACGGGTGCAGCACTGTCGGCTAAGTTAGCACATGGAAATTGAAGCCGCACGTTGCCAGTGCGTCAATAAAATAAAAATACATATACTGCCAGAGCCGTGCTGGAGTCAGAGTACAATAGGCGTAAAAGCCTAGGATTGATTGTGACAGATGCATCCACAGATAGTCCCATATGAATCGTCAGTGTGTCAGTATATCAGACATGTGAAAACTGGTCGGCCAATCCTTGACTTTTAGTCTTGGTGCGGTGGTCCAGCGGAAAGATGCCTGGTTGCTGATGCTATGCGGAGTTGCAGGATGACGGTTCGATCCCCCGACCGGGAGATGGTGATCAACAAATTAAACTAACGGGTGCAGCACTGTCGGCTAAGTTAGCACATGGAAATTGAAGCCGCACGTTGCCAGTGCGTCAATAAAATAAAAATACATATACTGCCAGAGCCGTGCTGGAGTCAGAGTACAATAGGCGTAAAAGCCTAGGATTGATTGTGACAGATGCATCCACAGATAGTCCCATATGAATCGTCAGTGTGTCAGTATATCAGACATGTGAAAACTGGTCGGCCAATCCTTGACTTTTAGTCTTGGTGCGGTGGTCCAGCGGAAAGATGCCTGGTTGCTGATGCTATGCGGAGTTGCAGGATGACGGTTCGATCCCCCGACCGGGAGATGGTGATCAACAAATTAAACTAACGGGTGCAGCACTGTCGGCTAAGTTAGCACATGGAAATTGAAGCCGCACGTTGCCAGTGCGTCAATAAAATAAAAATACATATACTGCCAGAGCCGTGCTGGAGTCAGAGTACAATAGGCGTAAAAGCCTAGGATTGATTGTGACAGATGCATCCACAGATAGTCCCATATGAATCGTCAGTGTGTCAGTATATCAGACATGTGAAAACTGGTCGGCCAATCCTTGACTTTTAGTCTTGGTGCGGTGGTCCAGCGGAAAGATGCCTGGTTGCTGATGCTATGCGGAGTTGCAGGATGACGGTTCGATCCCCCGACCGGGAGATGGTGATCAACAAATTAAACTAACGGGTGCAGCACTGTCGGCTAAGTTAGCACATGGAAATTGAAGCCGCACGTTGCCAGTGCGTCAATAAAATAAAAATACATATACTGCCAGAGCCGTGCTGGAGTCAGAGTACAATAGGCGTAAAAGCCTAGGATTGATTGTGACAGATGCATCCACAGATAGTCCCATATGAATCGTCAGTGTGTCAGTATATCAGACATGTGAAAACTGGTCGGCCAATCCTTGACTTTTAGTCTTGGTGCGGTGGTCCAGCGGAAAGATGCCTGGTTGCTGATGCTATGCGGAGTTGCAGGATGACGGTTCGATCCCCCGACCGGGAGATGGTGATCAACAAATTAAACTAACGGGTGCAGCACTGTCGGCTAAGTTAGCACATGGAAATTGAAGCCGCACGTTGCCAGTGCGTCAATAAAATAAAAATACATATACTGCCAGAGCCGTGCTGGAGTCAGAGTACAATAGGCGTAAAAGCCTAGGATTGATTGTGACAGATGCATCCACAGATAGTCCCATATGAATCGTCAGTGTGTCAGTATATCAGACATGTGAAAACTGGTCGGCCAATCCTTGACTTTTAGTCTTGGTGCGGTGGTCCAGCGGAAAGATGCCTGGTTGCTGATGCTATGCGGAGTTGCAGGATGACGGTTCGATCCCCCGACCGGGAGATGGTGATCAACAAATTAAACTAACGGGTGCAGCACTGTCGGCTAAGTTAGCACATGGAAATTGAAGCCGCACGTTGCCAGTGCGTCAATAAAATAAAAATACATATACTGCCAGAGCCGTGCTGGAGTCAGAGTACAATAGGCGTAAAAGCCTAGGATTGATTGTGACAGATGCATCCACAGATAGTCCCATATGAATCGTCAGTGTGTCAGTATATCAGACATGTGAAAACTGGTCGGCCAATCCTTGACTTTTAGTCTTGGTGCGGTGGTCCAGCGGAAAGATGCCTGGTTGCTGATGCTATGCGGAGTTGCAGGATGACGGTTCGATCCCCCGACCGGGAGATGGTGATCAACAAATTAAACTAACGGGTGCAGCACTGTCGGCTAAGTTAGCACATGGAAATTGAAGCCGCACGTTGCCAGTGCGTCAATAAAATAAAAATACATATACTGCCAGAGCCGTGCTGGAGTCAGAGTACAATAGGCGTAAAAGCCTAGGATTGATTGTGACAGATGCATCCACAGATAGTCCCATATGAATCGTCAGTGTGTCAGTATATCAGACATGTGAAAACTGGTCGGCCAATCCTTGACTTTTAGTCTTGGTGCGGTGGTCCAGCGGAAAGATGCCTGGTTGCTGATGCTATGCGGAGTTGCAGGATGACGGTTCGATCCCCCGACCGGGAGATGGTGATCAACAAATTAAACTAACGGGTGCAGCACTGTCGGCTAAGTTAGCACATGGAAATTGAAGCCGCACGTTGCCAGTGCGTCAATAAAATAAAAATACATATACTGCCAGAGCCGTGCTGGAGTCAGAGTACAATAGGCGTAAAAGCCTAGGATTGATTGTGACAGATGCATCCACAGATAGTCCCATATGAATCGTCAGTGTGTCAGTATATCAGACATGTGAAAACTGGTCGGCCAATCCTTGACTTTTAGTCTTGGTGCGGTGGTCCAGCGGAAAGATGCCTGGTTGCTGATGCTATGCGGAGTTGCAGGATGACGGTTCGATCCCCCGACCGGGAGATGGTGATCAACAAATTAAACTAACGGGTGCAGCACTGTCGGCTAAGTTAGCACATGGAAATTGAAGCCGCACGTTGCCAGTGCGTCAATAAAATAAAAATACATATACTGCCAGAGCCGTGCTGGAGTCAGAGTACAATAGGCGTAAAAGCCTAGGATTGATTGTGACAGATGCATCCACAGATAGTCCCATATGAATCGTCAGTGTGTCAGTATATCAGACATGTGAAAACTGGTCGGCCAATCCTTGACTTTTAGTCTTGGTGCGGTGGTCCAGCGGAAAGATGCCTGGTTGCTGATGCTATGCGGAGTTGCAGGATGACGGTTCGATCCCCCGACCGGGAGATGGTGATCAACAAATTAAACTAACGGGTGCAGCACTGTCGGCTAAGTTAGCACATGGAAATTGAAGCCGCACGTTGCCAGTGCGTCAATAAAATAAAAATACATATACTGCCAGAGCCGTGCTGGAGTCAGAGTACAATAGGCGTAAAAGCCTAGGATTGATTGTGACAGATGCATCCACAGATAGTCCCATATGAATCGTCAGTGTGTCAGTATATCAGACATGTGAAAACTGGTCGGCCAATCCTTGACTTTTAGTCTTGGTGCGGTGGTCCAGCGGAAAGATGCCTGGTTGCTGATGCTATGCGGAGTTGCAGGATGACGGTTCGATCCCCCGACCGGGAGATGGTGATCAACAAATTAAACTAACGGGTGCAGCACTGTCGGCTAAGTTAGCACATGGAAATTGAAGCCGCACGTTGCCAGTGCGTCAATAAAATAAAAATACATATACTGCCAGAGCCGTGCTGGAGTCAGAGTACAATAGGCGTAAAAGCCTAGGATTGATTGTGACAGATGCATCCACAGATAGTCCCATATGAATCGTCAGTGTGTCAGTATATCAGACATGTGAAAACTGGTCGGCCAATCCTTGACTTTTAGTCTTGGTGCGGTGGTCCAGCGGAAAGATGCCTGGTTGCTGATGCTATGCGGAGTTGCAGGATGACGGTTCGATCCCCCGACCGGGAGATGGTGATCAACAAATTAAACTAACGGGTGCAGCACTGTCGGCTAAGTTAGCACATGGAAATTGAAGCCGCACGTTGCCAGTGCGTCAATAAAATAAAAATACATATACTGCCAGAGCCGTGCTGGAGTCAGAGTACAATAGGCGTAAAAGCCTAGGATTGATTGTGACAGATGCATCCACAGATAGTCCCATATGAATCGTCAGTGTGTCAGTATATCAGACATGTGAAAACTGGTCGGCCAATCCTTGACTTTTAGTCTTGGTGCGGTGGTCCAGCGGAAAGATGCCTGGTTGCTGATGCTATGCGGAGTTGCAGGATGACGGTTCGATCCCCCGACCGGGAGATGGTGATCAACAAATTAAACTAACGGGTGCAGCACTGTCGGCTAAGTTAGCACATGGAAATTGAAGCCGCACGTTGCCAGTGCGTCAATAAAATAAAAATACATATACTGCCAGAGCCGTGCTGGAGTCAGAGTACAATAGGCGTAAAAGCCTAGGATTGATTGTGACAGATGCATCCACAGATAGTCCCATATGAATCGTCAGTGTGTCAGTATATCAGACATGTGAAAACTGGTCGGCCAATCCTTGACTTTTAGTCTTGGTGCGGTGGTCCAGCGGAAAGATGCCTGGTTGCTGATGCTATGCGGAGTTGCAGGATGACGGTTCGATCCCCCGACCGGGAGATGGTGATCAACAAATTAAACTAACGGGTGCAGCACTGTCGGCTAAGTTAGCACATGGAAATTGAAGCCGCACGTTGCCAGTGCGTCAATAAAATAAAAATACATATACTGCCAGAGCCGTGCTGGAGTCAGAGTACAATAGGCGTAAAAGCCTAGGATTGATTGTGACAGATGCATCCACAGATAGTCCCATATGAATCGTCAGTGTGTCAGTATATCAGACATGTGAAAACTGGTCGGCCAATCCTTGACTTTTAGTCTTGGTGCGGTGGTCCAGCGGAAAGATGCCTGGTTGCTGATGCTATGCGGAGTTGCAGGATGACGGTTCGATCCCCCGACCGGGAGATGGTGATCAACAAATTAAACTAACGGGTGCAGCACTGTCGGCTAAGTTAGCACATGGAAATTGAAGCCGCACGTTGCCAGTGCGTCAATAAAATAAAAATACATATACTGCCAGAGCCGTGCTGGAGTCAGAGTACAATAGGCGTAAAAGCCTAGGATTGATTGTGACAGATGCATCCACAGATAGTCCCATATGAATCGTCAGTGTGTCAGTATATCAGACATGTGAAAACTGGTCGGCCAATCCTTGACTTTTAGTCTTGGTGCGGTGGTCCAGCGGAAAGATGCCTGGTTGCTGATGCTATGCGGAGTTGCAGGATGACGGTTCGATCCCCCGACCGGGAGATGGTGATCAACAAATTAAACTAACGGGTGCAGCACTGTCGGCTAAGTTAGCACATGGAAATTGAAGCCGCACGTTGCCAGTGCGTCAATAAAATAAAAATACATATACTGCCAGAGCCGTGCTGGAGTCAGAGTACAATAGGCGTAAAAGCCTAGGATTGATTGTGACAGATGCATCCACAGATAGTCCCATATGAATCGTCAGTGTGTCAGTATATCAGACATGTGAAAACTGGTCGGCCAATCCTTGACTTTTAGTCTTGGTGCGGTGGTCCAGCGGAAAGATGCCTGGTTGCTGATGCTATGCGGAGTTGCAGGATGACGGTTCGATCCCCCGACCGGGAGATGGTGATCAACAAATTAAACTAACGGGTGCAGCACTGTCGGCTAAGTTAGCACATGGAAATTGAAGCCGCACGTTGCCAGTGCGTCAATAAAATAAAAATACATATACTGCCAGAGCCGTGCTGGAGTCAGAGTACAATAGGCGTAAAAGCCTAGGATTGATTGTGACAGATGCATCCACAGATAGTCCCATATGAATCGTCAGTGTGTCAGTATATCAGACATGTGAAAACTGGTCGGCCAATCCTTGACTTTTAGTCTTGGTGCGGTGGTCCAGCGGAAAGATGCCTGGTTGCTGATGCTATGCGGAGTTGCAGGATGACGGTTCGATCCCCCGACCGGGAGATGGTGATCAACAAATTAAACTAACGGGTGCAGCACTGTCGGCTAAGTTAGCACATGGAAATTGAAGCCGCACGTTGCCAGTGCGTCAATAAAATAAAAATACATATACTGCCAGAGCCGTGCTGGAGTCAGAGTACAATAGGCGTAAAAGCCTAGGATTGATTGTGACAGATGCATCCACAGATAGTCCCATATGAATCGTCAGTGTGTCAGTATATCAGACATGTGAAAACTGGTCGGCCAATCCTTGACTTTTAGTCTTGGTGCGGTGGTCCAGCGGAAAGATGCCTGGTTGCTGATGCTATGCGGAGTTGCAGGATGACGGTTCGATCCCCCGACCGGGAGATGGTGATCAACAAATTAAACTAACGGGTGCAGCACTGTCGGCTAAGTTAGCACATGGAAATTGAAGCCGCACGTTGCCAGTGCGTCAATAAAATAAAAATACATATACTGCCAGAGCCGTGCTGGAGTCAGAGTACAATAGGCGTAAAAGCCTAGGATTGATTGTGACAGATGCATCCACAGATAGTCCCATATGAATCGTCAGTGTGTCAGTATATCAGACATGTGAAAACTGGTCGGCCAATCCTTGACTTTTAGTCTTGGTGCGGTGGTCCAGCGGAAAGATGCCTGGTTGCTGATGCTATGCGGAGTTGCAGGATGACGGTTCGATCCCCCGACCGGGAGATGGTGATCAACAAATTAAACTAACGGGTGCAGCACTGTCGGCTAAGTTAGCACATGGAAATTGAAGCCGCACGTTGCCAGTGCGTCAATAAAATAAAAATACATATACTGCCAGAGCCGTGCTGGAGTCAGAGTACAATAGGCGTAAAAGCCTAGGATTGATTGTGACAGATGCATCCACAGATAGTCCCATATGAATCGTCAGTGTGTCAGTATATCAGACATGTGAAAACTGGTCGGCCAATCCTTGACTTTTAGTCTTGGTGCGGTGGTCCAGCGGAAAGATGCCTGGTTGCTGATGCTATGCGGAGTTGCAGGATGACGGTTCGATCCCCCGACCGGGAGATGGTGATCAACAAATTAAACTAACGGGTGCAGCACTGTCGGCTAAGTTAGCACATGGAAATTGAAGCCGCACGTTGCCAGTGCGTCAATAAAATAAAAATACATACATATTACCTTTTGAATTGCATGATTGTTTAGTCCAGAAAACTGCCATTCATTCCATCCTTCCTCCCTCTATCCTTCCTTCTACCCGTCATTTCGTTCCTTCATTCGTTCATTTATTACCTCATTTCTTCATTCTTTCTAGCCTTGCTTCCTGCTTTCCATCCACTGGCATCTGTTCATTCGCTCGTTCGTTCGTCCGTCTGTCCGACCGTCCATCCATCAGTCCATCCATTCGTTCGTTCGTTCATTCATTCATTCGTTCGTCCGTCCATTCTTTCTTCCTCCCTTTCCTCCATCCTTTCCTGCCTCCTTTCCTCCATCCTCCCCCCTCCTTCCTTCCTCCATCCCTCCCTCCCTCATTCTCCCTCCCTCCCTCCTTCCTCCCTTCCTTCCTTCCTCCCTCCCTCCCTCCCTCCCTCCTTCCTCCCTCGCTCCTTCCTCCCTGCTGCATCCTCCCTCTCTCCATCCCTTCATTTATTCCTTCCAGCCATCCATTTTTCCTTCCTTCCTTCCAGCCTTCATCTCTTTCATCTTTCCTTCCTCCCATCATCCCATTCTTCCTTCAAGCCCTCATTCCTTCCATCTTTCCTTCCCCCTACCCTCGCTTCCATCTGTCCTTCCATTCATCCATCATGGTTGCTTGGTTGATTGGGTGGTTGATTGGGTGGTTAATTTGATGGTTGGTTGCTTATTTGAGTGGTTGAGTGGTTGGGTGGTTGATTATGTGTCTGGGTGGGTGTTTGGTTGGTTGGTTGGGTGGTTGGTTGGGTGGTTGGTTGGGTGGTTGGTTGTGGGTTTGGGTGGTTGGTTGGTTGACTGGGTGGTTGGTTGGTTGGCTGGGTGGTGGGTTGGCTGGGAGGGTGGTTGGTTGGTTGTGTGGGTGGATGATTGGGTGGTTGGTTGGGCGGTTGGTTAGTTTGGTGGTTAGTTGGGTGGTCGGTTGGGTAATTGATTGGCTGGGTGATCGGTTCGGTCTGTCCATCCTTCTTTCCTTCTATCCTTGTATCATTCAATCATTTGTTTATTCATTAATCTGTTTTAGAGACAAAAATTACACACAGAAAATGACTTTATTTCTCAACACAATGATAATCTTTGAAATCAATACCTATGGAAACTGCTGACATTTGAGTAACTATATTACAAAGCAAAAGTTTTAATCAAAATTACTCATTCAGATCAAAGATTTTCAAACAAGGCCATCAGTCACGTATTTCTTTGAAATGTGTCCTTTGCATTCCAAATTATTTATTATACTTTGAAAAGGTCACTTAAGCGCCTTTCAAATGATCTCACGGTTCACATCAAAGTCAGATTACTAGTTGGCTTTGAACCAGTGAGCAGTCCGCCGCTAAGCCATTGAAAGTAGCTTAATCTTTAACACCTTTCCAAATTGAAACCAACTCATTTATCCAGAGCTCAATTAGTCAACAATACATTAGTACAATGAATTATAACACCTTTTTAGTGGCGTGTACCTCAAAGCAAACAACTTAGTAACTTTAAAGAAAAGGATTAAGTCTCAAAGACATTCACTTGCCCAATAAATAGTAGGGCAAACTGTTGGACTGGTAGATTTGTCTAATAGGCTGCTGAAGAAGTGTGTAAACACGAAACGCGTCCAGCCCTCTGACGATGTGAAAAATTTCATTACTGTGTATTCCTGTGTATTTCTGTGTATCTCTGTGTATTCCTGGATAGTACTGTATTCCTGTATTGCTGTGAGTAAGTTATAATATTTATATTGTTATTTCTGTATTGCCTGTCTTTAAATATTAAATATTTTCATGTCACCACTAATCATTACTACTAACCACATTTCTCTTATTTCAGCCTTGTAAATTAAGCCCTCTTGCATTAGAAATATATATATATAGACAGACAGACTAGCTGACAAACCTCCCACCTGTAGAGTGTGCGCCTGGTAGCATTTTTGTACTGATTGACTGTCTGGCTGCATTAGAGTTTGATCGATTGATTGGTTGGTTGGTTGTTTGAGTCCTACTGGATTTGAGTGGTTGCTTGATTTGATTGTTTGTTTGACTTGATTGCTTGCAGGACTTATTATTTGACCTGATTGGTTGCGTGATTTGATCTGCGTGATTTGTTGCTTGAGTTGATTGGTTGCTTGATTGGTGGCTTGAATTGATTGGTTGCTTGATCTGATTAGTTGCTCGATCTGATTGATTGCTTGATTGGGGGCTTGAGTTGTTCTTGATTTGACTAGTTGCTTGATTTGACTAGTTGCTTGATTTGATTGGTTGTTTAATTTGATTGCTTGCTTGATTTGAGTGTTTGTTTGATTGGTTACGTAATTTGTTGCTTGAATTGATTGGTTGCTTGATCGAATTAGTTGCTTGATCTGATTGATTGCTTGATTGGGGGTTAGAGCTGTTGCTTGATTTGACTAGTTGCTTGATTTGATTGGTTGTTTTATTTGATTGGTTGTTTCATTTGATTGCTTGCTTGATTTGATTGCTTGCGTAACCTGTTGCTTGATTGGTTACATGATTTGTTGATTGAATTGATTGGTTGTTTGAATTGATTGATTGCGTGATTGATTGTTTGATTTGATTGGTTGCATGATTTGTTGTCTAATCTGATTGGTAGCGTGATTGGTTGCTTGTATTGATTGGTTGCATGATTGATTGGTTGCTTGAATTGATTGTCTGAACTGATTGGTTGCGTGATTGATTGTTTGGATTGATAAGGTGGTGGACGGGTTGTTAGCCGATTTGCCAACTTGATTGATTGCCTGATTAATTAAGATTGATTAAGATTAATTAAGATTGATTGAGATTGATTAAGATTAATTGAGATTGATTAAGATTAATTGAGATTAATTGAGATTAATTGAGATTAATTGAGATTAATTGAGATTAATTGAGATTAATTGAGATTAATTAAGATTAATTAAGATTTAGATTGATTGATTGACTGTGATTCCATGGCTAGACAACGCGGGGGTAGGCGAAGGGCTGGTGATGACGCTGAATCACACCACCCATCATCTGCTCACGCACGCCTGGTTAAAGTATACTACATGGTAATCCAATGTTTTCACCACCTGGGTGTGCTGAACACGCATCTAGACAGCGACACCGTGCCAAATGGCCTCGGTCGAAAGGTCAAGAGTTTGACAGACTTCTGCAAACCGGCCATGCCAGATGCTGAGGTCCACTTCGACATTCGTAATGTCAACTTTGAATGGGCGAAAACAATGATTAAAACATGGGTTCGCCACTATAACTGTAAACTAGGAGTCCTCCGTTCTGAGCTACTCTCAGCCCAAACTCTTCCTTATTTAGACCTTGGTCGGGCTAAGTCCACTGCAATCCATTGGGCCAAAAAGAATTATCACAGAAAATTGGATCACAACGCCATCTCAGCATTTTATGATTTTATTAGACCACTTGATCCGAATTATAAGCCTGTTACTCAACCACCAAATGTCACCCCTGTTAGCAAACCAGTACAAAATGCAAATTTAGTACAATCCGCTCATCCCAAAAAGCGGCTACATTCACCTGCAGAGGCCTCACCACCACTAAAACGTCCAGATAAACAACCGTCTCCTATTAGCTCTCTTCCTGGCACATCCAGTGACCACAGTATTTACATTCCAGTGGACCCCTCTATGATCCCTCTACCAGATTCACCTCCACCAGCGCCACCATTCTCTCCTGAGGATTTTCCTCCTCTTCCGCAGAGGGTGTCAAATGCCAAAAGTGCTAGTAAACAGCCGGGTCCAAGGACCCGAGCTGCACAAAAGGTCCCTCAACCACGATTCACACCATCTCCATGCGCCAGACCAAAGAAGCCCACACCCTTGGAACAGAATAAGTTCTGGAAATTCAGGAATGAGGCCACCAACAAACCAAATTGGCAACTTCCGACCCTCGACAAAAAGATCTTGATCGTCGGAGATTCAAACTTGAGTCGGATTAATGTGGATCCCCATCCAGATACTCAGGTTGCCTGTTTCCCTGGAGCATCGATTAATGATCTCAGAACGATCATTAATAAATACACAGGGAAATTGCAACCTGAGAAAGTAGTCCCCACCATAGGAATAAATGATAGGAATAATCTGATCTCAGCCTCTGAGTATCGACTTAGGTTATTATTCAGTATGGTACGAAAGAAATTTCCCAAGTCTAGGATCTACTTCACTGAACTAAATTTCTCCGCAACCTCGACACCTCAGCAAAAGCAGGCACTCGATGCAATTAATCGGACTGCCGCGTCAAGCAAGGCCAAATCCCCTGAGTCCAGGGTTATTGTCATACCCAGTCTTGCTTCGACAGAATTCGAAGTGGGTCATGACAATATTCATTGGACTGAGAGGACAGCAAATGACATGTATAATAACTGGCTTGTGGCCCTTAATTTAAACTAAACTCGGGTCAAGGTACCAACCACCCAGAAATGGGACTGGGTAGTAATATTGTAAACTTAACCGGCTCCGCATTAGGCGAAGCAGAACAGTCACTGCTTAATTTTGGCTTGACTTTTGTCCCAACACCAAAACATAAAACAGGTTTGGATGCAGATTTAGATAATGGCTTTACTGAAACTGCTGAATTTGGTCACCGTGTGAAATTAGCTGATTTTTTTCAAAACTCCAATAGTAATATTCCACTATTCATTGAAAAAACTGGCTGGGCTCCAAACTTAAAATGTGTTGACCCAGCAATCGGTGAAAGTATAAAACTTTACTCTGAACGTATTGAAAATACTACATTTCCAAACGATCAGCAAAATTTATCTTATGAGCAACGCCAGGCCCTATTAGGTTTATCTAGAAAAAGTGAAATTGTCATCAAACCTGCAGATAAAGGATCGGCTACTGTAATAATGGATAAAGACCACTACATCAAAGAAGCGCATAGACAGCTTAGTAATCCAAAGCATTACAAAAAACTAAATGAACCACTTTGGCAAAATAACTGTAGCAAATTCAACAAAATTCTCCAAAAAATGGTTGATAACAAGAAGATAACTGAAAAGCAATATAAATACCTGTGCGCAAAAGATGATTCGAAACCACGTACATTTTATCTTCTTCCTAAAATCCATAAGTCTGTTGACTTGTGGACCGACCCTATGACACCACCAGGGCGACCCATCATTTCAGATTGTGGTTCGGAATCATATAGGATTAGTGAATTTATCGACTACCATCTTCAGCCAATTGCAAATAGACATTTTAGCTATCTGAAAAACACTGAAGACTTCCTAGCCCAGGTCTCTAAGATCTCGGTCCCTCCAAATTCATTCTTAATTACAATGGACGTCGATGCTATGTACACAAACATTGACATCGAAAAGGCTCTAAATTCAATTCGTAGAGCATTTGCCGGCTATCCTGACACCAACAGGCCCGACAGAGAAGTAATAGCTCTATTAGAGCTTAGTCTGAAGGGCAATGACTTTGAATTTGCTGGTGAAATTTTTCAACAAATTTGTGGCTGCGCAATGGGTAAGCGTTTCAGCCCAGGTTTCGCTAACCTTTACATGGCAGAGTGGGAAAAGGAAGCACTCGAAAACTGTCCAAATCAGCCGCTCATTTACCGCAGGTACCTCGATGATATTTTCATGATCTGGCAACATAGTAAGGAAGCATTTACCGAATTTCTGGCCATTCTGAATAATCATGATCCGAATATCAAACTAAAAGCTCAAATCGATGAGCTGTCCGTAGATTTCCTAGATGTAACTTTATACAAAGGTATAAAGTATGAAACAACTGGTTACTTAGACTACAAAGTTTATTTTAAGCCAACCGACTCGCATCAACTACTACACAAGAAATCATTCCATCCTCCGCATACTTTCAAGGGACTTGTAAAATCACAAATAATCCGTTTTCATAGAAATTCGAGTGATAAGAAAGACTTTGAATCATCATGTTCGACCTTATTCAAAGCCCTCAAACCGAGAGGGTACTCTTCTCGGTTCCTGCGCAAAATAAAGTCTGAAACTTTGCATAATTTGGAAATCATTCCAGATAATGCCAGAAATTCTCGGCCTACCAAAATTTGTCATAATCGTCCGATTATTGGTGAAGGAGAATCTCGGAAATGTGAAAAGAAAAGGTGTAAATTGGATAAATTTCTTCCTTCCCAGAGTACATTCACGAGCTTTCAAAACAAAAGCAAATTTCAAATTCAGTCGAAATTAGATTGCGATTCTGAAAATGTCATTTACTTAATTTCATGCAAATTGTGTCAAAAGCAGTATGTTGGCGAAACAAAAAATCGACTAAGATGCCGAGCAACCAGACACCTTTCAGATATTAGACTAGAGGAAGACACACATGTGGCTGAACATTTTAATCTTCCTGATCATTTAGTCACCCGTGACTTTGAAATTATGCCCATCGAACAGCTACCTCTTTCAGACACAACAGAGGAAACTGATAAACAAAGATCACTAAGAGAATCGTTTTGGATTAAAGAACTCGAAACACAATGGCCAAGGGGCATACATTCGGACCCATGCCTCTCGGATCAACGTGAGATTATCCCATTTACTCTCACATACAATCGGAAAAATGTTGAAATTGCGAAAATCCTAAAGGATGAGTATCACAAATTACAGGACAATTTAAAACAACCATTCAACAAGCGTCCAGTAATTGCATTTAAGAAAAATCCTAATCTACGCGACATCTTGGTAAAAGCGAAACTCAAATAAGTGTTCAAAACATCAATCAATGATTTATCATTGTATACTAATCAGGCCATATGGCATCTATTAAACAAAATTGACAATCTCAGGTGATAAAATAAGCAAAAATATTTTCAATTTTTTTCAATTTTGAAAATTCTGAGCCGGTGCGTTTACAATATTACATACATACATACATACATACATACATACATACATACGCACGCACGTACATACCGCACGTACGCACACGCCCGCACACACCATTGCCGCTGCCGTGGCCACTGCCGCCACCATCTCTCAGCGCTGCTGAGCCCGCAGCCACTGGTGGTGCCGCCAATAACGACATAACCACCAACAGTAACAGCTACGACAAGCCGTGGCGCTGTTATAAAAGATACTCAGAAACACCATCATCACAATAACAAATTCAACCAGTATCAATACCAACAGAACACCTACAATAGCAAACACCACCACTACTGCAAGACACAGCATCAGCACAAACCACCACTACCATAACCACCACCACATCCACCATCACCACAAACCACTGCAACAAGAAAAACTAAATTGTCTCATCGGAAATCCGCAAACTGTTTTTGATGTGCCAAATTTCTCCCCACCCCTACCAGCCCACCCTTCCCTCATCTCTGAGATAATGAGATGGATAACTCATATAACAAATTCTGTGAATTTCACTGAACGATTTTGGTCGAGATATCGCAAGGAACGAGATGTTTATAGGTAAAGTGTTGACCACGTCCCTGGCCATAGGAGCCAGAGCCTAATATAAAATAAATCTAATTTGTAATCATATGGTTACCTCACATAACAAATTTGGTTGAATTCTTATAGGTGCTTAGCTGCATATCGCAGTTCAATAAACCGCCATCTCCTTAGTCAGTTAGCCAATCACAAAAGAATATCTAAAAACTACTCGATTTGACTAAAACTTTAACACATCGAATGAAGTTGCCATGCAGCAGGATTTGCAGACTTTGGCCATATTTCAGACAAAAGAATCCTGATGACGGTCGGATAAACACTGGATCTGTGGATATTTGGTGAACTAATGGTCCGATTTGGCTCAAATTTTAACACAATACTTTGGGTGTTATGCGACAAAATCCGTAAAATTTGGAAAATAAACAAATCTAGAACCCGCAGCTACTGAGATTATATCGAGTTTGTTTCCACACGCGATACATAACTATTAACCACAATCAACCGCAACACAATATAACCCCTATCAGAACACTATGGTGATGGGGAAGACCGCTAACAAAGAGAAAGCACTGACAAGAACGGAAGGTGAGGTGGTGGTGGCGATGGATGGTGAAGGTGGTGCTTCTGGTGGTGATGGTGGTGGTGGGGACGAGGATAACAACGACAACAGTGACGATGGCTGATGATAATGATGATGATGAATATGATGATGGTGCATGGTAGTGCTGCTGGTGGTGGCGGTAGTACAATCCGCTCATCCGAAAAAGCGGCTACATTCACCTGCAGAGGCCTCACCACCACTAAAACGTCCAGATAAACAACCGTCTCCTATTAGCTCTCTTCCTGGCACATCCAGTGACCACAGTATTTACATTCCAGTGGACCCCTCTATGATCCCTCTACCAGATTCACCTCCACCAGCGCCACCATTCTCTCCTGAGGATTTTCCTCCTCTTCCGCAGAGGGTGTCAAATGCCAAAAGTGCTAGTAAACAGCCGGGTCCAAGGACCCGAGCTGCACAAAAGGTCCCTCAACCACGATTCACACCATCTCCATGCGCCAGACCAAAGAAGCCCACACCCTTGGAACAGAATAAGTTCTGGAAATTCAGGAATGAGGCCACCAACAAACCAAATTGGCAACTTCCGACCCTCGACAAAAAGATCTTGATCGTCGGAGATTCAAACTTGAGTCGGATTAATGTGGATCCCCATCCAGATACTCAGGTTGCCTGTTTCCCTGGAGCATCGATTAATGATCTCAGAACGATCATTAATAAATACACAGGGAAATTGCAACCTGAGAAAGTAGTCCCCACCATAGGAATAAATGATAGGAATAATCTGATCTCAGCCTCTGAGTATCGACTTAGGTTATTATTCAGTATGGTACGAAAGAAATTTCCCAAGTCTAGGATCTACTTCACTGAACTAAATTTCTCCGCAACCTCGACACCTCAGCAAAAGCAGGCACTCGATGCAATTAATCGGACTGCCGCGTCAAGCAAGGCCAAATCCCCTGAGTCCAGGGTTATTGTCATACCCAGTCTTGCTTCGACAGAATTCGAAGTGGGTCATGACAATATTCATTGGACTGAGAGGACAGCAAATGACATGTATAATAACTGGCTTGTGGCCCTTAATTTAAACTAAACTCGGGTCAAGGTACCAACCACCCAGAAATGGGACTGGGTAGTAATATTGTAAACTTAACCGGCTCCGCATTAGGCGAAGCAGAACAGTCACTGCTTAATTTTGGCTTGACTTTTGTCCCAACACCAAAACATAAAACAGGTTTGGATGCAGATTTAGATAATGGCTTTACTGAAACTGCTGAATTTGGTCACCGTGTGAAATTAGCTGATTTTTTTCAAAACTCCAATAGTAATATTCCACTATTCATTGAAAAAACTGGCTGGGCTCCAAACTTAAAATGTGTTGACCCAGCAATCGGTGAAAGTATAAAACTTTACTCTGAACGTATTGAAAATACTACATTTCCAAACGATCAGCAAAATTTATCTTATGAGCAACGCCAGGCCCTATTAGGTTTATCTAGAAAAAGTGAAATTGTCATCAAACCTGCAGATAAAGGATCGGCTACTGTAATAATGGATAAAGACCACTACATCAAAGAAGCGCATAGACAGCTTAGTAATCCAAAGCATTACAAAAAACTAAATGAACCACTTTGGCAAAATAACTGTAGCAAATTCAACAAAATTCTCCAAAAAATGGTTGATAACAAGAAGATAACTGAAAAGCAATATAAATACCTGTGCGCAAAAGATGATTCGAAACCACGTACATTTTATCTTCTTCCTAAAATCCATAAGTCTGTTGACTTGTGGACCGACCCTATGACACCACCAGGGCGACCCATCATTTCAGATTGTGGTTCGGAATCATATAGGATTAGTGAATTTATCGACTACCATCTTCAGCCAATTGCAAATAGACATTTTAGCTATCTGAAAAACACTGAAGACTTCCTAGCCCAGGTCTCTAAGATCTCGGTCCCTCCAAATTCATTCTTAATTACAATGGACGTCGATGCTATGTACACAAACATTGACATCGAAAAGGGTCTAAATTCAATTCGTAGAGCATTTGCCGGCTATCCTGACACCAACAGGCCCGACAGAGAAGTAATAGCTCTATTAGAGCTTAGTCTGAAGGGCAATGACTTTGAATTTGCTGGTGAAATTTTTCAACAAATTTGTGGCTGCGCAATGGGTAAGCGTTTCAGCCCAGGTTTCGCTAACCTTTACATGGCAGAGTGGGAAAAGGAAGCACTCGAAAACTGTCCAAATCAGCCGCTCATTTACCGCAGGTACCTCGATGATATTTTCATGATCTGGCAACATAGTAAGGAAGCATTTACCGAATTTCTGGCCATTCTGAATAATCATGATCCGAATATCAAACTAAAAGCTCAAATCGATGAGCTGTCCGTAGATTTCCTAGATGTAACTTTATACAAAGGTATAAAGTATGAAACAACTGGTTACTTAGACTACAAAGTTTATTTTAAGCCAACCGACTCGCATCAACTACTACACAAGAAATCATTCCATCCTCCGCATACTTTCAAGGGACTTGTAAAATCACAAATAATCCGTTTTCATAGAAATTCGAGTGATAAGAAAGACTTTGAATCATCATGTTCGACCTTATTCAAAGCCCTCAAACCGAGAGGGTACTCTTCTCGGTTCCTGCGCAAAATAAAGTCTGAAACTTTGCATAATTTGGAAATCATTCCAGATAATGCCAGAAATTCTCGGCCTACCAAAATTTGTCATAATCGTCCGATTATTGGTGAAGGAGAATCTCGGAAATGTGAAAAGAAAAGGTGTAAATTGGATAAATTTCTTCCTTCCCAGAGTACATTCACGAGCTTTCAAAACAAAAGCAAATTTCAAATTCAGTCGAAATTAGATTGCGATTCTGAAAATGTCATTTACTTAATTTCATGCAAATTGTGTCAAAAGCAGTATGTTGGCGAAACAAAAAATCGACTAAGATGCCGAGCAACCAGACACCTTTCAGATATTAGACTAGAGGAAGACACACATGTGGCTGAACATTTTAATCTTCCTGATCATTTAGTCACCCGTGACTTTGAAATTATGCCCATCGAACAGCTACCTCTTTCAGACACAACAGAGGAAACTGATAAACAAAGATCACTAAGAGAATCGTTTTGGATTAAAGAACTCGAAACACAATGGCCAAGGGGCATAAATTCGGACCCATGCCTCTCGGATCAACGTGAGATTATCCCATTTACTCTCACATACAATCGGAAAAATGTTGAAATTGCGAAAATCCTAAAGGATGAGTATCACAAATTACAGGACAATTTAAAACAACCATTCAACAAGCGTCCAGTAATTGCATTTAAGAAAAATCCTAATCTACGCGACATCTTGGTAAAAGCGAAACTCAAATAAGTGTTCAAAACATCAATCAATGATTTATCATTGTATACTAATCAGGCCATATGGCATCTATTAAACAAAATTGACAATCTCAGGTGATAAAATAAGCAAAAATATTTTCAATTTTTTTCAATTTTGAAAATTCTGAGCCGGTGCGTTTACAATATTACATACATACATACATACATACATACATACATACATACATACGCACGCACGTACATACCGCACGTACGCACACGCCCGCACACACCATTGCCGCTGCCGTGGCCACTGCCGCCACCATCTCTCAGCGCTGCTGAGCCCGCAGCCACTGGTGGTGCCGCCAATAACGACATAACCACCAACAGTAACAGCTACGACAAGCCGTGGCGCTGTTATAAAAGATACTCAGAAACACCATCATCACAATAACAAATTCAACCAGTATCAATACCAACAGAACACCTACAATAGCAAACACCACCACTACTGCAAGACACAGCATCAGCACAAACCACCACTACCATAACCACCACCACATCCACCATCACCACAAACCACTGCAACAAGAAAAACTAAATTGTCTCATCGGAAATCCGCAAACTGTTTTTGATGTGCCAAATTTCTCCCCACCCCTACCAGCCCACCCTTCCCTCATCTCTGAGATAATGAGATGGATAACTCATATAACAAATTCTGTGAATTTCACTGAACGATTTTGGTCGAGATATCGCAAGGAACGAGATGTTTATAGGTAAAGTGTTGACCACGTCCCTGGCCATAGGAGCCAGAGCCTAATATAAAATAAATCTAATTTGTAATCATATGGTTACCTCACATAACAAATTTGGTTGAATTCTTATAGGTGCTTAGCTGCATATCGCAGTTCAATAAACCGCCATCTCCTTAGTCAGTTAGCCAATCACAAAAGAATATCTAAAAACTACTCGATTTGACTAAAACTTTAACACATCGAATGAAGTTGCCATGCAGCAGGATTTGCAGACTTTGGCCATATTTCAGACAAAAGAATCCTGATGACGGTCGGATAAACACTGGATCTGTGGATATTTGGTGAACTAATGGTCCGATTTGGCTCAAATTTTAACACAATACTTTGGGTGTTATGCGACAAAATCCGTAAAATTTGGAAAATAAACAAATCTAGAACCCGCAGCTACTGAGATTATATCGAGTTTGTTTCCACACGCGATACATAACTATTAACCACAATCAACCGCAACACAATATAACCCCTATCAGAACACTATGGTGATGGGGAAGACCGCTAACAAAGAGAAAGCACTGACAAGAACGGAAGGTGAGGTGGTGGTGGCGATGGATGGTGAAGGTGGTGCTTCTGGTGGTGATGGTGGTGGTGGGGACGAGGATAACAACGACAACAGTGACGATGGCTGATGATAATGATGATGATGAATATGATGATGGTGCATGGTAGTGCTGCTGGTGGTGGTGGTAGGGGTGACAACGATGACGACGACTACAGTGATGATAACTGATGATGGTGATGATGATGGAAAGGAAAATGGTGCTCTGTAAACAAGGAGGGATTTCGATCCCATAAAGACTTCCGTACTCCTGAATATATCTCTGTTGTTATCATCATCAACATTGTTGTGTTTGTGGTCATGGGTGCAGTCCTGGCACCGAGGTAGTACTAGTAGAAGCAGTTGTCGTCTTCATCATCATAGTAGTAGTAGTAGTAGTAGTAGTAGTAGTAGTAGTAGTAGTAGTAGTAGTAGTAGTACTAGTAGTAGTAGTAGTAGTAGTACAAGTAGTAGTAGTAGTAGTAGTAGTAGTAGTAGTAGTAGTAGTAGTAGTAGTAGTAGTAGTAGTAGTAGTGCCGGGGTGGGGTGGGAGTGGGGGTCTAATGGGGTGAGTAGGGCTGTTGTTGTTGGTGTTTGTGGTGGCAGAGTTGGTAGTTGTCGTGGTGATGATGATAGTGGTAGTTGAGCGATATTCGTAGTCGTAGTGGTACTGGTATTGATAGCTCACTCCCACATCATTTTGCATTTTACCAAAATCGGCCGTTGACAAATATGTATATGTATATGTACATGTACATATTACGCCGATCTCCCCTATACTACTGTGAATTCTTATCAGTGGCTCGGTGTTTTAAAATCATGCATCCTATCGCCGGCGCATAAGATATACACACATTTTAGAGGCTGTCTTTCCGCGACTATATTGTTTAGGGCTCATTGGCTTTGATATGCAAATAAACTAATTGGATTGAATTGAATTGATCTACACATAGATTAATGACGTCAGCGTTATTGGTATATCCCAAATCTCTTGGTGTTCGTGCAAGGTGGACTACCTCGTCTGAGAGAGAATAACTACACATTTATATCCAATTTTGAATGGATATTTATCCTGGATGGGATAGAACGTAATTATAAACATATTCATTTCCTTCTTGCGACCTCAGTTCGTGATTTCTCTATATTTTATGTGAAGAAACTTTGGTATTGTGGTGCTTGCTAGACGTCTTACAGGGGAGGCATCAAAAAGTGAATGTGGACGGATTTAGATTTGACGAGCTCTTTTATTACGTTGGCGGTGTGGGGATAATAAAATGGCCGCCGCAAAACAATATGGCGAACGTTTACCTGATACAAATTACAAACATGAATAATTAATTCACTTACTTTTTTTTTTTTACAAAAAATCTTTCTTATTTTCATAATGACACTTCTGCTTTAAACCAATTTAACTAACAGTTGTGCACGCATGTACTCTCTTTGTAGCTATAGTGTGAAACATTTGGATTTAGCATTGGAATGACCAGCTCGGTTACAGAGTCAGTCATTCGAGTGTTACATTTTCACAAATACTGTTATCTTGGCCTAGAAATCAACATTCCTGCAGACCACTGCAGAGGCCGTTTTGGCCGAGTTGACTATTAATCCCTTTTGTGTCAACTTAACACCTTAATGGTACGTCAACCAAACGGCATCTGCAGAGGTCTTGGGCAATGCCAATTTACAGGCCATGATAAGACATTCACGACTGGATACCTAGCCAGTCATTCCAGTGGGAAAATTTAAAAATATTCTTTTCTTGGCCGGCAACTGGCTATTATCTTTAAATTTCAGTGGTCGATTAAAAATAGTATTCGTTTCGCCTGGACCAGTGACTTGTTAATTTATGGAAGGAGCATATTGAGCGATTTGAAACGATGTTCACACAATAGTGTTAAAGGGTTAAAACGATGCTAATCTCATCTCAAATGTTGTATTGCACCGATAGAATATGGTTTATAGATTCCATATCATTCATATTCTGTCACATTCCCTGATCTGTATCGCAATTATCTGTTTTGTAATATCGAGTAAATGTTGAACAGTGATCGACACCATTTTGTCTCCTCAAGCTATTGTGTGTGATGTCATGTAAGCTCCAATGCATCACATTCTTTATTATGTAATGTTCATCCCATTGAATTTTTTGAAACTAATTTGACTGGAAGTTGTTGTTGCCTATGGCAGCAACAGCTTCCAATCAAATTGGTTTCAAAATATTCACCAGCTTACCTGTATGATTGCTTTTATACCACATTGCCAAACTATAGCTGGAGCCTTTATGCCTGAGCGTATATACCGAGGCAGACACGCTAGGGTTTTTCTGATTGGTTGAAAAGTAAATCATGACAGCCATCATAGGGTGTAGAAATGTATCAACATTTAACTACTAAATCCTGAATATATTTCCTTAGCGGCGTGATACAAAGTTTACAATTACCTGGATAGTTTATGGTCGGCGTGTTAGATCACCTGAACTGCTATCAAGAGATGGGATTAGTTGTCCTTTAAGTTGTCGCAAGGGCTGAGTGGTGGTTACACCTTACACTGTTATTAGCTCGTATTTACTGATGATACATCACTTATGGTAACCATTATCACACTGGTTTAAAAATTCATCACATGCATAGGTATACATTTTCATTTTCAAAACGGCCATCATTCCTTAGACAGCAACAGCTTCTAGTCAAATTTGCTTAAAAATAAGCAGCACGGTTGTGTTGTATGTGTTTGTTGGTATTCTGTGATAGGAGTAATAGCATAGTTGATGATGGAATTACAATTAAAAGCCTGCAACGGTATGCATAATTTGATATGCTTATGCTAGTTACAGCGAAATTTGATAGATACAGTACAGTTCAGAAATAACTTAATTTGTGTGGTACTGGCGGTGTCCGGCAATTACTGATTCCGTGTTTTAGGGCTGACGGGCTTGCTATTTTCCACCGTTTCTACGGACGCCTGCCAGTCGTACATTGGAACCTGAAACGCGCACATCTGCCACCGGTTCCCTGTGCGATTAGAGAACCCTGTTGGGTGAGTGACTTAGTAGTATGTAAGACACCAATGCAAATGGTGTCAGGAGTATTTAGGCCCTAAATTAAATTTAATATTATAGGATGTGGGCTACTAGACTATTACTAGAATGGCGCAAATTGTCCTTCATTTTGAAATTTTGACAACCACAAAAATTAGATCAATTTTTATCATTTCCTGGTGGGTAAAGCGACTATGTTCAAATTAACCTGATTTTAACTTTAATTTTTTAATTTCTGATTCTTCTTCTTCTTTTCGATCGCTGGTATCACACTTGGAGAGCCGTTCTCAAGATGAAATCTGTGGTTTTCTGCAGTTCTTCCACAGGCCCATACAGCTTTTCAAGAAAAGAGGTTGACAAAGGCCAGATCTCTTTTCTCAGCAGCTGATACGTACTGCAACATTGAAGTATGAGCTCTGTGGTCTGTTCTGCTTCTCCACAAGGACAAGCGGGCGATGTCGTAAGGTGGAACCGCCTGTACATGTGTTGGTTTAGTCTGTTATGTCCAGTTCTGAGACGAAAAATGGTCACTTGCTCTGGCCTCGAGAGATGATGGTAGGCATCTTCTGATTGAGGTGTTCTATAGAGTGACTTGATGATAGTCTTCATCTCTGTATGCGTAACCATGTTTTCTGTCTGATTCTCTTCTGCACCCACCTTTGCCATCTTGTCTGCTTCCTCATTTCCTTGGACTCCACAGTGTGAGGGGATCCACTGCAATGCTATGCGAAAGCATTTGATGGTTTGTAGTGCTTCTTCAAGTTGTGGCAGCTTACCGTTGGTGATAGCCTCAAGGACGGAGTGGGCATCAGATAAAAAGACAATCTGTGCAATAGGGTCTGCTGTTCTGCTGTTAGCTGCATGGACCAGTGCATTTGACTTCAGCTCTGTAGTTTGTGCAGTATTTGCCTGTCGGTATTGCAGCTGACTCATGTTGTCCGTTTGGATACTGTATGTGCAGTCAGGCACCTCTGCTCCTAATTGCATCTTTGGCTGATCCATCTGTGTAGATCCTTATCCATGTCTCATGAGGGTACATTTCTTCCAGCATGGCTAGGGTCAGGGCCTTCTTGCTCACATCACTGTTTTCATCTTTGGTTGTGAGATGAGGTAATGTGGTGCGAATAGCTATGCTCTCTAGTTTGTTTTCCCAGGGTGGAGGATTAAGGGTGTGGTTTGGGTCTTCTATTTATGCTGGCAACATTTATTGGTGTTTCCTTTGAAGTGCTTTTGTCTCTTTCACAAAACTTGATCTTTTAAGTCTTCCTGATGACAGCTGTGCTTGCCTGATCTTCATCGGGTGGTTGTTGAACGATTTGAACTTTGCAGCTTGGATCAGTGCTTTGCATTCCCTTCCTTTACTAAGTGGGGGGGGGGTGCCTGCTGTCTGCTCCATTTTTTCTATTGGTGTTGATCTCATTCCACCAGTGATGATGCGCAGTGCCTGGTTTTGTACGCTGTCGAGGTTCTGTTGATGAGATTTAGCTGCTGTCATCCATGAGCTGGATCCATACTCAAGGTGTAGTCGTACGACACCTAGGTAGATGGTCTTGAGGATCCTTTCATTGGCACCCCACTTTGTTCCTGCCAGCTTCCTCATGATGTTTAGCTTTCTTCTGGCCATTGCCTCTGCATTCTGGATGTGCTCCTTCCATGTTAATCTTCTGTCATAGGTGACTCCCAGGTATGTCTGCTGGTCCTCGTACTCGAGTGGAGTACCGCCCAGTGTCAGATTGCCAACCTTGGTTTTGGTGGACAGTGAGAATAGTATGGCTGATGATTTTCCTTTGTTGATGGTAATACACCAGCGATTGGCCCAAGCTGTAATTCTGTCCAAGGCGAGCTGCATTCTGCACGTGGCAGTCGTTGTGTACTCCTCGGTGCACCAGAGTACGAGGTCATCTGCATAGAGGGCTGCTTGGATCCCATTGGGCAGCTCTGCTACACTATCATTAATGAAGAGTATGAACATAGTTGGTGATAATACTCCGCCTTGTGGTACCCCTTGTCTCAGCAATACATTCTGTCCAGATTATCCATCCACCAGCACCCTAGCTCTGCGATTGTGTAGGTATGACTTGGTCCATCGGAACATGTTGCCACCGATGCCTGTGCGCCGAAGCTTCACGAGGAGGCCATCCTTCCACACCTTGTCAAATGCCTTCTGCAGATCAATAAAGGCAGCTAGCATCACCTTCTTGGCTTGAAAAGTGTCCTCTATGACCTGTGCAAGATGTGTTGTTTGATCTTCTGTGCTCCTGTATCTTCTGAAGCCAGCCTGCTCTGAAACTATAGTGTTCTCCGACTCCAGGTACCACTGCAACCGCTGGTTGATGTGCGCTCCATGGTCTTGCATATGCAGCTCGTTAGACTGATAGGACGGTAGCTCAGCACTTTCGTCTTGTTCTTCCCTTTTTTCAGAATAGGAGTCATTCTGGCTTCCTTCCAGCACTAAGGAACCTCTCCATTGGTCCAACTGAGATTAAAGATATCTAGCAACGTAATGCCATCTGGCCCGGGAGATTTCTTCTTCTTCACTTGGCGGATAGACTTCTTCAGTTCTGCTAAACTAATGTCAACTTTCATTGCATCGTGAGTGTTGGTGTCTGTTCTTTCCTTTTGCTCTCTTCTAACCTCTTTTTGACGCATTCGTGGTATAGAAATGTTGCTTTCTTTTGCATATGCCTTCGCAAAGGCATCTGCAGCCATCTTTCCTGACAGTGTTTGTCCATCTTCTTCAAGAGTAATCTTCTCTCCCCCGACACCCTCATCATTCAGTGCTTTAGTCAGTCTCCATAGCTTTATTGTGTCTCTCTCTAAATTAAACCTTGCCGTCTTTTCCCTCCAGCTTCTTCTTTTGGCCTCCAGCTTGGTCTTTAGATACCTGGCTTTAGTTTGTTGTAGTGAAGTGGTTTTCATGACAGGGATTACCCTCTGCATCTTCTCTGGCCTTGTCTAGTTTATCATGTGCTGCTTGCAGTTCTGTTGTCCAGTAGGGGCGGTAGTTTTTCCTGAAACCTCGAGGAATCGCTTCGTTGGCAGCCTTGAGGATACTTGAATTAAATTCCTTGACCGCATTGTTGATGTTTCTCCCTCCTACTGCTATATTTGGGTAAGCTCATTGGAACGGATGCCGAACAGACTCCAATTTGCCTTTTTGTAGTTCCACCTTGGATGTTGAGGTGAACTTGTTGAAATACTTCCAGAAAGAGACAGGAGGACTGGGCGGTGGTCGCTTCCTCCTAACTGCGATCCGACCACTCTACTGAGGTTTCTGTGAATGTCTTCTGTACAAAATGCCAAGTCCGGCGTTGTTGTCGAGTGCCACCGGCGGGAGTAGAAGGTAGGCTGATCTGTGGGATCGTTGACAAGTAAAAGATGCCTTTCATCTTGCCGTGCTTCAATGTCTTCTCCTCGTTTATCAAGTGTTCTGTATCCCCAGCTCTGAGACTGGCTATTAAAGTCTCCCGGAATGAGGAAGTGGCAGTCCGGGACCTGGATCGTGTCAAGTGAGAGATTCTTGTCATTAGGGCAGTAATAATTGACAATGTCAATCACAGAGTTGCTGGTTGTTACCTTGATCTTGATATATTCTGCCTCTTCCATAAAGGTTTTGATCTGGCTGCCGTTCACGCTGTTTCAGACCAAGGTGATCACCCCGCCTTTCTTTCTTCCTCTTCGATGACATCGGAAAATCTGGTAACCTCTGATCTTAAATGGTTTTCCTTCTTGCAGGTGTGTCTCATGGATGCAGCAGATATCAATGTTGTTTTCGTACAGGAACTGTTCGAGCTCTGATTTCTTGTTGGTAACCCCTTCTGCGTTCCAGTGCATGATGTTGATACTGGGGTTCTCTTTGGGTTTGGTCTTCTATTTCGGTTGGCCAGTAGCTCTCCATCTTCGTCTCCTGGCTCCACAAGACGAGTTGATGGGACCTCCAGTAGCTGATGGTGGGATTCTTCGAGGCGTGGAGCCCGGCGCTGCATCTGCCTGGCGGATCCTCACAGGGCGAGCACCATTTCGTTTGATTCGATCTCCAAGTGTCATTCATTTGCGTTGTGCATAATGCTCTGGTTAGCCCCTCCAAATGTCTGGATTGACACCCAGTGGGTTACACCCCTGCGCCACGTTGAGGCCGAGCATATAGTCTTAAACAGGGGATTTATTTTCGTGGTATTTGTTTTGGCATAATCCCATTATTTCGCACTCGTCCATCCTAGAAGTTGTATATCTACTTTCGTGGCATGTTTGTATGCCATTACAATCATTAACTGTAACAATTCCGATCATTCCGAAAATATCCTGCAATCTTTCAGATATCAGTTGAATGTTTTCAGTGTTCCCCATGTTATGAGCGAATCCTTGTTCTTATGCCTCACGAAAAGCGGTAACGCGAGTTTATTTCTGCCTTTTAGTTTTTCCAAGGAAGCATTCTTCGTATGGCGACAAAGGCATCATAGAAGAATAGCCTTACTTATTAAAATGTTGAAGACATTGAAAACCTTATAAATAATTTTATTTATAATGTTTTAACCAGATTTCATGGCAAATCGAAATCCTATAGTAGGTCTATGGGAGTGGTTAGAAGCAAGATATATCCCAAATGGACTCTTGAATTTATCTAATTTCATAAATATCAAATGCTAAGCATTCAAGAACAAGGTGAAAGTTATTTACGTATTATATTTTTTTTACAATTATTGAGGACTACCAAGTACCGCCGTCATATTCTTATTCTTGAACTTATTTTTAGATGGAAATCCACCCTCTTTATCAAATAGATTTTTTTCAAATGAAATGATTTGATTTGATTTATTTACACTCCAGACCACGTTCCCTGGTATATGGGGGATATATACACCTGTGCAAAAGTTAAGCACCACCCTATTTTTACGCACATGCGAGGGTATATTCATGTGCTATGAAGAAAGCAATAGCATAAACATTTATGTACCCATCCATCTTAGTGCAAGAGGTAATAATGCAACTAGAGGAATGCTGATTATGATGGTGGGGAAACACTGTATGTTTTTGTTTGAACTTGAAAACGAGGCCTGAATATGGTTACGTTGACACAACTGACAACTATTGCCCTACAGTTGACACACGTGGCTAGATTGTCATTAATGGTGTCTGAAAACGAAGTTTAACATCTGTGCACGAGTTTGAGACTGTCATTATTAATACCGGGTATATCCACCTTGTGCCTGGATGACGGCCTGGACACGACGTCTCATGCTGGTCACCAACCGACTGATA